>CM060410.1:158027928-158637917 GCA_030545235.1 Helianthus tuberosus | reverse complement strand
TTATCTCAATCAAGTAATCAAAACTAAAGAGGAAAACAACTACAAAAAATGATATGTACTTTTCAATTTGGATTCACATACAGAACTAACATGAGGCTATCAACCTGCAAATATGGCTTGTTTGGCATTTAGTCAGCGAAACGCGGGTTGGATCTCTCCTCCGAGTGGATTTGATAGCTCGGAATGAAAAGGGGCTTGCTCCATGTGAATGGCCCCATAAATTTAAGAGATCCAATTGTGTTTGGACTACATCTCCGGTGAAAACAGAGGCAATTTTGCTTGGGTTCAGGCAGTTTTGCGTTTGCACCACATCCCCATTCCATTTTGCGAGTCAGTTGATGTCGGTCATCAAACGATAGTGGGATCCTCACATGTTAGGCATGTGAGGGAAATAAACTGAGATAATTAACTTGGTTAGTCATAAAAGATTAAACCGGCAACAAAAATAAACTTAAAGGATGTTTTTAGCAAATTTTAAACATTAAGGCTGGAACCTGCAAGTTTGAGTAAACATAAAGGAAGTTTTGTGCAATTTACTCGCAAAATAATAAGTATAAAGATTATATTAGAAGATAAATATAAATATAGAGATATAGTTATAGATATATGCGATAACTTGATCAATTATTTTAAAACTTGTAATTTTTAAGATAAAAATAAATATTAATATATGGCAAGAAAACTAAAAAATAGATGTCTCTCGTATCGACACGTGCCCATTAATTGGTTTCTTTTATTATATGTATAGAATAGATATGTATAGATATTTAAAATTTAGATCCAACTGACTCTTCAATATATAAATTACATGTTGGCTTTAACCGGTAATGCATTGCAAGATCTAAACATAAACATTTGAATATTGCCCGGGCAAGAATATGTTAGACAAGGCAACCAAACATGTGTTTATTTTAGTCTGTGAACTTTTATTACTCTTTTTACGGATAGACAACGACATAACGATAAGATAATATGTCATATGACAAAACTATTATTTATCAATCATTTTACGCAAGTACAATAATAACAATAATAATAATAATAAGAGTAAACTGCAATTTTACTCCCTGAGGTTTAGGGATCCGCAAATATGAGGTTGTTGTGGATTGTTTATTTGCTTATTTGATTAATTGTAGAATGAGTAGTTAGGGGTACGTATAAACTGTAAGTTAATAAAGAGAAACCCTATTTGCATCAACTCCTGCCGACGATCAGCCCCCCATCATCATCGAGGTATCATCTTTTATGATCAAGTTTTGGATTAGTAAATTTATATTTAAGCTAACTTTTAATTGATAATCTTATTTACGTGTGTCCTTGATTAACAAAGTTGCATCGCATGTCTTGTAAACGTGAAATATATACGTATGTTTCTTGCATCTTAATTAATGTGGGCTGCATGCTATTAGAATCACTGATGAATCCGATTTAAACGATAGATGATGTTGATCGAACGCTTATAAACCTTATGTTAATTGCTATGCATATGTTAGAAAGAGTAAGGCTCTACATGATTAAACCTTATGTGTTAATTAATGGATTTGATAAACCCCTATCAGTGTTTTGCCATAAATCGATAAGTTTGGTACGTGGTGTTGATAATTTTGTGTATGGTTAATGATTAGAGGTTTGAGGTTTAGCGATGTAAACCCTGATACGATAGGCATACACCTCGACTAGGATGGTTTCAGGATTGTTATGTAAATCATGATGTTATGATTAATTAGTATAGAGTCATTGAGATTATGTGGGGTGGGGGTATGAACAAATTGGGCTCGATTGGGTTGCATAAGGGAAACAGAAACTGGGCCGGAGGCAGCTGGGTTGTACCCCACCGTGAACAGACTTCGTTTAACTGCTGGGCCGCAGGACCCAAGTGCTCAGTGGGCTTGATATATATATAATGTATGGGCAGTGAATTTATATGCAATTGGTTTAGATAATTACGAGTAGAATATGGTTGCACATCCTTAGTACCTTGGGCCGAGGGTATGAATTTGGGGCTGTAAACAGTTGCGGGTGGCACAGGACCAGCCCACTTGGCTGACTTGTATCATTTGGCCCAACATTAACTGGGCCGCACAACACTTGTAATGAACCCATTTAAACCGTTGGGCCACGCATGTTTAACAACTGGGCTTGAGGTGAATACTAGTAAATTATGTGTGTATTTATGTGGTAAGTTTGAGCGATTACATGTTAAGCGAATGTTCGGTGGCTCTAGAGGAATGAATAAACCGTCATAATTTGAATTACATGTGTGCGTTACATGTGCAATAAATGTTGTTACACCCTAATTTGTAACTGGCTAAAGTCGCAGCGGAATTAGCGTACCATAAAAATCTCTTTTCATTACACTCACCTTGACACACTTCAATTCATTTTTAATAAGAAACCATAACCTAGCTTCACTCAATTACGTACTCAACCCTCCCTACAATCTATCTTGTGACTCGATCCTCGATCTCCAAACCTTGAATATCCTCATGACTGGAACTACCTGCGTTCACCACATAAAATTCACAACATTAGTACGCATTATAAACATACAAGGTTTGTTCACGTTTACTTCTCATTTCGTTAACTCTTTACATCCCAGCTTTTCCATCCTGTCATACCATCCGTAATGAGACTTCTTTGCTATTCCTGCATTTCACTTATAACTCCAGGTGCACGAATAAACAACATAAACACATAATCATACCGAAAGACTTACGTACATACCCTACTTCATACATATTATCTCTATATATACATACGCACACACATACATACATACCTGCTTACATACGTACTCACACACATACATGCATACTTACATATACACACATCTACATCATTATATACGTATTTATATGTACACATACCAACATCATTAAATACACACATGACATTATACATCTTTACATACATACAACCCTACGTGCATCATACCAAACTCATACATGCCTACTCTCATACATACCATCACACATCCGCTTATTCTTGATAACATACTTATAAACATACTCATGTAGGTACATACATGCTTTCATACATTTCTACATACGTGTATAGAGATATACAAACATGCATACATACCTATCTACATGTGCGCTTACCCTAATGGTCATAAAACATAAGTTAAATTAGTCATACGCAAGTTAAAACGCGTTTAAACGAGTTCCCAAGCCAAAACGAGGCCTGAAAACAATTTTCGGAGAAACATCACCCGTCGCGTCGCGCGACCCCCCGTCGCATGGCGCGACGCCCTCAAAAAGACAGAAAGTTGTTGCTGCTGTGCTGCAGATTTCCAGCACGTCCGCGTTTCACGGAAACGGTCATAACTTCTTTGTTATTGGTCCGTTTTACCCGATTCTTTTTCCTACGCGTCCGTAATTTAATTCCCCATCTTATGGTGTTAAGATCCGACATCCGGATTAACACAATTCCAGACTTTTAAGTCTTCGGCTTACTACCCTTTTTACCAATAATTGACCCGTTCATAATTCTATCACATAACTTGTTTATTTGACCTTAACTTCATATGAATTCATAATATCAAGGTCATTTGTCATAAACGAATTCCTTCCCGGATACCTTACATCCTATTTCATCCGTTTGCGCTCAAAGCTTATTTTGACCCGTTAAGGGTAATTGTGCATTAAAACGTTTCTGACTTACAAAACCATACTTCTCACTTTCATACTTGACCAAAACGTTACACTACTCGAATAACTTGTCTCTAAACTACTTTTTAAGATCGTTTGCCCAAAATACCCATCAGGGGCATTTTGGTCAACTTTAATCCCATCATTTACGACGAAAGACTACGTCACCTAGTTAACCTCAACTATCATGTTTAGTTAATTAATCAACTTCATTTTACATAATCTAACTAAGAAGTGATTACAGAAATCACTTACCTTATGCGTCCGTGCTCGTATCCGATTCCTTGCCTCTTCTTGACCCTTTAACACCTCATGCTTGAGCCCGTCTCGACATGGTCCCTACACTTCCATGTCATCGAAACCACATTCTTGTTAGCATACTCATTTGTACATGTTAACAATCATACCAATCGCATAATCCACACTTAACTTCCTTTAGTCATTTCTAACCAGCATATTACATAAAAATTAACTTCATATCCTTTCCAACTCATGTAATTTATCATGTAATCACAAATAACGCATATTAACATAACATGTACCAAACGACTTCCTATAATCCTACCTTTACGACAACGAGTCGAATCATGTTTCTTATACTTGTTGACTTTCAAAAGTCAACTATTAACTATATGTAACCTTCGACTTATCAACATATACCCGTAACATCATAATCGACTATACGAATGACACTATATACATTTTATCATACACTTGATGTACGTACTACCTTTTAAGCATAACGTACAACTTATTCATGCATAAATCTTCTAAACTCATACCTAACCCATCAAAACCTACTACTAATCATCATGGATCATTCCCAAATAAACATCAAACATATCATCATCATTTTTCTCCTAATTCATCTAACAAGAATTCATCATACCCACATAATACATCAATCTTTCAACAAGGCTCGGACATGGAAGGTGATTCTAGTCATCATCTTCACCCTAACTAACGGGTTTCACCTCTAATCATCAAATTAACACAAACCATACGTAACCTATGTTCTATACGAGGTTTCTAACCCTCGTACATGATCAATTTCATATTAACTCGCGGATTAGAACATAACCCACTTCACCCATGATCACCAATCTTAGATTTAAGACATACCTTATGATCCCCTCATGATGGTGATCATTTATCCATGCTCGGTTCTGAATTTGGGCCTTGATTCCTTCTTCAAATTGAAGATTTTGAAGAACTAGGGTTTTGGGGCTCTTGAGAGCCCCCTGCTCGATCTTTCCAGAACACACACGTATGTGTGTTTATGTGTGTGTATTGATCTTTTATTTAGACATAAACTTTCATTTGTTCCACTTTCACCCCTCGGGTTTGCCTTTCAAACATAACTGACACTACCTTCATCATTTAATATTTTTTTTTCACCATACCCTTAACTAGGTTAAATAGCCTAGTTATTTATTTCATGACGTGTCATATAGGAACACCCGACAAATATTTACATTCAGATTTTGGGGCGTTACAAGTCTACCACCCTTAAATGAGGTTTCGTCCCCGAAACCTTTCTTACCTCTACCTAACACTAATAAAATCTTCTCTACGTCCCATCAACACTATTGCTAGCCCATCACAACGACTATCTTCTTTCTTAAAGAACCCGTTCCGGAGTTCTTATTAGTGTCGCTTTCACTAATAACGCTAATCCCTAACGGCCTTCATAGCTAATTGCTCATTCTTCATTCTAATACTCGTATGTCATATACATTATATATCTTTTTATTTACTTGAAACCATTCCAACATCCCATTACTAACATTCCCATTTGTTTATTTCAACATTCATAATGTTTTCATTGACTATACGATTTCGCATCGAAATTTGTACATACACAGATATGTTTAACTCTAACTAATACATCATAATAATGGGTAACTATACATTCTCGATTCATAAACTATTCAAACAACTGACTTTTTCCAAACAAGTCCATACTTTCCTGATCATTCTTTCATATATCATTTTCATGTTCATTTTCTTGACCTGTCAGTAACGGGTCAATACGCATACTCTTCCAACCTTTAATACGATCCGTTCTTAATGGATCTAATATCTCCATCTCATCTATAAAATCTCATTCTCTACATACTCTATAAGCACTGTATAATATTTAATTCTTGTTTTGATATCATAACAAAACTACAATTTCTTATTCACACCTATGTGTTTAACTCTAACGTTACTCTTATTCTACGTTTTCTACAGTTACTTGTACCTTGCATACCTTTACGTTACCTTTAAATCATTTCGTTCATTTCACATTACTATTTCTTTCACTTCCTGCATTACTTAGTTTAAATGTATACATGTGTCATACTAGTTCATATCTATCCAACATGAGTTAAACATTTTACTAACCTCTTTTCATTTCACAACCCAATGATCCGTAACCCAGATCGATCATCTTCTCCTTGAGTACTAGCCGTAACAGGCCAGGTTTCATTCATTCGTGTAATGAGCTTCCGCTCGTGCACGTCCTTTCACCAATATGATTGGTTTCATCACATCAATAGTTCTAACATTATCATCAACAACATCGGCGGTTAGCATATATCATTCAAACATTCATTACACTAGGTGATTACCCACCTATAACTCTTCTACAATTTCCTACGTACCTGCTATAACGTACCACTCATTCTATTTCTTACATGCAATCCTTTCATTCCATTAATCATTTCGCCAACTGAAGTACACGCTTGTACTTCCTCCTATTCATGCTTACTTGCAAAGACCTTATTACATCATTTCAATATTTCTTACTAAGCTTACCATTCCCGCCCATACTCAAGTTATTGTCCGGGTCACAGCCCGTCATCATTCTGACTTCTAAGAGTCAATTACTAACACATCTAACACGTAACTTATACGAAACTTCGTCTATTATACTATCACCTTTTACTTTATACTTATTTCTATGACCCGTTCAACTCAATCGTGGTCAAACTGTCGACATCTTCTTAGGCGGATTAATTTCATCTTTCTACATTGCGAAATCCGTCTCACGGATTCAGACGCATCATTCATGCTTTTTCATTCATTGAATCCGCCTTACGGATTCAAACATTACATTCATGCCTTTCATTACTTCTGTGTTTTGAATCCTTCTCGCGGATTCAAACGTATTATCCATGCCTCTCATCCTTGAATCCGTCTTACGGATTCAAACATATCATCCATGCCTTTCATCCTTGAATCCGTCTTACGGATTCAAACATATCGTTCATGCCTTTCATCCTTGAATCCGTCTTACGGATTCAAACATTGCATTCATACCTTTCATTCCCTGAATCCGTCTTACGGATTCAGACATATTATTCATATCTTGTTGATCCGTACTTAATTACAGATTCAACATTCTTCATTCTTATCAGGCATGTTTTTCATTCTTACATAGTACTCTCAATTTCCCGAGAGTCTTACCTCTAATTTCACCCACACGCCCGCCTGCTACCCAACTCTACCGGATATACCTGTAACAATTATCATGATCTCACGAACGTCATACGTTTCTCGTGTACTGGCCAGGTACACAATCCACATAGTAGTTTCGTGCCTTCATGTAATTGTCACCTTATGTCCGTAGACTTAGGTTTCGGCGCGTGTATCCCTTCCAGTACTTCATTACTATACTATCATTATCCTTCCTTTAACATTTTCCTTCTCTTAATAAATTTTACTGTTACATATACCCCCATATCGAATTTACGTACCTGGATTCAAATTTGGCTTATTACCTCTTTGCATGCCTTAGTCTTCATCCTAGACTGCATTCACAGATCATCCTCTTCAAACACTTATGCTTACCTCGCACATACACAACCGTCAGTCTCTTTATACGTATACATAAGTACATACTTACATTAGCTTTTACCTTTGGATCTTGATCGAGTCTTAGATTATACGGGTTTCCTATCTCAAGAGCACACTAGTTTGAGTTCAAGTACTTACCTCCTCGTACTTGATTCTCTCAAACCAGGGCTCTGATACCAACTTTTTACACCCTAATTTGTAACTGGCTAAAGTCGCAGCGGAATTAGCGTACCATAAAAATCTCTTTTCATTACACTCACCTTGACACACTTCAATTCATTTTTAATAAGAAACCATAACCTAGCTTCACTCAATTACGTACTCAACCCTCCCGTACAATCTATCTTGTGACTCGATCCTCGATCTCCAAACCTTGAATATCCTCATGACTGGAACTACCTGCGTTCACCACATAAAATTCACAACATTAGTACGCATTATAAACATACAAGGTTTGTTCACGTTTACTTCTCGTTTCGTTAACTCTTTACATCCCAGCTTTTCCATCCTGTCATACCATCCGTAATGAGACTTCTTTGCTATTCCTGCATTTCACTTATAACTCTAGGTGCACGAATAAACAACGTAAACACATAATCATACCGAAAGACTTACGTACATACCCTACTTCATACATATTATCTCTATATATACATACGCACACACATACATACATACCTGCTTACATACGTACTCACACACATACATGCATACTTACATATACACACATCTACATCATTATATACGTATTTATATGTACACATACCAACATCATTAAATACACACATGACATTATACATCTTTACATACATACAACCCTACGTGCATCATACCAAACTCATACATGCCTACTCTCATACATACCATCACACATCCGCTTATTCTTGATAACATACTTATAAACATACTCATGTAGGTACATACATGCTTTCATACATTTCTACATACGTGTATAGAGATATACAAACATGCATACATACCTATCTACATGTGCGCTTACCCTAATGGTCATAAAACATAAGTTAAATTAGTCATACGCAAGTTAAAACGCGTTTAAACGAGTTCCCAAGCCAAAACGAGGCCTGAAAACAATTTTCGGAGAAACATCACCCGTCGCGTCGCGCGACCCCCCGTCGCGTGGCGCGACGCCCTCAAAAAGACAGAAAGTTGTTGCTGCTGTGCTGCAGATTTCCAGCACGTCCGCGTTTCACGGAAACGGTCATAACTTCTTTGTTATTGGTCCGTTTTACCCGATTCTTTTTCCTACGCGTCCGTAATTTAATTCCCCATCTTATGGTGTTAAGATCCGACATCCAGATTAACACAATTCCAGACTTTTAAGTCTTCGGCTTACTACCCTTTTTACCAATAATTGACCCGTTCATAATTCTATCACATAACTTGTTTATTTGACCTTAACTTCATATGAATTCATAATATCAAGGTCATTTGTCATAAACGAATTCCTTCCCGGATACCTTACATCCTATTTCATCCGTTTGCGCTCAAAGCTTATTTTGACCCGTTAAGGGTAATTGTGCATTAAAACGTTTCTGACTTACAAAACCATACTTCTCACTTTCATACTTGACCAAAACGTTACACTACTCGAATAACTTGTCTCTAAACTACTTTTTAAGATCGTTTGCCCAAAATACCCATCAGGGGCATTTTGGTCAACTTTAATCCCATCATTTACGACGAAAGACTACGTCACCTAGTTAACCTCAACTATCATGTTTAGTTAATTAATCAACTTCATTTTACATAATCTAACTAAGAAGTGATTACAGAAATCACTTACCTTATGCGTCCGTGCTCGTATCCGATTCCTTGCCTCTTCTTGTGTCACACCCTGGCTTTGCGGAAGCGTGGTTAATTTTGGTGTGACTTCTTAATACCATAGCTTAATCATAACAAGCTATATGAATTTAAAAACCATGCAAGTCATCCATTAAGTTTTGAAAATCAAAATACAGTACCATTGTTTTAATCAACAACCATAACCTTGTCCAACAACCTTACAAATTAAAACATAACATAAACGTGGTTTAAGGACTGTGTCTTGTCCAGGAAAGAGACACATCCCCTAAACCCGGATGACTCCATGACAAGTGCAGCGGAAAACGTTCCATACCGTGCCAGATCTCGTTAATTTCCTGAAATACATGTGAGTTGAAAAATCAACAATAATGTTGAGCGAGTTCATGTGTAAGTGAGTAAGTAAAACACTTGTAAGTATAAAAGTTTCCTGGTATGTAGCAGTGTAAGAGGACTTGTGATCACCAATGGTTTGCAAGGCCATTAGCATGTTGTGAAATGCAAGTAGGAAGACTCAAACCTAGCGGATTTATGCGTTGGGCACAAAGTCACCCCAAGGTCCGTTCTGTTTGGCCTGGGGCTGGGCTCGCTACACCCAGATAGATCTACCGCTCCTGTCCCTCGGTCCTACCCTGAGGATTAATAGCCTCAAGTTTCCGCCTACCCATTCACATGATCTAAAACCTCCTTACGTTATCATACCGTGTATAAAAGTACTTGTAAACAAAGTAACATGTATTTCACCCCCGCAGTTAAGAAAACTGAAAACAGTTAGAGAAAAGGGGGACATGAACTCACAGTGAATGCGCGTCTCTACCAAGTGTCTCCAATACAGTAAGCTGTGCAACGACCTACAAGTGCTAATTCTATTAGACGGACGGCCGTGCCTTAGCTTTAGTTTATGTCTTTGGGAAATAGTTAGACAACTATTTCGTGTTTATGTTCCGTATACACTTGGCAGTTATGCTTCTTCCCAAGGATGGGGGATACAATACATGTGCGTAAGTTACGTTTTATCAATCTTGTGGTAATGTAATTACCGGTGTAACTTATAGGTTTGTGGAAGCGTTCGTAAAGTTTTGGAATCATTAACGCTTGTAAATATTATTTTCACTCTAAAATAATATTTATGTATTTCACAAAATAATCATAAACAGTGTTGTGACAAATATATTTATCACGTTAATCTTTGTGAAAATCCCACCTCCGAATGTTTAGTAAAATATAGTGCTGGCGAAATTTATGTTTCGAAAGTATGTCCAAAAATAGTTCTAACACTTGTTGTGTAAATAATTCTAAGTGTCAAGTTTTTAGAAAATTTCGCCAGAGTTTCCTCTGTAACTGGAGGTGGCCACGCTTTCAAGCGTATCATTTTCTTTTGACAAATCAATTCAACAACTTCTTTATTCAATCAAACAATTTCCAACACAACAAACTAGTCGTCAAGTATGTAAATTTGCATAATCGCATGAACTTGTAGATTTTCCGCATCGTTAATGTAAATCACCTTTATATATGTAGATCTTTATATAAAGTAGCTTTAATCTTGTAAAAACCTCGTGTTTAGAGAAATCCGTCTTTACAACTTCTAGTAACAAGTGACAAATTTACTTCTTTGTCGGATCTCTTTGTTTCACAAGTGTTTACACACTTGTGGTTTATAAAACCATATTTATTAGTGCAAGATCCTTCTAAAAAAAAAAAAACATGATTTCTTTAAAGTGTGGTCTTTCAAAAATACCACTTGCGGATACGTAGATCCGTTAGTTTTAAACACCATTTTACCGGTTAAACCACTTTTACACAAGTAAAATATTTTTACACAAGTTCATGTCTCTAAAATGTGGTAGTGTTTCACCTTTAACCCTTGTATCTTTCAAAAACAAGCTTATGTGATGATACATGATTCTACAAAGTCGGGTTAAACGGAGATTTGAGCTACCACATCATAGATCGGGTCTAGATAAACACAAATTTCAAGTCCTACGACTTTTACACAAGTTATATGCTATTAACCACCATTTTTGTGATTTTACTAGACTTTAATGCATCATCTTTCAATATAACGAGATTCAACCGACAATAATCCTTTTAACCACTTTAGACAAGTGTAAAAACAAGTTTTAAACATTATACCTCTAGCTCAAGGCTAGGGAAGAATCGTGACGAAAAACGCGTGGATAAAAGCTAACGGTGGAGGTCCTTCGCGTTCCGAGTGCACCAAAGCTCCTAATATGAGACCCTTGAAGTTTGTATGATGATGGAATGGAGTGAACAAGAGCCGAAGGTGTGATGGTGGTGTGTGGGGTGTTCGGCCGAAGGTGGGAGGGAGCAAGAGAGAGAGTTGAAGTGTGGTGTTGATTAGTGATAATAAGCTCTTGTATCAAGTGTTATTTATAGGCAAACTTTAGTGTTATTGTCCAATGGTTAAAGTGTAGCATAGATATTAGACAAGCAAGATCAACCAAGATCACAAGTACAAAGGTGGTGCCCCCTAGGTAACCAATTCGGTGTTGGGGGGGGGGGGGGTCCTTGGTCCGATTTTAAGTAGTTTAGTTAGGGTAGTGGTTGAGTTAAGTAGGTTAGTTTAAGTAGTTAACTCAGTTACTTGTATGTTACGTGTTATGACGGGTGTTAGGGTAATCAGGGACCCTAACTGGCTCAGAAAAATATAATTAGTGAAAATATTAATATTTTCATGTCCCAGGTATAGTCCGGTTGTTCGGTTGGATAGTAATCCGTTAAAGTGTTACAAAAGACTTTAAAGTGTCGTCATTACATTTTTAGTGACACAAATTGGTTTTCCCGACACTTTAGAAAGTGTCTAGTAATATTTTCTCATTTTCTGGCACTTTACTAGTCAGCTAGAAGCTGGTTAAATTGTTAAAGTGCTGTGTTTGGTACTTAAAGTACGTTTTTGGCACATCCGAATCAGTGTATCTTATCCCTAGAGACGCGGTACCATAACCCTTAAATCCCTACACTCACTACCAGTGTAGTCAAAATATATGAGGCTCTTAACAGGCCTTAGAGGCAGTGTCTGCCTGATGCTGGTCATTTCAGCATGTTCACTGTGTATCCGTTTAGTGCTACTGTGCTTTTTGTGCATCAAGTTTGTCACTAGGGTTCAGTATGTAATCAATGTAGTGACAGCAAATAAAGTATGACGCAAGTAAGTGCATGTATCAGTATGCAGGTAGCAGTTTATCAGCTAGTTCAATCAAGCACAGTAATCAAGTAGTAATTAATCATTAATTAAGTTGTACGGATACCTGGTTTAGTGCGGGTTGTCACATTCTCCCCCCGTTAAATAAATTTCGTCCCGAAATTTAAGTTCTGCTTGTAGAAGCAGGGTTCTTAGGAAATAAGTGGGGGTATTTCTCTTTCATCCGGTCCTCACGTTCCCAGGTAAATTCAGGACCATGTCTGGCATTCCAACGTACTTTGACGAGTTTGACACTGCTCCGGCGGGTCTTGTTAACTTTCCAATCCGTGACCTCAACAGGTTCTTCAACAAAGTGGAGCGTGTCGTCAATATGAATCTCGTCGATAGGAATGGCAACGTCAATTTGAGTTGGACTTTTCTTTAAATTGGATACATGAAATGTATCGTGAACACCATTTAGTTCAGCGGGTAGGTCCAACTTGTATGCTACCGTCCCAATTCTTTCTAGAATTCTAAAGGGACCAATGTAGCGCGGATTTAACTTTCCACGTTTTCCAAAGCGCGCTACCCCTTTCCAGGGTGAAACCTTTAACAACACCATTTCTCCGACTTGGAAGTCCACATGCTTCCGGTTTGGATCCGCGTAGGCCTTTTGTCTGTGGCGAGCGGCTTCGATGCGTTTAAGAATTTGCGCGATCTTATCTGTCGTCTCTTGGACGATCTCGGGACCAGCAAGCTGCCTATCACCCGCGTCGGACCAACATAGGGGTGATCGGCACTTGCGTCCGTATAGGGCCTCAAATGGCGCGACACCAATACTGGTGTGGTAGCTGTTGTTGTATGAAAATTCGACCAAAGGTAAGTGTTTATCCCAGCTACCGCCTAAATCCATAACACATGCCCTCAGCATGTCTTCCAACGTTTGTATTGTTCGCTCGCTCTGGCCATCAGTTTGCGGATGGAATGCAGTGCTCAGATTCAATTGTGAGCCAAAAGATTCTTGGAAAGATTGCCATATTCTTGACACAAATCTTCCGTCCCTATCAGAGATGATCGAGAGTGGTACTCCATGACGTGCTACGATCTCTCTCAAGTAAATTTCCGCAAGTTTGCTAGTACTGTCTTTCTCCTTGATTGGCAGAAAGTGTGCGGATTTTGTTAGGCGGTCAACAATCACCCAAATCATATCATGGCCTCTTGGCGTTCTTGGTAGTTTCGTAACAAAATCCATTGAGATTTGTTCCCACTTCCACTTGGGAATCTCAGGTTGTTGCAGAAGTCCCGAAGGCTTCTGGTATTCCGCCTTGACCTTAGCGCACGTTAAACATTTGCTCACGTAAACAGCAACGTCGCCTTTCATCCTAGGCCACCAATAGTAATCCTTGAGATCTTGGTACATCTTATCCGATCCAGGGTGGATAGAGTACCGTGACTTGTGCGCTTCGTCGAAAATAACTTCCCTTAATCCACCAAACAGAGGAACCCAAATCCTTTTCTCAAAACATAGCGTCCCTTCCTCGTTTGGTACCAAAAGCTTCTCCATTCCACGGAGATATTCTTCCTCAAGGTTTCCCTCCTTGAGAGCCTCCTTCTGTGCAGCGCGAATGCACGAGGAGAGATCGGTTCGTATAATCATTTCCAATGCTCTAACCCTTATGGGCTTGATTCTTTCTTTACGACTTAGGGCATCGGCAACTACATTCGCCTTCCCTGGGTGATACTTTATCTCGCAGTCGTAGTCGTTCAATAATTCAACCCATCGTCTTTGCCTCATATTTAACTCCTTCTGGTTGAATATATGTTGTAAGCTTTTGTGATCTGTGAAGATTGTGCATTTCGTACCGTACAGGTAGTGTCTCCAGATCTTCAAAGCGAAAACCACTGCGCCAAGCTCTAAATCGTGTGTGGTATAATTCTTTTCGTGCACTTTCAGTTGGCGTGATGCGTAAGCAATGACCTTTTGGCGTTGCATCAACACACAACCCAATCCCTGACGCGATGCGTCGCAGTATACCACAAAATCGTCGGTACCTTCCGGTAGAGCTAAGATTGGCGCGTTGCAGAGCTTATCTTTCAATATCTGAAATGCTTCATCCTGTTTGATTCCCCAATCAAACGTCTTATCCTTCTGTGTCAGGAGCGTTAATGGCTGAGCGATTTTCGAGAAATCCTCGATGAACCTTCTATAGTAGCCAGCCAAACCCAAGAATTGCCGAATCTCGGTTGGCGTTGTAGGCGTTTCCCAATTCTTGATTGCCTCGATCTTTGTGGGATCAACATGAATTCCATCCCCATTAACCACATGTCCAAGAAACTGGACTTCGCGTAGCCAAAACTCGCACTTGGAGAATTTGGCGTACAGCTGTTCCTTCTTTAGCAGCTCTAGTATGGTTCTAAGATGTTGTTCGTGTTCAGCCTTCGTCTTTGAGTAAATCAGGATGTCGTCGATGAATACAATCACGAACTTGTCTAAGTATGGCTTGCAAACCCTATTCATTAGATTCATGAATACCGCAGGCGCGTTTGTCAAACCAAATGGCATAACGAGGAACTCGTAGTGTCCATAACGAGTTCGGAAGGCTGTTTTCGGGATACTTTCCTCCTGTATCCTTAGTTGATGGTATCCAGATCGAAGATCGATCTTAGAGTAACAGCTTGAACCTTGAAGTTGGTCGAACAGATCGTCGATTCTTGGCAGAGGATACCTGTTCTTAATCGTCAGCTTGTTCAATTCTCTGTAGTCAATACACATTCGGAAACTTCCGTCCTTCTTCTTGACAAACAAGACCGGAGCTCCCCAAGGCGAGAAGCTTGGTCGAATAAAACCCTTGTCTAACAACTCTTGGAGTTGCGTTGACAATTCCTGCATCTCAGACGGCGCTAGTCTATATGGTGCCTTAGCCACAGGCGCTGCGCCTGGAACTAAGTCGATGTGAAACTCCACTTGCCTCTGAGGTGGTAGTCCAGGTAAGTCTTCTGGGAAGACTTCTGGATACTCCCTTACGACAGGGATGTCCTCGATCGTTGGCTCAGCAGCCTTCTTGTCCACGATGTGTGCCAGAAAAGCAACACATCCCTTCTGTAAACACTTCCTTGCCTTCAAGCAGCTGATAAATCTTAGCGGTGTGTCACGCTTCTCTCCGTGAACCACAATTGTCTCACCATCATCTGTTGGGATACGAACAACTTTCTCGTGACATACTATCTCAGCCTTGTTTCCGGATAACCAATCCATTCCTACCACCACGTCGAAACTTCCCAATTGGACTGGTAGTAGATCCAGAGTGAACTCGCGTTCTCCCAATTCTATCACACAACCTCTGATTACTTCATCGGCTCCAACTAATTTTCCATTAGCTAATTCAATCGAGTACGGAATGTCTAACTTATGAGCAGCTAACCCAAGCATATTCTTAAATTCTAGTGATACGAAGCTATAATCGGCACCAGTATCAAATAAAACAGATGCATAGCGCTGATTGATAGGGAACGTACCCGTAACAACATTTGGATCTTGACGTGCTTCTCTAGCTTCGAGCTGGAATACTCTACCACGGGCTTGATTCGGTGTTGGGCAATTCTTCTTAAAATGCCCGATTTCCCCGCAGTTATAACATCCGAGCCTCTGCCCGTTTCCATCCCCGTTTCCAGCTGGGGTGTTGTTCTGGTTGGCATTGCCAGCCTGATTTGCATTGTTGCCTCGGTTTCTGTTTCCTCCAAAATTTCCTTGCGGGCGATTCCCATTTCCAGCCCGGTTATCATTCCTATTTCCATATCCTCCCTGGCCTCCACGGCCGGCAGTGGCCCAACAAGAATCCTTCAAGTGGCCAGGTCTTCCACACGAATCACATACCCTCAACCCACATCGGCCAGAATGGTGACGCTGGCATGCATTACACTTGGGCTGGGTGCCCATATATCCCCTTCCTTTCCTTCCACTACCAGCTGTAACCTGAGCTGGCGTGTTTGGTGCTCCTCTCTTACCATCACCGCTAACACTTTGTTTGAAGTTCGAGAACTTTCTTTTGTTGCCTACTGATGGTTCAACGTAAGTTTCTGCCTTTTTCGTCTTGATCTCATCAAACTTGTTTAGACGAATCCCCTCCTCGGTGAGAGCCACACTCAAATCGATGGCTTCAGTGATAGTCGCTGGTTTGGAGGAGGTTACCATGCTTATTATTTGGGGAGCCAAACCCCAAATGAAGCGCTCGATTCGCTTGTATTCAGGCGTAACCATGTAAGGAACCACTTGAGATAAGTCGTGAAACCTCTGGACGTACTCCGCAATCTTTGGTCCATCCATCTTTAAGTGCCAAAATTCAGTCTCCAACCTTTGAATTTCTGCGCGTGAACAGTACTTTTTGCGCATTAGTTCTTTCAATTCGGCCCAAGTCAGGGCGTAGGCGGCAGCTTCGCCTAGTGTTTGGACTTGTAAGTTCCACCAAGATAGGGCTCCGTCGAGAAACAGCCCTGAAATGTATGTGACTTGTTGATCCTCAGCACACTTGCTCATGCACAAGACAGAATCGGTTTTCTCAGCCCAGCGGGTAAAGGCAACTGCACCTCCTGTGCCATCGAAGTTAACTGGTTTGCAGTCCAAGAACTGCTTGTAGGTGCATCCTGCACGTATGTTAAAACATGTGGTTGGCATTAGCATCACCGCTAAAATCTCCAACTAGTTCATGGTAGGTTCGAATGGCGTGGTATTACCGTGAGGTGGATTGTTATTGCCTTGGTTAACACTTCCGCTTGCTCCTGGCTGAGATGCTGCGTACTGTGCTATGGCAGCCGCAATGATCTGTTGTAGTTCTGCCTCGTTTGTTGGCATGTTTGGTTCGCGTCTTGGCGGCATCTTCTAAAAGATGGTTTAAGTTGGTTAGGCCATAGTAAGGCTCCGTTGTTATAGTACGTAAATCAGTTCGTAATATAGTGTACGTATATAACGGTAGTAATAGTATAATCACATAACATCTCATGTTATCACACATCACAATTATCAATCACACAACATCCCGTGTCACAAAATATAAACAAGTAATCAAGCGAATCCAAATATAGTGAGAAAACTGCGATTGCCATATAAATGAGACCACATCGTAAGTGTATACATACAATCATCAATCATTAGGGGCTACATCACCCCTGTCAAAAACTACATCAGTATCAATACAACATCAAGTACATAACAAAAGTCAAATCATAACGTAGTCTCCCCAAAATGCTGTGCAATCAAAAAGCAATCGCCGCCTTATCACCTCGCCTACCCAAGTGGCACCGATGAGCTCTAAGTAGATGGTGGTGGAGGAGGAAAATGGGTATAAAACAAACGGCGCAACTGTAACCAGTCCGCCTCCATCGCCTGCTGTGTGCGAATAATGGAAGCAATCTGCTGCTCCAAAGTAGTAAGACGAGTAGCATAGTCAGGGGGTAATGGTCGAAACGGCTGTAACGGAGAGGGTACCCGGCCATGGCACTGACATGGCTGCAGATGGGCTCTCTCCAACTCCTGTAGTCGCTGCTCATGCGACTCATGCTGGTATACAAAGGACATCAATACATCCTCAATGGTGTGGCCCACATGGAACCTGTGGTATGGATCCGTGGGTGGCATAGGGGAAAATGGTGACCACAGCAGTGGCTCACGTGTGGGGTCAAAGGGTGCCACCCCAAAAGGAACAGTAGTGGGTGGAACAAAAGGAATCTGAGGCATGAAAGGCATGGGCATCGGTACATGCCCATCAGGGTGAGCTGAAGAGCCCTCTCCAGGCCCTGCTGGAGGTATAAACATAGGAACCTGAAACGAAAAGTCAGTATGTGGTGCAACAGGAATCTGTGGAGGGAGTGGGGGAACGTCCTCGTCTGCCGGTATCCAGCCATGCTGGGCAGACTCGTCCGGTGGATCCATATGAGCCGCGAATGGTGCATGTCCGGGCTCTATGGGAACGGGATCAAATAAAGGAGCAACAACAGGGTGAACGGGTGCCAAGTGCTCGAAAGGAGGGTCAACTGGTACAGCATCAATGGGTAAAGGACCAATGGGATCAACAGGAACATCTATGTGGTGATCATCAGCAATGGGCTCAAAAGGTACATCAGCATGCACAGGGTCATGCCCTGGTAAAGGGTCAAGGGCAGCTGCCTGCTCAGGAGCAATGGCAGGCTCAAAGTCATCAAACGCCATGTCAAAATCAAAATCAGGATCAATCGGATCAAAAGGGTTAACAGCGTCTACTGGGTCCTCCATCAACTCGTCCATCGGGACATACTCTAAATCACGGTCAGGATCAAATCCTGGTGGGAACATAGGATCTGAATCCTCCTCGACGTCATGGTCAAAAACAAGTCCAGGTATGGAAGCAACAGAAAGAGCCTGGTCAGAATCGGACCCATGGGAGAAGTGCTGCGCACTATGAGCATGTGTGGGTACAGAAGCCACAGACTCAAAGGAGTCCGCGACTGGGGAATGAGCAGGTGACTCCGCAGCCGGAGCATCTGCGATCAGTAAGGGAGCAACAGCAGGTAGGGCCTCGCCCTGAGCATCCTCCAAAGGCTCATCCTCAAACATATCGACGTCGTCCTCCTCGTCGTCGATGGGTAAAGCAGGGTAATATGCAAGGGGTACAGGTGCAGGGATCACCGCGAGTGGTAAATCCCCGGCCGGAAGATCATCTGGGAGCTCATCAACGCCGTCGGGTAAGGCGAATGGCTGAAAGTCGTCATCATCCGTGCTGGTGAAGTCTGACGTAAAAACCTCATGCTCTGACGACTCCAGGTCGTCCGATACAATACGCCTGGGGTCGGTGATGTCTGAACCACCTGAATCAGCCGGATCCATGTGTCTGTAACATATACACAAACATGCACAAATAGTCAATCATAAATCAAGTAATCACATAAGTCATCAAGTAAGGCATCACATAATCCTCCTAGTCTTACTAGCCAAAACCATCCAGTCTACCAGACTGCTCTATCCTTTACTTAAACCAAACCTCGATCCTCCAGACCGATCCTTAGCCCTCCAGGCTGAACCTTTCCTTCCTAGCCTTGCTAGCCCACTATCTTGGTCACCTAGACCAAGCCTCGATCCTCCAGATCGATCCTATAGCAAACCAACGTGCTCAACTACCTTGACCATCTCGATCCTCCAGATCGATCCTCAGCCCTCCAAGCTGAACTTATAATTAATAAAATGTGCTCAACATTTGTTTGTAAAAAGTGTGGATCTGGACTTAAGTGGTATGCAGAAAAATGTTTTCGTGAGAGCCCTAGTGATCATAGTCTAGACTCGAGACAGAATCCTAGTTCGCTATGATCAGAGCTCTGATACCAAGCTGTCACACCCTGGCTTTGCGGAAGCGTGGTTAATTTTGGTGTGACTTCTTAATACCATAGCTTAATCATAACAAGCTATATGAATTTAAAAACCATGCAAGTCATCCATTAAGTTTTGAAAATCAAAATACAGTACCATTGTTTTAATCAACAACCATGACCTTGTCCAACAACCTTACAAATTAAAACATAACATAAACGTGGTTTAAGGACTGTGTCTTGTCCAGGAAAGAGACACATCCCCTAAACCCGGATGACTCCATGACAAGTGCAGCGGAAAACGTTCCATACCGTGCCAGATCTCGTTAATTTCCTGAAATACATGTGAGTTGAAAAATCAACAATAATGTTGAGCGAGTTCATGTGTAAGTGAGTAAGTAAAACACTTGTAAGTATAAAAGTTTCCTGGTATGTAGCAGTGTAAGAGGACTTGTGATCACCAATGGTTTGCAAGGCCATTAGCATGTTGTGAAATGCAAGTAGGAAGACTCAAACCTAGCGGATTTATGCGTTGGGCACAAAGTCACCCCAAGGTCCGTTCTGTTTGGCCTGGGGCTGGGCTCGCTACACCCAGATAGATCTACCGCTCCTGTCCCTCGGTCCTACCCTGAGGATTAATAGCCTCAAGTTTCCGCCTACCCATTCACATGATCTAAAACCTCCTTACGTTATCATACCGTGTATAAAAGTACTTGTAAACAAAGTAACATGTATTTCACCCCCGCAGTTAAGAAAACTGAAAACAGTTAGAGAAAAGGGGGACATGAACTCACAGTGAATGCGCGTCTCTATCAAGTGTCTCCAATACAGTAAGCTGTGCAACGACCTACAAGTGCTAATTCTATTAGACGGACGGCCGTGCCTTAGCTTTAGTTTATGTCTTTGGGAAATAGTTAGACAACTATTTCGTGTTTATGTTCCGTATACACTTGGCAGTTATGCTTCTTCCCAAGGATGGGGGATACAATACATGTGCGTAAGTTACGTTTTATCAATCTTGTGGTAATGTAATTACCGGTGTAACTTATAGGTTTGTGGAAGCGTTCGTAAAGTTTTGGAATCATTAACGCTTGTAAATATTATTTTCACTCTAAAATAATATTTATGTATTTCACAAAATAATCATAAACAGTGTTGTGACAAATATATTTATCACGTTAATCTTTGTGAAAATCCCACCTCCGAATGTTTAGTAAAATATAGTGCTGGCGAAATTTATGTTTCGAAAGTATGTCCAAAAATAGTTCTAACACTTGTTGTGTAAATAATTCTAAGTGTCAAGTTTTTAGAAAATTTCGCCAGAGTTTCCTCTGTAACTGGAGGTGGCCACGCTTTCAAGCGTATCATTTTCTTTTGACAAATCAATTCAACAACTTCTTTATTCAATCAAACAATTTCCAACACAACAAACTAGTCGTCAAGTATGTAAATTTGCATAATCGCATGAACTTGTAGATTTTCCGCATCGTTAATGTAAATCACCTTTATATATGTAGATCTTTATATAAAGTAGCTTTAATCTTGTAAAAACCTCGTTTTTAGAGAAATCCGTCTTTACAACTTCTAGTAACAAGTGACAAATTTACTTCTTTGTCGGATCTCTTTGTTTCACAAGTGTTTACACACTTGTGGTTTATAAAACCATATTTATTAGTGCAAGATCCTTCTAAAAAAAAAAAACATGATTTCTTTAAAGTGTGGTCTTTCAAAAATACCACTTGCGGATACGTAGATCCGTTAGTTTTAAACACCATTTTACCGGTTAAACCACTTTTACACAAGTAAAATATTTTTACACAAGTTCATGTCTCTAAAATGTGGTAGTGTTTCACCTTTAACCCTTGTATCTTTCAAAAACAAGCTTATGTGATGATACATGATTCTACAAAGTCGGGTTAAACGGAGATTTGAGCTACCACATCATAGATCGGGTCTAGATAAACACAAATTTCAAGTCCTACGACTTTTACACAAGTTATATGCTATTAACCACCATTTTTGTGATTTTACTAGACTTTAATGCATCATCTTTCAATATAACGAGATTCAACCGACAATAATCCTTTTAACCACTTTAGACAAGTGTAAAAACAAGTTTTAAACATTATACCTCTAGCTCAAGGCTAGGGAAGAATCGTGACGAAAAACGCGTGGATAAAAGCTAACGGTGGAGGTCCTTCGCGTTCCGAGTGCACCAAAGCTCCTAATATGAGACCCTTGAAGTTTGTATGATGATGGAATGGAGTGAACAAGAGCCGAAGGTGTGATGGTGGTGTGTGGGGTGTTCGGCCGAAGGTGGGAGGGAGCAAGAGAGAGAGTTGAAGTGTGGTGTTGATTAGTGATAATAAGCTCTTGTATCAAGTGTTATTTATAGGCAAACTTTAGTGTTATTGTCCAATGGTTAAAGTGTAGCATAGATATTAGACAAGCAAGATCAACCAAGATCACAAGTACAAAGGTGGTGCCCCCTAGGTAACCAATTCGGTGTTGGGGGGGGGGGGGTCCTTGGTCCGATTTTAAGTAGTTTAGTTAGGGTAGTGGTTGAGTTAAGTAGGTTAGTTTAAGTAGTTAACTCAGTTACTTGTATGTTACGTGTTATGACGGGTGTTAGGGTAATCAGGGACCCTAACTGGCTCAGAAAAATATAATTAGTGAAAATATTAATATTTTCATGTCCCGGGTATAGTCCGGTTGTTCGGTTGGATAGTAATCCGTTAAAGTGTTACAAAAGACTTTAAAGTGTCGTCATTACATTTTTAGTGACACAAATTGGTTTTCCCGACACTTTAGAAAGTGTCTAGTAATATTTTCTCATTTTCTGGCACTTTACTAGTCAGCTAGAAGCTGGTTAAATTGTTAAAGTGCTGTGTTTGGTACTTAAAGTACGTTTTTGGCACATCCGAATCAGTGTATCTTATCCCTAGAGACGCGGTACCATAACCCTTAAATCCCTACACTCACTACCAGTGTAGTCAAAATATATGAGGCTCTTAACAGGCCTTAGAGGCAGTGTCTGCCTGATGCTGGTCATTTCAGCATGTTCACTGTGTATCCGTTTAGTGCTACTGTGCTTTTTGTGCATCAAGTTTGTCACTAGGGTTCAGTATGTAATCAATGTAGTGACAGCAAATAAAGTATGACGCAAGTAAGTGCATGTATCAGTATGCAGGTAGCAGTTTATCAGCTAGTTCAATCAAGCACAGTAATCAAGTAGTAATTAATCATTAATTAAGTTGTACGGATACCTGGTTTAGTGCGGGTTGTCACATCTTGACCCTTTAACACCTCATGCTTGAGCCCGTCTCGACATGGTCCCTACACTTCCATGTCATCGAAACCACATTCTTGTTAGCATACCCATTTGTACATGTTAACAATCATACCAATCGCATAATCCACACTTAACTTCCTTTAGTCATTTCTAACCAGCATATTACATAAAAATTAACTTCATATCCTTTCCAACTCATGTAATTTATCATGTAATCACAAATAACGCATATTAACATAACATGTACCAAACGACTTCCTATAATCCTACCTTTACGACAACGAGTCGAATCATGTTTCTTATACTTGTTGACTTTCAAAAGTCAACTATTAACTATATGTAACCTTCGACTTATCAACATATACCCGTAACATCATAATCGACTATACGAATGACACTATATACATTTTATCATACACTTGATGTACGTACTACCTTTTAAGCATAACGTACAACTTATTCATGCATAAATCTTCTAAACTCATACCTAACCCATCAAAACCTACTACTAATCATCATGGATCATTCCCAAATAAACATCAAACATATCATCATCATTTTTCTCCTAATTCATCTAACAAGAATTCATCATACCCACATAATACATCAATCTTTCAACAAGGCTCGGACATGGAAGGTGATTCTAGTCATCATCTTCACCCTAACTAACGGGTTTCACCTCTAATCATCAAATTAACACAAACCATACGTAACCCATGTTCTATACGAGGTTTCTAACCCTCGTACATGATCAATTTCATATTAACTCGCGGATTAGAACATAACCCACTTCACCCATGATCACCAATCTTAGATTTAAGACATACCTTATGATCCCCTCATGATGGTGATCATTTATCCATGCTCGGTTCTGAATTTGGGCCTTGATTCCTTCTTCAAATTGAAGATTTTGAAGAACTAGGGTTTTGGGGCTCTTGAGAGCCCCCTGCTCGATCTTTCCAGAACACACACGTATGTGTGTTTATGTGTATGTATTGATCTTTTATTTAGACATAAACTTTCATTTGTTCCACTTTCACCCCTCGGGTTTGCCTTTCAAACATAACTGACACTACCTTCATCATTTAATATTTTTTTTTCACCATACCCTTAACTAGGTTAAATAGCCTAGTTATTTATTTCATGACGTGTCATATAGGAACACCCGACAAATATTTACATTCAGATTTTGGGGCGTTACAAATGTGCTTGATGTGAACAATGAATACGTGAATTATATGTACGTGAAAGGTGTGGTACATGTGCATGTAGAACTGACTGTTATCGGTAACCCTTTTAGGACGTGTTTGATCAACTGTTAAACAAGTAACTAGTCATACCGAGCAAACCAAGGTGAGTTCACACTCTTAAGGCATGGGATTCCCGGTGGGTTGGGAATGGGATTGAGAAGCTAAGATGAAACCTGTATATTCACCACTAATAGCCTACATTTAACCTGCGAATTCTCGGATTGGGAAGAATACGTACCTCCGTCCTCGGATTGGGAAGGACGCCTACACCAAACCCGCGTATTCTCGGATTGGGAAGAATACGTACCTCCGTCGGATTGGGAAGGACGCCTACATTTAACCTGCGTATTATCGGTTGGGTAGAATACGTACCTCCGTCCTCGGACTGGGAAGGACACCAATATATATAACTAGTCTAGTGGTTTACAACATGGGGTAGCCCCCACTGGTTATGGTTTGGGAAACAAGGAACTGGTTAACACATGGTTTTCAAAAGAACTTATGGTTTTATTGGAACAACTTTAAAATGAACACCAACTGTGAACTCGCTCAACTTTGTTGTTGACTCATTGTTACATGCCTTGCAGGCCTTTAGGTGCATATTGTTGGAACTTGTTGTCTGGGATGCTGGACTGGTCATGGGTCGAGATACATGGAAACGTGAGACGAATCTAATGGCTTTCACACACTTGGTTTATGAATTTCTTAATTAATGTATTATGCGTCCGCTGAATGTTAAATAATGTTTTGTAACACTTCTATCAATAATAAATGAAAGTTTTATTTATTTATAATTACGAGTTCAATGTGATTGGTGGCTAGATCCTGGTACGTCACACGCCCCGCGGGGGTTTTCTGCATGTGGTATTTTGGGGGTGTGACAAGCCACCACCCTCAACCATTTTTCAGTGTTTTGTCACTAATTAAGCAATCTTGCACATGTTTATCATAATAAATTAATAATCATAGAACTAATTGTTAATTATTGAGATAACGGGGGATGTTCTTGCTCTGTTTAACAAGAGTTTTTTGAAGATCTAATGCTATTTTTGAAAAAGATGATGAGGTATGGGGAAACTGATTTTGGAGAAGATGGATGGTACAGTGATGATTGGAAGATGGCTCACAATGAGGGTGGTATGGTGATGACAGAGTTGAAGGTGATCGAACTGCTGAGGGTTAACGGTGGATGGTGGTGTGCGATTGCTTGCATTAATGGTGGCCATTGGACGCCGTGCTCCACCATCAACACCGGAGATGAGTGTGTCACACCCCAACCGATGGCGGAATCATCGGGGCGCGGCACTAGGCGAATCAGATTGCTCAAGAGAATCCATAACAACTATATTGCGATAATATTTAATACATTCGTTATCCCATACTAACAAATAATACAATCACATAAGTTATCACAGATTTCTTGTCCTCTCGAACAATACAAATTCGACAACCTAGATTTTAGTTGAGTTTCTAGACTCCCTAGCTTGATTTGGTATAGTCTGCGATCTAACCTGCAACATACGTTAAAATATTTGTCAATACAAAAGTATTGGCGAGTATACAGGTTTGATAAGTATAGCATAATAGATTAAAAGTGCTGCGAATTTCCACATGCATAAACGTAATACACGACATATATACTCACAAAACTGATACTACCAACTAAGTCCTCGATGCTCGAATGTACGATGGCATAACTAGACCCCGTCGGGCGCAATAGTACTATACTAGTCGTGGTGGGACGTCGCGAGTATAAGCCCTAGCACATATGTAACTAGCATCACGTATATCTATGCATAACAGTTATTCGCAAGTGATAATTCGATTGATTGAATATTTCGATTGATAAGTTCGATTTGTTAGAACGTATGTTACACCCAAAATTCGATTAAAAAGGGGTCAAGTATACTCACAGTGCGTATTTAGCGGGATTACAACTTGATTGAGTCGGTTGCGAGTATGTCTGTAATGATCCTTGAAGAAATAGGGTAAATGATATACGGTTAAGCGAGATTACCTTGAAAAGTTACTCATTTGGTTGATTGGTCCTCATCCGTGCGGTTAGACATGTTATCCGTCCGGATGACAAGTCATCCGTCCGGATACAGATGATCCGTGCGGATGAAGGTGGTACGTGCAGACTGACTTTGCTTGTGCGCGCGGATGAGTGGTGCGTGCGGGTGACAAGTCATCCGTGCGGACATGTGCCATCCGTGCGGACTGACTTTGCTTGTGCGTGCGGATGAGTGGTGCGTGCGGGTGACAAGTCATCCGTGCGGGCTGACATGTCATCCGTGCGGACTGACATGTCATCCGTGCGGATTGCCATGTCTGTTTCGCACTCTGAACACTGTTTCCGAGTGTTTAACGGAAGGAATACGTTCGTTCTTACTAGGGTAGTGTAATTTCGCACTAACACTTGAAGTTCCGTCAGTTCCGACTCGTTCTAACAGCCGGGAATCACCCCGTTCCATCAGATCTGGCCGTTCGTGATGGTTCTTCATGGTTAACTCGAAATCGCACAGATTTAGGTGAGATTTGTCATTAAAATATGTGGAAATCACCCGGATCTGAGTCGTTTATAGTGAAATGAGACCCCAACTTGAAGTTCATAAGAACTCTTGGTGACATCACCTCAAAACGCCTCAAATCCGCAGATTTCACGGTTAGAATTGGAGTTTTGAAAGATAGAATGATGTAGAATCGAGTGTAGATTGTAGAAGTACAAGTTTTAGGTTGAAATCTTACCGGAATCGCGAGGAAATCGAGAGAAAAGGGTCTTGGAGCGTGTTTGGTTGAATAGGAGCTGTCACATCACTGTTCAAGTGATGTGACATGGTATTTATAGGCAACAGAGGAGAGGAAAAAGGTTTTGGCCCGGATGGCCCATCCGTGCGGATGGCCCATCCGTGCGGATGGCCCATGCGTGCGGATGGCCATCCGTGCGCATGCCCATCCGTCCGGATAACTATCCTGACGCGTTGGACTTCTCCGTTTTTGATCGTTTTGATAGTTTTCGAAGCGCGTACTTTTCATAATTAATTTATATTATCATTATATTGTTATTATTATTATATATATATATATATATATATATATCACTAGGGGTCGTATTTACGTATCCATAATCCAAAGTTTCGATAATTAACCATCGATTCCTTGATTCAAGTATGCGATTGTTAGCGATGTTTCACGGCCATCAATGAGAGTAGTATAGGTCCTTTCTTGATGTTATCGCGAACGTTATTTCGTGTAGTGCCACAAAGACTGACGAGGTACCGTTTACTCGTATTGTCATCATCGTCATGACGACTGGAGCTACAGCACTCACTCGAGGGTCCTTGTTAGCGTTAATTGTTTACGTTCGACACATCACGGCCACTGAGGAGGGTAGAATAGGTCCTCACTCAATGCCTCCGTGAGTGTTAGTGTGATAATAGTGTAGTATAGTGATATTGTATTTCGAAAATATGCGATTATCCTTCGAATAGCGATATATACGATATAGTTACATTATGATCCGAAT
The DNA here is from genome assembly GCA_030545235.1 of Helianthus tuberosus. Lineage (NCBI taxonomy): Eukaryota > Viridiplantae > Streptophyta > Magnoliopsida > Asterales > Asteraceae > Helianthus > Helianthus tuberosus. The sequence goes on along the minus strand of CM060410.1, from coordinate 158,610,058 downwards.
CTCTGGTGCTAGGCGTAACGAGTATAACGAGTAGTAACAACGCACAAAAGTGCGGGTTGTTACAGTCTCCCCTACTTTAGGAAATTTCGTCCCGAAATTAATCCTATAGGTAGACTTCTAAGAGTTGATCTTGTATAAGTAGCGATACAGCGAGTGATTTGACCATAAGTTGACAGCGAGAACGTTTCGAATAAGAGAGATCGGCTGCGATTAGCGAGAAGGCGACGTAAAGACGAAAGTATTAATCCCACGCGTTGGCATTTCAAAGTACCTTGTCTTGTGTAGAATTCGTTAGTTCGATGCGATTGTAATTCGATAGGTTTCTCACGACGTAGAGTTAACTGAGTCGATCGTTAACCAACGTTACAAGAAGCGTTCGTTTTAGATATTAAAAAGAGATTTAGGATGAAAATCTTTGAAAATTTTCCTTTTAACGGGCAGTCAACAGAGTCGATGTTAACCGACGTTGCAAGGAAGTTTAAGTTTCTAACATCTTAAGGAATTCGAAAATGAAAACAAGGGTTACGAAAACTCTCCTATGAATATGGAGGAAAGGTTTTAAGGAAAAATTGAACTCATGAAGCTCCCTTTGAATATGGAGTTAAGCTGATTCGATGTTACCTCCACATTGTGAGGAATTTCACTTGTTCCATGGTTTTAATAAAAGTTTTTATATAAAAAAAATCAGTTTTAACCTTTTGAAAAGAATGATTTAGCATCACGCCCCACTTGGCACCTTCCCACGGAAGTTCGTTAATATGTTTAAAACACTTATATATAGGAAGTACCAGCGGCGTATCCACCATGCTTTGCCCATATTACTTCCGTTTCGTGAGGCAGTGTCAGGTGTGCCGATATGATTCGGGTAGAATTGCGTTTACCCGGCCCAATCGATAGAAAGTCGGACCGAGCATAGGATAGGATCGAATAGATTAATCCAGCGAGTTGATAGGCGAGAAGCGAATAGCGCGTTTTCGATTAGATTCCACATTACACCCACATGGCACGTTTCCACGGGGGTTTACTAACATGGTCGAAACACCGTGCTTAACCAGGTTAGCTTTGCCTCGTGAAGCGGTGTCATGTGTACTTAATACCATACGAGCGATAGGCGGTAGATTATACACGATAGGCGATCAGCGATTTGGTGATTAGACGAATAAACACGAAACACAACACTAGTAATGATGGTGATGATAATCGAATTTCGATAAGCGGCAGTTGTTGCGTGCAAGCGATGAAGGTATGCGGTTCGATTTACGTGGTTCGGTTGGATTGATTAACACCTCAGAATTTAGCTAACATCAGACCCTACATGGCCCGTTTCCACGAAGGGCCGCTGATATAACTAAAACACCTTGTTTTAACCATATGAGCTTCCTCTCGTGGGGCGAGGTCATGCGTTCTAACTTAGCACAAATATCACGGATAACGGTATAGCGACAGATTGATACACAGCAGACGATAGAGATTCACATAATAAGCGATAGAGTTTTCGAGATGCACATAATGAATGATTGCGATTAGTCGAGTTTTGTTTCGAGTAAGCTTAACGTTACGTTGCGACGCATCACGGTTATCGAGGAGGGTAGAATAGGTCCTCACCCGATGATATCGTGAGCGTTAGTGTGTTTGATGAGATTGCTAGCTATAGACTTACGACCAGTCTTGCGTTGATGCAATTGTCCTGCGAGGTAGACTCCCAGAGTCTATCGATGAGGCGATTGCATTGCGTTTGCAGACTTACGACAAGTCTTGCGATGATGCAATTTCAGTTGTTACGCCTTGCGATTGAGTGTAGTGTGTTGAAAATAATCACAATAGTATACATAGGTCTAATAACGTTCAACTCCACGTGGCACTTTCTTCACGGAACTTCGGTAGTATGGTAAAGCACACCTTGCCGACCCCTACTACTTTCATCCCGTGTTTTGGTGTCACCTTTTGTCAACACGCTATGGCACCTTTAGAATTCACTACGATCTCCGTGCACTAACCCAAATAATCCCGTGTGCACCCGCGATTATTCGTTCCTTGCACGTTTATCGTACCTCGTTCTAAGAGTGTAGTGAGGGTAAAACACATTATATAGTATATAGTATGTGTGTGAATCTAGTCTAAGTGCGATGATTAGAGAGCGGAAGAGGAAACGAAAACGAGAGTTAATGTTACACATAGTGGTAACTTCGAATAAGAGAGTAGATTCAAAACTTAGAAATTAACGTCGAGAATCGTATCATTACAACTTTATCCTACGCTTGCTAGATGTCTGATGCTTGAAGACTTTTGCTGGAGCTGCTGTTGTTGTACTCAAGTTCACGGTTCGATGCGGCAGTTGCGGGTGAAGTGACCGTAACGGTTGCAGTTATTGCAATAGCGACAGTCAGCCCCAACTGGATGGTGATAGGTACACGAGTAACACTGAGGATGAAATCCAGTGTAGGCTCGTTTTGGAAACATCGGATCTGTTCGAAGAGGTTCCGGTTGCAGCAGTTCGGTTGTTGATGAGTTCGGGCTTGAAATCTTTCGCTTGCGGCTGGGTTTGTCGGTGTCTTGCGAAGAGATGTCGTCGTTGGAGGATTCGTCTGAAGACTCGCTTGCGGAGTCTTTGGCTGTTTTGTCGGAAGATCCATCGGCAGATTTGTCAGAAGAATCGGCAGCAGATCCGTCCGAAGAATCGTTAGCGGATCCGTCAGAAGAATCGTTAGCTGATTCATTAGAAGAATCGCCAGCAAATTTGTCAGAAGAATCGTCAGTTGATCCATCAGAGGATTCGTCAACATGTTCGTCTGAGGGATTACTGGCGATTGCTTGATGAGCTTGCTTGACAGGATTTCTTGAGAATAACCCTTCCACGAGTCGTTTGTTGTTGATTTCTGCGGCTAAGCGGTATGTTTCTTCGATGGTAGCAGGTCTTGCAGCTTCGACAAAATCACCCACACACTCAGGCAAGCCACGAATGTACTTCGCGATGGCCTTTCCCGGAGTGTTGACTTGACTTGGGCAGATTATGCTAAGCTGTTTGAACCTTGCGGTGTAGCCAGCATTGTCACCTTCGGTTTGCTTGATTTCCCAAAATTCGTTTTCCAGCTTCTGAATCTCGTGAGGAGGACAGTACTCTTTCTCCATGAGCTCTTTCAGCTCATTCCAAGAGAGAGCGTAAGCTGCGGAGATCCCACGTTTGTTACGTTCGGCGGTCCACCAGTCGAGTGCTCGCGATTGAAATACTCCGGTGGCGCAAGTAGTACGGAGACTATCGGGACACCCACTTTGACGAAGGGTAACTTCGATAGAATCGAACCACTGGAGTAGTTGAGTCGCACCACCTTCACCTGTGAATTCCATCGGGTCACAGGCTTTGAAGTGCTTGTAGAGAAAAGTAGATTGCGGCGCTTCCGTCTTGGAGTCTTCCGAGGCTCGAGAATGGCTGAGAGAGTGCACTTGAGCGGCAATTTGAGGACTAAGCTTACTCACTTCCTTAATCACAAGTGAAGCAATCCTCTTCTCGGCGCTTCGTTTGGCTTTCCTCTTAGCTACTCGTCTCGAGGTAGACTTGTTGGAAGGCATCTAGACAGGAAGAGACTTGGAGTGAGATTCGATCATAATGATTTTTGAGTTTTGCGTTGCGATTGAGCGTGCTCAAAACTTGGTGCGATAGTATAGTAATATGAATCACTTAGGAGCCACATAGGAAACACGAAATCCCTAAGTTCTCACACGATGACTTGTTTGTTTATACGTATATATATATATATACATATTTATATAGATGAAATTTGTAATCATGCACATACAGGTCGATTTAGAATAAGCGAGGCCGCGTTGAAGTGAGAGAACGAGAGCGAATGCGATAGATTATGCATTAGTTTTGTTGCGAACATTCGGATTTCGTTTTAGATTGCGATGGTTGTGCGAATCGTGCGTTTATAAAGTAGGGAGTGAAAATCGTTACATCGAGAAATCGATAAGGCGTAAAGTTTCAAAACGTAAATAAGTTTCCAACCAGTTGTAAGATTGGCAGGTCGTATGATAAGAGTGCCTTGGGTGTTTAGGCGTCGACTACCCAAGGTAACCCAACTATATTTAACAAGTTCGGGCGCGCGCGTTGACCTAGAAGACTCCATGCTTCCACTGGGATGCAGCTCATGGCATTCGTCTTCCTAGTCATCGCGTGGCTCGAGTTATTGCAATAGTCGAGTCCTTGGTGAGAGCTTTTTGAAAACCAGTTTATAGAGAGTGGAACGACTTATTAAGGTACGGGTTTCACCCCTGTCTTAACAGTTCCGTTCCTAGTTGTGGTTATGCTCTTCGAATAAATTCGTGAGTTCCACTAGATTTCGAAATGGAGGCTTTCGTCGAGATGTGGATGTCACTCCTAACTCGATGAAAGGTTCTCGTGCTAGAAAAATGCGCTGAGTGAGCAATCATATCGAGAGTTCTTGGTTTTCACACCTGGTCTCGACTAGATCGCTCGGTTCTGTTTTGCGAGTATTTTTGAAAACACGTGTATTGTGTCGGCCTTAGGAAAGGCTAAGTAGTATTTCAGCCTTAGGAAAGGCTCCTTCGTGTGAAGTTGTAGTATGCGGTGTTCACACAAAGTTGTAGCTTTTAGCAATTTCGATCGAGAGTATCAAGTAAGCCCAATACAAACCCCACTGGGTTCGTACGAGTCGGCCTGTTGGTACTTAGACTATAGACTAGGTCAATTTCTAAGACGTCGACCCGGACTAGGTCGAGTCTGACCTAATTCCCTATAGTTATGGCTCTGATACCAATCTGTCACACCCCAACCGATGGCGGAATCATCGGGGCGCGGCACTAGGCGAATCAGATTGCTCAAGAGAATCCATAACAACTATATTGCGATAATATTTAATACATTCGTTATCCCATACTAACAAATAATACAATCACATAAGTTATCACAGATTTCTTGTCCTCTCGAACAATACAAATTCGACAACCTAGATTTTAGTTGAGTTTCTAGACTCCCTAGCTTGATTTGGTATAGTCTGCGATCTAACCTGCAACATACGTTAAAATATTTGTCAATACAAAAGTATTGGCGAGTATACAGGTTTGATAAGTATAGCATAATAGATTAAAAGTGCTGCGAATTTCCACATGCATAAACGTAATACACGACATATATACTCACAAAACTGATACTACCAACTAAGTCCTCGATGCTCGAATGTACGATGGCATAACTAGACCCCGTCGGGCGCAATAGTACTATACTAGTCGTGGTGGGACGTCGCGAGTATAAGCCCTAGCACATATGTAACTAGCATCACGTATATCTATGCATAACAGTTATTCGCAAGTGATAATTCGATTGATTGAATATTTCGATTGATAAGTTCGATTTGTTAGAACGTATGTTACACCCAAAATTCGATTAAAAAGGGGTCAAGTATACTCACAGTGCGTATTTAGCGGGATTACAACTTGATTGAGTCGGTTGCGAGTATGTCTGTAATGATCCTTGAAGAAATAGGGTAAACGATATACGGTTAAGCGAGATTACCTTGAAAAGTTACTCATTTGGTTGATTGGTCCTCATCCGTGCGGTTAGACATGTTATCCGTCCGGATGACAAGTCATCCGTCCGGATGGCATGTCATCTGTCCGGATACAGATGATCCGTGCGGATGAAGGTGGTACGTGCGGACTGACTTTGCTTGTGCGCGCGGATGAGTGGTGCGTGCGGGTGACAAGTCATCCGTGCGGACATGTGCCATCCGTGCGGACTGACTTTGCTTGTGCGTGCGGATGAGTGGTGCGTGCGGGTGACAAGTCATCCGTGCGGACATGTGCCATCCGTGCGGGCTGACATGTCATCCGTGCGGGCTGACATGTCATCCGTGCGGATTGCCATGTCTGTTTCGCACTCTGAACACTGTTTCTGAGTGTTTAACGGAAGGAATACGTTCGTTCTTACTAGGGTAGTGTAATTTCGCACTAACACTTGAAGTTCCGTCAGTTCCGACTCGTTCTAACAGCCGGGAATCACCCCGTTCCATCAGATCTGGCCGTTCGTGATGGTTCTTCATGGTTAACTCGAAATCGCACAGATTTAGGTGAGATTTGTCATTAAAATATGTGGAAATCACCCGGATCTGAGTCGTTTATAGTGAAATGAGACCCCAACTTGAAGTTCATAAGAACTCTTGGTGACATCACCTCAAAACGCCTCAAATCCGCAGATTTCACGGTTAGAATTGGAGTTTTGAAAGATAGAATGATGTAGAATCGAGTGTAGATTGTAGAAGTACAAGTTTTAGGTTGAAATCTTACCGGAATCGCGAGGAAATCGAGAGAAAAGGGTCTTGGAGCGTGTTTGGTTGAATAGGAGCTGTCACATCACTGTTCAAGTGATGTGACATGGTATTTATAGGCAACAGAGGAGAGGAAAAAGGTTTTGGCCCGGATAGCCCATCCGTGCGGATGGCCCATGCGTGCGGATGGCCATCCGTGCGCATGCCCATCCGTCCGGATAGCCATCCTGACGCGTTGGACTTCTCCGTTTTTTATCGTTTTGATAGTTTTCGAAGCGCGTACTTTTCATAATTAATTTATATTATCATTATATTGTTATTATTATATATATATATCACTAGGGGTCGTATTTACGTATCCATAATCCAAAGTTTCGATAATTAACCATCGATTCCTTGATTCAAGTATGCGATTGTTAACGACGTTTCACGGCCATCAATGAGAGTAGTATAGGTCCTTTCTTGATGTTATCGCGAACGTTATTTCGTGTAGTGCCACAAAGACCGACGGGGTACCATTTACTCGTATTGTCATCATCGTCATGACGACTAGAGCTACAGCACTCACCCGAGGGTCCTTGTTAGCGTTAATTGTTTACGTTCGACACATCACGGCCACTGAGGAGGGTAGAATAGGTCCTCACTCAATGCCTCCATGAGTGTTAGTGTGATAATAGTGTAGTATAGTGATATTGTATTTCGAAAATATGCGATTATCCTTCGAATAGCGATATATACGATATAGTTACATTATGATCCGAATCTCTGGTGCTAGGCGTAACGAGTATAACAAGTAGTAACAACGCACAAAAGTGCGGGTTGTTACAGGGGGTAATATCACAGAGTGAACAAAACTCACCTGGGTTGTTGGACGAACTGGGTGTGTGAGAAAATGGAAAAAAAGATTCAAGAATTCAAGATTTGGGTATCACAATAATGTGACATCGAAAAGAAGAATACCCAGTGGAATTTGAACTACCGAATTATGGGTGGCTGGAGGTGGTTGAGGGTGGTGGCTGGAGGTGGCAGTGGTGGTTGTGGTGGTGAATGACGATGGCAGTGGTGGCAGGGGGTAATATCACAGAGTGAACAAAACACATGGGGTAATATGAAAGGGCATTATAGTCATTTCAAGTTATAGTCAACATATCAGTCAACAAATTTGAAGCCGGGGGGGGGGGTAAGGTTGCGACATAACAGCAAACTTTGGGGGGTAAAATTGCAATTATTTCGTTAGAGGGGGTAAGGGTGCCAATCACCCTAAACCCCAGGGGGTAAAATTGCAAACCTTATTAACAACAACAACAACAATAATATAGAAACCTTATTATTATATTAAATATACTTTAAAAAATTGTAAATTTAAGCAAAATCTCAAGCAGATAATCAGAGGAGGATCTTAGTTGAGGTTACTTGTTTTTTCACTTTTAAGTGTAAACGTTATTAGAAATTTATGAAAATCTTATATGTATTGAATTCGACCCTTCTATCTTTTTTTCTTAAAACTTCCTACCTCTATTTAAAATTTTTAATGAATCTAATAATTTATTAAGCCAAACCATAGTTTAAGATGATAGTAAGACCGCCCGTAGTGGGGCGTTTTCTTTAAAAAAATTTCGAAAATAACGCCGCATAACGCCCCGGTCACCATTACAGGGGGCGTGATCGGGCGTTATTTTTCAAAAAAATTCGGTTTGGCGTTTTAAAAATAACGCTGAAATTTGGCGAGGATCGAGGAAAAGGACCGTTGGCAAACGGTCAAAAGTTGTTTTATTTTATTTTTTTTTAATTTAATAAATTACCCCACTATATATATCAACCCATTATTTATAAAAAAACCCACTTTATCTCCTACTCTCTCCCACTTTTCTTCTATTTTTTATAAAAAAAACACCCACTTTCTCCTACATTTTTATACAATTATGCATCCATTTCGACCCCCTTTTGGTGTCCCCGCAAGACCCACGAACCCGAACACAACTCAACCGCAAAACCCGTATAACCTTCAAGACATGGACCCGAGCTTTTTAACGTATGCGGCTTATTTGAGTGGCGCCCCTCCGTTTGTGCCTCCCACTTTCGGCTATGGTCAAGCCGGCGGGTCTAAACCCGAATCCGAACCCGATGTCGAAGTCGTGCCGGAGACGCAACCCGAACCGGTGCAAGAAACATCGAAACGCGGCAAAAGGTCGCATAAGAAGAAGGAAAAAGACGCACCACGGCGTACAAAAAATATCATTAAATGGACGAAGGAAGAGGAATTCACGTTGACTCGGGCGTGGGTCGACGTTTCGGAGGACGAAGAAACGGGTAACTCTTTTATTATTTTTTTTTTACTTATTTTTTATTTATCTTTTTAACATACAACTTATTTGTTTACTTTTTTTTTTAATTTGTAACAAACTTTCAAACAGGTCCCGTTTTTTGGGATAGGGTTCGTGCACTCTTTTTTAGCACCTTTGGTGAAGGCGAACATCGGGACAAAGATTCCATTTCTAGCAAATGGACTGACATCAACAACAAGTGTCACGCGTTCCAAGAAGTTTACCTACGTAACTACGATAATCGCCCGAGCGGTGAAAGTGACGTCGGGGTTTTAACGAGGACTTTGGAGGAGTTCGATAGGACGAAATGCCCTTTCACGTACTATAAGTGTTGGGAACTACTACGAAAAAGTCCAAAGTGGGCGCTAGTTAATCCAATGACGTCTAGTAGTAGACGTCGAGCTAAAAGGTCCAAAACATCATCCTCCGTTGACCCTTCAACTCCGACATCGGATGCCCGCAACGTCGATTTAAATGAGGTGGTGGACGTTGACGAGGAACTTCAAGAAGAGTTGAACCGACCACCCGGTAGAAGAAAGGATAGGCGAACCGGGAAAAAAAGGTCGAGTCATCTTCCGATCTCGAGTTAAAGAATGATTTCGAGGAGATGAACCGTCGTCTCCAAGACATTCGCGACCTCGGCCACAAACGTTGGGAGATTATGCAAGAACGAGTGGCCGAAACCAAAAAGTTTAACGAGATGCAAGAGGCGAGGCAAATGGAAAAGGACATTGAGTTTTTGTCCAAATCAATCGACCACCTCCAAGGCGACGCGTTGATCCTTGCGCAAATGCGTCGACAAAAAATTCGAGAAAAATATGGACTCTAGATCATATTTTTATATTCGGTTTTTTTTTCTGTTTTTTTTATATTCGGTTTTTTTTTCTGTTTTTTTTTTATTTTCGGTTTTTTTATTTTACTGTTTTTTTAATTTCAAGTAGTGTAATTTTTTTTTTAAATTAATGAACTTTTTTATGTTTTAAATTAAAAAAAAATAATTGTGAAATGATTGAATGGGGGTTATTGGCATAATGCCCCACTACGCCACTTTTGCTATAATGCCCCATCGCTGACTAGGACGCCACGTGTCGGATAATGCCCCATGATGGGGGCATTATAAACCACTACCACTACACATTGTCTAAGAGTGTACAAAATATAAAGTGATAAAACGATGAGCAAGGTAATTGTCATGAAGAATCATATGATGTCACTTTCTAAAAGAAGACAGCACATGCACACCACGTGAAGACTTATCCACAACTTTCCTGCTTTGCCATTGGCCCAACCAAACCCTTATCTTACTATTGTTTTTTTTAAAGGTGTAATTCACAACACACGGTTAATACACAAGGACTATGTTGTTTTAACGGGGCCCACGCCTCGGTAGAAATGGGACATAACTTTCCCCGAGAAAATTTCCGATCCCCTGCCACTTGACAGGAGTTGCACCCTCCACACGAATCGACCGCCTGTTGTGACAGAGCGACCCGCTGGAGTAAATGCTCCGTAATAGAAAACTCGGGTTCCCTTAGGCTTGAACCGGAGTCCTTGCCATCCTTAGGTTGGGAATAACCCTAATGTCTCACCTTTTGATGGAGGTGGGGATCGAACCTGAGACCACTCACATGGCCCAAATCCTTTCCACCAAAGGATCATTGGCTCTTACTATTGTTTTTAGATCCATTTTTGTACTTGTAGAGTTGTAGTTTAATTATTTACACATGTTAACCACCAAAATATTATGTTTCTATTTCAAATAAATTTATTTACATATAAATATTTATTTATTTTGTGATCATCTGTTATATTTCAATGTGAATTTACTATCCGGTAGAATTAACTCATAGTAGAGTTACTCATAAGGTTTTATGACGAAGTTAGCTACAAAGTTTAAATTTTTTAAATTATTTATAGGTGTTAACCACTAAAATATTATGCTTTTTATTTCAGATAAATTTATTTGCATATATTTATTTATTTTGTGATCATATGTTATATTTCAATGTGAATTTACTATCCGATAGAATCAACTCATAGTAGAGTTACTCATAAGGTTTTATGACAGTATGATAAGGAGTTGGGTATAAAGTTTAAATTTCTTAAAAAGTTTAAATAATTATAATAAGGAGTTAGGTATGAAGTTTAAATTTCTTAAAAAGTTTAAATAGTTATAAAACACAACCAAAACCCACAAATAACATAATGAAAATTAGTAAAACACCATATCTGTTTGGGTTTGTGCTTTGGATGATAAAGCTCTTATTACCGAATGACTAGCATTATTATGTTTTATGATGATTACCATGTTGTGTTTTATATTCATAGTTATACAATTGTGTGTTGATGTTTTTTTTTTGGATTGTTAGGGTTTTGAATATGGTGTTTTAGTAGCATTCACTCTGCTTTTTGTGGTGTTTCGGTATATTTTATGGCTGAAATTATGGTGTTTTAGGATTTTATACACTTTTAAAATTTTTTAGACTTTGTAGTCGAACCCTACACATGAATTTAAATGTCTGAAATATTTAAAACTTCTAGTTAATCAATTTATTTGTATGAGATATATAAAAATAAGGGGACAATGGTGTGAACTTGAATAAAATGTTATAGTCGCTAAGCTAGAGCCGTCAAAACGTATTTTTTTATGTGTCAAATGAGTCGTGTCAACGTAGTATAAAGGGATCCAAATTTCATCGTGTTGTTTAACAAGTCATGGTGCATTGTCTAACTACTGGCCATTTAACACGTTTAGTTAAATGTGGTGTACAACGCATAAATGAGTTAAGTATATTTAACCAGTTTAGACACGTTTTTAATAGGGTATTAACTTATCAACCTGAACTTGTCTACATCACAAACTGACTAATTTAAATTTCGTGTCTAATCATACCATGTTATAGGATCGTGCCAAATTGTTAGCTTGACACCGAGGTACATCATGATGCATAAACACCCAATTTATTTATTTGTTTATTTATAACATTTTTCATGCATTACCATTATAACAGCCAGTATGCATATTTAAGTGAATTTTAAAGTTTATGCAACACAATAAAGAAATTTATGATAAAACAAAAGGCTGGTAAAGCAACATAAAAGTCTTTAAATGAACCGTTGTTTAAATAAATGAAGTGTCGTTTAATATATGATTTAAAACAGTTTTTATAACTATTAAAATTCCTTAAATGAACTGTTGTTTCCGTCAGTAAAGAATTAAAAGATACGGTATTATAAAATTAGTCGTAGAATAATATATCCGAGTGCTCCCTTGGATACCAACACTTTACGCAACTTGGTTTAATATAATTTATTATTGAAATAAGATATTGAATATTTATCATTATTACTTGAATAGAGCTCCCCATGTTGTTGATTCCTTTAAACCATAGATCTAGTTGTAAAAGCCTTCCAAATATGCCTACCCTCACATGCCCCCATCCCCTACCTCCACCCCACATACACATTTTCCCTCCATTTTCAAATTTCACAATATTTCACGTCCATGTTAATACTATGTTATAAATTACAACATTAACAATGTTCAATAAAAGTATATAAGGTGTGAATTTCTAACACGACACGAACCTAATATAAAATTTGTGGGTTTAGCCGTTTTGGTTTAGTCTAAACAGATTCGAGTCAATTTCAGGTTGAACTCGTGAACCCGTATAGCTAAACGGGTTGGGTTCCAGTAAAATCTGACAGGTTGGCGAGTTAACCCTTTAAACCCATTTATACTATATTTTATTTTTTTCTAAATGTGTTTCTATATCATAAATTAAATTGGTTGAATATTTTATGCAATGATTATACTAAAAGAGAAATTACCATACGATTTTGTAATAAAATGTACTTGTATTATATACATTTGTATTTTTTGTTATAAAACTTTTCTTTGAAAATAATAATATGTGAAAAAAAATCACCCGCGAATATTTGTGTCGTGTTCGGGTTCATGTGTCTTACATGATTTTCAGGTTCGGGCCGTGTTCATGTTCGTGTATAATTTTCGGGTCCGGATCAGGTTGAATCTGTCAACTCGCAAACACTACCTGTCTAGCACCCCCTAAAAATATATCAATATGCATTGCTTATTGTTATAGCATTTTTAACCTTATATGCGTCTCGGAGCTTTTATGGTGAGTTTTTGGTGTCCATCCTTGTAAAAAGATGTGGTCTTATATGCGTCTCGGGGCTTTATTGGGGAAATTTTGGTGTCCATCCTTGTATAAAGATGTGGTCTGATGAATTATGTGAGAGGGGAAAGAGGGATTTTTATGACATTTTTGGCTATGAGAGTATTAACCCGGACAAATTGTGACGTAATCCAGCTATAGTTGAGTGGTAGAGACTCTTGCCTCTTGTAGAATGTAATACTAGTGTTCAAGTCATGACATAGAGTGTAATTAATATTTATTAGTGTAGCTTAAAAGTGAAATTAACGTAATCTTTTTCATTAAAAAAAACTTTAATATATGTATATTATGTACATAATAATATAGATAGGAGGCTGTCCTTTTGTTTTGGCATGCCTCTAGCACAATATCAATTATACGTCATGTCGTCAATAAAGGTGTGATGTAAGTATTTCAAATATTCCATTTAAAATAATTTAGCATGAATTATTGAGACAGATTTATAATATATGTACTAAATAATATAATAGTTTAATGTGTGAATCGTTTGTAGATCGAATTGCAACCAAACTCAATAGATTATCCAACAAACAATGCAAAATAATGCACCTACGGTTATTTAAACTTCATACATGAAACACCTCGTGTATTATGAAATCTTTTTTCATCAGAAAGATATTTGATCTATGTTAATTTCAATGAAGAGTTTTTTTATTTATTTCTCTATCTTTCATCTTATCATGGAGACGTCGTAGGAAGCAATGATTTCACAACATATTTTTAAAGTTATCGGAATTGTATAAAAACCTAGAATAAATTCTATTGAAAAACTAGATGGTGTTTGATGGGTAAATCTACGTTAGGGTCCTTCAATCGAGGTTGTCTAGTAGCGATTTGCGATTAAGCACAATAAGGGACCACTGGTCTCGGGATAACAAGTGTTGCTCGACGGTTTAAGGGCAGTGAAATCAAACGAGCTTTAGGTTTATGTTTGAGTGATAATCAATGGAGACATATGCTTGAGGTCTATCACTCGATTGGGGTTGATGGAAATGAAAATCAAAAGGAATAGTGGTCATCAGAAGACATGGACACGGAGTTGGATTAGGATGTCTTCTTCTCAATTTATATGGAACATAGTCCATACGTAATTTGGTCAATTTGGTTAATCTATGTGAGCGTATTTTGTCAAAATCCCTTCGGGCCCGCACCTATTCCCTTAGTTGAGACGAGGCATAGGGAAAACATCTGGTTGCCATCCAGGCGTTCGGGTGAACTTTGGGTGATATTCTTGCCAGATACCAATCAGACATCCAAAAATGGCCAGGAAGCAACTTAAACTAGCCTTAACCGAGTATATAACATGTCTAAAGCCCCCCAAAACGGTATGTATCCTAGCTTTTAAACACCTTGCACTTAGGCTTCATACTCACCCTTTACACCTTGAGTGCATCTTGCGTCTTTGAAAACTATGACGTGAACCTTAAGAAAACAAAAATGAAAAACCTAGGCAGTCGACTTGACTTCCGTTGGGAATCTTGAATTTCTTGTATGTGAAGAGTCTATATCCTTTAAAAAAGCGTAGGGATTCAATTCATTTCATTATTAACCTAACAAAGTTTTTTTATTAAATTCATTTTATTGACACTTATAATTAACGTAATGTAATGATGACTAGATATATTTTAGCTATTCTATGTCTATATATTACATTTGACATAGTACTCTTTCTGAATTTAGAAGATTTATTTCATATATTGATTAGACAAGCTGTAATGGGCTAACACCCATGTGACGTGATTGTTAGCCCGACGCTAGCCCCCAAACACAGCCCTAGGGGCGTTGGGGTTGGTTCGTTAGATGGTTCACGAACGTTAAAGGGGTGTGGTGATGTTGAGCTTCGTGCAACCCCCAATCATAATGTTTCATTAATTTTTTGAAAACACTTTATCTCGTTATCACCAAGGAAAGTTGATTGATCAGAACCTAATAATGTGAAAGTGTATCTACATCCATAACAATTAATTGAAACCCTCAAACATTAATATGCATGTGCCAATTTTGGTTTTATATATGTCAATGCAAGGCCAACAAACTATTGCGAAAGAGGCAGACCAACAAAGGGCGGAGCTACCAATACATGTGAGATGATTTTAATTAGTCGAATCATTTTTTTAGGAATATTGGATTTTAATAATCCTACCTATTCGCCGTCACAACTTTAAAAATAACCACAAGTAGTACCAACTATTGACATATTGGCCACCAATGGATCCTGACTGACAACAGAACCCTTTGGTCTTCGGTCGCCGGAAAACCGTTTTTGCCCAGAAAAAAAGTTTCTAATGGTCTGATTTAAGGTTACAAAGTGGTTTGAGATGAAAATGTTAAGTTTTCCAGCCAAAAAGTTGAGTTTTCCGACCAAAAAGAAGTTTTCCGGCAAAAAAAGAGTTTTCATGCGACTTTAAGAATTGGGGCTTTTACTAGAAAAAAGTTTCTAAAGGTCCGTAATAAGGTTACAATGAGGTTTGGTAGGAAAACGTTGAGTTTTCCGGCCAAAAAAGAGTTTTCCGTCCAAAAACGTTTTTTCGGCAACCGGAGACTAACGGCGTTAGGGTTCTGTTAGTCAAGGTCCATTAGAGACAAATATGTTAATAGTTGGGACTGTCAGTGGTTATTTTTAAAGTTGAGACTGTTTGTGGCCAATGACAAATAGTTGGGATTATTAAATCCAATATTCCTTTTTTTTATCAATTATGTTTATTATTTTAGTTCTAAAGTTCTAAATAAATTCCGGTAATTTTATTTCCAAATGATTTTAGTTATGAATATGTTGTAAGAGTTTTTTTCTGGTTGTATCATAGATGGAGTTTAAAATGAGTCATTCCTTTATCGAATTATTGAGTTTAAGATTAAACTTAACCCGTTCAAGTTAAGCTAATATGAGGCTTGGCCACAAATACTTGACAGGTCAAATTCTATCTTATAAAGACTCGGTTTGTGATACGGTTCGTTGACCCCAACTCCATCTCGGGACCGGGCAATCCGACCCATCATCACATACCCACGTCCATTAAGTTAATTAGCATGCATATTCATTTAGTTATTTAGCATGCATATGTTTATTAATTCATGTTACCCACGTTTACATTAGTTAGTTTGCATGTTAAACCACACTCCACGTTTCCATGTTTAGCATATCTCCACGTTTACATGTTTCAGTTTGCATCTTGTATTTAACACTCATTTTGAGTTTAATGAAGTAAGAAGAAAAATTAGCAAAGTCTGGTTTCTATCCCTAATTCTTGGAGTCTAACCCGCTTAAGGGTCTATCTTGGAGTCTAACCCGCTCAAAGGGTCCCTATCAGTTTGACTTCTTATTTAACATTTTGTAGACGTATTTGGTATACACATATAAATATGTATGTTTTTTTCAAGCCATCCTCGAGTCTACTAGCTTGACTAGCGGATATGATTTTTATATATATATTTTCAAGTTATTTAAGCCAAACTTAAGGAAATTTTAATCATTCTTGAGCCAAACTTGGTTATGCTTCTTCGTCATAAGATTTCCGAACCAAGCTTTAACCCTAAAAAAGCTTGGCCTCAGCTCGACTCAACATTCTTATAACCCGGATCATAGCCCGCGCTCAAGGTACAAGTCTTTAAAGCATGAAAGAAGGCCACCAATAAGATCTATTTGTAGCTTAAACTTGTGAAAGTAATTAATGGATTAACATTTACTTTACACAAATGGGGCAGGGAAGCATGTGGCCTAAATAATAGAGGTTGGTGTGTCCTACAAATGGTAGAGACAATTCCTGAAAAAATGCAGTTTTAAACTTTTCATAAAAAAATAGCAGCTTTAGGTAGTTGTACGTTGGAATGCCACGACATTAATGTACATCCATCCTGGATGCTTAGTTGTCATTCCAGATGACACGACACCTAATTGGCTTTTATACCTCCATGGTCTCAATTACCCGGGACCATAACACCCAATGGTCCCTAACCTACTTCAATATGGTCACACACCCTACTCAACCACTAAACTATACATACATACATACCTCAATAATATTATTATATTGCCCCAAATGCAAAAACTTTTGTTAATTGATACCATACTCATATTTCACTATTTAAGTATAGTAATTGAATCCGAAGCAGGGGCGGACCTACCTTCTAACAAGTGGTAAGCTCGTTGTCGCTTTACACTCTGACGATTTCGTTACCCCTTTTTTACGTTGCCCCTATAAGTATTTTCTAAATCTGCCACTGATCTGAAGAACCCGGATAACATGTAATGCATTATTGTTTATCAGAGTGTGTAGTGACAGATCCAGGTATTTTTTTCCCTATGTGGTGTTGTTTTTGGAGACTGCAAATCTTTGCTTGGAAAGAAAGTATTGAACATACACGTTTAACTAATTACTATTTGATGCTAGGTTAGCACAATGTATCAAACGCCTTTATACTCGAATTTTGCCCCCAACAGATAACATGTTATTTTTTATTGTTATCAATGTCGACGGTAAAAGAAAAAAAATAAGGCGTATGTAATTCGAACCCATGTAATTTCAAAGAAACAACAACCTGATTACCAAATTAGGGTGAACGGAGTGGTCGGCAATCTCAGTCGGTAAACGAGTTTACCGAGCAGTAACACCTCCGCCTAAGGTGTTTACCGCTCGGGGAAGGGGTTGCATCGGTGAACGTTTACCGAGCGGGAAGAGGTGGTTTTTTTGACCGTTGTGCAATCCAACGGCTATATAGCCGTTTACATTAAAAAAATAATAAAAAATAAAAAAATAGTTTACCTATTCCAAATATCTAACCACCGCCAACGTTTTTTAACAATAGGTAAACAAAATAGGTAAAATGACGTGACACTGTTTGATCGGGTGATTTGAGAGTTTACCTATTTCAAGTGTCTAACCACTCCCTTCATCCTTATGTAAAAAATATATATATCTATACGGGTTATCGTAGGAAAACTTAGACTAGGAACGTATATACGAGTGTATGTATTTAAAAATCTTACAAATAAATACATGCAACTATGTGTATGTGCATATACTTATGGTGTTGAGTGAACAGTTTTAGTTGTTTTTTTTTCTTTTTGGAATTAAATTTGAAGTTGACATGGTTGGTTGATTCATTGTTAATCATACCAGCTGCATGAATCATAATAATATTATATATATTTATGTTGTACGTTGTGCAGTGTGTGGTTGTACCACCTAGGTAGCTACCAGCCACGAAACAAAGCTGGGAATTAATGTGTGTGGACTTTAAGGAGCTGTTTGGCTAAGCTTATTTTGACTTATTTACTTATTGAAAAGTTAAAAGGTGTTTGGGTTAGCTTATTATGTGAGAGGAATAAGTAAATAAGTCATTCCATTATGACTTATTTGCTTTTCAAATAAGCAAATAAGTAAATAAGTCATTCCAATAAGCTTAGCCAAACAGCCCCTAAGTCCCTATTTGTTTTGTGATACTGATTTATGCAAAAGTAATTGCCGCAAATTCCTCATTTGTATCGACATGGGCAATTTGAGATGGTGGGACCCACGTGACACGTGGATACAGGTGGGCTGCATTAACTGATGTGGCATGATCAATAGGTCACCTCCCACTTCCATAAAGATGATCGATCATATAATATAATAAGTTAAAAACATCACACGTTATAAGGGTGTAAGGAGTGGTTAAACACTTTGGAGTGGCAAACCAAAAAACCGACCAATCAGAGCGCGCCATGTCAATCAGTCAAAAGTGTTTAAACTTTGTTGAAAAATGTTGGCAATGGTTTAGACATTTGGTGAAGTGGTAAACTTAAAAAAAAGGAAAATGTGTGATTTGTTGAGAGATGGCATGGACCCCACCCACACACCCCCTGTCTCTCTCCTTCCTCCCCTTACCGCATCGTCAACCCATCAACGATTTGGTAAACTCTGAGTGGCAAACTAGTGTTGGTGGTGGTGTTATCGAGTGGCAAACTCACTTTGCCGAGTGGGTTTGCCGCCCACTCCCTACACCCTAAGTGTACAACTTAATTTAAAGGCCTAAAAACTTCATTTTATAAAGGTTAATCAAGATTTGTTAGAATTTTTATAACGTTAATCGAGGATTTAGTCCCATATCGACGAAACCTAAACGCACAAACCCATATTATTATACGTGATACATAAGGGGGGTAGGGGTGCTCCACTTTCCATCACTTACCACACCCAATCCTGTTCAGCTACGTCATTGAACTTGGTTCCATCACTAGTGATGGATTTTAATGGAGGTGCCTATCACTCACCACACCCAACAATTTCCCTCACATTCTGCAACTTTTCACACGTCATGGTCATCACGAGCGATGAGTTTAACGAGTGATGGAATTGGGTGGCGGCGGTGTTCCCCGCTACTCCAAGAGTGATGGAGACTTCATAACGTGGCACCCCGACCCCCTAATTAAAAGAGCGTGATAACCTTTTTACGAAGCTATCTAGAACCCTTAATGATTCGCAAGTTTTTTTTCTTTTATTTGAAATTCATCTTTTGCTCTTAGGGATACTCTATTAGTGTTATTATGGTTAGATCGGTGAAATTCATAACCAGACTTAAGACATCAACAAGCAATTTGGTTTATCTGTATATGCAAGATGCTAAAAGGGTACATGTAACGGGAAACAAATATCAACCAAACTCACAATAACAACCAAAATAAACTTAAGAATCAGATAAAGAGTAAGTAGCGACGGATACAAATAACAAGAGGATCAACTAACTTCTTCTACTTTAATGGTTACTTATTATTAAACAAATCATTAATATTCACCAACTAAGTTTTTCTAGCTTTGTAGTTAAATATCACTAATCAAATCTTATAACTTCACCAGGGGCGGCGGATCCAGGGGTGTTTTGCGGGTTCCCGGGAACCCCCTCGATTTGGAAAAAAATAGTGGAAATCTCGTATGATTTGGAAAAAATTAGTAAAAATCTACCAAAAGTAACCTGATAAAAAATGTTCTTGGATCCACTACTGAACTTCACCAACTAAATTTATCTAGCTTTATGATACATTTTAATGTGTGACCCTCTTTTAAAAAGTTAGTGTACTAACATTGATCAAGCAAAACTCTAAACTTATTCAATCAATGATTAAATCTGCAACGTTTGGAAGTTCTTCAACTCATCTATAATGTTACATATCAAACAAGAGAACTCAACTCAAAAGACTAGTCTGGTGGGTGAGAGAGCTCATTTGGTATATAAACCCCACATTGGTTGCCCATACAACCGATGTAGGACAAGTCTCTATACCTTGCAATGATATTTAGTCCATAACAATATATCCTCCTTAAGGGCCAACATCCTCGTTGGTCACGGCTAGCTCTTTCCAGGCCATCACTCCGAGCCTCGTTAGTCACGACTAGCTCTTTCCTGGCTACCATTACTTTAAAAGGTAAGATGTTACAAACTGCATTGCATCCACTCATATTCAGTTTTGTTTATGATGTGACAAAGTTCGTCGAGGATGATGAGTACTAAGAAAGGGTATTTGTGATACCTTAGGTGAATCCCATTACTTTCTATTCTATCCACATATAAGATACTTAGCAATATGAATTACTCAATACCACCAACATATTTTGGGCATATTGGTTGTCGATGTGGTTAGAACTCTATAGTTAAGTGTTCTTGAGTGGAAATAGTCCATGATGCGAAACGTGTTTCGAAGTTTTCACTCGAGCATTCAAAAACAAATATGCGAGCTCCTTGTTGACAAATTTGAGCAATGTTGACTAGTTTAAGGGGCCGAATGCTGCCCTAACTGTGCTCGGCGTTGACTGTAACAACCCGACTTTCGGTTGTTCCTATCCTTATCGTTGATTCATTCGTAAACGTTTGTACTCCGAGATTCGATGATTACTAAGGGTTAATTAAAATTTTAAATGCATTTTATATCGCTTATTTATCGAATTTAAACGCTTATTACTTAAACGCTCATCGCCATTCAAACTCCACGAGAACTCAAAACGCGAATTCATTTATATATGATTTATGTGTTTAATGTTAAATATGTATTATGTGTTTGATACTCGCTTAAAACGCTCAAATCGCTCACTCGCACGACTCCATTTAATACGCTAAAACGCAACACAACACTTAATACGTCGCTAAAACACTTAAGTTACTCAAATCGAGCTAACTAACGCAACCAAACGCATCAAACGAACATCCGACACGCGAAACGGGAATCATTTGCACAAGGCACCAGCTTCGTACGAAGGCATTGGCTTCGTACGAAGGCAGCCCTTCGTACAGAACCCAGCAGCTCCTCTCTATAAATACCTAACCCTCTCCTTCATTCACCACTTGCTGCCACTTGCACAAGAACACTCCCTACCTGCCTTCTCTCTGCATTCCAAGTAAGAATCACTATTTCTACAAGTGTCACAACGATTTCCATAGCGATTTTTCACGAGTTTATCTCCGATTTCATCTAAACTTCTCTATTTTAAGAAAACCTTCATCTTTTTCATCAAAACTTTTGATTTTGCTATGGATTTACACCTAAACGAGTGTATTGGGCTTAGCTTTGGCTTCCCAAGATAGAGATCTGATGATTTCGCACTCACCAAGTGTTTAATCCAAGGAAAAACTGTTTTAAACCCGATTTTTACACTAAAACGGACCAAAACCGACATATGTTTCGTTCACTGGATAGTGGAACAAAGCGGTGTCGAAACCGTCATGAAAATTACTCAAAAACACATCTGATTCAGGCGAAAACACAGGTCCGAATGCATAAAGACGCAAAAATAGCCACCTGTGCGAGCCGGATTGGCTTGTACGAAGCACCGGCTTCATACGAAGGCACTGGCTTTGTACGAAGGCACCCTTCATACAACCCAACCCATGTTCCCACACGTGACTAAATCGCTCAAAAGACCTCTCCAGCTCTAAGGTTAATCAGTAACTTAAGGTTGGAGGGACGGACACTCGATTTCCCGAAGAACGGCGTGAAGAACACTCGATTTTGGACACGAAAACAAGCAACTTGCACGAAGGCACCGCCTTTGTTTGAAGCGGCCCTTCGTACGAAGGTTCTGTTTCCCACTCAACACTCCAACTTGACTGTTTAAGCACTTTGAAAGACTTATGCACTTCTGTTCCCGTACGCAGGCTGACCCGGCGCTCCCTCCACTCTTTTCCAGAACGTGTTTAACTATTAAACACGCACTGTGAGTATACTCGACCCCTAACGTAGTTTTTCAATAGAATTTATTCAAGGCTTCAACCAGCTGAGTCATCTATTAAAGGTATTGCTGACATCCCTATCAAGCCTTTAGGCCAACTAACACTTCATGTTTGCTTCAAAAAGGGAAAAATGGAAAGGACCAAACCGCTCACTTTTGTCGTAAATACAACATGCCTTCAAGCTATGATGTTATCATAGGAAGGCTGGGGCAAAGTGAGTTTAGTATGGTTGTTTCAGTTGGTCAAGGTGTTGTCAAGTTTCTCACCGAAAGAGGAATAGCAACCCTTCAACCTACCTAGGAAGCCTTCCTAGTTGAAAGGGAAATCTCAACAAAAAACGAAGAAGAAGAGCAAGGTTAGGTCATCAACCCTAAGTATCCCCAACAAAAGATAAGGGTAAACACCAACCTCACTAAAGACACTCTCTCGTATCTCAAGAAGCTGCTGATACACAACATGGACATCTTTGCATGGTGTCCTGAAGACATGACCGGTATCATTCGATATATCGCCGAACACAAGGCCAGCAAGAAAGAAAGCCAAGGAAAACTTGGCCCTAAGTGGGAAGGGCTGTACACCATCCTCGAAGCTCACAAAGGAGGATCCTACAAGCTGGCTGACTCACAAGGAAAAAAGCTTCCCCGACATTGGAATGGTAAAACCTTAAAAGGTTCCATATCTAAGAAAATGTGTTAGAAAAAGATAGCAAAGTGTTGTTTTTGTTCCCTTTGTAACCAACACACTTTGATGAATGAACGATGAAGTTCTTGTTAAAACTTGTCTTTCTATCCTATAATCAGGTTGAGAACCCAGCAAGAAACTCCATGTAACACCTCGAAATTTCATGTCCAATAATATATCGACACGTGTCATGAGCTTTGAACGTGTAAGAGATTACTTTAGAGGGACTAAAGCTGGCAAACAAAGAAACTATGTGAACACAAGGGTTCAAAGTGTCAACAATGAATAAATATACTTCACAATAGCCCCACATAATGTTTATAACCTTAAACGAATAAATCATGGATCATACGAAGCTAATTGTGGAAGAAAGTGATAGATTACAAACTACAGGGGTTAAATGTGTCAACATGTTTAAAGTATACCTCTAAGTGACCTTTTAGCAAACCCGAAGCTTTGTAATGATTAATTATGCTCACGAGAATAAGTGATAAAAATTTCACGAGGTTTCGTTAAAGTATGAGAAAGTTATGACAATATTCGTATACGAAGGGTTAAAAGCGTCAATGTTGAAATTTAAGACTGTTCAGTGATCGTAGGAATAACCGGGGACTTAACAAAGTTGGTTTATGACTTGAGGTCCTTAAAAGTCAAGTTTGGGGGTTACAAGTGCAAGAACCATGTTAAAATCAAGTTTGGAAGGACCAAGGACCAAAAATGCAAATAATGAAACTTGTTTGGCCAGTTCTGAGGACTCACACGGGGTGCGTAAGCCTGGTGAGATCCTTACGCGGCCCGCCTAAGTTGCCCAGAAGCAGAAAACAGGCACAGCTGCCTGTTACAACAAGTTCCACCGCCTTAACTTGCCATTTTGCAATTCTAGTGGCTTGTTTGATGCTTTATACTAGCCTAGGGACACTTGGGATGATCCCATAACACTTGTGGACTTGTTTGTAATGATCTAAAGGCATCAAGAACTCCTATATAAGAAACCATTGTTGCAACATTTGATCACATTCATTTGAAAACTTCACAACTTGGTTTCTGGAGGTACTTGGAGCTCAAGCACCCTTCCTAGTAATCATTAGTCGTGCATAGGACCTTGGTAAGTACCCTTAACCTTTCTTAATTCAGTTTAGCTTAGTTAATTAGCCTAAAGTCAAACTGTCGTAATTAAGATTTGACTTCATCATTAATCTTAATTTGTTCAGTCAAATTCCAAATTGAAAGTACCTGTGAGTTGGTAATTATGTGGGCAATAAACCCTTAAAAGGGCATCCTCTGATTCCCACTCTAACTAGGTCAATTGTCGCGTCAAAGTT
The DNA here is from genome assembly GCA_030545235.1 of Helianthus tuberosus. Classification (NCBI taxonomy): domain Eukaryota; kingdom Viridiplantae; phylum Streptophyta; class Magnoliopsida; order Asterales; family Asteraceae; genus Helianthus; species Helianthus tuberosus. Next base: position 158,586,053 of record CM060410.1, on the reverse strand, counting down.
GATCTTAAAAAGTCAACAGAAAGCTTATTTTCAAATTAATGCATAATTAGCAATGTAGAAGCAATGCAACCTGTTTTATCATTAATATAACTTGGTAATTAATGTAAGAAAATGTCGAAACATGTTCAACCCGACAATTTTCAGTCTAAGCTCGGATTGGAACCAAAAGTCGCATAAGTGGAATTTTACTTTGACTTTCAGTTCTGACCCATTAGAGCATAGTTTAGGAATGCCTTAGAGCTTTATTAGGACCAAGTTACCTATAAGTATAACCCTCTGAGATTATACAACTTGGTTCATTAGTTATCCGATTCATATGCATGCTTCCGTTAAATGCTTAAACGTTGACTATTATGCCCTTTTAACCTTAAAACGTGATTCTTGAAAAAGTAAAAGAATAGAAACCTTCATTACTGATTTATAAACTTATCCCTAAAGTTTGACATCAGTTTGAGTTCTAGATTAGGAGTTATGCTCATTAGCGTAAATGAGAAGCTTTTTATTAATTAAATGGCGTAATTGGCGTATATCCTATCTAAACCCAATTTTAATACCAAACTTCTTTAGCCACTGATGTAATATAATATTTTGGGATTTTTGAAGATTTTTATTTATTTTTAGGCTGAGCATAACATAGAGTTCTAAGCTTGATTCGGTTATTTATTTTTACAAATACTTTTGATACCAAACCTTTTTCTACTGATCGAATATGATAAATAAATTATTTTGAGCCTTCTGGAATAATGAAAACATCAGCTTTCCTTTGAAAACCCGAAAATGGCTTCAAATCGCCTTTTTAAGCTTTTTTAACGCATAGTATGTATTAAAACTATGTTAAACATATAAGGTTTGGGGCCTACTAATATATTCAGTAAATTTGTATATTTTAATAGTAAGCAAAAGTTTCAAACTCAGAATTCCAGTTTTGACCTTTTAGGCTTATGTGAAATTACCAAAATGCCCCTACGGTGCATAGTATGGTTATAATTAATAAATTTCACATATAAATGATACCCTACTATTATAATTTATTAAATTAAGTATATTTACTGATTAGATCAGACCTGTAACTCAGACTATTATTTAAACTCTTTTATAATCCTTAAAATGACCAAAATGCCCTTACAGGGCATAGTTTGAGTTTAAAATCATTTTGGGCATAATAGAAGATATCTTACTGATGTCACAACATATTAAGGGCATATTGACTTAGGAAACTTGTGTATGACTCATTTGGTTACCCGTTACGCACTTTTCGCGTTCGGATCGGCTTATGTAACTAGTTTGCATATATTAGCCGAAACGGGTCAAACCATATCGTTTTCACCTCAAAATCCAGAATGTGTTCAGGTTACCCATATTAAACAAGCATGCAAGCTTGTCGGGTCAAAACCACTTTCTAAACCGGTCTTCGCTTTATCATGCGTTTGAACCGAGTCTTCCTTTTGAAAACTAACCTGTCTAAGTCTAAGCTTAATTAAAGACCCGTTAGGATTCTAATAGGTTATTAAAAACCTTCATTCCAGATTAGGAGCCCAGTAAAAGCTACGTGCACTTGCTGTATTTGATTTATACTTTGCTCAGGTAAATACGCTTAACGTATTTTCCCTATACGGGCTTGGGATACGGTACTATAAAAGTACCGCTTGGTCGGGTGTGTAATCATTTATATCGGATTGTGATTTATGTATTTACATGACCCGTTTAATATGTATTATTTGGTGTATGGCCTTTGGGGGTTAAATGACCATGTCCCGGATATCCTTGGCATCATTCAAAGAAATGGCCACGACCTAAGCAAGGGGTGTAGGCGTACACCTGACAGATGCATTATGTAAAAACTGGTAATCCACTTAGAGGAAATAATCCATGTGGGCATTATACCTGTGGCGTGTCAGTTAATCTAGTCCGGCCCTACAAACCGGCCCTGATGGACGACAAATAAGTAAAACTGTATACAAGATTATATACAAATAATTGTCCCAAGTTATAAAAGATATTTTTGCCGAAGTGCATCCAAATCAATTTTCAAACTCTTTTCAAAATGAGTCAGTTAAGTTGTATTTACCAGTGTAAACTGACGTAGTTTCCAAAAAGGCTAAGTGCAGGTACTATACGAAATAGGCTGGCTACTCTAGGCATCAATAATCAAGTCTCGCAAGCTCTAGATGTCAAAGTCTGTTGGACAGTTTTCCTTTTTATTTTCGATCCGCCTGTGGATCCCTTACTTTCCGTTTGTAATACTTTAATATTACTTTATATCGGATTGTAATATATTTATCTTTTGCTTCCGCTGTGCATTTAAATATTGTGTTGTTTGACTATGATGATATCAACTACGTCACGGTACTCCCCACCGGGCCCACCGGTAATACGTGGAAATATTGGGGTGTGACAGATTAGTATCAGAGCCAACATTGAGTGAATTAAACACTATCCTTTTGTGTTTAATCTCAATGACACAGTAGCACATTTCTTCACCTTCTGAGTCTAGACTTAACATAGGAATACTCTCAGCTCTATTCAGAGAATTATTGCTTTCAATTCTATATATTTTAAATATGTCGCCAAGCAAAGAAGCCATAATGGAAATTCTCCCCATTTGAAGCCTAGGGAAGGCCGAGCTTCGTACTGCGACTTGGATTAACGTGCAACCAAGGAGAAAGCATTCAGAAATAAAATGAAGAAGAAACTCCTTTTACTGAAGTTCGTTTCCTCAGTAAATCCTTATAAGGGCATACTTATCTTCAGTCCCTTCATGGACAACATCATTCCTTTCATGTCCCGTTCAAGGCAATTATATACCTCCTTTAAAATCATTGGAATGCTTTATCAAAATTTCATCTTATCAATATATATATATATATATATATATAATAAATGAAATAAATGAAAAGTATCATTCTTTTTATAAGATCTACCATTATAATAAAATGGCAAAATCTAAAAAGGACAAGACCTAGCCCATGTGTCATTTTAAGACAGGGCCAAGATGGTAGTTCCTCAATTAGGTTCAGATCCTTGTTAAACATCTCAATTTAAGATAGTTCTGCGTTAAATATTAAAAAGAATCTTAAAGGTAAAACCTAGCCTAAATGTCACTGCAGACATGGCCAAGATGGTAAAACCTAAAGATTCAAATCCTTGTTAACATCTGAAAGCATATTAACATGTTTGACAAAATGTGATTCGATAAAACCACATAAGTCATTCTTAAAATTGGGTTATTCTAAATTCCCTTATTTATATAATCATCCCTTAAGGATGAAGTGCCTACGGGCTATAATTAACGTCCTCTGAGACTAAAGACAGTCGTAGCCTACAACTCCCTGTCAAGAAAAGGTAATGAACTTTGATTCAAGCCTTAATGCCTCGATTCTATGAAATCTTGGCTTATAATTTTGTCCTTGTGACTTGGCTTTTTGTGCCATAATTATATTTTAATTAAATTTAGGATGATTATAATGAAAATCCTGAATAAAATAAATATCATTCCTCTTCTGCCAGTATATATATTAAAAAGAATCTTGAAGGGTATAACCTAGCTTGAATGTCATTAAAAACCTGGCTACGATGGTAAAACCTGTTTAAAAGAGATTCAGATCCTTGTTAACATCTGAAAACATGTTAACACTCCTGACAACAGTGATGCGATAAAATCACACTTGTCATCCTTATATTAGGAATTTTCAAAACCCCTTATTTAGCCTAAATGATCAAGAGGGATCCTGGCTAATAAACGTCGAATATGATGAACACATCAAAACATCCATTGGGATGAATACCATCGGGCAAGGGTGTATACATGAAAAAGATAGTTTTATTTCATAACTTCTTGTTAAGACAATGAACTATGAAATTTTCCGATCCAAAGGAATCATCGATTATGTTTTAAAATTTCCTAGTGACAAGGCATCTATGCCATCAAAAAGTCCTTTGGAACAAGCCCTTGTGCTATACATAAAATGTCAGTACGACATTGACAGACGTGACTTATATCCCCTGTCTAATAAATATGAAGGATTATATTCCGTTTAAATGCCAAAGATGGTTTACTTAAAAACCTAGGCAAAACATAATCAAATAAATTAAATACTATCTATTGGCCTATATGGTTTATTTGCACCATGGCTATTTAATCATCAAATTCGACAATTCGCTATATAATTAAACAAATTATTACTACTTGGTTTGTAGCCTTCAAAGCTTCACCATGGTGGACTCCTCTGAAGCTCACAAACGTCCAGTTGATCAGAATGATGATGCAAGACTGAACTTAACAAGCACCGAGTTACAGGCTATGATAGATACAGCCGTAAACAATGCTGTGGATCGTGTGTTGAAGGATCATAAGTGAAAGTGCGATAATACCCCAAATAAAGGTTGTAAAAAGGGTAAAACCGGTTCAAACTATAACCCGTCCAAGCCAAAGGAGGCAAAACCCAAATGTAAAACCTGCAAGAAGAAGCACTTCGGAAAATGCTTCTATGAACAGACCGGGGGATGTGACATTTGTAAAGAAATGGATCACAAGACCCTTGAGTGCAAGGACTTGAAGGACGCCACATGCAATGGTTGCGGCGAGAAAGGGCACATAAAGACCCGCTGCCCAAAGAAGGCGACTAAAGGGAAATGCACTTTAGAGTCACAAGCTAGGCCTAGTGGAATTTGTAATAAGAAAGGGCACCAGACTTTGGAGTGCCAGGACATAAAGGGCGCAACCTGTTATGGTTGCAATGAAATAGGGCACATCAAGACAAATTTCCCAAATAAAACCAAGAAGCCTGGGGAGGCTAAGAAGACCAAAACTGGAAGCTCTCAAATGGATGCTCAAGAGGCTATTCAGGATGACAATGTCACAACAGGTACTCTCTTTATAAATAACGCTCATGCTAGAGTATTAATTGATTCAGGTTCAGATAAGTCTTTCATAGACAATAGATTTTGTAAATCATTAAATCTGTCTGTTAAAACTCTAAGCGTTAAGTATAAAGTAGAATCAGCCAATGGCACCTCAGAGACTGCTTCAGCAACATTAGATGGATGTTTTATATCCATTAGGAACCATTCTTTTACGCTGTCCTTGTTTCTGTTAAAATAGAGGGACTCGATATAATAATAGAAAATGGGTTGGTCATCCTGTAACCAAGCCCATACTTTATGTGATAAGAAGCAAGTAATTATCAAGCTCCTTATGGTGAGCCTTTGACAATTCAAGGAGACACTGGGTATGGATTGCCTAAGCACTTGTTGAATATGGTATTTAATACCAAAGATTCGAGTATGGAAAACTCAGAAGAGACAAACAACAGTCGCGATGCTGGAGATGCGACAAATGTTAATGGTGCAACCAATGTGAATCTCAATGTTATTGGAGTTAATATCCCAAAACTGTAATTTACGCAGCTGTTAGGAAGGCTATGAGAAAAGTCATAAATAGGTTCAAGAAGCCGAATGATGTTCGCTTTAAAACACATGTCGCTGCTCATGAGAAGAGCTATATTCATACTTCAAATGCGAAGAATAACCCAAACAAAATCATATGTGGCAAGGAGCCCATTCCTCTTAGGATGTACTTAAAAGTACTTCGTCTCTTGGAAGTCAAGAGACTTCAATAGTAAAAGGGGGCCATCGATTACAGGAAATTGTTGAATGAAGAAGAAACCATTAGGTGTATCAGCGGTTATGCTGGAAAGGACACGGTGAAGTATGCATCACGGTCATTCGATTGCAATACCCTTAATTAGCGAGGACATTAATAAAGTCCACAAGAAAGATCCCCTTATGCAACATGGGATGGTCCAAGTTTTAAGGACCTTATTAGAAAAACCTATTATCCACATCACAAAATGGAAAAAGATGGAATAAGAATTTTTTTGACTCTCGCCATAAAAGTTCTAGACTGTCGACAGTATGTCGCAAATTTTAATTCATTTGCTGAGATAGTACCCTATTCCGTTTACCCAAAATCTAAGCTTAATGCAAATAATTGTTGGTGGTTAGTATCAAAAATAAGAGGGCACATTAAGGTTCCAAAGCCTGCTCATTATAAACCCATTATGGATCTACCTCAGCTACTCACGTTGTATAGACTAAGAAACAACCAGTCAAAGCTGAGACTGCCCTAAAATTTGTCAAAGATTTTGCAGCTAAGTTTAAAAGGATTAAGAATTGAGGCGTTTAACCCTCCTAATGAATGATTAAGAGGCATCTCACATTTATAATGACACTAGATAGATCCCTTATTGTGATTTTATTGCTAAGAGTTATGTTGGGTTCAGATGCTGCTAAGTCTCTCATAAGACCATAAGCTTAGAAAAATTTTAGAAATTTTTCCCGTAAGAAACCCAGATATTAAGTGTAAGGTAAAACTCACAAGAACCATTTCTTCCATTCCTGTCAGAAACCTTCAGTCGTAGAATTTTAGAAGTATCCTCTCTCTAAAAGGAAGTGCGTCAGTATACGTAGTTGATATCTCTTTGATCTCTATCGATTGCGAATACCAGACAGTATGATAAAAGCGTCATATGAGGATTGGTGTATCTTAATAAGTTCCATAGATCGCTTCCATGCCTGATCAGTATGGAGGTTTAATGCATGGGACCACAAAGATATTCCGATAGGTCATATGGTACTAAAGTCAACTAATGGTATTCAAAGGAGATATCCAGAATGGAATTGTCCAAGTAAATGTTCCCGATTAAGGAATTCGTGGACTTGTAACATAAACGTGTCACTTAATTGACACAAGCAATGGTGGAAGTACTGGAGCCTGAGATTTGTAAAATCTCTGTAACCTCCTTGTATCTTGATTATCTTCTCCTAAGATTACCATGTTTACCTTCTGAGAGGCCAGTAGAGTTAAGATTTATATCCCATTTAAGGCTGTATTATTATGAAATCTCCAAGACGGCTAGTACCATCACTGGAAGAATCGAAGCCTTGATTAACTGTGTTTTTAAAATAGAGGGTTCATATAGCCTAACTCAATATCCTGAGAATTTGGTATAGTTAATTATGAAAGACGGTTCATTTTGCTTATGCATTAATTACCGCAACCTTATTTAGGCAACAATTAAGAATCACCATCAGCTGCCCAGGATCGTCGATTTATTCGACTAGCTGTAAGGATTAGCTATTCCTTAAGATTAGTTTTAAGCAGTGGTTGGAATAACCATCTCACCATAAAATAAATTTTTCTATAACAATTATTATGTAAGTATCAAGGCTACTCCTTTGGGGACCTTGTATAGATGGAATGTTAAACATCTATTGTTAGAACAATAGAGTGGTAAGTCCAATTATCAGGATCTGAAAGTTGCATTGGAAACAACGAATAAGATCATACAAATCCATAATCATCTGTAAGTTGCCAGCAATTGGCAGAAAATCAAGGATTAATGAAAGTAGCAACCCTCTTAAGTTCTTGTTAAAGGAATAAGGTTCAACAAAGGATATCACCCTGGAAAGATGTGCCAATTTGATTATCAGACTAGTTGAACTCCGAATATATATAGAATCATTCGAGGGAATCGAATGTATCAAGATTAAATAGCTTATAAGCTAAAACCTATTTAAGGAGTTTGGCGGATTGACACACTAATGATTTAAGGATGTGTTTTACCAATAAGTCGAGAAGCACTATCACATAATGATATGCAGATTTATAATGTAATGAGCAACCTGTCTCGATTGAGGATCGACAGGTTAAGAAACTCCAAAAGGATACATGTACCTAATATAAAGGTCACTTTGGGAGCTTGGAGAGACTCCAGATAGGTTATAAAAGTTAAGTCCATTATGCGACAAAAAGTACTTCCAGCATTTTAGCAAATCTCAAGGTCGAGATTTCTTTTAAGGGGGTGAGGATGTAACACCTCGAAATTTCATGTCCAATAATATATCGACACGTGTCATGAGCTTTGAACGTGTAAGAGATTACTTTAGAGGGACTAAGGCTGGCAAACAAAGAAACTATGTGAACACAAGGGTTCAAAGTGTCAACAATGAATAAATATACTTCACAATAGCCCCACATAATTTTTATAACCTTAAACGAATAAATCATGGATCATACGAAGCTAATTGTGGAAGAAAGTGAGAGATTACAAACTACAGGGGTTAAATGTGTCAACATGTTTAAAGTATACCTCTGAGTGAACTTTTAGCAAACCCGAAGCTTTGTAATGATTAATTATGCTCACGAGAATAAGTGATAAAAATTTCACGAGGTTTCGTTAAAGTATGAGAAAGTTATGACAATATTCGTATACGAAGGGTTAAAAGCGTCAATGTTGAAATTTAAGACTTTTCGGTGATCGTAGGAATAACCTGGGACTTAACAAAGTTGGTTTATGACTTGAGGTCCTTAAAAGTCAAGTTTGGGGGTTACAAGTGCAAGAACCATGTTAAAATCAAGTTTGGAAGGACCAAGGACAAAAAATGCAAATAATGAAACTTGTTTGGCCGGTTCTGAGGACTCACACGGGGCGCGTAAGCCTGGTGAGATCCTTACGCGGCCCGCCTAAGGTGCCCAGAAGCAGAAAACAGGCACAACTTCCTGTTACAACAAGTTCCACCGCCTTAACTTGCCATTTTGCAATTCTAGGGGCTTGTTTGATGCTTTATACTAGCCTAGGGACACTTGGGATGATCCCATAACACTTGTAGACTTGTTTGTAACGATCTAAAGGCATCAAGAACTCCTATATAAGAAACCATTGTTGCAACATTTGATCACATTCATTTGAAAACTTCACAACTTGGTTTCTGGAGGTTCTTGGAGCTCAAGCACCCTTCCTAGTGATCATTAGTCGTGCATAGGACCTTGGTAAGTACCCTTAACCTTTCTTAATTCAGTTTAGCTTAGTTAATTAGCCTAAAGTCAAACCGTCGTAATTAAGATTTGACTTCATCATTAATCTTAATTTGTTCAGTCAAATTCCAAAGTGAAAGTACCTATGAGTTGGTAATTATGTGGGCAATAAACCCTTAAAAGGGCATCCTCTGATTCCCACTCTAACTAGGTCAATTGTCGCGTCAAAGTTGATCTTAAAAAGTCAACAGAAAGCTTATTTTCAAATTAATGCATAATTAGCAATGTAGAAGCAATGCAACCTGTTTTATCATTAATATAACTTGGTAATTAATGTAAGAACATGTCGAAACATGTTCAACCCGACAATTTTCAGTCTAAGCTCGGATTGGAACCAAAAGTCGCATAAGTGGACTTTTACTTTGACTTTCAGTTATGACCCATTAGAGCATAGTTTAGGAATGCCTTAGAGCTTTATTAGGACCAAGTTACCTATAAGTATAACCCTCTGAGATTATACAACTTGGTTCATTAGTTATCCGATTCATATGCATGCTTCCGTTAAATGCTTAAACGTTGACTATTATGCCATTTTAACCTTAAAACGTGATTCTTGAAAAAGTAAAAGAATAGAAACCTTCATTACTGATTTATAAACTTATCCCTAAAGTTTGACATCAGTTTGAGGTCTAGATTAGGAGTTATGCTCATTAGCGTAAATGAGAAGCTTTTTATTAATTAAATGGCGTAATTGGCGTATATCCTATCTAAACCCAATTTTAATACCAAACTTCTTTACCCACTGATGTAATATAATATTTTCGTATTTTTGAAGATTTTTATTTATTTTTAGGCTGAGCATAACATAGAGTTCTAAGCTTGATTCGGTTATTGCCGGTTTTGCCCTTTCGGCTTATAAAATGGGTTTTACAAATCCTTTTGATACCAAACCTTTTTCTACTGATCGAACATGATAAATAAATTATTTTGAGCCTTCTGGAATAATGAAAACATCAGCTTTCCTTTGAAAACCCGAAAATGGCTTTAAATCGCCTTTTTAAGTTTTTTTAACGCATAGTATGTATTAAAACTATGTTAAACATATAAGGTTTGGTGCCTACTGATATATTCAGTAAATTTGTATATTTTAACAGTAAGCAAAAGTTTCAAACTCAGAATTCCAGTTTTGACCTTTTAGGCTTTTGTGAAATTACCAAAATGCCCCTGCGGTGCATAGTATGGTTATAATTAATTAATTTCACATATATATGATACCCTACTGTTATAACTTATTAAATTAAGTTTATTTACTGATTAGATCAGACCTGTAACTCAGACTATTATTTAAACTCTTTTATAATCCTTAAAATGACCAAAATGCCCTTACGGGGCATAGTTTGAGTTTAAAATCATTTTGGGCATAATAGAAGATATCTTACTGATGTCACAACATATTAAGGGCATATTGACTTAGGAAACTTGTGTATGACTCATTTGGTTACCCGTTACGCACTTTTCGCGTTCGGATCGGCTTATGTAACTAGTTTGCATATATTAGCCGAAACGGGTCAAACCATATCGTTTTCACCTCGAAATCCAGAATGTGTTCAGGTTACCCATATTAAACAAGCATGCAAGCTTGTCGGGTCAAAACCACATTCTAAACCGGTCTTCGCTTTATCATGCGTTTGAACCGAGTCTTCCTTTTGAAAACTAACCTGTCTAAGTCTAAGCTTAATTAAAGACCCGTTAGGATTCTAATAGGTTATTAAAAACCTTCATTCCAGATTAGGAGCCTAGTAAAAGCTACGTGCACTTGCTGTATTTGATTTATACTTTGCTCAGGTAAATACGCTTAACTTATTTTCCCTATACGGGCTTGGGATACGGTACTATAAAAGTACCGCTTGGTCGGGTGTGTAATCATTTATATCGGATTGTGATTTATGTATTTACATGACCCGTTTAATATGTATTATTTGGTGTGTGGCCTTTGGGGGTTAAATGACCATGTCCCGGATATCCTTGGCATCATTCAAAGAAATGGCCACGACCTAAGCAAGGGGTGTAGGCGTACACCTGACAGATGCATTATGTAAAAACTGGTAATCCACTTAGAGGAAATAATCCATGTGGGCATTATACCTGTGGCGTGTCAGTTAATCTAGTCCGGCCCTACAAACCGGCCCTGATGGACGACAAATAAGTAAAAATGTATACAAGATTATATACAAATAATTGTCCCAAGTTATAAAAGATATTTTTGCCGAAGTGCATCCAAATCAATTTTCAAACTCTTTTTAAAATGAGTCAGTTAAGTTGTATTTACCAGTGTAAACTGACGTATTTTTTCCAAAAGGCTAAGTGCAGGTACTATACGAAATAGGCTGGCTACTCCAGGCATCAATAATCAAGTCTCGCAAGCTCTAGATGTCAAAGTCTGTTGAACAGTTTTCCTTTTTATTTTCGATCCGCCTGTGGATCCCTTACTTTCCGTTTGTAATACTTTAATATTACTTTATATCGGATTGTAATATATTTATCTTTTGCTTCCCCTGTGCATTTAAATATTGTGTTGTTTGACTATGATGATATCAACTACGTCACGGTACTCCCCACCGGGCCCACCGGTAACACGTGGAAATATTGGGGTGTGACACTCCAGGACAAGGGTCATGATGAGCTCCCAGACCACATCGCTTAATAGGTTCGAGGGTTGAACGGACCAATATAAGGGGTGAGTTCCTAAATCAATACATCTCCATGAGACTTAGAAAATTTTTCAAAAAATATGTCCCATAGACAGGTTTGAACAGCCTACACCAAATGTTCCTTAAGCCTTAGCAATGGCTTACAAAACAGAATCAGACTAAGTAGAAGTCATAAATAGGATAAGTGTTATGCCTTCTTGTTGAAAATATCACAAGGCTAAGTGACTGCAACACTTAACCCTTTAAGGTATAAGTAACATAAGGTGAGCACACCATCAATAAAGACAACTAAAAAAATAAAAAAAATAAAGGAACGCACAGAACAACAGGGCAAAGTACAACGAAATCTAAAAAGTTAAACATAGCATAAACATGATTCAAGTTAAAGTTCCAAGGGCCATATAAGGCCATAATCACAAAACATTGTTCAAGAGCCTCGAAGGCTTTAAGCAACAAGGGACCTAAACGGTTCCCTTGAATAAAAGATGTTCAAAATACATAAATCACATAACATTGTTTAAAGTGCTCAGATAGCTATGAATATATTGTTCAAGCATCAGAAATAGACTTGGAGGCCTCAGCCTCAACAGTCTTAGCCTTCTTCCCCTTTTTTGCCTTCTTCTTCCTACCTCCGTCATCGCCAACAACCTCGGAGCCTTCAATGCTTGCTTCCAACGAACCCTCACCAATATCTGAAAAGGTATCCTCATTATCTCCAGAGTGGGAACGCTTCTTAGATAAGGAACTTAGCACTTAAGCACAAACGGCCTCATTAAGGCCTGAGGGTTTCAAGTCCTGCAACATAGAAATGGGTTTACCAAAGCAAGCAGAAACCTCACCAACATAAGGATAGGTTAGGCGCTCCATCTTGAGAACATCTTCCTTCAAAATGGTTGAGGCTTAAGGCAGATAGAAAGAAGATTGTTCTTGAGGGTGACCAGATTCATGAGCCTTATAACCAGCAACAAAACCCAAATGTTTGCCATGGTTAAGGAGCTTTGTGTAAACATCGCCAAGAGCAGAATTGAACTCAGTTGAATGGAGAAGATGGGTAACCACCTCTGAAACCCATGTTCGATCAACCATTGGTTATCGCTAGTAGCTTAGGACATGGAAGCCTTCAAGCCTTCCTTCTCATCTAGAAAAACCTTTTGTTGAACATTAAAGGCTTCCCTCTCAGCCTTCAACTGAAGCCTATCTGCTTCCATCCTTTTCCTCTCATTGCTTAGCTCAATCTCATGTCTCTTAGTCAGTTTGTGAACTTTCACCACCCAAGATTTCTCCTTCTCATCAAAACCCTCGATCTCCTTCTTCATGGTTGCCATTGAAGCCTTTGTTTTCTCCCTTTTCTTAAAAAATTCCTCATATTTATACATTCTTTTGCGAAAATGGGAGACCCCTGTCACACCCGCTCATAGCGAAAGCGCGAGGTGTGATCTGATCAGTTCTCATTGCATAACAATATAAGTGAACATACTAAATGAATAAAAACAAGCTCCAATGCCATTGTCATAGTCGTTTCAAAAGAACACAACATAAATTATATGTATTGGTTACAAACCATCAAATGAAAATAAGTTGTCATTGTTTCATACATCATAATGTAAGTCTTAAAATGTCAAGGCTTTGACCACTATATCACCGCAAAGAGGCGGTATATAACGGGCAAACCCATCAATTGGTGGCATGGAGTCTTGATACTTGTTTTCTTGAACTGAATTATCTGCATGGTCCACTAATTCCCTGAAATACATGTTAAGTTAAAAACATCAACAAAAGTTGGCGAGTTCATGTAGTTTAGTTGTATAAGATGTATCTGTAAAATGTGAGTTGTATAAAATGTATCTGTAAAATATGAGTTGTATAAAATGTATCCGTAAAATGTGAGTTGTATAAAATGTATCTGTAAAATGTGATTTGTATGAGATGAAAATCAGTATGTAAAGATGTAGTATGTAAAGCGTCAATGAAATCGTTGATCATTAATGTTTCGCGAGGACATTAATATGTGTGACGAAATAGGAAGCAATCCAAACCTAGATGATTTTGTGTCGACTACCATCGACTGGGACACAAACGCACTCTTCTGTATGGGTCCATGACCAAGAGTGGGGCTCGCCAAAACCCATTAGATCTAACCCTTTGTACCTAGGTCCAAACTGGATTAATGCTGCTTAGATGTATGACCCTAATCGCACATGATCTAAGGTGTTTCATTCCATGACTTAACATACAATTTAAACATGTATTTTCCCTGATAGTTGTAAAGTTGTAAAGCATTTAAAATGAATAGGGGACATGAACTCACAGAATTGCATCCATGAATTGTAAGTAACTGTGATCTCACATGCGGTCATCTTGAATAGTGTTACGACCTACAAACGTTGTATATTTGTTAGACACTTCGGTCTTGTAATGACTTGAGTACAAATCTTTTGTCTTGAATACGTGTTAAGACTTGTATGTCTTTGTTATTTGTTGAACTGTGTCTTAGATGTATTAACTGATAACTGTTTAGTGTATATATATTTTCCCAAGTATATATATTCTTGTATCTCGTGAGTTACATCGTAGATGTATAAGTGTGTTTTCACCAAGTGTTAGGTGGAGTATATGTGTATCGTTGTACGTATAGAAATACGTATGTTCTCGTGTGTATTATACGTGCTCTTGTATTCTTAGAATATATATGCTTATATATTCTAAGATATAGGTGAAATATATAGTTAACACTTGGTAATAAAAGGTATAGAAAATATCTTAAAAATAATCTATTTTTAAGATTGGTTTTAATCATATAATTTTAGTCTTTTACTAAAACTATATATTTTAGAAGTTTAGAAAATATATATAACTTATATCTTCCAAAAATACCTTTTTAATAATAAACCATAAGTAATATTTTTGTATATTTGTAGAAAAATATGTGTTTACTTCTTTGGTTTTTGAAAATGTAGTTTTTACCAAGTCGTCGATATATGGTATATTACAGTCCGTAATATAAATATAGTCCGTATATTTGTCCGTAAGTTGTTTTTAAGGCGTATTTACATGTAGTCTTATAAGACTTTAGTTGAAATGTACATTGTGTTTATTTGTACCATTGTATTCAAGTTCCTATTTATCATACATATAACTAATACAAACAAATAACACTTAGCACATAAGTTGTTAAGATAACTAAATATATATTTTCTCAAAAATATATATTTATAACTAGTTTTTGCTTTTATAAAAACTATTCTCTTAAATCTTTTTAAGCTAATAAAGATTTTGTCCAAAATAATAGTTTTTATAACTTATGATTTTTAAGAAAAATGACCATATTTCCTTGGAAATATATACTTTGCCATGTTTATATAAAACATCTCTTTTTCTTTATAAAAATCACCAACAAGTTCTCATATGATTCTTAATAAAAACATGTGAGATTTTATATCAAAATCTTAACAAGATGAAATCAATAACATGTAGGGTTTTGGTATGATCATAATATATGTTAACTAGTTCAAAATCCATGTTTTACTTCTAGTTTTAACAAACTTTTTATAAAAACCCATCTTGTATGTTCCTTTTTATAACTTTGTAAAACTATTATTTTTAATGAAAAAACCTTATATACTATAACAAAATCAAAGATTATAATCATCCATCTAAACATTTATGTTTAACAAAACCCTTAAACATTTTCATGTACACTTGTTAGATTATGTTTTTAAATATCATCTAACAAGTTATTCATATGCTAATCATCAAAACTAGATCAAATATGCAAGTAATCATCCTTAAATCACAACATAAACAAACTTTTATATCATGATTATTATTTTTCTTCTTTGTATTTTCATATTATTTTGTATGATTATTTATTTTATTACATGTTCTTTAAACAAATAATACATAAATAAGTATGAAAATAGGATCTTAGAAGCTTACTTCTAGCACTAATGGCTAGGGATGATCTTGATGACGATTAAAGAAAAGAAAAGTTGTTGATCTTGGTGTTTGGAAGCTATGGAATGGATGGAAAGGCTTGCTTCTTCTTGTTGTTGCTTTAGATCACCTTAAGTATCTTCAAGCTCCATCTTGATCATCAAAAAGTGTTAAAATGGTGTAAGATTTTGGTGGGTGTTCTTGGCTAATCTATGAAGTTTGAGAGGATTTCTTAAGTATGTGTAAATGAAGGTGAAAATGAGATGAAGTGCTTTGTTGATTATGGTAACTAGTGTTATCGGTCTTCCACCAAGTTTACCAACTTGTGCAAGTTGCAACCGTTAGTAAATATTTATGGGAACAAGGTAAAAAAAAGTGGGTCCCACAAGGGGTGTTATAACCGTGAACATGGGGGGGGGGGTCATCTTTGCTACTTGATTTTCCTTGTTAAAAAGTGTTAGGATTCTTAGATGTAATGTTAGGAAACTTGTATTGTGCAAATGTTTAAGTGTTTAAAGGTGTTAAGTGACCATTACTAGTCCATAATGATCCAATTAACATTATATGGTCACTAAAAAAAAGATCTGATATTGTTCGGATATTCGTTCCGCTTTGTTTCCGTTAGTCGTTATTTGAACGCTAAGTTGTGTAACTTGTGTGAATTGATGTAGTTATTGGTTCGGATGATATTCGAAGGTACCCTCATATTAGTTCTATGTTAAACTGCACTTTTACATATTGTAAAAAGATTAAAAGGCTGATTTCTGCAGAATTTCTGCGGAAAAGTGTTGAAATCGTCGCTTTTAGTGCTTTTCGGGTAGTTTTTGGTGTTATCGGACTTCAGGAAGGTTTTAAATCAAACCCTTGCATTCCTAGTTAGGGTTTAATATATATTAGATGTTGGACTTTCGTCTGATGTCACACCCCGACATTTCCACGTATTACCGGTGGGCCCGGTGGGGAGTATCGTGACGTAGTTGATATCATCATAGTCAATAATCACAGTTTAAATGCACAGCGAAAGTCTAAAAAGTAATTTATACAAACCGAGTTCAAAGTAACATTAAATATTACAAAATGGTCTGTAAGATGGATCCACAGGCGAATCATAATAAAAGAGGAAATGTTCAACAGACTTTAAGTGATAAAGCTTGCAAAACTCTTTATTTAATCACTCAGGAGTTCCAGCCTATTTCGCTTAGTAACTGCACTTAACCTTTTCGAAAATACATCAGTTTACACTGGTAAATACAATTAACTGACTTTTTGAAAAATGTTTAAGAAAATTGATTTAAGTGCACTTGGCACAAATTCTTTTATAGCTTGGGACCATTATTTAAAAATAATCTTGTATACAGTTTTTCATGTTTGTCATCCATTCGGGACCAGTTAGAAGAGCCGAATTCGATTAATTGACACGCCACAAGTATATGCCCACAAGAGAGTGAGATACCGTTTATACATACGCAACTGTCAGGTGTATGCCTATACCCCGTGCTTAAGCCATAGCCATTTAATAATGAGCCGAGGATATCCAGGACATGGTCATTAACCCCCCCCCCCCCAAAGGCATTGCATCAAACAATACAGATTAAAATGGGTTATGTAAATATATTAATCACAATCCGATTTAAATAACTACATACCCGACCAAATGGTATTATAATACCGTATCCCAAGCCCGTATAATGGAAAATAAGTTAAAAGTATTTACCTGAGCTAAAATATAATTTTTAATCCCAGCCGTATAACAAAGCAGCAAGTACTGTAGCTTTTACTGGTCTCCTAAATCTGGAACGAAGGTTTAATAACCTATTAGATTCCTAACGGGTCTTACTTAAGTTTAAACTTAGACCGGTTAGTTTTAGAGAAAGGTATACGGTTCAAAACGCAAGATTAAGCGAAGACCGGATTAGAATGTGATTTGGACCCGACAAGTATGAAGACTTGTTTAATATGGGTAAACCAAACACATTCTGGATTTTGAAGTGAAAATGATAAGGTTTGACCCATTTCGGTTAATTTATGCAAACTAGTTACATAAACCGTACCGAACGCGATAAATGCGTAACGGGTAACCAAATGAGTCATGAATAGGTTCCCTAAGTTAATATGCTTAAAATTTGTTATGATATCACTAGGATACCTTCCATTATGCCCAAAACGAATTTCAAATCAATTTAAGCCCCGTAAGGGTATTTTGGTCATTTTAAAGCTTATAAAAGAGGTAAAATAGTAATCTGAGGTTCTGGTCTAAAATGATCAGTAAAAATATGTATTTTTGTGAGTTATATCAGTAGGCTATTGTATATATGTGAAATTTATCATTTATGTCCAAACTATGCACCGTATGGGCATTTTGGTCATTTCACATAAGCTTTAAGGGTCAAATTTGGAAATCTAAGTTCAAAACTGTTACTTACTGTTAAAGTATAAAAATTGATTCATAACATCAGTAGGTAACAAGCCTTAGGTGCCTAATATGGTTTTAAACCATACTATGCGCCTAAATCGCCTAAAAGTCAGTATTTGACGATATTCGGGTTTATTAAAGAAATCTGAGATTTTGACCAGCCTTTACAGTTTAAAATAACTTATTTATTATATAAAATCAGTAGAAAAATTTTTGATATGTAAAGGATGTGTAAAACTCATTTTATTCGCAAAAGGGGCATAATCGTCAATTACCAAGCCTATGCAAGAACTCTATGTTATGATCAGTTTAAAATTAAATAAAAATTTCCAAAAATCTCTTAATATTATATTAAATCAGTGGGTAAAAGGTTTGGTGTCAAAATTTGGGTTTAAATAGGATTTATGTCAAAAATGTCGTTTAATTAGTAAAAAGGCTTTCATTTACGATATAGAGCATAACCCCTAATTTAGACCACAAACTGATGTCAAATTTTTAGGACATGTTTATAAATCAGTAATGAAGGCTTTTGTCCTCTCACATTTTCAAAAATCTTGTTTTAATATCAAAAGGGCATAATGGTCAACTTTTAAGCAAATAACGGAAACATGCAAATGAATCGGATTACTAAGGAACAAAGTTGTATAACCTCATAGGGTTATACTAACCTATAATATGGTCCTAAAGGAACCCTAAGGCATATCTAAAGTAAGATAAATCGGGTCAGAACTGAAAGTCAAAGCAAAAGTCTACTTTTGCGACTTTCGGTTCCGAACCGAGCCTAAACTCAGAATTGTCGGGTTGAACATGTTTAGACATGTTCTTATATTACTTACCAAGTTATTTTAATGTTAGATATGACTTTATTTGTAAAAATAGATTATGTTGACTTTTTAATAACAAGTTTGACCCGACAATTGACCAAGTTAGAGTGATAATCAGTGGGTGCCCTTTTAAGGGTTTATTACCCACATAATTACCAACTCATTGCCACTTTCAATTCGAACAAAGGCTGGACCATTAGTGATTAATCACTAAGTCAAAGCTTAATTACGATAGCTTTGACTTTTGATCATTTAACTAATAAAACTTGAACTTAAGAGGCTAAGAACACTTACTATGGTCCTTAGCACGAAAATAGAACTCAGGAAAGCTTGTTTGAACTTCAGGAAGCTCTAGAGCCAGAGTTGTGAAGCAAATTTCAAGTGTGCAATCTAACAAGTGAACTTCAAGAGCCTTATGTAGGGATTTCTATTTCATTTGATCATTCCACATGTCCCTATAATGATCCCTGATGATTCCAGGTGTCCCTATAGTGTTAAAACCAGTGGCAATGACCCTGGTATTGAAAAACTAAGTTTCAATGGCGGTAGAATGGCTGTAACCTGCAGTTGTCCATTTTACTGCCCAGTTACAGGTCTTACGGACCGTAAGCTTAAGGCCTTACGGTCCGTATCCGCTTTTTAAATTTTGCTCGCCCAGATCAGCCACCTTACGGTCCATAAGGTGGTCTCCTTGCGGTCCGTAAGCCCTAGACAGAAGACAAAACTTCAGAACCTTTAACATTTGACCATGCAACCTATCATATTTCGAATCTCTGGTCATTATCAGGAGGAAGGGCCCACATGATCAGGTCTGCATTGTTAAGAATGCATTTCCATGCATGAGTTACCTTGGAATCTTGTGAAAGAGGCCATGAAATGAAAATTGTCGTGTATAGTCACATGATCATTTTTTTTTCTTGACATTTAAATTATTTCTCAAAGGATTTAACCAGATCTTTTTAAATGTCTTTATCAGATATTCATGAGACCTTATTAATGTTTTATCAAGAGTTGGAAACGTTAAAAGGCCACTCAGAGGTAAAAATTAACATGTTGACACTTTTAATCCTACCATACATCTTTTAACATAATCCGGATTTATAACACGTTAAAATTCATGATACGTGTCTTTATTACATTGGTCGGGATTTTACGAGGTGTTACATCTGAGTCCTAAAAATGTCGTTTAGATGGTTTCTGCGGATCCTGCGTTTTCGTCAGGATACTAGTTTACCAGGTGCTTTTCTAGTAGTTTCGATGCATTGTTTAAACTGTTTCAAATGTACTTAATAAAAATGGATCATGTGCATCCTAAGTAAGTATTCCACGAGTATTATAAGTGTATGTCATGAAATGTGCAGTTCGGATGTTCAAAACGCGTAAAAATGTAGCTAAAATGAGTACTTTAAGTGTAAGAAAGTTACCGAAAAGTGGCAGTTGTCACAACCCCTTCAGGAAGCATAGCAACCAAATTGCAAACACTCAACAACATACGTGAAATCAGCATATCATCCTGCAACGTTGAATTGGAACTACGAACCATAGGAGGAGAAAAGTGGTTCAGCACATCCTCACAAACAGTGGAGGACTTGAAATTGTCCCCAACTTTAACTTGCCAGTCGGGAACATAAGCATCCCCAGCATTCCCCTCCACCAGTTCTTCACTGCTTCTCTTTGAGGAACCTCTAGCAACAGAAACAACAGCCTTTTACCACTGGACTTCCCTTTCTTCCCAGTCACAACTGCCAATTCCTTTTTTCCTTCAACTTCAATACCCTGATCCTCATAAAATTCAATCTCATCACTGAGATCAACATGCTCAACCGCAGACGATTGATCGGGTCCCTTCAAGCGACGAGATGAACGACGGGTCAAAGGCTTGGAAGAACTAACCTTTGTAAAGCCTTTAAGGTTTGGAACATTGACATACTCCCCCCAGGAACCAACCTACCCTCAGCAGTCCTAGCAATGTCATCTTCCCACTCAATGGCTTCCGTATCCCCAAGAACAACATCAGAAGTGTCATCTGACTTAATGAAATCCAAAGCACACATAACTGCACATAACAAATAAAAGGTCAGACAAAATAAACATAAAGAGACAAGGAATGGAAAAGCCAAAAAAACACACCCTGACCACCCCTCACGAACGAAGGGTCTCGATTCAATTCAGATAACGGACGAAGCCGAGAAGGACAATCCCTAAGGGTTTTTAACATCCCCTCATTCAATTCAGACTCGGAGGGTTCAAGTTCGTTTAAGACATCATCTAGATGCCTCCACATCATCTTAAAAGGGACAACTGACTCAGAGACCCAAAAGAACCGATCTTTCCAGGACCCAAGGGTAGTGACAAGTGAAGAAATCAAAGACACATCAATCTGGGACGTTTCAAACATAAACCAGTCGCCATTTTTGCCAAACGAAAAAATCGTCTGAACATTAACAAATTAGGATCATAACCTAGGGCACGGCATAAAACCTCAAAGTGAAGAACCCTAGAAACCCCTTGAGGATGCAATTGTCCAAAAGAAACACGATAATACTCAAGCACTTTCAGAACAAACACAGAAAAAGGGTATCGAAGATTCGAAAACTCAAAGTGACGACAGTACAGAGCAATAGAACCGGTGGGACACTGATCAACGATTTTATCACAACCCGGGGCCACCGGATTAACAGAAGGGTCAATACCCCATTGTTCACAAAATCAATCAACTTCTTCCTGTGTTAACCTAGAAAAAGTTTTACCCATGTCCTTCCTCACACCCATCGGTCCAAGGGATGATCTGGGAAAATCAAGCAAAAGTGAAAAAGCAAAAAAACTAACATGTGAACCGGAAAGAGAGAATGTAGGGATTTTGATTGTGAGAAATGTTAAAGAAAAATGTTGATTAAACTTAAATGAGAAGTTAAAGGGATAATAACTCAAAATACAACGGTTACAAGGGCAGACAACCGCCGCCTGAATAACTGTCATGCTGTCCAATCAAATTCAAAATAATACTGCCCAAAAGCCTTGCAAAAGGAAAGCCTTGAAGCTTTGAAGCCTTTTAGCTAATAAAAAATATTGCACAAAAGTCAGAAGCCTTTGAGCTAACACCCAAACACCTCTGACTTGGGGGACTGATGACGTAGGTAGCTCAAGCTTAAGAAACTAACTTAAGTGCAATATAGGTTAAAAGGTTAAAAGGGTTCAATCGACGACTAAGCTGTGGTGAACATCAAAAAGCATGGGGCAGGGTCACATCCCATCACACTTTACGTGTGACATCCTCGCTCAACCGCAAAAGAGAACATGTGGAATGAGGCACTCTTTTATCCGCAGGTTAAAACCTTAAACCCTCCAAAACGGGCAACCCCCTCTCTGCATACCTGGATCACTTAGTCAAATGTTTCCCATTTGAGAATTGTCCTCTATAAATGACTACACCCGGTCATCTAACAAGACATTTCGAAATTTGACTCTCTCTCTCTAGAATATGCACATTGCATATTCTATTCTTCACATTCAATACAATTATCACATTGCATGCATAGAATCTGGGTCGAGTCACCCTTTGCCTTGAATTCCAAGCAATTGACAACGAGGTGATCCAACCCTACATATTGCATACGTAGGGGGACTCGTAACCTGTGTTAGGCAAAACGAGACTTGTGAAGCCTTTTGCCTAACCAGTCTCTCTACTATATTTGGTCTCGTATTTGTTGCAGCAACACCTTCTATCATAGGATTTTCTAGTTCTATACCATCAATTTAGTTTAATATAATTTCCAATACCATAACCTTTTCTTTAATCATCAAATCCATTTCGATAACCCATGGATATTAATAGAACAATCTATGCCGTCTTATCTTTATTTCTGAATCTCCACCAGAGAATAAAGACATGATTCATGTGCTTCACACTGTGAGAGGGTCATTTCACCTCCTCCCTTATTCCCATATATCTATTATTAATATTATAGGAATGACAAGTTTAGCCTTTTATGATTAATATTGTATGATATTCTTTTAATTATTTTCCAGCTTTGAAGGAAATAATCAACACATTGACAACTAATTATGATTTTAAAACTACTTTATTTATTAGGGTTATTTTAAGTTAAACACATATTGATATCTTTCATATCGTAAAAGTTGGTTTAAATATCACATCAACACTATTGAAATTGTCTACATGTGTAAAAGGACAAAGGTTAACCAATGATTTCCCAAAACCAAAAACATCATCAACACTATTGAAATTGTCTACATGTGTAAAAGGTTAACCAATAATTTCCCAAACCAAAAACACATATTATACTATTTACACTAAATGTATTTGTCAATAATTGAAAAACTGACCAAAAAGGTTAAACCGGTCGTTCATTATTAACCGGTACAACCAGTTGAACCGAACTTGTTAGTAGTTCGGTTTTGAGTTAACCAGTTGAAATGACTGGCTCGTTTTAGAGGAAAATATACTTGATAATAAACTAATTACACGGTAGCCATGTAAGCAACTTTCATCAACTAGAATCGGGTATTGATAAAAACCATATTTGAAATAAAAGATTAGAGGGATTCCATACATAACTAATTTGAAATAGAAAAAAGTGAGAACCGTATAAGCATTTGTATATTATATTTTAACCGTGGTACATTATTAAGGCGGTTATGTAACCTTTTACCCCATTCTTTTCCTAAGTCTCATTATATCTATGAAACGCTACATACACATATAATATAAGTTGTTACGGCCTTCTACTTAAAATAGTTATGTATTGAACATACGTATACGTGTGTTCTAAAAACATTCTACTACATTGTTCTTTTCAAACTTTGATAACTTGTGCCTTGGAGAATCCTTAAGATATGTTTTATT
The DNA here is from genome assembly GCA_030545235.1 of Helianthus tuberosus. NCBI lineage: Eukaryota > Viridiplantae > Streptophyta > Magnoliopsida > Asterales > Asteraceae > Helianthus > Helianthus tuberosus. The sequence continues at coordinate 158,562,490 of CM060410.1, read as the reverse complement.
TTGATAATGGTGTTTTCAAATTTTAATGCAAGTATAATTACATGGAAAAGGGGGTTGAAATGGTTATAATTTTACGGAAACCAAAAATGTTGGTCGTTGTTTAGCACCTCAATTACGACATTGTTGTATTCAAGAAAACCACAATATTATTAAACTAGCCAAGATCCACCATTATATGTGAAATAGTAAACAAACAAGAATCATGATCGATGAATGCTAACACTTTTCTTCTAAAAGTACCAAAATTAGAAACAACCAAACGGTTTTTTTTTTTTCGAAAGTTAAACAATCAAACGGTTAATAAACACCAAGAAAATTTTCAAATACTAACATCGTGTAAAAACATAGTTAGTAGTTCATTAATAAAAATTATGAGAAGAATACAATCTTACATATTTGGTAAACATTAACGCTTTTCTTCTTCTTCTTCTTCTTCTTCTTCTTCTTTATGAAGTATCAAAATAAGAAAGAAATCAAACCATTAATAAACGTATAATCTCTAATCGTGAAAAAAATTAGTAATCCTAACATCCGAGCATGAATAGTTTGAAAACATAGTTAACTTGTCAAATGCTTGTTCAAAATCGGTATGTAACCCTTGTGCAAAATTTCGGGCTTTTAAATTTTTTTTCTTTGAAGGCAACTCGATAACCGATGCTTAAACGTAATCCATTTAACGCAACGTACACACCAGGACGAGGACATAAGCTACACATGCCCTAAATACCCTTTACATAACTTAGAAATAAGCTTCGAAGGGTTAGAGACGAAAAAAACAAGTATATTCGATCACAGGGACTATTTGCAACAAACTGCAAAAGTCTGCCGATTTGTATAGCGACGAACACTACGGAACAAGATCATAAGCCAAACATACCCTAAATACCCTTAGCATAGCTTAAAAATAAGTTTTGAGGGGTTCGGTATGCGAAAATACGCTTATTTGATCTCAGGGACTAAAAGCGTCAAAAACTGCGTAAGTTTGCATATACGCGCATATCTTACGTTCTGACCATATCCGGACATCCAAAAATTTTTGTAATCGTTAAAATATTTAATTTTGGTGATAGGAATGCAAAAATACCATTCGTCGCGCAATTTGGATCGTTTTCGCGTTCGTTACGACTTCCGTCGTAATTAACCGCAAAACGCGACCGTACGACCAAACGAACCGACATCCAAGATATTTCCAAGCGTATTTCAAGTCCCCTATGCTTAAACATCCTTGTAGAGCTTTGAAAATGGGTTAACGGGGGTTAAACGCGTCAAAAATGCCTTAAAATGTGTGCATGGACCTGTTCTGCCATTTTTGAAACTTCAGAAGGGGGGCTTGGCGTATGGAGACGCCTGAGGGTGTTTGCTTTCCCGTACGGCGACACCCCTATCTTGACAGAAACTTCTAAAACAACTGCAGCACTTGTTTTTGTTCCTTGTTTATCAATCTTGTGGGTATTTTCTATGGATTTCAATGGTATTTAAAGGTGTTAATCTTGCCCACACACTTGTAATCATCTCTTACTTGCTTGGGCAACACTTAAGACACTTGACATCATCTTGGAGCTTCAATTCAACTATAAATACCCCCTAAATCTGCTCATTCCATTGCTCATCATCATTTCTTCTTCTCTAACACTCAAAGTGGAGTTGCTACCTTCTTAGGAGGCCTCCCAACTGAGTTTTCTAGTCAATCTTTCAGCCATTAGAGCATTGTAAGTGTTCTTTCAGGGCTAGTTCTTTTATTTCAGCAATTACAATCTGAAAGTCAAACAGTTTGACTACCGTTTGACTTTCGGTTTTGACCATGAATTGGTCAAGTCAAAGTTCAATTGAACTTTGCAACGTGAGCGTCATCACGATGGTTATAATCCCTTGCGATTATACCTACTGATTACCACGTCGACTAGTCGAAGTGACGAGTCAAAGTTTCGGTCAAAATGCACGATTATGTGCATTTTGCGACGAAACTATTTTCGGGTATCAAAACACTTTGTGTTGATACCAAATCAGTTTTCTAACTTAGTTAAACATGTTTTAACATGTTTAACTCGTCACTTTTAGTTTAGTGCTTGTTTAGGGTTGTAAGTCAAGAGGACTTGACAACCGCTTAGACTTTCGAACCTGACCCGTTTGGTCGATCATTAGGATCCGAGCAAACACATTAGGTGACCATAGTTGTATAGGGAATAACCTTCTGAGGTTATACCTTATGGTCACATCGTTTAATTAGTTATATGATAGGTAGATTATATGCCTTAGGAAAATGACCAGAATGCCCTTTTTGCGCATAATTTCATTTTAAGCATATGTAACCAACGTTTTGACACCTAAACTGATTATGCAACATAATTAAACTTGTTAGGGCATATAATACTTATCATAGGGCTAGTTAGACCACCCGAATGCCCTTTCGCGCAAATGACGCGTTAAAGTAGTGTAAACTACCTTAACGTGTCATAATGGGTCAAAAACACTTAGGATAGGTTTCAATTCAGAATGTAGGCTTTGTTAAACCATATCATATGAGTTCCAATACTCATTTGGTTACAATACCTCATTCTATCCGATTCCTCGATTTATGTCCTGTTACGCTAACATAGTATCCGATACACTAGGAACCACTTCAACACTTGAACTCTTGATCCTTTGAGCTTTGTTGTACCATTTGAACAAGAACTATACGCAATCCCAAGTGAGTACATAGTTCCCCTCTTTTACAGTTTTCAAATGTATTGGGGTGATTCATATGTGTAATCAATTTGTTTTCCAATGTATGGCATATATGTGTTTACTAAGTGCTTTTATGTGTATTATTCCGATTATGCAAACACGATGATTATCCAAATCCTTAAAACATCTATCTATCTTCATAGATTGATTCTTGTAGGATATTTGAAGTACAGTCTTAGATCTTCCTATCTTCATAGTGAGATTTTTAAGAAGTACTTTACAAGACGATGGTTATGGTTTATGTGTAGATTGTTGGTGATTTAGATTACGAAACTAGAGTAATACAATAAGCACATGGTGGATACGCCGCTGATACTTCCTATATATAAGTGTGGTTATTGTATTACCCTTCGTGACGTTATCCTGAATCACCATTAGGATTTAGAATGTTGTGATGCAATGATTCAATATGACAAAAACCAAATCCTTTTAGCATCAATTTATCTTCATAGATTGATTCTTGTAGGATGTTTAAAGTGCTAATATTGGAGTCCTTGTTTGGATTCATTGTGTACTTTAATGCGTATTTGACTAGACAATGTGACAGAAACCAAATCCTTATAGCATCTATCTATCTTCATAGATTGATTCTTGTAGGATGTTTAAAGTACAAATATTGGAGTCCTTGTTTGGATTCATTGTGTACTTTAATGCGTATGTGACTAGACAATGTGACGAGAACCGGATCCCTGTAGTATTTATCTATCTTCATAGCTAGACATACATGGGATGTTTAAAGTACTAATATTGGAGTCCTTGTTTGGATTCATTGTGTAGTTTAATGCGTGTTTACAAATTGGCGACAACTTGACGATTTATGTGTTTATGTGGTAGTTGTGATTTAGATAACGAAACTGATGTAATAAAATAAGAACATGGTGGATACGCCGCTGGTACTTCCTATATATAAGTGTTATTATTTTATTACTCTTGTAGCGTTATCCAAATCACTTTAGGATTTTCTGTACGGTTGATTCAATGTTCGATTATCCAAATCCTTGTAGAATCTTTCATATCTTCATATGTTAGATTCTTAGAAGGATGTCTAAAGTATTACTATAAATCATTGACTTGATTTATATAATACTCACACAGGTTTTGACAGATTTCAAAACAAGTATTACCAATCCTTGATTGGATTCCTAAATAACACATAAACAAGTTTTACGATGATTTCAACGAGATTACAAAGTACAATTTCAATGGCATAAAAATTACTTAGTAATAATCATATTGCAATATACAAAACTGTTTGCCACAAGTTTTCACAATCAAGATTATGTATTGCAATACTAAACTTTTGTCATTCTTTGGCTTCAAGATTCATTTTCAATCGACAACTCTTGTAGTTGTTAAAGTATTGCAATACCAAACTTTTTGCCATTTATTTGGCCAACAAAACCTATGTACTCGTCGGCATTTTTATGCTGACTGTTTTTCACATATGTTTCAGGATTTTCGACTGTTCAAGCATGCAACGCATAGGACTGCATCCGGGCCTTAGACTTCTTTAATCAAAAGACATTTACATGTATTCTTTGTAAAACAATGTTAATAATATTGAAACAATTTAGTACCAGTAGTTGTGAGCAATTTTTAACGTGACTCCCCGATATTTCCGCCGCGTGTTGTCGTATTACGCGATTGGGGTGTTACACGGTAGTTTTTTTAAATCACGACAAGAACAAAATCTCCGTACCTGGTAGCATACATTTTGTGTTTCATATGGTTTAAAGTTAACATCGATGCACTAAATCGATTTAATCCCTAAAGGATTAAGTATCTTTGTAAATGAGTTACGGGTTTAATCAGGTAGCTAATATAAGGGAATACAATAAATTAAGTAAAATTGTAAATTTACCTATATGCCATTACAATAACATTAAATACACATATTAAAAGAAGTATTATTATTAGTTTAAAACTTATGCTTTTCATTCTTACAAAATTTTCTTTCCATATGAATCTTTCACTATGAATATAACCATACAAAAATTTTATCCCTGCGTCGATATGAATTTTATTCAAAACCGAGTTTTGGTACTAATGTATAAGTGATTGATGCACAAACTTTTGTATGTGTATATATATCGTTTCTATCTTATAACTTTAAAAATATGGAATTTTGGAAAATTACGAGTAATAAGTGTAACGCTTCGCATTTTTATATTTTCCTTATTTAGAAAGTTATATTCGTATTTGTATTTTTAGAAACTTGTAATGGTATCGTATTCGTATTTCATTTCCAATCTTGTAATCCGAGACTTTGATCATAATGGAAATTCATTTTTATACATATACATCTTACATACCTGTGTTATACACAAACAATCCTTGAAGATATGTTATACGCAAAACCGAGACTCGAAATACTTGGAGATATTAATCATGCATGCATCACACTCATACAATACTTTGATACACTTTGAATACCTAAAACAAGCTAAAATACAAGAAAACGACATAAAATAACATAATTAGAAAGTACAAGGGCCAAAAGTGAACACAACAAACCATTTTTAAAATTCACTCCCGCGCGCCACGGGGGAGATACCAGTGTCACACCCCAACCGATGGCGGAAACATCGGGGTGGGACGAGGACGAGATTGCTCGAGACTTCACAACACTATTGCGACAATATTTAAATAAAACTAATTTCATTTCATTGCGTAAATTGTCAAATTACAACATGTGGAAAATCAAAGTACAACATTTGGTAAACAAAATACAACAAGTTACAATGAACGAAATACAACAACATTTCTAGTAGTGTAAGTGTGTATCTAAGCAATCCTACTAGATTCCACGATCATCAATGTCATCAACCTGCAAAATATTTTAAAGTATAGTTCAATACATAATGTATTGGTGAGTATACAAGTTTAATAATAGACTAAGTATAAAAAGAGTTTTAAACAATCAACATGGCAAATAGTTATATAAAATTAACATCCGATTGGCATGCGTCTATAAATGTCAACCTAAAGATGACCGCTAGTGTAATCCTATCGTAGCAACGATATGACCGTTCTGTTTTAACTTAACATGACTACAAGACTACGGGCGCTGCGTTACTCCTATAGCACTATACATGTTAAGGAGAGGCTCGTACGAAGTTAATGACAAGTATATCACATAAGTATGTTCTAACACGCATGAATCCAAGAATATCGTATAAGAATGTATGAATGATTGTTTGTGTGATTGCATAAAATATAAGTGTGACTGTGTAAGTTGATAAAGTAATCATATTGCACCCAAAAGTGTAAAAGGTAAAGAGGGCGTTCGAGTATACTCACAGTTTTGCAAATCTTCGTGTGATAATCCCGCGAGTTGTTGAGTTTGGAGTGGAAACACCGAGGTTACCCTACAAGGGGTAAACGAAGGTGTGAGTTGCTGGAGGATTCGGATTTCAGATTATAAAGTATTTAAGTACAAAATTACAAAAGTATGTTAAACATAAAATATATTTCGTCCAGGCACTCATCACGACACTAAGTTACTGTGATTTCATTGGTCCTGATTTACCCATTAGAATCAGTAATGAGGGATGTGGAACTGAAATAAACAGAAACCGAGGCATCGCAACTCCATTCGTGCGAACAGAAAGCACCCTTCGCGCGAGTGGGATGATTCCCTTCGTGCGAGTGGGCCTGTTTGCTCGGGTATAATTTCGTTGAACGTTTTAACCATTAACCAGTTATGTTGTGTGTCTGGTTAAGTTATATTATGTAGTATATTTGTATAATAATAGTCCAGTTAGTCATGGAATTCACAGAAGTCATGTATGGAGGTAATAACCTCATTATATGTTTCACCAAACTCAAATTCGTTAACTTAGTTAAAAAACAGTTTGGTCATGAATAACAAAAGTAAATAACAGAAAGTAAATACCAAACAACCGAACAAGGACAACCCAGGTGTGCCGTCTCAACATGGAAGATATGAACCAAGTGTTGGAGGCTGGACGGGGTTAACTGTAAGGACCTGCAAAAATGTCCCAAAACACCCCATAAGTGAAAACCCGGACCCCTAAAACTCTAAATTTCATGAAAAATCAATAAAATCCAAGTTTATCAATCTGTCGCGGGCCATGTAAGAGTTAACCAAAGCTTACGCGGGGCGCGACAGCTTCAAAATTCTCCGGATAAGCTTAAGGCCACGTGTCGTACACGTGGCAGACCTAGGGGGTGACACGACAGCCCTAGCCGTAGCTAGGGTGGCCCTCGCGGGCCACGAAGGACACACCCTTAGGTCTACGTGGGCCGCGAGGAACTCAAATTTTAGCTATAAATAGATCATTGCAGGGCCAGTTCTCTGTGCTCGAAAATCTTCACTAAAACACTATCATTCTGCTTTAAAATCACGTTCAAAGTAGTGAAACGCTGCTACGATTACAGGGTAATAACTCGATCACTGCTACGATATAATGTTCGATCGATTGAAACCGATCCGATGGATGTTTAAGTGCTGCCCGAATTCGGGCTATACTTTGTCATTCGTCGTGAGGGTTTTGATTTCATGAAATTATCGTAAATGTTGTATTAAGTTACTAACCTAGTTTCGTGTGCATTGTTATTTTAACTAGGTTACCAGGCTTAATCTGTAGGCAAAACTCTGTCCAACTAAACTTGCAATGTGAGTCATTCTATTTTTATCAAATTGCTTTGTAAAACCTTAAATGTTTTCCAGTTATACTTTGCAGTGATTAAGTCTTTGCTAATCTGTAATTACTGGCAGTAAGTGGGGGTTTTGTATACATTACTACTAACGATTTATCACTTTAGGTGGGCGAGCCTAATTAGTGATATGTCCACAGTCATAGATCCGGTCGAGTGACAGCTGAACCAGCTAATTATAAGATATGGGCAAATATAAAAACCCTTAATGCTGTAAATTGTAACAATGTGTCATTTTGTGCAAATTGAATGACTCGCCAGTATTTCCCCGCTGATAAAATCTTTTTTAAACATGTTCCAGGTGTTTTTCTGTGAACAAAGAAAAGTGCCGTGTAGCACTACCAGCTTAGATAATGTGGCTCAGTAAATAAATAAACATGTTTCTGTAAACAGGGAATTTCCCAGTGAAATTCCTTTATTGTAAACTATGGGGTTTGTCCCAAAAATTTGAAATAAAATAAAGGGGTATTTTCAGTTTAAACGATCCTGTTAAAATTTCCGCTGCCTAATTAAACACCAATACCACGGGTTTCTATCCCACGGCTTCTGAACCGGGTAAAACCGGATCGGGGGTCGTGACGGAAAAAGGTGGTATCAGAGCCACTGATTTAAGCCAATTAAGTATTTAGAACTACTTAATTTTTCAGACTGTCATTCTGTGATTCTGTGAAAATTCAATTTAACAAATAAAATTTTAACTTGAATTTTGTGTGTTTCTTCATGTGTACTAACAGCATGAATGAACTGTCGGAGGCACTCCGAAACTTTACAATCCATACCACCGATATGGATACAATAGGAACCTAATCCGGGTATCAAGTGGATACTGAGGAGCCACTAGTGTTCCATGTCGCAACCCCCGATCCCTTATCTGTCCCGGGAACGGGCGGACGCGAGCTCTGAGTTTGGTGGTATCAGGTGTTTAAATCTCGTAGCGGAATTTACATCAGGACCGTAGTTAGGAAATGTTTATCAGAGTAAAACCACCATATTTGATATTAACAATCACATGGGCAAAACCCAAGTTTCTTATTACAATACTTTTATAGGGACAAACCCTATTTTATTGAATTTAAAACATCGTTTATTAGGTAACTTTTATAGCCACATTTTTCCCAAGCCTTCAGTGCTCTCCAGCTGGCTTTTCACTAATTGGTTGTTCACATTGTGTTACCTGTAACACGTTTTAAAAACATTTGTCAGTCGGAAATACTGGTGAGTGAATCCCAGTTTAATCAAGAAACATTTTATCAATTAAAACAGTATTGAGAGCGATCACATTGTTTATGTCTACACAATTACTCATTCAGTATTTGCCACTCGACCGGATCTATGGCTATGGTCAAATTACCCATTGGCTAACTCGTCGTCCAATGATAATGTATTGTCATTCCGACTATTACTACTACTCGTAGTAATAAATTTTGTATACAAAACCCCATAATAACGGCAGTAATTGAAGAACTACAAAGACTCAATCACCGTTTAATCACATTGTAAACAATTAAGGTTTTGTAAAACATTTCAAAAAGGTTAACAAAAAGAGGATAAACTCACATTGCTATCTTAGACTTCTTGTAAGGGTTTTCTGGATATAATCTATAATTTATACAAATGTACATTGGTTAGTATCATAACCCTTTGAAAATATAAATGCTACCCTCCCCGAGACGGCATTCCAACAACTACGTCGGGCAGAACCACGACAGTTGTTACGGAACCCTAAATCAATCGGGCAGCGTAACTGTTATGAAACTGGGGTTATAATACTTACAACAGAGCAGAACCTTGCTAATTAGGGGATATAATACCCGCGTATTATAAGCCTACTACAGAAATTGTGATTTAGAATGAAAGAAATGAGCGACAGAAAACGAAAACCCGTTGCCTGCTTATATAGGGCTGAAATCTGACCCTCACGCGGTCCGCGTAAGAGTAGCCTTAGGGCTACGCAGCCCGCGTCAAACCGAGGGTCAACTCGTAGCTCGTCCGGATCACCACTAGGCTTGACACGATGATGACACGTGTCATCACCAGGTTGCACCACCATTTGAGACACTCGCGGCCCGCGTTAACTTAAACGGGGTCTTACGCGGCCCGTATTAACTAAAGAAACTCAAAGGAATCCGGTATCCACCTTGATACCGCCCGCGTAAGTGGTTAAGGTGGGTCTACGCGGCCCGCCTTGACTTACTATTTTCAGATTTTTATTTATTTTATATATTATAACATATTTCGGGCTCGGTTTTCACATAAGGGGTGTATTATAAGACATATTGGTTATTTTAAGATATAATAGGGTGTCGGAAATATTATGAAGATTTTGGTTTTACCGAGAGTTGTTACATTCTCCCCACCTTGTTTTAGAGCTCTTCCTCGAGATCTATTGAAATAAGTGTGGATATTTTCTTTTCATTTCAGATTCAAGTTCCCATGTGTACCCAGGTCCTCTTTGGAGTCCCACTTCACTTTGACCAGAACTAATCTCTTGTGTTTGAGATTCTTGACTTTCCTGTCTTCTATTTGTAGAGGTCTTTCTACAAACTTGAGTTGTTCATTTACCTCTATATCCTTAAGAGGAACTATCAGTGATTCATCAGCTAAACGCTTTTTGAGATTAGATACATGAAACACATCATGTATTCCTGCCATTTCCTCTGGCAGTTGTAGCTGATAGGCTACAGGTCCTATTCTTCTAATAATCTCAAAAGGTCCAACATACCTGGGACTTAGCTTTCCCCGTTTGATGAATCTTACTATTCCTTTCCAAGGAGAGACTTTCAATAATACTTTATCTCCTACTTGAAACTCCAATGGTTTTCGCCTGTTATCAGCATAACTTTTCTGTCTATCACGTGCTGCTTTCAGTCGTTCCTTGACTTGAATGATTTTGTCAGTTGTTTCTTGCACTATTTCTGGTCCAGATAGTTGCTTTTCCCCAATTTCTGCCCAACAGACTGGGGTTCGGCACTTTCGTCCATAAAGTGCTTCGAATGGTGCAGCATTGATACTTGTGTGATAACTATTGTTATAAGAAAATTCTATTAAAGGTAAGTGATCGTCCCAATTACCTCCAAAATCAATTACACAAGCTTTAAGCATGTCCTCCATTGTCTGAATTGTCCTTTCGCTTTGTCCATCCGTTTGAGGATGATAAGCTGTGCTTAGCTTTAACTTGGTTCCCATTGCCTTTTGGAAACTTGACCAAAAATGAGAGGTAAATCGACTATCCCTATCAGAAACAATTGATAAATGAATACCATGTAAAGAAACAATTTCATTTACATATAGTTTAGCTAATTGTTCCATACTGAAAGTTTCTCTCATTGGTAGGAAATGAGCTGACTTGGTTAGTCTATCTACAATCACCCAGATTGTATCATTACCTTTCCTTGTTTTGGGTAATTTAGTAACAAAATCCATTGTTATCAATTCCCATTTCCAAACTGGCATTTCTAATTGCTGTAACAAACCCGAGGGCTTCTGGTGTTCAGCTTTAACTTGTGAACAAGTTAAACATTTAGAAACATAGGCTGCTATGTCCTTCTTCATTCCTATCCACCATAAATTTTTCCTTAAATCCTGGTACATTTTATCACTTCCTGGATGCATCGTATACTTAGACTTATGGGCTTCTTCTAATATACGATGACGTAGATTTCCTAATTTAGGTATCCACATTCTCTTTTTATGGAATTTCCAAATTCCATCTATTCCTTGTTCCAATTCTTTTAGCATACCTTTTAATTTTTCAGAATCATTCTTGATTACTGATTCTTGTGCTTCTCTTATCTGATCATTTAAATCTATTTGCATATTTAATTTAAGAGAACGTACCCTTTTTGGCTTTTCATGATAATTTCGGCTTAAAGCATCTGCTACTACGTTTGCTTTTCCTTCATGATACTAGATATCACAATCATAGTCACTAAGCATCTCCATCCAGCGTCTTTGTCTCATATTCAATTCCTTTTGTTTGAAAATATACCTTAAACTCTTATGATCAGTGAATATGGTAAACTTACTACCATAAAGGTAATGTCTCCAAATTTTAAGAGCAAAGATTATAGCTCCTAACTCTAAATCATGAGTTGAATAATTCTCTTCATGATTCTTAAGTTGTCTAGATGCGTAAGCTATAACCTTTTGTCGTTGCATCAATACACATCCATAACCTAATTTAGAAGCATCACAATAGACTACAAAGTCTTCAGCTCCTTCTGGTAATGCTAGTATGGGTGTATGGGTTAATCTTTGCTTAAGGATTCTAAAGGCTTCTTCTTGTTTTACTCCCCATTCAAACATAACAGATTTACAGGTTAGCTTAGTTAAGGGAATGGCTATTCTAGAGAAATCTTGAATAAATCTTCTATAATAACTGGCCAATCCTAAGAAACTTCTAACCTCAGTTGGTGACTCAGGGATTTTCCATTTAGTAATTGCCTCAATCTTTGTTGGATCTACATGAATTCCTTCATGATTAACTAAATGTCCGAGAAACTGTACCTGTTCTAACCAAAATTCGCACTTAGAGAATTTAGCATAAAGCTTTTCCTTTCTTAACAAACTTAAAAGTGCGTGCAAATGCTTTGCATGATCCTCTTTATTCTTAGAATAAATTAGAATATCATCTATGAAAACAATTATGAATTTATCCAAATATGGCTTACATATTCGGTTCATCATGTCCATAAATGCAGCTGGGGCATTGTTAAACCAAATGGCATGACAGTAAATTCATAATGGCCATACCTTGTTCTGAAAGCGGTTTTAGGAATGTCCTCTTCCTGTACCTTTAATTGATGATATCCTGACCTTAAATCGATTTTAGAGAAAAATCGAGCTCCTTGCAGTTGATCAAACAGATCATCGATTCTCGGTAATGGGTACCGATTCTTAATCATGACTTTGTTTAATTCACGGTAGTCAATGCACATACGCATTGATCCGTCCTTCTTTTTAACAAACAATATCCGCGTTCCCCATGGCGACGAACTTGGTTGTATAAATCCTTTCTCCAACAATTCATCTAATTGTTTCTTCAATTCTTGCATTTCTGCAGGTGCCAACCGATAAGGTACTTTGGCAATCAGTGATGTTCCTGGTATTAAATGGATTCTGATTTCAACTTCTCTGTCTGGAGGTAGTCCTGGTAATTCTTCTGGAAAGACATCTGAAAACTGAGATACTACTGGAATATCTTTTAGTTCTTTTCCTTTAGTGTTAGTGATTATAGAAATCAAATACACTATAGAACCTTTTCTTATAGAACTTGACGTTTTCATCACAGAGATGAATTTAGTGGATCTAGAGAGTTTACCTCCTTTAATTGTGATCGTTTTACCTTTTGGTGAATTTACTTGTATTGACTTTTGATCACATAAAATACTAGCTTTATTGGCTATTAACCAATCCATTCCTAAAACAACATCGAATCCTGCCAGATTCATGGGATAAAGATTTGCCCTAAATGTTTGGTTTAAAATTTCTATTCTTGCTCCCTACAAGATTTCAGAAATCCTAACGGTTTCTCCATTGGCTGTCTCTACTAGGCATTCTAGTGGTAGTTTAGTTAATGACTGATTTAGAATTTTGCAAAATGATGTATTAATAAAACTTTGGTTTGCACCAGAGTCAAATAATACTTTAGCAAAGACATCATTAACTAAAAACGTACCAGCTATGACATCTGGAATCATCTTGGCTTTATCTGCAGTCAGAACAAATGCTCTAGCATTTTTAGTATTCTTGTTGTCTGGAGCTGGAGCTAATTTTGGACAATTTAGCTTGATATGACCTTGTTCTCCGCAATTGTAACATACCCTGCTGTTAGCTTTCTTCCTGCAGTTTTCTTCCTTGTGTCCCGATATTTTGCAAAAGTTACAATATATGGAGCATCTTCCGGAATGCTTCCTTTTTTTGCAATACCTACAGTAGGGTGCAGAGGTAGAACCTATATTTTTCCCACGGTTAGAATTTCCAGAACGAAATTCTTGTGTGAGCTTTTGGGTTATGTTCCTTCTTTGATTCTCTTCTTGGGTACGGACTAATTCATCTGTCAAGGTATTTGCTAGTTCTACAGCTTCTTCTATAGTTTGAGGTCTTGCTGCCTTGACTACATGTCTAATCTCTCCAATTAATCCCCAAATATAACGGGAGATTAACACTGGTTCTGGTGAAGCAAGGGTTGGCACTATTCTAGCATATTCGAAGAATATTTTAGTATATCCCTTACTATCCACACCAGTCATCCTAAGGTTTAGGAATTTGTTTGCTATCTGTTCCTTTTCATTGGGTGGGCAGAATTTCCTTTCTACCTTGTTCTTAAATTCTTCCCATTCCATATTGTAGGTTCTATCACTTCCTCTTGATTGGAGGATAGTGTTCCACCATTCTAGTGCTGCATTCTTAAACATATTAGAAGCAAACATTATCTTATCTTCTTCAGCACACTTGCTTATTCTTAAGACTGCCTCAGTCTTTTCTATCCAGCGTAAGGTTGCAATGGCCCCTTCGTTGCCTGAGAATTCCATTGGTTTACAAGACCAGAATTCTTTATAAGAACAACCATAAGGCATGGTTCTTCTTCTTTTGGGAATGGGCATTTGAAGTATTGGTCCATTGTTCACGCTGTGTTCTGGTTCACTTGGTCGTTTACTGCTATGCTTACTTTTATTATCAGCATCCTTAACAGTTTGAAGAATAAATGGCATTGCATCTATAATTCCTTGTGCTACTATGTGTTGGATAGCACTATTATCCACTTGATTGTTATTGTTATTGATGCTTGGATTCTCATTAACCACGTTAATGTTACTCTGGTTATCATTATTCAGATTTCCTTGATTTCCTTCGTCGGCCATCTGAATTTTAAACATTTACCCCTTATTAATATCACAACATAATATTTAATATAGTTAATCGCATGATACGCAATCTAGCCAAAAACGTCGATCATTGTGACTTGTACTCTATTTTCATATACTATGCGTCTATTACACAGTAGTACTGAAATAAAGATTACAATACCAACAGAAAGAAAATTACACTAATAATACTATGCATCCGTACACACAAAATTTTATTTTATTATTATTATTACTACTACCGTTTCCTCCATTCTCACATTCAAGGATATGGATTTATCCAAAAATCCATATTGCGTTCATCGTATTTCCATACGAGACGCTCTCCCACCTGACGCATTCTCTCACTGCTTTCTAAAATTTCCTCCCCAAAAGTCCTAAGTTCTTGAACGTTTTCTGCACTCATTGGGGGTGCAGGTTCTAGGACCGGGTTTGGAATCTGGGGTGCGGGTTCCTGATATGGGGGTTAAAGTGCCTGAAATCGATAAGGATCTTCTAAGATCTCCCTAATATATTCATCATGGTAATAGGGATCTAAAGGGTCCATACCTTGGTAGGATCCTATGTTTTGTATGGGTGTGTCTTCATGAATAGGGTAATGTTACACAAAGTCCCTATTATTATCCCACCAGGGGTCATAATTTGGGTCTAGAGGGTTTGGTGCAGGTACCATTGGGATTTCTTCTGGGTTAAAGTCATGCATCTCCACTTGGTTTTTCGGGTTTTCTATCTCCATAGGTTGATCTGGATTTTGTGGTTGTAGGGCTACTAGTTGTTCCAGACTCGGGTCAGCAGCAGTTGTAGCTAGGATATGGAAATTAGCTAGGCTTATATTAAGCATATCCTGTGTATGGGCATCTGTTTTTCGCTTAGCAGCTGCTATAACTCTTTGCTGTTGCAATTTCGCATTCTTTTCCTACGAGCAAAGGCTTCCTTACTGAACCATCCTCGTTTCTTATGAGGGAATGGCTCTGCTGACTGAGCTCTAAAAGCAAACACTCCTTCTTCCTGATTAGCAGAATACCCAGAAAGTGCAGGCTGTGATGAAGTACCTTCACTCTTAGGTGAATCAGACAACTGATGACTCATGTCTGAGGGTCCTTGATCACTCATACTGTAAACTAACAAATAGTCAAATAACACATAACAAATAATTACAGTTATGCACTTATTTATGAAATTTATTTCCTAACACAAAATTTAGGATTTAAGTGTCAGTAGAACACTTCTTTAGCTCAGACCAGTGGCTAGGCTCTGATACCACCTTCTGTCGCAACCCCCGATCCCTTATCTGTCCCGGGAACGGGCGGACGCGAGCTCAGAGTTTGGTGGTATCAGGTGTTTAAATCTCGCAGCGGAATTTACATCAGGACCGTAGTTAGGAAATGTTTATCAGAGTAAAACCACCATATTTGATATTAACAATCACATGGGCAAAACCCAAGTTTCTTATTACAATACTTTTATAGGGACAAACCCTATTTTATTGAATTTAAAACATCGTTTATTAGGTAACTTTTATAGCCACATTTTCCCAAGCCTTCAGTGCTCTCCAGCTGACTTTTCACTAATTGGTTGTTCACATTGTGTTACCTGTAACACGTTTTAAAAACATTTGTCAGTCGGAAATACTGGTGAGTGAATCCCAGTTTAATCAAGAAACATTTTATCAATTAAAACAGTATTGAGAGCGATCACATTGTTTATGTCTACACAATTACTCATTCAGTATTTGCCACTCGACTGGATCTATGGCTATGGTCAAATTACCCATTGGCTAACTCGTCGTCCAATGATAACGTACTGTCATTCCGACTATTACTACTACTCGTAGTAATAAATTTTGTATACAAAACCTCATAATACTGGCAGTAATTGAAGAACTACAAAGACTCAATCACCGTTTAATCACATTGTAAACAATTAAGGTTTTGTAAAACATTTCAAAAAGGTTAACAAAAAGAGGATAAACTCACATTGCTATCTTAGACTTTTTGTAAGGGTTTCCTGGATATAATCTATAATTTATACAAATGTACATTGGTTAGTATCATAACCCTTTGAAAATATTAATGATACCCTCCCCGAGACGGCATTCCAACAACTACGTCGGGCAGAACCACGACAGTTGTTACGGAACCCTAAATCAATCGGGCAGCGTAACTGTTATGAAACTGGGGTTATAATACTTACAACGGAGCAGAACCTTGCTAATTAGGGGATATAATACCCGCGTATTATAAGCCTACTGCAGAAATTGCGATTTAGAATGAAAGAAATGAGCGACGGAAAATGAAAACCCGTTGCCTGCTTATATAGGGCTGAAATCTGACTCTCACGCGGCCCGCGTAAGAGTAGCCTTAGGGCTACGCGGCCCGCGTCAAACCGAGGGTCAACTCGTAGCTCGTCCGGATCACCACTAGGCTTGACACGATGATGACACGTGTCATCACCAGGTTGCACCACCATTTGAGACACTCGCGGCCCGCGTTAACTTAAACGGGGTCTTACGCGGCCCGTATTAACTAAAGAAACTCAAAGGAATCCGGTATCCACCTTGATACCGCCCGCGTAAGTGGTTAAGGTGGGTCTACGCGACCCGCCTTGACTTACTATTTTCAGATTTTTATTTATTTTATATATTATAACATATTTCGGGCTCAGTTTTCACATAAGGGGTGTATTATAAGACATATTGGTTATTTTAAGATATAATAGGGTGTCGGAAATATTATGAAGATGTTGGTTTTACCGAGAGTTGTTACATTCCAGGCCCAGCCCCAGGAGAAACCCAAGCCTAAAAAGAGGAGAAGAATCCTGGACTGGAAACGTGGACGAAGGAAGAAGCCAGCTGCCCAAAAGGTGAAAAAGACAGAGGATCCAAAAGACAAAGGAAAAGGAAAGGAAATAGGGGAAAACTCTGGTCAAGCCCAAGAGTTGCCACCTTGGGAAGAATTGGATAGAAAACTCGCCAACTGTGACCTCATCGGACCGACTGACGAAACCCTTTTCAATTTCCCCGCCCAATCTGAACTTCCAATTAATTTGGAACTTGCTATTTTGGACCCTATTGTCAATCCCCAACCATTTACCGGGCAGTTGGAACAGTGGTGGACGAGCGACTGGCATTTTCAGAACTTCATGAATAACCCCAATGTTTACTTTCCCCAGTTTGATCCTGAACCTGCACCATTCCCACCTATGAGCGCGGAGAACGTTGCCGAATTACGCCGCTATGGTGAGGAACTGGTGGATGCGGGAAACCGGATTTGAGAAGTGGGGGAGAACATCACGTGGAAGTACGACAAGAGGGAACGTCGTTTCTGAGAAGCCAGTTGATTGTGGTTAAAAACGTTTTTGTATAATAATAATAATATGTGAAAAAAAATAATATTAATAAAATAATAATAATAATAATAATATATATAATCATAATATAATAATAAAATAAAAGCTTTGTAAAATGAATGGTGTGTATTGATGCATAATATTATAAAAATATATAAATGTCGCAAGGTCGACGATTTTGGCTATATGTGTTGATTTAACTGTGTTGTGATTGCCTTGTTGTGTTTAGTTGTTATCCATTCTGTGACAATAAATTTATATATATATCTTGTTAATTATTCAGATGGAAAACGCAATAAACCAACCGGCAACCGAAGTTAACCAATCTGAACAACACAATGAAAATCATTTTCTTAATAGGCATATAGAAAATATCGTTGCTCAGGGAATAGCCAACGCTATCCCTACAATCGTCGCTGCTGTTAAGAACCCTGTTGAACCTTCACAGGCCAACCATAGCAAACGCACTCGCGATGATAATTTCAGTAACAGTGTGAATGGAGGTGGTAATAACGATAATAATGTGGTTCAATCCCCAACACTTAAATAGATGAAAGTGGCAACACCTGGTTGCACTTACAAGGAATTTCTTGCCTGTAAGCCAGTCGAATTTACAGGCAATGAAGGGGCGACTGCCGCACTGCGTTGGTTAGAAAAGACCGAAGCAGTAATTAAAATAAGTAAATACGCAGAGGAAGACAAGGTTATGTATGCATCCCACCTTTTCAAGGAAGAGGCGTTAGAATGGTGGAATACGGTGCTACAAGCTAAAGGAAGTGACGTGGCTTATGCCATGAGTTGGGAGGAATTTAAGAAATTGGTGGAAAGAAAATTTTGTCCCGACTATGAAAAAGAACAAATGACGAATAAGTTCCTGAACCACCGGATGGTGGATGTTGATTGTCGAGGGTATACTTCGAAATTTTTCGAGTATGCTAGAATTATACCAACTCTGGCCTCGCCAGAACCGGTGCTTATTTCTCGCTATATCTGGGGATTAATTAGCAAGATTCGCAACATAGTCAAAGCTGCGAGACCCCACACAATTGACGATGCGGTTGAATTGGCCAATACCTTAACCGACGGACTAGTACGTACAAGAGAAGATAACCGGAAAAAGGAATTGGCACAAAAGATTACCCAAGGTTTCCGTGTGGGTAATAATAGTAATTACAAGAAAAAGGGAACCAGGCAGTCTTCCATACCGCCATTTTGCGGAAATTGTAAAAAGAAACATTTCGAAAAATGTAAGGAAAATTGTAATTTCTACAAGGTGCCGGGGCACCGAGAGGAGGAGTGTAAGAAGAAATCAAAGATCTGCTATAATTGCGGAGAAGTGGGACATTTTAGACCAGAATGCCCTAAACTGATCAAGCCAGCTGACAACAAGGCCAAACCTGAAGAGGTAACTAATAAGAAGAACGCCAGGGCCTTTCAGCTGACAACGCAAGAAGCAGATCTGATTCCGGATGTGATCGCTGGTACGTTCCTTGTACATGATATTTACACAAAAGTATTATTTGACTCTGGTGCAAACTAAAGTTTCATAAATACTTCGTTCTGTCAAGCTCTTAACCTACCTTTAACCAAACTTAGGCAAGTTTTTACGGTAATTCTGTCAAAAATAGATAAGGTTTTGCAAGAAGGAAAGATAGAACTCTCAGGCCCTAAATTTTCTGCAAACTTGTTGCCTATGAGTTTAGCTGGATTCGATGTTGTATTAGGAATGGATTGGTTAGTAGCCAACCATGCTCGAATCCTCTGTGATAAGAATTCCATAGAAATTCATACACCCGCAGGAGAAGTAATTTTGATTTCAGGAGATAAGCCGCGTAAACCAATGAAATTCATTTCAGTAATGAAAGTAGCCAGTTATGAAGAAAGCAAGGAATAGTGTATATGATTTCTGTAATCATTACCAATAAAAGCAAAGAACTTAAGGAAATCCCAGTAGTATCAGAATACCCTGATGTATTTCCAGAGGAACTACCTGGACTACCACCTGATAGAGAAATAGAGTTTAGAATTCATCTAATTCCTGGAACTGTGCCCATAGCTAAGGCACCCTACCGGTTAGCACCCACAGAAATGCTAGAACTAAAGAAGTAGTTAGATGAATTATTAAGCAAAGGATTCATACAACCTAGTTCATCCCCTTAGGGAGCACCAGTGTTGTTCGTGAAAAAGAAGGATGGTTCAATGCGGATGTGGATCGATTATAGGGAATTGAATAAGGTTACAATTAAGAATCGATACCCATTACCTAGGATTGATGATCTTTTTGATCAACTTCAAGGAGCTAGGTATTTCTCTGAGATAGATTTGTGCTACGGATATCATCAGTTGAAGGTACAGGAAGAAGACATACCTAAAACTGCTTTCAGGACTAGGTATGGCCACTACAAGTTTACAGTCATGCCATTTGGACTAACGAATACCCCTGCAGCATTCATGGACATGATGAATAGAATCTGAAAACCGTATCTGGATAAATTTGTAATTGTCTTCATCGATGATATACTTATTTATTCCAAAAGCCAGGATGAGCATTGCGAGCATCTGCATGCACTTTTAACTTTGTTAAGAAAGGAAAAGCTTTACGCCAAATTTTCGAAGTGTGAATTTTGGCTACAAGAAGTGCAATTTTAGGACACATGGTGAATCACGAAGGCATTCACGTGGATCCCTCTAAGATAGAAGCAATCACAAGTTGGAAGGTCCCACAATCAGCAACCGATTAAAGATTTTTCTAATATAGCTGTTCCATTAACTAAGCTAACATGTAAAACTGTTAAGTTTGAATGGGGACCTAAGCTAGAGGAAGCCTTTAAGATTTTAAAGCAAAAATTAACAGATGCCCCAATTATTGCCTTACCCTAAGGAACCGAAGATTTTGAGGTCTATTGCGATGCTTCTAAGCTAGGATTAGGTTGTGTGCTAATCCAACACAGAAAGGTAATTGCGTATGCCTCAAGGCAGTTGAAAAAGCACGAGGAAAATTATACGACTCACGACTTAGAGTTGGGAGCAATAATTTTTGCCCTTAAGATTTGGAGACATTATATGTATGGAAGTAAGTTTACTGTCTATACAGATCATAAGAGTTTAAGATACATATTTGGGCAAAAAGAATTAAACATGAGACAAAGAAGATGGATGGAAATTCTAAGTGACTACGACTGTGATATCCTATATCACAAAGGAAAGTCAAATGTAGTAGCAGATGCCCTAAGTCGTAAGTATCATGAGAAACAAAGGCGAGTTCGTGCTCTTAGATTAAATCTCCAATTAGATTTAATGGAACAACTGGAAAACGAACAGCAATCAAGGATGATGCTGAAGGAATGAAAGGACGGATAACGGAATTAGGACAAGGGGCTGATGGAATTTGGACATTCCATAAGACAAGAATTTGGGTACCTAGGCAAGGAGATTTAAGAGTTAAGATTCTAGAGGAAGCCCATAAATCTAGGTATACGATGCATCCCGGTAATAACAAGATGTATCAAGATTTAAGAAATAACTTCTAGTGGATAGGAATGAAAAAGGACATAGCTAAATACGTTTCTAAGTGTCTAACTTGTTTGCAAGTTAAGGCAGAATACCAGAAACCTTCAGGTTTACTTCAACAATTAGAAATGCCTATATGGAAATGGGAACTAATAACAATGGACTTTGTTACTAAGTTGCCCAAAACCAGGAAAGGTAACGATGCAATCTGGGTGATTGTAGACCGATTAACCAAATCAGCCCATTTCCTGCCAATGAAGGAAACCTTTAGTATGGAAAGATTAGCAAGGTTATAAGTAGACGAGGTAGTATCCTTACATGGAGTTCCACTCTCCATTGTGTCAGATAGGGATAGTCACTTCACTTCGCATTTCTAGACAAGTTTCCAAGAAGCAATGGGGACACGATTAAACCTAAGTACTGCATACCATCCCACAACAGACGGACAAAGTGAAAGGATGATCCAAATCCTTGAAGACATGCTCCGGGCATGTGTAATCGACTTCGGTGGAAACTGGGATGATCATTTACCCTTAATAGAATTCTCCTATAACAATAGTTATCACACAAGCATCAATGTTGCCCCGTTCGAAGCACTGTATGGATGAAAGTGTTGAACCCCAGTTTGCTGGGCAGAAATAGGAGAAAGTCAATTATCAGGTCCCGAGATTGTGCAAGAATCCACCGACAAGATAAATCAAATCAAGGAAAGACTTAAAACAGCTCGAGATCGCCAAAAGAGTTAGGCAGACAATCGACGTAAGCCGTTGGAATTCCAAGTTGGAGACAAGGTACTCTTGAAAGTTTCTCCTTGGAAAGGGGTAGTTTGATTCAGAAATAAAAGAAAGGAAAGCTAAGTCCAATGTACATAGGACCATTCACAGTTACCCAACTAATTGGACCAGTTGCTTATAAATTACAACTACCAGAAGAGCTAGCTGGGGTACATGACGTGTTTCATGTATCTAACCTTAAGAAATGTTTATCTGATGAATCCCTAGTAGTACCTCTTCAAGATATAGAGGTAAATGAAAGTTGAAATTTGAGGAAAAACCTCTTCGAATAGAGGACAGAAAGGTCAAGTTCCTCAAACACAAAAGATTGGTGCTAGTCAAGGTAAAGTGGGATTCGAAAAGAGGACCTGAGTATACATGGGAGTTGGAATCGAAAATGAAGCAAAAATATCCTTACTTATTCCAGTAAATCTCGAGGACGAGATTTTAAATAAGGTGGGGAGGATGTAAGGACCTGCAAAAATGTCCCAAAACACTCCGTAAGTGAAAACCCGGACCCCTAAAACCCTAAATTTCATGTAAAATCAAGAAAATCCAAGTTTATCGATCTGTCGCGGGCCGCGTAAGAGTTAACCAAAGCTTACGCGGGGCGCGACAGCTTCAAAATTCTCCGGATAAGCTTAAGGCCACGTGTCGTACATGTGGCAGACCTAGGGATGACACGACAGCCCTAGCCGTAGCTAGGGTGAGGGGCCGCGAATGACACACCCTCAGGTCTACGCGGGCCGCGAGGAACTCAAATTTTAGCTATAAATAGATCGTTGCAGGGCCAGTTCTCTGTGCTCGAAAATCTTCACTAAAACACTATCATTCTGCTTTAAAATCACGTTCAAATTAGTGAAATGTTGCTATGATTACATGGTAATAACTCGATCACTGCTACGATATAATGTCCGATCGATTGAAACCAATCCGATGGATGTTTAAGTGCTGCCCGAATTTGGGCTATACTTTGTCATTCGTCGTGAGGGTTTTGATTTCATGAAATTATCGTAAATGTTGTATTAAGTTACTAACCTAGTTTCGTGTGCATTGTTATTTTAACTAGGTTACCAGGCTTAATCAGTAGGTAATGTGTGTCGGTGTGTATATAATTTTAAGTATATTTTCGCCCTTTTTAACACGTTAGTCAAGTTTTAAATTTATAAACACGATATTTTACTAACACTAAACACACATATGGGCAAGTGCACCCATCGTGAGCGTAGTATAGCGTTGGTAAGATACCGAGGTCGTCCAAGGACACAAGAGCTTTTAGTACCGGTTTATCCTCAACGTCTAATCAAATCAAAATTTTAGAAAAAGGTTTTAAAAAAATAAAAACTAAAAATGCTGAAAAAATAAAAGTAAAAATAAAACAGATAGACAAGATGAATCACTTGGATCCGACTCGCCTTTAGTATAACCTTTGATTATTTCCGCACTTTTGCACTTTTAAGAGATTATCTTAGTTATAGTAGTAGGCCCCTCTTTTGAAGGTGACGTTACCCTCAACCCAGTAGTTTGAGTCAGCAAGGATACAATCCTAAAGGGTTGGATTAATGAAAGATAATTAATTAAGTTATTAATGTGTAATGTGGTAGGTTCCTCTTTTGAAGGTGACGTTACCCTCGGCTAAGTAGTTTGAGTCAGCAGGGAGACAATCCTAAGTAGCCGGGTTAATGTTTTAATAGTAGTTTACATATGAGGGGATCAAGAAATTCGAACCCCCGCCATCCAATACCAGTGAGTATTGAAGGAGGTCCTACTAAGCTTGACCCAGGTCCTTGCAGGATCTATACACTGAACAAGGCAAGACTCTTACCAAACCATTCCCTTAACCCCCCACCAGGTAGCCAACATATCTCCATATAGACCGTGGAGATATGAATGGTGTAAATCTTTTATTTTATATAGACAGTAAAATAATGCCAAGACACCACGGATAAATGATAAGGAAGATTCACCTTCAACATAAGAAACTAGTTATTAAAGTCATTAATACATAACCAAATAAAAAGTGCGAAAAGATTAAAAATAAAAAAGTATTACACTAAATGCTTGTCTTCACCAAGTGATGTAAGAGACTTAGGCAAACATGGCCTTTGATTGTCAAGAACTCTTACGATCAATCTTGAATCCCGAGACTACTACACACACTCTATGATGGATGATGGTGGTGGATGTGGGTTGTGATGGTGGTGGTGGGTGGGTGAAGTGTGAGAGAGGTGGTTTGCCAAGGGATGATTTGCAAGTGAGCCAAGCACCCCTATTTATAGCCTGCACAGAAGCCCGGACACGGCCTCGTGTCCGCTAGGCACGGCCCCGTGTTCACCCTTCTTCTCTTTCTTCATTTAATGCAGTTTGTCTGTATTAGTTGAGCACGCCCCCGTGTCCACTGGGCATGGCCCCGTGTGCAGAAGCGTATCTGTACTATCAAGATTTGCTCAGATTCTGCGAATCTTTGCGTTGACCACGGCCCCGTGCCCGCTGGGCACGCCCCCGTGTTGGGTGATAGAAGCTTCTACAACTTTGTCTTTTCTGCAGACACTTGGGCACGCCCCCGTGCTCATTGAGCACGGGGCGTATTCAGCCTTCTGTTGTCTTGTTTTTGGTTGGGAGGATGCTGTCGAGGGGTCGGGCATGCCACGTTTATTCCTTTTCTTGTTTTATTGTTAGATTTAGCTGCATTTTTGCTTGTTTTGTTCATTTCAGCTCATTTAATCCTGAAAATACAAAAGGGACAAAAGCACACTTTTTTCAACATTAGTACTAAAAAATGGTTAGTTTTATGCCTCATTTGATATAATTTATATGTTGCATTTTGCACACATCAAATACCCCCACACTTGAATCTTTGCTTATCCTCAAGCAAAACTCTTTATTTTGTGGCTTACACACCCAAATGGAATGGGTAGAAGAGATGGTTTTGGGCTTGTCATAGAGTGTCGGGATTCCAAGATTCTTTATTAGGTTTTATTTTTATGTTATTTACAATCATATTCGTTATGATTTATTTAGAACATTACATAAGAGAAATTACTTATTTGGGCATAACATGCCTCTTTAAAATTCCATTTATATACAAGTTCACATACCTCACGGGAGATCACTCAACACTCGGCCGAAGATGTATTTTTGTGAAACACTCGAGAGCGGCATGGAACTTATTTCTACCATATGCTTGCCAAGCAATCAATCCTCCTCCTTTTTAACTATACACATTTGTAAATATCAAGGGGACTTTTGGGGAAGGGTTAGGCTTGGGTTAAAGGTGGGTGGTTTTGGGTTAGAAAAGGGCGAAAAGGCGTAAAAAGCGTCGGTTTTCCTAAAACTTTTTGTTTTTGTGACTTTTTATTCTAATGAAGCATTTTTCAAACAGGCTTTCTTTTGATGAGCTTGTTTGTTTATTGCTAACTTCATTTTTCTTTTCTCTCTTTTTTTTTGATAAGGAAGTCACAAGAAAACCGAGTTTTGTTACTAAAATAAAGGGTTTAAAATGAAAAAGGTTTTGGTGGGTAAAGGGTGTTTGTTTGGGGTAAGGAAATGAAAAGGTTTAGGCTCAAAGGGGTTAACTAGGGGGATTTTGGGTAGGTGGTAAAAAAAGAAAAGAAAAATAATGGTGTTGAAAGAAAAAAGGGTTAGTCCTAATGCCTCCATCATTTACTTACTTGGGTTTAAGTTGATAAGGACCGGGAATGTATCATCATGGCAAGTTCTAGAGTCGTAAGAAACCAAGCGGCTATTCACACAAGAAACAAAAAATGAGCATTAGTTTTAAAGATGTGTATTTGTATGCTTAATAAAGGCTCAAAACTCACTTTTTTGTGAGAATGAGTTTTTTATGTGATCAAGTATATATAATCAAATTTTAACTAGATTTGTCATGCCGTTTCATAATTTTCTTATGTTGGTTCCTTTTTTATCACGACGCTATCGGTTGTAAATTTATAAAAATATTACCTTTTTAGAACTTGTTATTCCCAAATTAAACCAAGACAAGTAAAAAAAAATGAAAAGTTTTTTTTTTTTGAAAAAAATTTGGGGTGTTTAGCGGTTCCAATAGAGTTTTATGTAAGGCTTGTAATTAGGACTTGCCAAATTCAATGTTTTAGCACCCCCCCCCCGACTTAAATTACTCATTGTCCTCAATGTGTCCCAAAAATAAGTTTTTAGGTTGATTGAATGTGTAAAAAGGTGTGCTAAAAAAATTTATGATACTGGGCATCTGGACACGGGTCCGTGTGCACTGAGCACAGCCACGTGGTCAGATTGCCAGTAACGAGAACTTACAGAAGGTGGGCACGGGGGCGTGTCTACCGAACACGACCCAGTGTTAGCACAAGTTAACAGCAATCTATAGAATTTAAACAACAGCAGGTCTGGGCGATGGGCACGGGGGCGTGTCGGCTGGGCACGACCCCGTGTGGACAAACTGTAAAGGTGTCAAACAGGTTTCTGGCTTTGGTTTTGCTGTCCCGGCTTTAGTAGCACTAATGTTTAGTGCTCTAAGCCTCGTATGTACCTGTTTAACTAATAAATACCACACCAAACCATAACAAACATCCTAATTTACCAAAGTTTAATCATCCACACCACAAGTTAAAAAGAAAAGAAATGCAGAAAATAAAAAGAGTTAAGGAAAGTAAATTGTTCAACAAGTAGCACGTAGGCCAGAAATTGTTCATGAGATAAGGGGGTTAACCTGTGAGGCCTTCAACCGTGGGATGCTACCTCCACTCCTCCTGCTCAATCCATGTCCTCGTCGTCATCATCATTACCTCCTCCGTGGCCCGCCATATACTCCCGGATGTTCCCTATGTCATCCTGCATGTCGGAGATGTTTCTCTCAATCACTCCGACCCGGGCGTATGTGTTGCTGGCCATGTTATAGGTGTTCCTGGTGCACATAAGGTTTTCCTGCAATAAATCATGTAAGCTTTGAAAGTTAGGAAAACCGCCTCCTTGAGAGGAGGATTGACCCGGATCACCATGCGGCTGGTAGTGGTACTGAGGAGGAGGTTGGACGTGTGGAGCGTGTAGGACCATGGCTTCTTGAGGGTTCCATGCATGAGCTTGAACTGTTTGAAACCTGACCGTCCCGTCATCCGCTTCATTGATCAAGCTCATGGAGCGACAGATGACCATGTCCACCTTCCCTGACCATGGGCCCTTTTGAAAGGACCTCGGCATCCTTGTAAAGTGTTTGAAAAGGCGGTAAATCCACCCTCCAAAGAAGATGGGAGTCGGGGGAGTAGCAAGCTAGTTCAGGTGCATGTTACGGAGCAGCAGATATGGAACATCAAGGTTGACACGGTTGTGGATGCAATGGAGAACTAGCAGATCCCGTAGCCCTACAACGCCACCGCTATCATGTCTTTGGCTGAGAGAGTAGGTGAGGACCCTATGGATGTAGTGGTAGAGAAGGTCTCTTAACAGTGTGCTCTTAGTTCGGCTCGGGTTATAGTTTCCCTCTCCGATCTGAGCCCAAGCAGCTTGGCGTTGATTTTCCGGAATCTCACGTAGACCGCCGGTGTTCTCTTCATCCCCAGCATCCTCTTCTGACTACAACCCGACCAGTGCTCCAAATTGAGCGACTGAGATTCTGTATGGGGTTTGATGCGCGTGTGGTGTGATATATATTTAAGTATATTTTAAGCCCTTTTTACACGTTAGTCAAGTTTTAAATTCATAAAACACGATATTTTACTAACACCAAACACACATATGGGCAAGTGCACCCATCGTGAGCGTAGTATAGTGTTGGTAAGATACCGAGGTCGTCCAAGGACACAAGAGCTTTTAATATCGGTTTATCCTCAACGTCTAATCAAATAAAAAAGGTTAGAAAAAGGTTTTAAACTAGAAAAATAAAAACTAACTAAAATGCTGAAAAATAAAATAAAAATAAAAACAGATAGACAAGATGAATCACTTGGCTCCGACTCGTGTTTAGTGTAACCTTTGATTATTTCCACACTTTTGCACTTTTTAAGAGATTATCTTAGTTATTGTAGTAGGCCCCTCTTTTGAAGGTGGCGTTACCCTCAACCCAGTAGTTTGAGTCAGCAAGGATACAATCCTAAAGGGTCGGATTATTGAAAGATAATTAATTAAGTTATTAATGCATATTATGGTAGGCCCCTCTTTTGAAGGTGACGTTACCCTCGGCTAAGTAGTCTGAGTCAGCAGGGATACAGTCCTAAGTAGCCAGGTTAAAGTATTAATAGTAGCTTACATATGAGGGGATCAAAGAGTTTGGACCCCCGCCATCCAATACCGTTAAGTATTGAAGGAGGTCCTACTAAATTTGACACAGGTCCTTGCAGGATCTATACACTGAACAAGGCAAGACTCTTACCAAACCGTTCCCTTAACCCCCGACCAGGTAGCCAACATATCTCTATATAGACCGTGGAGATATGAATGGTGAAAATCTTTTATTTTATATAGACAGTAAAATAATGCCAAGACACCACGGACAAACGATAAGGAAGAATCACCTTCAACATAAGAAACTAGTTATTAAAGTCATTAATACATAACCAAATAAAAAGTGCGAAAAGATTAAAAATAAAAAGTATTACACTAGACACTTGTCTTCACCAAGTGATGTAAGAGACTTAGGCAAACATGGCCTTTGATTGTCAAGAACTCTTACGATCAATCTTGGATCCTGAGACGACTCACACACTCTACGATGGACGATGGATGATGGTGGTGGATGATGGTGTTGTGATGGTGGTGGGTGGTGGGTGAAGTGTGAGAGAGGTGGTGTGCCAAGGGATGATTTGCAAATGAGCCAAGCACCCCTATTTATAGCCTGAACAGCAGCTCGGGCACGGCCCCGTGTCCATCCTTCTTCTCTGTCTTCATTAATTGCAGTTTGTCTGCATTAGTTGACCACGCCCTCGTGTCCGCTGGGCACGACCCCATGTGCAGAAGCGTATCTGTACTATCAAGATTTCCCCGGATTCTGCGAATCTTAGAGTTGACCACGGCCCCGTGTCCGCTGGGCACGCCCCCGTGGTGGGTGATAGAAGCTTCTACAGCTTTGTCTTTTCTGCTGACACTTGGGCACGCCCTCGTGCTCATTGAGCACGGGGCGTGTTCAGCCTTCTGTTCTCTTGTTTTGCTTGGGAAGATGTTGTCGGGGGTCGGGCATGCCACGTGTCACAGCCCCAGCCCCGGTTTTACCCTGTCAGGAGCCGCAGGACAGGAACACGTGGCATCTATGATGCGACAGCGGAATATTTTATCAGGATCTTTTTAAAGCTCAAAAATGCCCAAATATTTTATTTCATCATTCGGGATAAACCCCGTTATTTTACAATAGAGGAATTTCATAAGTAAATTCCCTGATTTATTAAAACATGTTTATTCATTTTAACTAAGCCACCTCTTCAAGCTTGTTAGTGCTCCGTAGCACTTTTTCCTTGATTTACAGCAGGTCGCCTGAAACATGTTTTAAAAATATTTTATCAGCGGGGAAATGCTGGCGAGTCATTCAAGTATGTAAAACGACACATTAGTTATTAATTACAGCATAAGAGCGATTACAATGGCTTCTATCTTATTTTTATCTGGCGCCGTGTCACCTGGTGACGATGGTCATACCACTATTGGGTCTTTCCCCAAGTAGTGACGTTTATCACTGTTAGGATTTATTAGCCTAACCCGTGAGAAATTAGTAATGTGCACAATACCCCACTAGCCAGTGATTAAGATAACCACGACTTACTCCCTGTAATTATAACATTTGAAAATGGAGTATTGTAAAATATTTGATAAAAAGAGAATGACTCACATTGTAGATTTATACGGGCAGAGTTTAGCCTACTGATTAGCCTTGTAACCTAATTTAAATAAAATGCACACGAACTAGGTCAGTAACTAATACAACATTTACGATAACTCACGAGATTAAACCATCACAACTAATGACAAAGTGCGATACTTAAACATCCATCGAATTTATGACGAATGACAAAGCATAACCCTAATGTGGGCAGCACTTAAACATCCATTGGATAGTTTCAATCGATCGGACATTGAATCGTAGCAGCGATCGAGTTATTACCTTGTTATTGCGGCAACGTTTCGTGAATTGTGTGTGTTTTGTAGTGAACAGACTATATCTCAGTGCATAAATCGAATTTTAACGTCGAACGAACGCAGAATGTCAAGTCCCACACCCCTATATTTATACCTGGAAAACAGCCCCCTCACGTGGCGCGAGGGGCTGTCGCGTGGCGCGAGGGGTACTACCCTACCATAGGGTAGCCCCGTGTCCCAGTAGCTTAGGTGAGTTGGTCATTCGTTCAAATTCGTTTTACACGTAAAACTGTTTTGATAATATCAACTAGGGTTTATCCCCCCTGAGTTTTAGGGGCCCTGATCCTGATTCCAATTGTTCTGAAAATTTTAGGGTTTATGCAGGATCACTTGGGGTCTTAATTAGGGTTTCCTATTGGACAAAATATAATAAGAAATAATAGTTTTGGTGAGAGTTGTTACATCTTCCCCACCTTAATAAAAATCTCGTCCTCGAGATTTACTGGAACAAGTAGGGATACTTTCGCTTCATCTCCGATTCCAGCTCCCAAGTGTATTCAGATCCTCTCTTTGAATCCCATTTGACTTTGACTAATACCAATCTTTTATGTTTGAGAAACTTGATCTTTCTGTCTTCTATCTGAGGAGGTTTTTCCACAAATTTCAACTTTTCATTTACCTCTACATCTTGAAGAGGTACTACCAGGGATTCGTCAGATAGACATTTCTTGAGATTGGATACATGAAATACGTCATGTACTCCAGCTAGCTCCTCTGGTAGTTGTAAGCGATATGCAACCGGTCCTATACGTTGGATTACTGGAAATGGTCCTACGTATCTTGGACTCAACTTTCCCTTCTTTCCGAACCGAATAACTCCTTTCCAAGGAGAAACTTTTAAGAGAACCTTGTCTCCGATTTGAAATTCTAACGGCTTACGCCGATTATCTGCATAACTCTTCTGGCGATCTCGAGCTGTCTTGAGTCTTTCCTTGATTTGAGTAATCTTGTCGGTCGTCTCTTGCAAAATTTCAGGACCTGATAATTGACTTTCTCCTATTTCTACCCAACAGACTGGAGTTCTACACTTACGTCCGTACAATGCTTCGAATGGGGCAGCTTCAATGCTTGAGTGATAACTATTATTATAAGAGAATTCAATTAAAGGTAGATGGTTATCCCAGTTTCCACCAAAATCTATCACACATGCTCTAAGCATGTCTTCCAGAGTTTGGATCGTCCTTTCACTTTGTCCGTCTGTTTGAGGATGATATGCAGTGCTCAAGTTCAGTTTAGTCCCCATAGCTTCTTGGAAACTTGTCCAAAAATGCGAAGTGAAACGACTATCTCTATCCGATACAATGGAGAGTGGAACTCCATGTAAGGATACGACTTCATCTACATACAACTTGGCTAACCTTTCCATGCTAAAGGTATCCTTCATGGGTAGAAAATGAGCTGATTTGGTTAATCGATCCATAATTACCCAAATCGCGTCATTACCCTTTCTGGTTTTGGGTAACTTAGTAACAAAATCCATTGTTATGAGTTCCCATTTCCATACAGGTATCTCTAATTGTTGTAGTAGACCTGAAGGTTTCTGATGTTCTGCCTTAACTTGTGAGCAAGTAAGACATTTAGAAACATATCTGGCTTTGTCCTTTTTCATCCCTATCCATCAGAAATTATTTCTTAAATCTTGGTACATCTTATTGTTACCAGGATGCATGGTATACCTAGATTTATGGGCTTCCTCTAAAATCTTATTTCTTAAGTCTCCTTGCTTAGGTACCCAAATCCTTCTTTTATGGAATCTCCAAATTCCATCCGCTCCTTGCTCTAATTATTTTATCCGTCCTTTCATTCCTTCAGCAACATCATGGATTGCTGTTTCCTGAACATCCTTTAATTGTTCCATTAAATCTAACTGTAGATTTAATCTAAGAGCACGAACTCGCTTTTGCTTTTCATGAAACTTACGACTTAAGGCATCTGCAACTTCGTTTGCTTTTCCTTCGTGATATTGAATATCACATTCGTAGTCACTTAGGATCTCCATCCATCTCCTTTGCCTCATGTTCAATTCTTTTTGCCCAAATATATATCTTAAACTTTTATGATCTGTATATACAGTAAACTTACTACCATACAGATAATGTCTCCAAATCTTAAGGGCAAAAATTATGGCGCCTAATTCTAAATCATGAGTCGTATAGTTTTCCTCATGCTTTTTCAATTGCCTTGATGCATAAGCAATTACCTTCTTGCGTTGCATTAACACACATCCTAATCCTAGTTTTGAAGCATCACAATATACTTCAAAATCTTCTGTTCTTTCTGGTAAGGCTAGAATTGGAGCATTGGTTAATTTCTGTTTTAAAATCTTAAAGGGTTCTTCTTGTTTAGGTCCCCATTCATACTTAACTGCTTTACAGGTTAACTTAGTTAATGGTACAACTATTTTGGAAAAATCCTTAATAAACCGTCTGTAATATCCGGCTAACCCTATAAAACTTCTAATCTCCATAGCTGATTGCGGAACCTTCCATTTGGTGATCGCTTCTATCTTAGCAGGATCAACGTGAATTCCTTCGTGATTCACCATGTGACCTAAAAATTGCACTTCTTGTAGCCAAAATTCACACTTCGAGAATTTGGCATAAAGCTTCTCCTTTCTTAACAAGGTTAAGAGTACATGCAGGTGCTCACAATGTTCCTCCTGAATTTTGGAATAAATGAGTATATCGTCGATGAAGACAATTACAAATTTATCCAAGTACGGTTTACAGATTCTGTTCATCATGTCCATAAATGTTGCAGGAGCATTTGTTAACCCAAAGGGCATGACTGTAAACTCGTAATGACCATACCTAGTCCTGAAAGCAGTTTTAGGTATGTCTTCTTCTTGTACCTTCAATTGATGATATCCGGAGCGCAAATCGATCTTAGAAAAGTATCTAGCTCCTTGTAATTGATCGAAAAGATCATCAATCCTAGGTAATGGGTATCGATTCTTAATTGTAACTTTATTCAAGTCCCTATAATCGATACACATTCGCATCGAACCGTCTTTCTTCAGCACATTTACTTATCATAATTACTGCTTCGGTTTTCTCTAACCAACGCAATGCTGCAGTTGCCCCTTCGTTACCTGCAAACTCAGCTGGTTTACAGGCAAGAAACTCCTTATAAGTGCAACCAGGTGTTGCAGCTTTCATTTTCTTAAGGAGTGGAGCTTGCAACCCATCTTTGTCGTTATTAATATGGTTTCCGCTTCCGTTGTGCGTTTGCTAGGAATAATTTGTTGAGGTTCAACAGGTTTCTGAGCAGCAGCAAGGATTGCGGGGATAGCATTGGCTATTCCTTAAGCAACGATATTTTCGATATCTTGCCTATTCAGAAATTGATCCTCCTGATGTTGCTCAGATTGATTACCCTCGTTAACTTGTTCATTACCAACGTTTGCCATCTGGTAATTAATTTATATAAGTGATTAGTATAAAATAATTAATAACTAAACATAACAAAACAATCGCACAAAATCATATTAACATGTATAGCCAAAATTGTCAATTTCTTGACTTCCATTTTTATATATATTATAATATGCTTCCGTACACACTTGTTATCTTACAAAAGTTTTATTTTCAGGTTATTTCACATACTTATATTTTTATTATACAAACATAGTTTCATAACCACACTCCCCCTAGTCCGTTGGCCTTTCAGAAATGATGTTCCCTTTCATCATATTTCCAGGAGATTTGTTCCCCAATCTCACGAATCTTATTCCCTGCATCCATTAGTTCTTCGCCAAAATGGCGAAGTTCTGCTAAGTTTTCATTACTCATTGGGGGATTTAGCGCAGGTTCTGGGTCGAACTGAGGAAAAAAGGTATAGGGATTATTTAGGAGGTTTTGAAATTGCCAATCATTGGTCCACCATTCGTCCATTTCTCCATGAGGTTGGGTATGGCTTAAAGGTTCTGGGATGGTTGGTTCCAGGTTTATTGGAAGTTGGGTTTCAGCAGGATAAGGGAAAAGGTTTGTATTGATAAGCCTAAGGATATCACAGCTTGCCAGTATGTGATCCAGTTCCTCCTGCAATGGTAATTCCTCAGCTTGCCTAGAACTTTCGCCAATTTCTATTCCTGCGGTTCTAGAACTTTCTCCAATTTCTATCCCTTTTCCTTTATCTATAGGATTCTCTATTTTGGGAATTCTCCTAGTCGCTGGTTTCCTTCTGCGTACATGATGCGTGTGAAGTGTTATATATATTAGGTGTATATTTTAAGCCCCTTTAACACTTTTTTAGTCAAGTTTTAAATTTATAAAACACGATATTTACCAACACTAGACACACATATGAGCAAGTGCACCCATCGTGAGCGTAGTATAGTGTTGGTAAGATACCGAGGTCGTCCAAGGACACAAGAGCTTTTAGTACCGGTTTATCCTCAACGTCTAATCAAATCAAAAAGTAAGTTTTAGAAAAATGTTTTAAGCTAAGAAAAATAAAAACTAACTAACTAAAATGCTAAAAAATAAAAATAAAAATAAAAACAGATAGACAAGATGAATCACTTGGTTCCGACTCGTGTATAGTGTAACCTTTGATTATTTCCGCACTTTTGCACTTATTTAAGAGATTATCTTAGTTATTGTAGTAGGCCCCTCTTTTGAAGGTGACGTTACCCTCAACCCAGTAGTTTGAGTCAGCAAGGATACAATCCTAAAGGGTCGGATTATTGAAAGATAATGAATTAAGTTATTAATGCAAATTATGGTAGGCCCCTCTTTTGGAGGTGACGTTACCCTCGACTAAGTAGTCTGAGTCAGCATGGATACCGTCCTAAATAGCCGGGCTATAGTATTAATTGTAGTTAACTTATGAGGGGATCAAAGAGTTTGGACCCCCGCCATCCAATACCGTTAAGTATTGAAGGAGGTCCTACTAAATTTGACCCAGGTCCATTGCAGGACCTCTAAACGCTGAACAATGGCAAGACTCTTACCAAACCGTTCCCTTAACCCCCGACCAGGTAGCCAACATACCTCCATATAGACCGTGGAGATATGAATGGTGAAAATCTTTTATTTTATATAGACAGTAAAATAATGCCAAGACACCACGAACAAACGATAAGGAAGAATCACCTTCAACATAAGAAACTAGTTATTAAAGTCATTAATACAAAACCAAATAAAAAGTGCGAAAAGATTAGAAATAAAAAGTATTACACTAGACACTTGTCTTCACCAAGTGATGTAAGAGACTTAGGCAAACATGGCCTTGATTGTCAAGAACTCTTACGATCAATCTTGGATCCCGAGACGACTCACACACTCTATGATGGACAATGGATGATGGTGGTGGATGATGGTGTTATGGTGGTGGTGGGTGGTGGGTGAAGTGTGAGAGAGGTGGTGTGCCAAGGGATGGTTTGAGCTTGAGCCAAGCACTCCTATTTATTGGCTGAACAGAAGCTCGGGCATGGCCCCGTGTCCAGTGGGCACGGCCCCGTGTCCACATCCTTCTCTTTCTTCATTTAATGCAGCTTGTCTTATTAGTTGACCACGCCCCCGTGTCCGCTGAGCACGACCCCGTGGTGCAGAAGAATCTTTGTACTATGAAGATTTGCCTGGATTGTGCGAATCTTATAGTTGACCACGGCCCCGTGTCCGCTGAGCACGGCCCCGTGGTGGGCAACAGAAGCTTCTACCACTTTGTCTTTTCTGCTGACACTTGGGCACGCCCCCGTGCTGGCTGAGCACGGGGCGTGTTCAGTCTTCTGTCTTCTTGTTTTTCTTGGGAAGATGCTGTCGTGGGGTCGGGCATGTCTCGTTTGTTCCTTTTCTTGTATTTATGTTAGATTTTGATGTCTTTTGCTTCTTTTGTTAATTTGAGCTCATTTAATCCTGAAAATACAAAAGGAAGACAAAAGCACACTTTTTCAAACATTAGTACTAAAAAAGGGTTAGTTTTATGCCACAATTGATGTAATTTATATGTTGCATTTTGCACACATCAGTACACGTCTCCAAGCCACAAATCTTCTTCTTTTCTTTGGCTTTGATTTCTCCAGAGGTGGAGCTTGAAATTCCATAGGTTCTTCTACATCAGCCAAGTAACCAGTAAAGTCTCTGGAAACTTCTATTTTCACAGGATAGAGATTGAGATTCGCTAGAGCTTCAGATAATTCATTCATGTTGTTTAGCATTTATGAAGACACACACAAAATTCTAGGTTAAAAGTTTGTAAATTAAATTTTCACAGAATCACAAAATAAAATTAAAATTTTGATATAAATTACAATTATCTAATAAACTATTTTATTGAAACAAAATATTTATTTTTAGTACAACTAATATTATTTTAAAGTTTCTGGCTAATAGATAGTATGGGTGCTAATACTGGGCCAGGGTGTTGATAATCTAAAGGTTAGCATTTATTGCTACAGTGGCTAACATATAAAGATTTGCCCATTTTTCATCTAACTCATCTTCCCATGGTGGATTATTGCCTATTTCCTGGGCTTCCTTATTAATTATTCCTTCTTTTGGTTGTAATTTCCTCATTTTCTCTTGACTTTTTCTAATAATCAAACTTCTTTTATGAGGAGAAAGTGGTTTCTCATATTGTGCCTTACGAACAAATATTCCTTCTTTAGTATCTACTGAATATCTTGAGGAATTTGATTGGGATGAGGATCCCTTATCTTTTGGTACACTATCTAATTGACGATAGATATTCGAAAGTCTTTGTTTACCCATACTGTAACTAACAAGTAGTCAGTTAATAAAACACGTAATCACAAAATAGCAATTAGTAAAATTAAGTATTTTCTTAAATACTTAATAGGCTTAAATCAGTGGCTCAATCAGTAGCTTTGATACCACCTTTTCCTGTCACGGCCCCAGCCCCGGTTTTACCCGGTCAGGAGCCGCAGGACAGGAACACGTGGCATCTATGATGCGACAGCGGAAAATTTTATCAGGATCTTTTTAAAGCTCAAAAATGCCCAAATATTTTATTTCATCATTCGGGATAAACCCCGTTATTTTACAATAGAGGAATTGTAACAACTCTCACTAAAAAGTCCTAACTATTACTTTAATTGATCATTAGGAAACCCTAATTGAGACACCCAGGTGATTCCGCACAAACCCTAAAATTTTCAGAATAATTGGAATCAGGGGTAGGGCCCCTAAAACTTAGGGGGGATAAACCCTAATGGACGATTATCTTCAAATCAGCGTTGTCACATAACTGAAATGTGAAATTGTAGAGTCAGCTGAGCTAGTCCCAATCGTGGCTACCCTATAGGCTAGTTTTATGCCTTACGCACCGTAACAATATGGGTCTTACGGTGCGCAAGGACCCTTACGGACCGTAACACTGGGAATGTTACGGTGTGTAAGCATGTCCAAATTTTAGCTATAAATAGAGGACAGTGGCATTCGAAATTTAAACATCCAACGTCGAAAGAATTCACAAAATACACTGAGATACGAACTGAATACTCCAAATTTCACCCCCGGGTCTCGAAATTCTGCCGCAAAACAGGGTATTAGCACAATCGCTGCTACGATTCATTTTCCGACGATCAATATATCCAATGGATGTTTAAGTGCCGCCCACATTAGGGTTATACTTTGTCGTTCGTCGTTAATTCGATGGATGAAGTATCGCACTTTGTCGTTCGTTGTGAGAATTTGATCTCGTGAGTTATCGTAAATGCTGGATTGATTACTAACCCAGTTTTGTGTGCATTGTTATTTAAATTAGGTTAACAAGGCTAATCCATAGAGTAAACTCTATCCGTATTAAATCAGCAATGTGAGTCATTCTCTCTTTTTATCAAATTTGTTTATAAAAGCATGTTATTTTCAAAGTTATAATTACGGGGATTAAGTCTTTGTAATCACCAAGTTACAGCCGGTATGTGGGGTTTTGTATACATTACTTGATAATCGTCACCATTGGGGTAGCCAATTGGGGGATATGACCATAGTCACAGATTCGGTCGAGTGACAAATACCGTGGGTAGTTGGTTTGATATCAGAAACATTGTAATCGCTCTTAATACTGTAAATTATAACAAATGTGTCATTTTAGTAAATAGAATGAGTCACTCAGTATTTCCCGCTGACAAAACCTTTTTCAAACATGTTTCAGGTGATCTGTTGTAATTCAGGAAAAGTGCTGAGGAGCATTTCAAGCTTAAGATAGTGGCTCATTATAAAATAAAGAAATAAGTTTTGTAATATCACGATTTCGTAGTAAAAAAAAATAATATTGTAAATTATCGGGGTTTTTATCCCGAATTGTGAAATAAAATAAATCGGGAAAATTTTAGCTTTAAACGATCCTGTTAAATAAACTTCCGCTGTTAAACTCAATTAAATAAATACCGCGGGTTTTCTGTCTCGCGGCTCCTGAAACGGGTCAAACCGGGTCGGGGTCGTGACAGAAAAAGGTGGTATCAGAGCCACTGGGTTAAGCTAATTAAGTATTTAGAAATACTTAATTTTTCCTGATTACTATTATGTGATTATGTGTATTATTAACTGATTATTTGTTAGTTACAGTATGGGTAAGCAAAAGTTGTCAAGTATCTATCTTAAATTAGATAGATCATCCAATGAGAAGGGAAGTTCATCCCGAACCAAATCCTCGAATCAGACTGAAATTCCTGAAGAAGGAATATTTGTGCGAAAGGCACAATACGAGGAATCACTTTCTCCTATAAGGAGGGAGATGATTATTAAGAAAAGTGAAGAGAAAATCCGAGAAAAGAAGATTAAACGGGAAACCCAGGAATTAATTGATAAATCACCTTGGGAAGATAAGCTAGATGAGAAATGGGCAAACTTATATATGCTAGCCACAGTAGCAGAAAATATAAATCTTTAAATATTTTAAAGTTTAGTACTTTACCCTTACAATCTAGAAACCCTGTGCAATAAATAAAATTTCAAAACCCTAAGTGTGTTTTTCAGTTATCTTTGTAATAAATTAGTATACAGTATGTAATAAATTAAACGGTTATTTATGAATTTTAACTTAGTATTTTATGCATTTTGCATATATGCTACATCAGCATGAGTGGGATATCTGAAGCCTTTCAGAACCTTAATCTTTACCCGGTGAATATCGAAGTTTCCAAAGAATTTACTGGATACTTTCCTGATATAGAACAACCTGTAGAATTCAGTGCTCCACCTGTGAACAAGCCAAAACGAAAGAAAAGAAAGAATTACGTGTGGGGAAGTCGTATACGTAAGAAAAAGCCAGCTACAAAACTTCCCAAAATAAATAATCCTTTGAAAAAGGGAAAAGAAATTATAACCGGAGAAAGTTCGAAACAGCAGGAAATGGAAACTGAAACCAAGGAAGAGGTTAAGGAGATAGGAATGCAGATGGAGGAAGGTCCTAAAGAAATAGTAATGGAAGTTGGGCAAGGCTCTAAACCAACTCAGATAGAAATTGGAGAGAGCTCCAATCCAAACCAGGAAAGGACTTTTCAAGATGAAATAGATTTCCTATTGGCAAGCTGTGAAACTATTCAGCCTGTCAATACTAATATTTTTAATTATCCTCTTGAAAACCAACTCCCTATGAATTGGGAACCAGCAATCCCAGACCCAATAGTCCACTCCCAACCCATAGGAATGGACGAATGGTGGACGAACGATTGGCAATTTCAAAATATTGTCAACGATCCTTACTCTTTTCTTCCACAATTCGATCCAGAACCCCTACCTAATCCACCCATGAGTAATGAAAACATGGCTGAACTTCGCCACTTTGGTGAAGAGTTGTTTGATGCTGGAACTAGAATCAGGGAAATAGGGGGACAAATTGCCTGGAAGTACGATGAGAGGGAACTGCGTTTTTAGAACGGCAAGTGACGAGAGATAGTACGATGGTAAAACGGTAGTTGTATAATAGTAATAGTAAAGTTAGTCTGTAAATAACAAATAAAACTCTGTAAGATATTGGCAAGTAATGATGCATACTATACTAGATATAAAATGAAATCGAGAAATCGATTGTTTTGACTATAACTGTATTGTAAAATTTTCTGATTGTTTGTATATAATTGTTATTTAGCAAATACTAATAAAATTTATATATACATTATCAGATGGCAAACAGTGGTAATGAACCTATAAATGAAGTTAATCAGTCTGAACAACATTCAAGAGATCAATATATGACTCGACAAGATATCGAAAACATTGTTGCTCAAGGGATAGCCAATGCTATTCCAACATTCGTTGCTGCTATAAAGAATCCAATCGAACCGCAACAAATTATCCCTAGTAAACAGATTACTGAAGATAACTTCAGTAATAGTGTAAATGGAGGCAATAATCATGTTAATCATAATAGGGAACCACATCAAGCTCCATTACCCAAGAAAATGAAAACTGCAACGCCTGGTTGCACTTTCAAAGAATTCCTTGCTTGTAAACCCACTGAATTTGCAGGCAATGAAGGAGCAACTGCATCACTGCGTTGGTTAGAGAAAACCGAAGCAGTCATTGCAATAAGTAAATGTGGTAAAGATGATCAGGTCATGTACGCCTCAAATCTCTTTAAAGAAGGAGCACTCGAATGGTGGAACACTGTGTTACAATCAAAAGGAAGAATAATAGCTTATGCTATGACTTGGGAAGAATTTAAGGGTTTGGTGGAAAGAAAATTATGTCCCGAGTATGAAAAGGAACAGATGGCGAATAAGTTTCTAAATCATCGGATGATGGGTGTGGATTGTCGTGGTTATACCTCGACATTCTTTGAATATGCTAGAGTGGTACCAACACTGGCTTCGCCAGAACCGGTACTCATTTCTCGCTATATTTGGGGGCTAATTAGTGAAATCCGCAATATTGTTAAAGCTGCGAGACCTCGCACTATTGATGATGCGGTAGAATTAGCCAATACTCTAACCGATGAACTGGTGCGCACAAGAGATGAAGATAGGAAAAAGGAACTAGCTTAGAAAATTACCCAAGGATTTTGTGTGGGTAATAATAACAGCTTCAAGAGAAAAGGAACAGGGCAATCTCCAGCTCCGTCATTCTGCAGGAAATGCAAAAAGAAACATTATGGAAGATGCGATATCACTTGCAATTTTTGCAAAACTGTAGGACATCGTGAAGAAAACTGCAAAAAGAAGACCGTAATCTGTTTTAACTGTGGAGAAGCGGGGCATTATAAAACAGAATGTCCTAAATTGGTCAAACCAGTAGATAACAAACCCAAGGCGACCGAAGGAACTACTAAGAAGAATGCCAGGGCATTTCAGCTGACCACTCAAGAAGCAGAACTCATTTCGGATGTGATAGCGGGTACGTTCTTAGTTCACAACGTGTACGCAAAAGTATTATTTGACTCTGGTGCAAACCAAAGTTTTATAAATACTTTATTCTGCCAAGCTCTTAGTTTACCTTTAACCCATATTAGGCAGATTTTTACAGTTGAAACAGCAGACGGAAATTCAGTTAAAATAGATAAAGTTTTGCAAGAAGGAAACATAGAACTTTTAGGACATAAATTCTCTGCAAAACTATTGCCGATGAATTTAGCTGAATTTGATGTTGTATTAGGAATGGATTGGTTAGTAGCCAACCATGCTAGAATCCTTTGTGATCAGAATTCCATAGAAATTCAATCACCCACCGGAGAAATGATTAGGATTACAGGAGATAAACCACGTAAACCCATGAAGTTCATATCGGTAATGAAAGTTGCTAATTATGAACGAAAACAAGGAATAGTGTATATGATTTCGGTAATCATTAGCACTAAGGGTAAAGATCTTAAGGAAATACCCGTAGTCTCAGAATATCCTGATGTATTCCCAGAAGATTTACCGGGATTACCTCCAGACAGGGAAGTAGAATTTAGGATTCATCTAATACCTGGAACTACACCGATAGCCAAGGCACCATATCGGTTAGCTCCTACCGAAATGTTAGAACTAAAGAAGCAATTAGATGAATTACTAAGTAAAGGATTCATACAACCTAGCTCATCCCCTTGGGGAGCGCCAGTGTTGTTTGTAAAGAAGAAAGATGGTTCAATGAGAATGTGTATTGATTATAGAGAATTGAATAAGGTTACAATTAAGAATCGATACCCATTACCTAGGATTGATGATCTTTTTGATCAACTGCAAGGGGCTAGATATTTTTCTAAGATAGATTTACGCTCCGGATATCATCAATTGAAGGTACAAGAAGAAGACATACCTAAAACTGCTTTTAGAACTAGGTATGGTCATTACGAGTTTACAGTCATGCCCTTCGGATTAACAAATGCACCTGCAGCATTTATGGACATGATGAATAGGATCTGTAAACCGTACTTGGATAAATTTGTAATTGTTTTCATAGACGATATACTTATTTATTCCAAAAGTCAGACAGAGCATTGTGAACATCTTCATGCACTCTTAACTTTGTTAAGAAAAGAAAAGTTGTATGCCAAATTCTCGAAATGTGAATTTTGGTTACAAGAAGTGCAATTCTTAGGACACATGGTAAATCACGAAGGTATTCACGTAGATCCTGCTAAGATAGAGGCAATTACCAATTGGAAGGTTCCACAAACAGCAATGGAAATAAGAAGTTTTATAGGTTTAGCTGGTTATTATAGATGGTTTATTAAGGATTTTTCCAAGATAGCTGTACCATTAACTAAGCTAACCTGTAAAGCAGTTAAGTTTGAATGAGGACCAAAGCAAGAAGAAGCCTTTAGAATATTAAAGCAGAAATTAACCAATGCTCCAATCTTAGCCTTACCAGAAGGAACTAAAGATTTTGAAGTATATTGTGATGCTTCAAAATTAGGATTTGGATGTGTGCTTATGCAACGCAAGAAGGTAATTGCGTACGCATCAAGGCAATTGAAAAAGCACGAATAAAACTATACGACTCATGATTTAGAATTAGGAGCCGTAATTTTTGCCCTTAAGATTTGGAGACATTATCTTTACGGAAGTAAATTTACTGTCTACACAGACCACAAAAGTTTAAGATATATATTTGGGCAAAAAGAGTTAAACATGAGGCAAAGGAGATGGATGGAAATCTTAAGCGACTACGACTGTGATATTCAGTATCACGAAGGAAAGGCAAATGTAGTTGCAGATGCCTTAAGTCGTAAGTATTATGAGAAACAAAGACGAGTTCGTGCTCTCAGATTAAATCTACAAATAGATTTAATGGAACAATTGAAGAATGTTCAAACTACAGCAATCAAGGATGATGCTGAAGGAATGAAAGGACGAATCAAGGAATTAGAACAAGGAGCAGATGGAATTTGGAGATTCCACAAAAGTAGAATTTGGGTACCTAAGCAGGGAGACTTAAGACCTAAGATTTTAGAAGAAGCTCATAAATCTAGGTATACTATACACCCAGGAAACAATAAGATGTACCAAGATTTAAGAAAGAACTTTTGGTGGATAGAAATGAAAAAGGACATAGCAAGATATGTTTCTAAATGTCTTACTTGTTCACAAGTTAAGGTAGAACATCAGAAACCTTCAGGATTACTACAACAATTAGAAATGCCAGTATGGAAATGGGAACTTATAACAATGGATTTTGTTACTAAGTTACCCAAAACCAGAAAAGGTAATGATGCGATTTGGGTAATTGTGGATCGATTAACCAAATCAGCTCACTTTTTACCAATGAAAGAAACCTTTAGTATGGAAAGACTGGCTAAATTGTATGTAGATGAAGTTGTATCCTTACATGGAGTTCCACTCTCCATTGTTTCGGATAGGGATAGTCGTTTTACTTCCCATTTCTGGAAAAGTTTTCAGCAAGCAATGGGAACTCGACTAAACCTAAGCACTGCATATCATCCTCAAACAGATGGGCAAAGTGAAAGGACGATCCAAACTCTAGAAGACATGCTCCGAGCATGTGTAATAGACTTTGGTGGAAGTTGGGATGATCATTTACCATTAATTGAATTCTCCTATAACAATAGTTATCATTCAAGCATTGAAACTGCCCCATTTGAAGCATTATATGGAAGAAAGTGTAGAACTCCAGTTTGTTGGGCAGAAATAGGAGAAAGTCAATTATCAGGTCCTGAAATAGTGCAAGAAACAACTGATAAGATTACTCAAATCAAGGAAAGGCCGAAGACGGCTCGAGATCGCCAGAAGAGTTATGCAGACAATAGATGCAAGCCACTTGAATTCCAAGTTGGAGACAAAATACTATTGAAAGTTTCTCCTTGGAAAGGAGTAGTCAGATTCGGAAAGAAAGGAAAGTTAAGTCCAAGGTACGTAGGACCATTTT
Source organism: Helianthus tuberosus (assembly GCA_030545235.1). NCBI lineage: Eukaryota > Viridiplantae > Streptophyta > Magnoliopsida > Asterales > Asteraceae > Helianthus > Helianthus tuberosus. The sequence goes on along the minus strand of CM060410.1, from coordinate 158,518,198 downwards.
CAGTAATCCAACGTATAGGACCAGTAGCTTATTGTTTACGACTACCAGAAGAATTAGCAGGAGTACATGATGTATTTCATGTATCCAATCTCAAGAAATGTTTATCAAATGAATCACTGGTAGTACCTCTTCGAGATATAGAAGTAAACGAAAAGCTGAAATTTGTTGAGAAACCTCTTCAAATTGAGGATCGAAAGATCAAGTTTCTCAAACACAAACGACTAGTTTTAGTCAAAGTAAAGTGGGATTCAAAGAGAGGAGCTAAATACACTTGGGAGCTGGAATCAGAAATGAAGCGAAAATATCCACATTTATTCCAGTAAATCTCGAGGACGAGATTTTTATTAAGGTAGGGAGAATGTAACAACTCTCACTAAAAAGTCCTAATTATTACTTTAATTGATCATTAGGAAACCCTAATTGAGACACCCAAGTGATTCCGCACAAACCCTAAAATTTTCAGAATAATTGGAATCAGGATTAGGGCCCCTAAAACTTAGGGGGGACAAACCCTAATGGACGATTATCTTCAAATCAGCGTTGTCACATAACTGAAATGTGAAATTGTAGAGTCAGCTGAGCTAGTCCCAATCGTGGCTACCCTATAGGCTAGTTTTATGCCTTACGCACCGTAACAATATGGGTCTTACGGTGCGTAAGCATGTCCAAATTTTAGCTATAAATAGAGGACAGTGGCATTCGAAATTTGAACATCCAACGTCGAAAGAATTCACAAAATACACTGAGATACGAACTGAATACTCCAAATTTCACCCCCGGGTCTCGAAATTCTGCCGCAAAACAGGGTATTAGCACAATCGCTGCTACGATTCATTTTCCGACGATCAATATATCCAATGGATGTTTAAGTGCCGCCCACATTAGGGTTATACTTTGTCGTTCGTCGTTAATTCGATGGATGAAGTATCGCACTTTGTCGTTCGTTGTGAGAATTTGATCTCGTGAGTTATCGTAAATGCTGGATTGATTACTAACCCAGTTTTGTGTGCATTGTTATTTAAATTAGGTTAACAAGGCTAATCCATAGAGTAAACTCTGTCCGTATTAAATCAGCAATGTGAGTCATTCTCTCTTTTTATCAAATTTGTTTATAAAAGCATGTTATTTTCAAAGTTATAATTACGGGGATTAAGTCTTTGTAATCACCAAGTTACAGCCGGTATGTGGGGTTTTGTATACATTACTTGATAATCGTCACCATTGGGGTAGCCAATTGGGGGATATGACCATAGTCACAGATTCGGTCGAGTGACAAATACCGTGGGTAGTTGGTTTGATATCAGAAACATTGTAATCACTCTTAATACTGTAAATTATAACAAATGTGTCATTTTAGTAAATAGAATGAGTCACTCAGTATTTCCCGCTGACAAAACCTTTTTCAAACATGTTTCAGGTGATCTGTTGTAATTCAGGAAAAGTGCTGAGGAGCATTTCAAGCTTAAGATAGTGGCTCATTATAAAATAAAGAAACAAGTTTTGTAATATCACGATTTCGTAGTAAAAAAAATAATATTGTAAATTATCGGGGTTTTTATCCCGAATTGTGAAATAAAATAAATCGGGAAAATTTTAGCTTTAAACGATCCTGTTAAATAAACTTCCGCTGTTAAACTCAATTAAATAAATACCGCGGGTTTTCTGTCTCGCGACTCCTGAAACGGGTCAAACCGGGTCGGGGTCGTGACAGGAATTTCATAAGTAAATTCCCTGATTTATTAAAACATGTTTATTCATTTTAACTGAGCCACCTCTTCAAGCTTGTTAGTGCTCCGTGGCACTTTTTCCTTGATTTATAGCAGGTCGCCTGAAACATGTTTTAAAAATATTTTATCTGCGGGGAAATGCTGGCGAGTCATTCAAGTATGTAAAACGACACATTAGTTATTAGTTACAGCATAAGAGCGATTACAATGGCTTCTATCTTATTTTTATCTGGCGCCGTGTCACCTGGTGACGATGGTCATACCACTATTGGGTCTTTCCCCAAGTAGTGGCGTTTATCACTGTTAGGATTTATTAGCCTAACCCATGAGAAATTAGTAATGTGCACAATACCCCACTAGCCAGTGATTAAGATAACCACGATTTACTCCCTGTAATTATAACATTTGAAAATGGTGTATTGTAAAATATTTGATAAAAAGAGAATGACTCACATTGTAGATTTATACGGGCAGAGTTTAGCCTTGTAACCTAATTTAAATAAAATGCACACGAACTAGGTCAGTAACTAATACAGCATTTTACGATAACTCACGAGATTAAACCCTCACAACGAATGACAAAGTGTGATACTTAAACATCCATCGAATTTACGACGAATGACAAACATCCATTGGATAGTTTCAATCGATCGAACATTGAATCGTAGCAGCGATCGAGTTATTACCCTGTTATTGCGGCAGCGTTTCGTGAATTGTGTGTGTTTTGTAGTGAACAGACTATATCTCAGTGCATAAATCGAATTTTAACGTCGAACGAACGTAGAATGTCAAGTCCCACACCCCTATATTTATACCTGGAAAACAGCCCCCTTGCGTGGCGCGTGGGGCTGTCGCGTGGCGCGAGGGGTACTACCCTACCATAGGGTAGCCCCGTGTCCCAGTAGCTTAGGTGAGTTGGTCATTCGTTCAAATTCGTTTTACACGTAAAACTGTTTTGATAATATCAACTAGGGTTTACCCCCCCTGAGTTTTAGCGGCCCTGATCCTGATTCCAATTGTTCTGAAAATTTTAGGGTTTATGCAGGATCACTTGGGGTCTTAATTAGGGTTTCCTATTGGACAAAATATAATAAGAAATAATAGTTTTGGTGAGAGTTGTTACACCACGTTTGTTCCTTTTCTTGTATTTATGTTAGATTTAGCTGCCTTTTTGCTTCTTTTGTTCATTTGAGCTCATTTAATCCTGAAAATACAAAAGGAAGACAAAAACACACTTTTTCCAACATTAGTACTAAAAAAGGGTTAGTTTTATGCCACAATTGATGTAATTTATATGTTGCATTTTGTGCACATCAAATACCCCCACACTTGAATCTTTGCTTGTCCTCAAGCAAAACTCTTTATAATGTGGCTTTACACTCCTAAATGGAATGGGTAGAAGAGAAAGTTTTGGGCTTGTCGTAGAGTGTCGGGATTTCCAAGATTCTTTATTAAGTTTTATTTTTATTTATTTACAATCCTATTCGTCATGATTTATTTAAAACATTTCATAAGATAAATTACTTATTTGGGCATAACATGCCTTTTTAAAATTCCATTTATATACAAGTTCACATACCTCACGGGGGATCACTCAACACTCGGCCGAAGATGTATTTTAGTGGATCACTCTAGAGCGGCATGGGACTTACTCCTACCATAAGCTTGCCAAGCAATCAATCCTCCTCCTTTTTAACTATACACCTTTGTAAATATCAAGATGACTTTTGGGGTAAAAGGTTAGGCTTGGGTTAAAGGTAGGTGGTTGGGTTAGTGGTTAGTAAAAGGGCGAAAGGCGTAAAAAGCGTCGGTTTTCGTAAGACTTTTTACTTTTAAAATTTTTATTTTGATGAAGCCATTATTCAAACAAAGTTATTTTTTATAAACTTGTTTGTTTATTTCTCTTTTGCTTCATCATCATCATTATTTTTTTTTTTTTTTTTTTTTTTGAAAGTCATAAGAAAAACCAGGCTTGTTACCAAAACAAAGGGTTTAAAAATAAAAAGGTTTTGGTGGGTGAAAGGGTGTTTGTTTTGGATTATGAAATGAAAAGGTTTAGGCTCAAAGGGGTTAACTATGAGGATTTTGGGTAGGTGGTAAAAAAAAATAATGGTGTAGAAATAAAAAGGGTTAGTCCTAATGCCTCCGTCATTTACTTACTCGGGTTTAAGTTGGTAAGTACGAGGAATGTATCGTCGTGGCAAGTTCTAGAGTCGTAAGAACCAAGCGGCTATTCACACAAGAAATGAAAAATGAGCATTTAGTTTTAAAGATATGTATTTGTATGCTCAATAAAGGCTCAAAACTCACTTTTTGTGGGAATGGATTTTTATGTGATCAAGTATATATAATCAAATTTTAGTTAAGCTTGTCATGCCGTTTCATAATTTTCTTATGTTTGTTCTTTTTATCACGACGCTATCGGTTGTAAATTTGTAAAAATATAACCTTTTTAGAACTTGAAATTCCCAAATTAAACCTTGACAAGTAAAAAAAAATGAAAATTTTTTGAAAAAAATTGGGGTGATTAGCGGTTCCAATTGAGTTTTGTGTAAGGCTTGTATTTAGGACTTGCAAGATTCAAGGTTTTAGCATCCCCCACACTTAAATTACACATTGTCCTCAATGTGTCCCAAAAATAAGTTTTTAGGTTGACTGAATGTGTAAAAAGGTGTGAAAAAACAAAAATTTGTGTTACTGGGCGTCTGGACATGGCCCCGTGGTGTCCGGGCACGGCCCCGTGTTCAGTTCGCCAGTAACAAAAATTGTCAAAAAGAAACAGAAGCCTGGGCACAGGGGCGTGTTCAGTGCGCACGCCCCGTGTCCAGTTACCTGAACTGGGCATTTTATGCAGATAGTTGGGCACGGGCCGTGTTGGGCTAGCACGGCCCCGTGCTGAACTTGCTGTAATGAAGAAAAATTTGTCGGGTGGCTCTGTTTTTGTGCATGGGGTGCTGGTTCACGTTCCCTTGGTATCCTTCACCATCCCGAGTGTGTTTTATCCATTACAACATCATCTAAACACCATTTTAACTAGAATCATCATTCATTAAATAGAGAGAATTACATAATATTCCTAATAAGTTAAAATTCTAGATAGATAGGTCAAAAGAAACACAAGAAATCTAAACCAAGAAGTTCTAGCCTAATACTTATTCTATTAGCAAAATTTTCGAAAAGATAATTCTCTCGGTTGGATGCGGCTTGAAAAACTTCTTTCTCCGGGCATGGGTCCCTCACACGTCGGTGAGCCACTCCTCTATCTCCTTAGGGAGAAGAAAGGCGGGCTCATTGGCATTGGTTTGAGGGGGTGCAACCTCCACCGGGACTTCTTGTAGATCTTCAAGAGGGGGTTCCGCTGGAATGTCATCCCATCCGGTAGGATTGTTGACTCCAAGTGCTAGGTTCCAATCCTCTTGAGGGAGGAATGGTTCCATGGGAGGTGTCACAAGAATGTTTAACCACCGGTGCAAGAGGTTAATTTCTTGAAAACTGTTTTCCAGCCCCACCGTAAGATAGTTTATACGGTCTATAAGGACCTCCTCTACTAAAGTCATCTCGTCAAGAGCTTCACGTAATGCCATTACGTAGCGTACGAGAGTTGCTTCAATTGAAGACCTTCTTTCCCTTCGACTGTTTCTGGAGTGCGCAGAAGAGGTTCCACTGTTTTGGCTTGACATTCTACGAAAATAAACGGAAAGGAGTTTATTTTAATGAAACAGTTCCCTCGGACACGGCCCCGTGCTTAATGAGCACGGCCCCGTGTTCACCTTTCTGCAGATTTTTGGAACAAGGAACCTTGGAGTTTCAAATTACTTTTCCAACTTATGAAGCATTTTTTAGCAGAAATAACTTAAAACAATGTTATACAACTTATTTTTAACAAGATTCCTTGAACAAAAACCCAACAAACATCACAATAAAGCTTGGAATCATGGTGATCTCAAGCTTCAATGGAGGTGTTGAAGCAAGAAAGATGAAGAAGAAGGTAATGGATAAAAGAGGAAAGGACAAGATGGTTGTTAGAACCTTCTTTTAGAAAATACCTAGCATGGTAGGTGAGAAGATCCTCCCAAATCTCTATCCCTGGATGGTCCAAATGTACAGGATTCTTGGCTGCATTTATAGAAAACAATAGCACGCTGCACACGGCCCCGTGTCGGCTGGACACGGCCCCGTGTGTAGACTGGTTCCTGACACATTTTGTCCGTATTCTGACAAAAAGTCAGAAAGGAATCTTTTGGTGGACACGGGGGCGTGTTGACCTGGGCACGGCCCCGTGTCGAAAGGCTGTTTATGAAGTTTGTCTATTTCTAAGGAACTTATTCGTATCGGGCGGTTCCTTACTGGATGGAACAACCCCAAAGTGCCTAAGATACCTTAATTGCTCTAGATTAAGACGAGAACGCAAGAGGTTGTCGGTGAGGGTGATTCCTATGCTAAATGTAGGTGGACAAGTCCAACCCTTTCCCGGGCTCTCGTTAAAGAAGGTGTATGTCGAATTGCTCAGGTCTATGTATGCATCGAACGAAGTCGATGGGGAGTCCTTCACGGCACAATCGACACAGGGACGACTATCGCTCAAGTCCTCGCTAGAGTTAGAGGTAACATCGGGAACAACGAAGTTGTTTTTATTGGAATGCGATCCCAACAATTCATCTTGGTTATTGTCTTGAGATAAATTATTGAAATCCATCCTAAGTTCTTTTAACCAATTAAGAATTAGATCTTCCATTTGAAATAGTTCATCAAGAAGCATTTCTCCTAGAAGATCCGGTTGAGAGCATTCGAGGGAGAGATATGGATTATTTTTACTTTCGCCCCTCTTAAGGCTACAGGAAAACAATGGGTCTATATAATGGGGTTTATAATTTAGAAAATAACATTCTAAATCTTTATGGGAACCACCACATATTTGACACCACCTACCATAAGAGTGCCGAAAGTAAAAAATATCAGTATCACTCATGTTTGTGTCAGAAATTACCAACCGTCGGGATCTTACGGTTCTGTTTTCAGTAACTGAAACTTGGGCACGGGGCGTGTTGAGTGGGCACGGCCCCGTGTTTAGCTTACTGTCTTACTTAAAACAGGATTGCCAGTTCCAAGGATTGGGCACGGGGCGTGTTCAGCGGGCACGACCCGTGCTGAGTTCTGCAGAAGCTGAAAAACTAAGAAAATCCTAAAAAACAGAAAAATTAGAAAAAACGATTAGGCCGTTGATTCCTAACTTTCTTAAAATCCTTGTTTCCCCGGCAACGGCGCCAAAAACTTGATGCGCGTGTGGTGTGATATATATTTAAGTATATTTTAAGCCCTTTTTCACGTTAGTCAAGTTTTAAATTTATAAAACACGATATTTTACTAACACCAAACACACATATGGGCAAGTGCACCCATCGTGAGCGTAGTATAGTGTTGGCAAGATACCGAGGTCGTCCAAGGATACAAGAGCTTTTAATACCGGTTTATCCTCAACGTCTAATCAAATCAAAAAGGTTAGAAAAAGGTTTTAAACTAGAAAAATAAAAACTAACTAAAATGCTGAAAAATAAAAACAGATAGACAAGATGAATCACTTGGCTCCGACTCGTGTTTAGTGTAACCTTTGATTATTTCCGCACTTTTGCACTTTTTAAGAGATTATCTTAGTTATTGTAGTAGGCCCCTCTTTTGAAGGTGACGTTACCCTCAACCCAGTAGTTTGAGTCAGCAACGATACAATCCTAAAGGGTCGGATTATTGAAAGATAATTATTAAGTTATTAATGCATATTATGGTAGGCCCCTCTTTTGAAGGTGACGTTACCCTCGGCTAAGTAGTCTGAGTCAGGAGGGATACAGTCCTAAGTAGCCGGATTAAAGTATTAATAGTAGCTTACATATGAGGGGATCAAAGAGTTTGGACCCCCGCCATCCAATACCGGTGGGTATTGAAGGAGGTCCTACTAAATTTGACCAAGGTCCTTGCAGGATCTATACACTGAACAAGGCAAGACTCTTACCAAACCGTTCCCTTAACCCCCGACCAGGTAGCTAACATATCTCCATATAGACCATGGAGATATGAATGGTGAAAATCTTTTATTTTATATAGACAGTAAAATAATGCCAAGACACCACGGACAAACGATAAGGAAGAATCACCTTCAACATAAGAAACTAGTTATTAAAGTCATTAATACATAACCAAATAAAAAGTGCGAAAAGATTAAAAATAAAAAGTATTACACTAGACACTTGTCTTCACCAAGTGATGTAAGAGACTTAGGCAAACATGGCCTTTGATTGTCAAGAACTCTTACGATCAATCTTGGATCCCGAGACGACTCACACACTCTACGATGGACAATGGATGATAGTGGTGGATGATGGTGTTGTGATGGTGGTGGGTGGTGGGTGAAGTGTGAGAGAGGTGGTGTGCCAAGGGATTGTTTGCAAATGAGCCAAACCCCTATTTATAGCCTGAATAGCAGTTCGGGAACGGCCCCATGTCCATTAGGCACGGCCCCGTGTCCATCCTTCTTCTCTGTCTTCATTAATTGCAGTTTGTCTGCATTAGTTGACCACGCCCCCGTGTCCTCTGGGCACGACCCCGTGTGCAGAAGCGTATCTGTACTATCAAGATTTCCCCAGATTCTGCGAATCTTAGAGTTGACCACCGCCCCGTGTCCGTTGGGCACGCCCCTTGGTGGGTGATAGAAGCTTCTACAGCTTTGTCTTTTCTGCTGACACTTGGGCACGCCCCCGTGCTCATTGAGCACGGGGCGTGTTCAGCCTTCTGTTCTCTTGTTTTGCTTGGGAAGATGCTGTCGGGGGGTCGGGCATGCCACGTGTCACAGCCCCAGCCCCGGTTTTACCCGGTCAGGAGCCGCAGGACAGGAACACATGGCATTTATGATGCGACAGCGGAAGATTTTATCAGGATCTTTTTGAAGCTCAAAAATGCCCAAATATTTTATTTCATCATTCGGGATAAACCCCGTTATTTTACAATAGAGGAATTTCATAAGTAAATTCCCTGATTTATTAAAACATGTTTATTCATTTTAACTGAGCCACCTCTTCAAGCTTGTTAGTGCTCCGTAGCACTTTTTCCTTGATTTACAGCAGGTCGCCTGAAACATGTTTTAAAAATATTTTATCAGCGGGGAAATGCTGGCGAGTCATTCAAGTATGTAAAACGACACATTAGTTATTAATTACAGCATAAGAGCGATTACAATGGCTTCTATCTTATTTTTATCTGGCGCCGTGTCACCTGGTGACGATGGTCATACCACTATTGGGTCTTTCCCCAAGTAGTGACGTTTATCACTGTTAGGATTTATTAGCCTAACCCGTGAGAAATTAGTAATGTGCACAATACCCCACTAGCCAGTGATTAAGATAACCACGACTTACTCCCTGTAATTATAACATTTGAAAATGGAGTATTGTAAAATATTTTGCTTGGGAAGATGTTGTCGGGGGGTCGGGCATGCCACGTTTGTTCCGTTTCTTGTATTTATGTTAGATTTAGCTGCCTTTTTTGCTTCTTTTGTTCATTTGAGCTCATTTAATCCTGAAAATACAAAAGGAAGACAAAAACACACTTTTTCCAACATTAGTACTAAAAAAAGGGTTAGTTTTATGCCACAATTGATGTAATTTATATGTTGCATTTTGTGCACATCATGGTTCCTCCACAACGGAACTCTACCCCCTCATTGTCAAACGGTTCCGCTCTCGACTTAAGGACAAACGTGCTATAAAATTCCATGGTGTATTCATGCATGGAGTGAAGTCGAGTGTAGAGAGCCACTCGCAGTGGGCCGGTGACAATGGTGTTGAAGCGGTCTATCTGGTTTACTGCTTCGAGAGTGTCCATCGTAACGATGGTGTAGAGAGCCACTCGCAGTGGGCCGGTGACAATGGTGTAGAGAGCCACTCGCAGTGGGCCGGTGACACATCGTAACGAGCTTGAGCAGCCAACTTACTTGCGCTGAACCTGGTAAATTTCTTGCCATCTGAAAGAAAACACCCAACAATTAGCAAGAATCAGTGAAAAATTCGGAGAAAACTGAAAACAGTCGGCTGAACACGGACCCGTGTTCAGCGGACATGCCCCGAGTTCAACTGGATTTGGCTGGACACGCCCCCGTACTCAGCGAGCACGACCCCGTGTCCAGACGTCTGTTTCCCAAAAATCCCATTTTTCGAACCGGTCCCAAAAACTTGAAAATTTTTGGTCCAGTAGGGGCGGTTTTCCTCGAAAATGAAACCCCAAGTGCCGTGTTTCCCATAACAACCCGTTTACCCCTTCAATTTTATCTTTTTCAGTTTAAAAACAAGGGTTTGGGGTTTTTGTGAGAAATCGGGCGTATCTACAAACAATACAAGTTGATTTACTTCCTATAACATGTATCTATACTAATGCTAACAGATCTAAGCAAAAATTTGAGGTTCGATCCGGTTGAAGTTCAAGAACCCTAGATTTTTCCCCAAAGTTTTGATGTTAAACTACATGCAACTGCTTAATCTAACTACTAATGATGATAGAATCATATCTTGATGTTGTTAGAAGTAGGGGAGACATCGAAATCTTGCAGAAAAATCGCCGGAACCAGAGAGTTTTTGGGGAAACGAGGCGTGTGGAATGAAGAAAGTGAAAGGAAAAGGGGGTTTTATCCCAACAGTTGCGCGGACACGGCCCCGTGCTCGCTGAGCACGGCCCCGTGGGCAGGCAATTTTGAAAATATATATATATTTTTAACTAGTGCTCGTATGAGTGCCCTGTTTCCTAAAACTTGGTTTTAGAGATATTACCGATTCAGATGTTTTCCCGATTGTTCGTAACTTACCAGGTATGATATTGATGCTTGAACCTTTGTTTCATTCTTCGTTTGTTTGAAGCATGATTTCTTCCTCCTCATCCTCAATAAATCCTTGATAGAGTTTCAGCCGCTGGCCATTGACTTTGAATGGAATTCCATTCCGAGGTTTAATTTCGACTGCACCGTGTGGGAAAATATGGGTGATAGAAAAAGGTCCTGACCACCTAGACTTTAATTTACCAGGAAATAATTGAAGTCGTGAATTAAACAACAGAACTTGATCTCCTACACGAAATTCATTAGGTTTAATGTGTTTATCATGCAAATTTTTCATTCTTTCTTTATAAATTTCGGAGTTTGAGTATGCGTAATTCCTTAATTCGTCTAGTTCATTTAATTGACAAAATCGATTTTTACCGGCCATTTCTAAGTCTAAGTTTACATTTTTAATTGCCCAGTAACCTTTGTGTGCAATTTCTACTGGCAAATGACAACTTTTCCCGTAGACTAGCTTATATGGGGTTGTACCTATTGTTGTTTTATAAGCAGTTCGAAAAGCCCATAAAGCGTCATCTAATTTATTGGCGCATTCTTTTTTATTTAGCCCTATGGTTTTTTCGAGTATTCGTTTTAAACCTCTATTCGTCACTTCGGCTTGTCCGTTTGTTTGAGGGTGATATGCCGTTGAGACCCGGTGATAGACCCCATACCTTGTTAAAAAAATTTCAAGTTGATGATTACAAAAATGGGTACCTCTATCACTTATTAGTGCTTTTGGTGTTCCAAAAAGAGAGAATAATCTTTTCAGAAATCTTACCACGACTCTTCCATCGTTTGTTGGAAGTGCCTCGGCCTCAGCCCATATAGACAAGTAATCTACTGCCACAAGTATATATTTGTTTCCTTTTGACGGTGGGAAGGATCCCATGAAGTCAAGTCCCCACACATCAAAAATTTCACAAACAAGAATGCCATTTTGTGGCATTTCGTTTTTGGAAGAAATATTACCTGATCTTTGGCAAGTGTCACATGTCTTGACAAGACTTTGGGCGTCTTTGTAAATGGTTGGCCAATAAAATCCTGAATCAAATACCTTTCGTGCGGTACTGGCGACACCATGATGTCCTCGTATGGACCTTCATGACAATGGCGGAGAATTCTCCTTGCTTCACCACCATGTACGCATCGGCGGATGAGTTGATCGGCACATATTTTGAAAAGATAAGGATCTTCCCAAAAGTAATGCTTTACATCGGCAAATAATTTCTTTCTTTGATGATGTGGCCATCCTTTTGCGACTATACCGCTAGCTAGGTAGTTAGCATAGTCGGCGTACCATGGTTCTTCTCGGTATTCCACCATTTCCAGGGACTCCGTTGGGAACTTTTCATTGATTTGCTCGTCCCTGGTTGCCTCGAAAGCTGGGTCTTCCAAGCGCGAAAGATGATCTGCTGCGGTGTTTTCTGCTCCTCTTTTGTCTTTGATTTCAATGTCAAATTCTTGGAGGAGTAGAATCCACCGAATCAAACGTGGTTTAGCATCCAGTTTCTTGAAGAGATATCGAATGGCTGCATGATCTGTATAGACTATCGTTTTAGAAAGAAAAAGATAAGAACGAAATTTATCAAAAGCAAATACCACAGCTAGTAACTCTTTTTCTGTTGTTGTATAATTTTCTTGTGCATCGTTAAGTGGTTTACTAGCATAATAAATTGGGTGAAAATGCTTATCTTTTCTTTGGCTCAAGACAGCTCCAACTGCAAAGTCACTTGCATCACACATGATCTCGAAAGGTAATTTCCAATCAGGCGCTATCATGATAGGTGCATTGACTAGCATTTCCTTTAGGGTTAGAAATGCTTGATTGCAATCCTTGTCAAAGATGAAAGGGGCATCTTTTTCAAGTAATTTTGTTAGAGGCCTTGAAATTTTAGAAAAGTCCTTGATAAATCGCCTATAAAATCCGGCATGCCCTAGGAAACTTCTGATAGCTCTAACGGAGGATGGGGGTGGTAATCGAGAAACAGTGTCTATTTTTGCTCGATCAACCTCCATTTCTTCGCTTGAGATTTTGTGACCGAGTACTATTCCCTCCGTTACCATGAAATGGCATTTTTCCCAGTTAAGGGCGAGGTTAGTTTCCTTACATCAGGATAGCATTCGTTCAAGGTTATCGAGGCATTGGTCGTATGAATCTCCAAAGATAGAAAAGTCGTCCATGAAGACTTCCATTGTCTTTTCTACCATATCATGGAAGATGGCCACCATGCAACGTTGAAAGGTTGCGGGGGCGGGGGCATTACATAGACCAAAAGGCATGCGTCGATAAGCAAAAGTTCCATAGGGACATGTAAATGTTGTCTTTTCTTGGTCTTCGGGTGCTTTCGGAATTTGAAAGTAACCTGAAAAACCATCTAAGAAACAATAAAATTTGTGACCAGATAATCTTTCTAACATTTGATCAATAAAAGGCAAAGGAAATTGATCTTTCCTTGTTGCTTCATTTAATCGACGATAATCTATACAAACCCTCCATCCTATGACAGTTCTTGTTGGTATTAATTCATTTTTCTCGTTAGTTATTACCGTCATACCTCCTTTCTTTGGAACTACTTGGACGGGACTCACCCAAGGACTATCAGAGATAGGGTAAATAAGTCTGGCGTCGAGTAGTTTGATGACTTCATTTTTAACCACTTCTTGGACATTGGGATTTACTCTACGTTGTGGTTGTATTACCGATTTATAGTCATCATTCATTAAAATTTTGTGCGTACACATGGAGGGACTTATTCCTTTAATATCTACAAGCTTCCAAGCGATCACATTTTTGTGTTTTTTCAAAAGCTGAATTAATTTTTCTTTTTCTAAACTACTCAATTTTGATGAAATAATTACAGGTGAATTACCATCTTTGTCTAGAAAAGCATATTCCAAACCTTTTGGGAGTTCTTTGAGCTCAAGAGGTGGGTCTTTAGATGACTCCTTATTTGGTTGCTCTTCAAGAACCACAAAAGTTTGTTCTATGGCGACCTCTTCTTCAACAAAGTGGTCAATTTCTTCTCTTGTATCGGGTGGTTCATCTTCATCTTCATCTTCAATTAGGGGGTCATTATTGCCGAATGGATATTTCATTTAACGCTCAAGATCGACACTTTTTTTAAATGCCCCTAATTGAATAGATAGATTGTTGTACTTCCAGTTTTTCAAAGCTTCGTGGGTTTTTACAAAAGGTCGTCCCAACACTAGAGGAGCGTCATCAAGGATGACAAAGTCGGTTGGGATTACCATTTGATTTGTTTGGACCAAGACATCCTCAACTACCCCGATTGATTTTATAACTTTCCGATTAGATAGAAAAATGGGTATTTGAAGTGGAGAAAAATCACTAATACTTAATTTTTTGAAAATGTAATTTGGCATTATATTAACACAAAGATCTTTGTCAACTGTGATATTACTAATAAAGGAGTTTTGAAAGAAACATGGAACCGGTGTAATGTTAATTTCAAACGGGTCTTCTTTCATTAGCGAAGTTTGATCATTTGTTAACTTAATGCTTATAGTTTCGTCAATTTTAGTGTTAGTGTTTAGCTCTTTTAAAAACTTAGCATGAGTGGGTACTAAACAATGATTTTCGAAAGAAGGTGACAAGAGATTAATTTTTTGAAAATTAGACTCTTCTTGAAGTTTAACGTTGTCAGACTCACCCTTCTCATTGTTTAACTCATGTGTCGGTTTTTCACTTACTTGGTCTTCCATTTTTACATTTTCAACTATCTCTTCTTTATTACGAATTAATTCTTCTCTTGCGCGGGACTCCTCTTCCCTTGCGCGAGATTCTTTTATGCAACGTTCGATAATTTTAATGTGTTCTATTATCTTATCGGCTATGTGGGTGATAGAATAAGGAGCAGGATCCTCAAAGCTTGAATCCGGATGTTCGATCCTTTGTTCCTCATAATACTCATAGGAAGTAGATGGTTCACACCATTGTTCTTCATTGTAAGCATATGATGGATAAGGGTCAAAATTTTGTTCTTCATAACACTCATATGAGGTGGGTTGTTCATGCCATGGTTCCTCATAATAAGTGTATGAAGGTGGAGGCTCATATCTTGGTTCCTCAAAGTATGAGTATGAAGGCTCATACCTTGGTTCATCAAAATATGAGTATGAGGGAGAAGGTTCATACCTTTGGTCTTCATAGGATGTGTATGAAGTTGGTGGCTCTTACCTGGGCTCCTTATAGTAGGTGTATGAAGTGGATGGTTGAAATAAGTTACAATATTGTACCGAGTGCGGGTCACACAAATGGTGCAATAGTCTTCCCTATAATCATCCTCCTCATAGGCGTAGTTGTAGCCTCCTGAGTATTGATCCATAGGAATCACTCAGCAGACCACAACAGAGTCTCGAAACCAGAAAACAAAAATAAAAACGGAAACAGAGACTGGACACGGCCCCGTGTTCAGGTTCTGTATCTGGGCGTTTTAATAAAAGTTACTGGTTTTGTGCAGCACGGGGGCGTGTTCAGTGAGCACGACCCCGTGTTCAGACTCTGTATCTGGGTGTTTTGTGAAAAAAATGCAGCACGGTCCCGTGTTCAGTTAACACGGCCCGTGTTCAGGCTACTGTAAATGCAAAAACTAACTAAAATGCAGAAAATGTGCGCGCGTTTTAAAAGGGTTTTGAAAAACTGATTAGGCCATCGATTTTAAGCTTTCTTAAAATCCTTGTGTCCCCGGCAGCGGCACCAAAAACTTGATGTGTGTCGGTGTGTATATAATTTTAAGTATATTTTTCGCCCTTTTTAACACGTTAGTCAAGTTTTAAATTTATAAAACACGATATTTTACTAACACCAAACACACATATGGCAAGTACACCCATCGTGAGCGTAGTATAGCGTTGGTAAGATACCGAGGTCGTCCAAGGACACAAGAGCTTTTAGTACCGGTTTATCCTCAACGTCTAATCAAATCAAAATTTTAGAAAAAGGTTTTAAAAAAAATAAAAACTAAAAATGCTGAAAAAATAAAACAGATAGACAAGATGAATCACTTGGATCCGACTCGCCTTTAGTGTAACCTTTGATTATTTCCGCACTTTTGCACTTTTTAACAGATTATCTTAGTTATAGTAGTAGGCCCCTCTTTTGAAGGTGACGTTACCCTCAACCCAGTAGTTTGAGTCAGCAAGGATACAATCCTAAAGGGTTGGATTAATGAAAGATAATTAATTAAGTTATTAATGCGTAATGTGGTAGGCCCCTCTTTTGAAGGTGACGTTACCCTCGGCTAACTAGTTTACATATGAGGGGATCAAGAAATTCGAACCCCCGCCATCCAATACCAGTTGGTATTGAAGGAGGTCCTACTAAGCTTGACAATCCTAAGTAGCCGGGTTAATGTTTTAATAGTAGTTTACATAAAAGGGGATCAAGAAATTCGAACCCCCGCCATCCAATATCAGTGGGTATTGAAGGAGGTTCTACTAAGCTTGACCCAGGTCCTTGCAGGATCTATACACTGAACAAGGCAAGACTCTTACCAAACCATTCTCTTAACCCCCGACCAGGTAACCAACATATCTCCATATAGACCGTGGAGATATGAATGGTGTAAATCTTTTATTTTATATAGACAGTAAAATAATGCCAAGACACCACGGACAAATGATAAGGAAGATTCACCTTCAACATAAGAAACTAGTTATTAAAGTCATTAATACATAACCAAATAAAAAGTGCGAAAAGATTAAAAATAAAAAGTATTACACTAAATGCTTGTCTTCACCAAGTGATGTAAGAGACTTAGGCAAACATGGCCTTTGATTGTCAAGAACTTTTACGATCAATCTTGGATCCCGAGACTACTACACACACTCTATGATGGATGATGGTGGTGGATGTGGGTTGTGATGGTGGTGGTGGGTGGGTGAAGTGTGAGAGAGGTGGTTTGCCAAGGGATGATTTGCAAGTGAGCCAAGCACCCCTATTTATAGCCTGCACAGAAGCCCGGACACGGCCCCGTGTCCGCTGGGCATGGCCCCGTGTCCACCCTTCTTCTTTTTCTTCATTTAATGTTGTTTGTCTGTATTAGTTGACCATGCCCCCGTGCCCGCTGGGCATGCCCCCGTGTTGGGTGATAGAAGCTTCTACAACTTTGTCTTTTCTGCAGACACTTGGGCACGCCCCCGTGCTCATTGAGCACGGGGCGTGTTTAGCCTTTTGTTGTCTTGTTTTTGCTTGGGAAGATGCTATGGAGGGGTCGGGCATGCCACTTTTATTCCTTTTCTTTTTTTATTGTTAGATTTAGCTGCATTTTTGCTTCTTTTGTTCATTTGAGCTCATTTAATCCTGAAAATACAAAAGGAAGACAAAAGCACACTTTTTCCAACATTAGTACTAAAAAATGGTTAGTTTTTATGCCTCATTTGATGTAATTTATATGTTGCATTTTACACACATCAGTAGGCAAAACTCTGTCCAACTAAACTTGCAATGTGAGTCATTCTATTTTTTTATCAAATTGCTTTGTAAAACCTTAAATGTTTTCCAGTTATACTTTGCAGTGATTAAGTCTTTGCTAATCTGTAATTACTGGCAGTAAGTGGGGGTTTTGTATACATTACTACTAACGATTTATCACTTTAGGTGGGCGAGCCTAATTAGTGATATGTCCGCAGTCATAGATCCGGTCGAGTGACAGTTGAACCAGCTAATTATAAGATAGGGGCAAATATAAAAACCCTTAATGTTGTAATTTGTAACAATGTATCATTTTGTGCAAGTTGAATGACTCGCCAGTATTTCCCCGCTGATAAAAACTTTTTTTAAACATGTTTCAGGTGATTTACTGTGAACAAGGAAAAGTGCCGCGTAGCACTACCAGCTTGGATAAAGTGGCTCAGTAAATAAATAAACATGTTTCTGTAAACAGGGAATTTCCCAGTGAAATTCCTTTATTGTAAACTACGGGGTTTGTCCCAAAAATTTGAAATAAAATAAAGGGGTATTTTCAGTTTAAACGATCCTGTTAAAATTTCCGTTGCCTAATTAAACACCAATACCATGGGTTTATGTCCCACGGCTTCTGAACCGGGTAAAACCGGGTCGGGGGTCATGACATTAACTCATTCTAGGTCTAGAAGATTGTGTGGGTGTTCGTTTGCAAGTCCAAGTGAGGTGGTGGAACTAGATTGGAAGCCAAGGCTCCCACTGTTCACACTCTGTCATCACAGAATCATGCGTATTGAAAATGGGGATCTGAGTTACATTCAACACTTAGAAAAATGTCGGAACGGTAAGCAAAACAGCCCCTTCGCGCGAATGGGAAATCCATTCGTGCGAGTGGGATTGCCAGTCGCACGAATGGACTATCCCTTCGTGCGAATGGCTTTGTTTTGGGACGAATCAGTTCGGTTTTATTTGAACAGACTCGTCTTCTTGGCTGGAATCAACCTCAACAATAACCCACAGCTATGTACCTAGCTTGTGAGCTCGGTGGGTTCTTGATTCTTCCAAGTTCAATATCAGAAAGTAAGTTTATAAAAGTTTGAATAAAGAACTTCAATCTTCAACTTGGGTATTAATGTTTTTAAGCTTGTCAACAGACTGCCAAGGCGAGTCTATGAAACCAAGTTGTAAAGATGTGAAGAAAAGTATAAAAATGTTGGAGAAATGTAGAAAAAATAAGATAAAATATAAAGTTAGTGAGTTAAAACTCACTTAGATGATTCTGGAAATGCCTTGTTCGAAAATGCTCAGAGATTTCGAGAGAGAATGAGAGTGAGTGGAAGATGTGAAGTGAGGAAATGAGCTTGTATTTATAGGCTGAAAGTGCGATTGGAGCGATTGGGCTTTGGGCGAATGGGCCCCTTCTAGCGACTGGGCTTGACCACTCGCGTGAAAGGTGATGCGCCCTTCGTGTGAAGCGCCTTGTTCAGTTGCTCGAAGCTTCAAGTTTGCCATTTTCGCGTATTTCAGCCGGTTTTAAGCGCGTTAATACTACAAGTGCAATGTATGAATAAGTGCATGTATAAACTGATTTTGCATGTAAAACAAGTATGAGTTTACGTATAAGAGTTTGCATGTATAACGAGTATGTAATGAATGTATAACAAGTATGTATAAACAATGCATAAAATGATCGAGTTTTATTATGATTCAAGTCTCGGATTACAATGCTTGGAAAGGAAAAACGAATACAAAAAGATTACAAGTTTCCATAAATAGAAATACAAGCAAACTTTCTAAATAAAGAAAGTTCCAAAATGCGAAGCGTTACACCCAGTCACCCGCTGCGTGGCGTGACGATGATGGATCCACAACCATTCTTGCACTATACTTTGTCCAAAAAATACACTTTTGGGTGCAATATGTATTACCTTATTAAAATTCACATAAATACACTTATGCAAATACTTTATTCAAACAAACGAATCCGATATACATGCTTTATACGTTTATACTTTAGGAATACTTGTATGCTAGAAGCCATTCTTGCACTATACTTTGTCACAAACTTCGTACAAGCCTACCTTAACATGTATTAGCGCTATAGGAGTAGCACACCACTCGTTGATGGGTCATTGTTAAGTAATACAATCATACAAACGGTCTTGTCGTTGCGATGATAAGATTACGCTAGTAGAATCTTTGGGTTGGCACGTATGTGATGAATGCTAGTTCATGATATGTTATGCCTTAATATACGTTTTTGCCATGTGGATCTCGTTAAATCCTTTTATACATATGCTAGTACACCAAACTTGTATGCTCACCAATGCTTTTGTGTTGACATGTTACTTTAATATATATTGCAGGAGCTTGATGTTGATGCGTTGAAACGAAATCTAGTATAATGGACTAGAAACGCACTTAGTTTAAATTTATGTTTTGTTGTTAATTTGTTACGATCTAAATGCTGTAATTTTCTTTTGAAACGATGTATTTCCCTTTAACATGAAGTGAAAAAGCGTTACTTTAAATACTTGTCACAATTAGTCGTTATGAAGTCTCAAACAATCTTGTTTTCGTCTCACTCCGATGATTCCACTATCGGTTGGGGTGTGACAATAAGTTGCAACGTGCTTATTTATTAATTTACGTATTGGTATAGATTTTACTTAAAATCTAGTTGTAAATAGTAATTTACAAGTGATAGAAGCACAATGTTATTATTTTATTATTATAATTACTTTTAGTTGTGTTATGTTGTTCTCTTGTAACTTTTATAACAAATTGTTTATATAAAATAATGAATATGTCGCTTGGAGGTACTTCTTTTTTTTTCTACGTCTCGGTATAAAGTAAAAAAAAAATCTTTTCCACATTAACTAGTATCGGTCATGGTTATAAAATAAGGTTTCCAAGGCCAAGTACTCTCTGAGTAGTCGATACAAGGTAGGCTGTCGAGGCGACTTTCTCTAACTCTGCCTAATTACTCAGAATCGATCAAATATGGTCAAACTCGGCCAAAATCGGATCTAGTAGGTCAATTTGGGTCGAGTTTGACTTAAAAATAATATATATGACTATAATATTAAATAATAAATATCATTTTCACGTATTTTGTTATAAATATTAGTAAATTTATGTTGTTAGACATATATTTAATTTCCGAAAACTAATTTCTTTATAATTTAACATGTCCGAGTACTCCCCGAGTACTCTCTGCCTATGCCGAGTACTCTCAACTCCCCGGTTGACCGACTAGGGGGCGCCTAGCGACTTTTGCAACCATGGTATCGGTGTTAGCGTTATTCATTTTTATGTATATTTTTCTTTAGCGTGTGATAATACCATTACCAACAAGCATAACGTGAAGACATGATACTAGTTGCATCTTTAAAAATCATACCTGTCGTGATTTCTCTCAAAACTATATGTAATAAGGGTGTTCACGGTTCGGTTTTAACCGTGAAACAACTCAAACTGGTCATTGGTTTGGTTTCGCGGTCGGTTTTTCTACTCAACTTGTGGTGAGTCAGTTTTAATATTCTCAAATCTTAATGAACGGTTTGGTTTACGGTTTATACCGAAAGCCAACCATATAAAACCAAACCGAACCATAGGAATTTATTAAAATAATTATTAAAACTATCAAACTACAACATGTCTTTGCGCCAGTCGACTGTTCTGGTTATGTAGTTTTGCTACCAAAATTTGGTTGGTGGTCAAAAATGGTCCCCCAACTATTTTTTCCTTTTAATGTAAGTTTGTTTTTCTTCCCCTTAAGTTTTAAAGTTGTTATTTTTTTAAGCTTTCTAAAAACTTAATACATACTTTGATCCCCATCGACTTTCTAATAGGTGTAAGTATACATTTGAGTTCGTATACTTTTTACGTTACGTCAGCAATTTAGTGTTATAAATCGTGTGTTTACCCTTTTCCTCGTTTTGGTTGTTGTTGGCTGGCTATATAACACGATTTTACGCCTGCTCCCCCAACAATTGTAGCTCGGATTTACAATCCCCGCCTCCCCAATGCGGGGGGGGGGGGGGGGTGTTGGCTAAATACTAGTTTTTAAAATATGTTATACTAACATCTTGATTCTACTATAGTCACCATTTTGTTGTTAACTACAAAAATGCCACTCACTATCATATAATTAACTTTTCTTTTTAGTGGCATTTGAGTTTTATCTACGATTCAACAATAAATTTTGTAACGCTATTTTTAAAAACCATCCGGTTGGTTTAAACGTCTTAAACCATTCGGCGCTCATGTAAAAATATACCGTTGCTACGTGTTTTTTCTCTACGCTTAAACCGACGACTCGCTGCAACACTTTATACTATATACTAAAAAACAACCTTTGGGTGGTTGTTTGTTCGGAAGAAACGGTGACGCTGAAGAGCCTTATAAGTATAATTTCTTTGGGGTGTGAGTGGCCAAAGGGCTATGAAAAGTGGGAGGCGGTGGCGGAGCTCGCAGGATTTGAGATCCTGTTATTTAGTTAAAACTCAGAAAAATCGAGACAAATAAATAGTCGTCTTTTTTGAATCTGTGTTAACTCTCAACTAGAAGAACCAATATATCAACATATTTGAATTCGGGTTAAATTGCAACATGAATTTGTTTCATATTTCAACTAATGATTTAGTTTTTAAACTAAAAGTGAAGGATCATGAGCCTTTTTTTTCTTTTCCATAGATTAACAACTATATACAAATATGTGTGTATAGGTTAATGTTATTTAGACTAAATAAGTAAAATATTCTAAGCCTTATTATCGTATTTTTCTAGCAACATATGAATCTTCATCAATTTATAACGTGGGATTATGAATGTCATCTCTTGGATATGTTATATGTATGCATTCAGTTTTGGCTTTATAAATAGTTTATTTTATTTTACTGGAAATATCTAAATGAAACATAAATCGTTATCAATAACTAGATTCTTAATTACTTCAGTTATTTTTGCTTTTCAAAATAGATTGATTCCCCACCGCAACGCACGGATGAAAACAACCTAATTATATATTATTAGACCTAACTATAGTTTAAATTGTTTTAACTCATGAAAACAACCTAATTATATATTATTAGACATACCTATAGTTAAAATTGTTTTAACTCAACTTAAATTAAGGTAAAAAAAAAGGGCTAAAACCCATTTCACATTCTCAACTTTTCACAAACTAAGCCAACCCCCACTTAGACATAACTATAGTTAAAATTG
This sequence comes from Helianthus tuberosus, assembly GCA_030545235.1. Classification (NCBI taxonomy): domain Eukaryota; kingdom Viridiplantae; phylum Streptophyta; class Magnoliopsida; order Asterales; family Asteraceae; genus Helianthus; species Helianthus tuberosus. The sequence continues at coordinate 158,495,964 of CM060410.1, read as the reverse complement.
TTTTAGCTCAACTTAAATTAAGGTAAAAAAAGAATGGGCTAAAACCCATTTTCACATTCTCAAATTTCCACAACCTAAGCCAACCCCTACTACGTGTTCTTTTATACTCAAGTACCAACTTAATTAAAAAACTAATTACTAATTATCCTTATATTAAAAAGGAAACAGAATGAACAGTAAATCAAACATTGTCCTAATATTAAATCAAACAGTAAAGGAAAAAGGTATCAAGTTTATCAAACCGGGTACATTTTCGGTACCAAACCGGTGTCGATTTTTGTCATTTTCGGTATCGGTCCGACACCGGTATTCAGCGGTTTTTCCCCTCAAATACCGGTACCGTACCGGCACCGACCGGTACCAGAATGAACAGTAAATCAAACATTATCCTAATATTAAATCAAACAGTAAAGGAAAAAGGTATCAAGTTTATCAAACCGGGTATATTTTTGGTACCAAACCGGTGTCGATGTTTGTCATTTTCGGTATAAGTCCGACACCGGTATTCAGCGGTTTTTCCCCTCAAATACCGGTACCGACCGGTACCAAACCGTACCGTACCAGGTATATTCGGTAACGGTATTTTCGGTACCGGTTGGTACCGAGCTCATCAAATCCTGTAGCAACGCAAGTAATTGCACTGGTTTAAATTATTTGTCATACACAATCCAATGAATAGTAACATCATCAAGGGGATGAGCAAATGGTATCGGGTACCGGTATTGGTATCAAATTTACCAAACCGGGTATATTTTCGGTACTGAATCGGTACCGACTTTTGACATTTTCAGTATCGGTTCGGCACCGGTATTCACCAGTTTTTACCCTCAAATACCGTTACCGTACCAGTACCGACCGGCACCGAACCGTACCGTACCAGGTATAATCGCTACCAGTACCCACTTTTGGGGATTTTCGTTAACGGTATTTTCGGTACCGGTTGTTACCGAGCTCATCAAATCCTGTAGCAACGCAAGTAATTGCACCTTGTAGGTTACTTTTCATACAAACTGTAAGTAAATTGTATTTCGTTTGATTGAGGTTTATATACACAACTTATTTTGTTTTCTTTTTTGTCTTTTTCTATATAATGAATGAATTGTAGCATGTAAAATTAACTTGGATATTAAGATTATTGATGAGCAAATCGTATCAAATCCTGTAATCAAACCGGTATCGTATCGGTACCAAATTTACTATACCAATCATTTTTTGTACCAATTTGGTACCCACCTTTTGGCGTTTTCAGAATCGTTACTTTCGGTTCGACACTGGTCTAGCACCATACCTGTATTTACTAATTTTTACCTTCAAATATCATATCATACCATACCGTATCGTACCGAGCATTTTCGGTGCAGGTACCTAATTTCGATGATTTTCCGAATCGGTACTCTCGGTGCCGTTACCGGTACCGAGCTCATCCATATTTTAACGTGTTAGCACCGTAATAACTAAACTGAAAACAACTGAATTTTCAACGTGTAGGATGTGTGGGGTCCTATTATTATATATTAGTTTATTTAAATTCGCTTTTTTAGGACGGACCTCTTGTATAAAGGGCCAACGAGCTCTAATCGTGAAATCAAACTGGAACCAAACTATTTGATTTGGTTCGGTTTAGAAGTTTTACGGTTTGAATTACAAGAATAAAAAAACCGTTACTAATTGTTCGGTTCAAGGTTTGATCTAAAAACCGCAATGTAAAACTAACATTAAAAATATACTATAAAAACAAGGGTAAATCTATTAACACACCCCACCTGCCTTTTTGGACACCTCCTCCCGCGTATAGGTTACGTATAAGCCTATGCGCGGTGTGTAGGGGTGCCTCAAAATCAGTGATTGCTTGGTTTCAGTTCTTGTTTAGCCTGGAAGTGGTGCTAGCCGCGTACAAGCGTATAGGCCTATACGGGGGCGTATAGGACCCATCGTAAATGTCTTGTATAAGACTTCTGTCCGTATATGCCTATATGGGACGCATATAGGTTTTTTTACAAACATTTTTATACAATATTAATCGTTTTTACAAACTTTTATAAAATAATTAAGTATTTTTTAAAAATAAATAAAAAAACATTGTATCGTATCATATAGTGTTATAAAGTCCCGTATAGGCCTCGTATAGACATATAGGTGTAGTTGTATCGTATTGTATATTGTAATATAAGTCTTGTATAGGTTTATAGGTGTATAGTTTTGTATCGTATAGTGTAGTATAGTATAATATAGTATAGCATAGCATAGCATAAGTCTCGTATTGGCCTCGTATAAGCCTATAAGTATAGTATCGTATCGTATCGTATAATGTAGAGTAGGTCCCGTATAGGTCTATAGGTGTAGTAACAAGACTTATACTACAGTACACTATACGACACTACATCTATAGGCCTATACGGGACAGAATACTACACCTATACCATATGATATTACGCTGATGCATATACTATACTGCTACATATAATATACTATACTGGTATCTATATTATACTATACTGATACATATATTATACGACACTTAAGAATGTTTTTTATTAAAAAAATTACTTAATTGTTAAAAAAACTTTCTATATGCCCCATATAGGCTTATATAAGGCGTATTAGACGCATGTCTGTTAAAAAGACCATTTTATCCATGGTTTGGGTTGCATATGACCATTTTACCTCTCGTTTGAGTTGCGTATGCGGTATGACCCCCAAATCAGGGGTAAAATAGTCTTTAAAAAATGAAAAAAAAAACTTCTCCACGCTCCATATAAGTCTATACGGGGCCGGACTATACGCCCCTTAAGACCTATACGAGACGTATCAGAGTTGCCAGACATGATTTGACAAAATCAGGTATTTTTGGAAATTGAAAAAACCTATACGATGCATATAGGTCTACACACATTGTATAAAAGGTGTGTGAATAGACACTTTGGTATGTGAATATGTAGTCCAAAGAAGAGAGAGAACAAGAAAATAGAAAAGAAAATGATTAGTCCAGACTTTATAGTCTAGTGACATCTTGGTGGTAAGATAAAACTTTGGGACAAATAGTTCCTGGGTTCGATTCACACAAATGGAGGGTTTTTCCCATATTTATTGGGTTTCCTACTGAACTGGTGTATAAGCATTATGCCTAACAGAGATGGATATGATCGGGTGGCTCCGTTCGTGACATGATAATGATCTAATGGTCCGTAAGTGATCCAAATTTGTCGTTGAAAAAATCAAAGCATTAAAAAAATATAATTAAATAAATGCCAGCAAGGAAATAGAAGGATGAAAGCTTTGTCTGAGGTCAAAGCTGGCACTTGTTCCACATTTAAACCACCTCTCTCTCCAACAGACATACACACCTCCACTCTCTCTCTCTCTCTCTCTCTCTCACACATGTTCATCTCCTCTGCAAAATGAGGAATTTAAGCACGCCTAATTCTTAGTTTCATCATTTCTATCAACAACAACAACAATACACAATGGTTTCATCTCCTTCTCATGGAGCCATTGAAAAGAAGCACTGGTGGCTCACAAACAAAAAGGTATTCAAATTCTAAAACTCTGCATTTCACTATTTCATAATAATCTCTATTGATCCAATTGTTGATAACTTAATATGTGTTCTTTTTCCACATCTTCAGATTGTTGACATGTACGTAAAGGACGCCAGATCCTTAATCGCATCACAACAACAGACCAACATTTCATCCGCCATTAACCTCCTTGATGCTGCACTAGCTCTTTCACCGAGATATGAAACAGCTATGGAGTTAAAAGCTTCGTCTCTTCTTCACCTAAGAAGGTATAAAGAAGTTGCAGATATGCTTCAGGATTACATCCCCAGCGTCAAGATATCATCCGACTACTCATCATCCTCATCGTCTTCGTCTTCCTCAAGTTCTTCGTTGTCTGATAACTCACAACCGCTCGCTAGAGAGCGAGTGAAACTTTTGTCAACCGGTGGTCACTCTCCTGATCGATCCATCAAATGCTTCTCTGTTTCCGATTTGAAGAAGCGAGTCATGGCCGGTCTAAACAAAAATCGTGACAGAGAAGGTCAATGGAGGTATATTTTGATATATATTGATCTTTTTTTTTTCCACATAAATATATGCATTAAAACAGAGACGATTACAAACATACTAATAGTAGGTAGACAGGCAACAAACTCTCGTTTTATCGGTACCGGAATAATAATAATCAGATATTTTGTGTATGTGTTTCAGGTACTTGATTCTAGGTCAAGCATGTTGCCACCTAGGGTTAATGGAGGACGCGATGGCTCTTTTACAAACCGGAAAACGCCTCGCTTCCGCGGCATTCCGCCGTGAAAGCATTTGCTGGTCGGACGACAGTTTCACTTTCTCTGGCGTCAACAACCAGCAAACATGTCCATCAGACTCTGAAAGCATTTGTAACCTCCTCAGCCACATAAAACTCCTCCTTCGTCGCAAAACGGCCGCAATTGCCGCCATGGAAGCCGGTTTATACACCGAATCCATTAGACATTTCTCAAAAATCGTTGACGGTAGGCGCGGTGCTCCTCAAAGCTTCCTAGCGGAATGCTACATGCACCGCGCCACAGCGTACCAATCCTCGGGTAGAATAGCCGAAGCTATAGCGGATTGTAATCGAACATTAGCTTTAGATCCGTCGTGTATTGAAGCTTTAACCACCCGAGCTTCGCTTTTTAAATCAATTCAGTGTTTCACTGATTCGCTTCATGATCTCGAACACCTTAAATTGTTGTACAACTCAATTCTCCGTGACAGAAAACTCCCCGGTCCAGTATGGAAACGGCAGAGCTTCGGTTACCACGAGATTCCAGGAAACCTGTGTTCAATTGCTACGAAGATTCAAGAACTTAAACAACGCGTAGCTTCTGGAGAATTCGGAAACGTGGATTACTACGCGTTAATGGGACTAAGACGCGGGTGTTCACGTTCCGAATTGGAAAGATCATATTTGTTGCTTACATTGCGGCACAAGCCGGATAAATCGACTAATTTCATCGACCGTTGTGAGTTTTCGGATGAACAAGATATAGACTCGGTTAAAGAGCGAGCCCGAATGCAATCCCTATTGTTGTATAGACTAATTCAAAAGGGGTACACAATGCTCACGCGAAATTTGATGGAGGAGGAAGCGTCGGATAAAAATAGGAAGAAAGCTTCTGCTGCGGCGTTACAACAAGCGATTAAACATGACGAACAAAAACAATCGTCAAAATGTGTTAATCAAGTTGAAAAGAAAAATGCATTTCAAGGGGTGTTTTGTAGAGATCTTGCAGTTGTTGGTAATTTATTGTCACAAACCGGGTTTAATCGTCCAATTCAGGTGAAATATGAAGGGTTAAGTTGTTAGATGATTAATAAATAATATTGGTTGTTACAAAATTGGTGCTTGGAAGATTAAGATTATGATGAAGAATTAATCCGAGTAAGGGTTAATGAATGTACAAATTCAATTTTGTCAGTGGTTGTTTCTCTTTTTCTACATTTTCACTCTCTATTTTCTTGTTTATTTGGTGTCGTACGTGTACAAAATTATATGTTTCAGTAGCAGAAAAAATTACTATACAGATGATCCACAGTGACACATCAATCAAATGTCTTGGGAACTTTCCCCATGCAAAACTTTGATTTGATTTTACCCCATCGATATTGTATTGAATATGATACTGTGATGACCCGGATTGATCTTTACCCGACCCGGTATCTAGGAAATAGAATATTAATCGTATGAGTTTGTGGGTAGGTGTGAGAGATTTATTGCTATGGGTTTTTGGTGAGGAATTGAGGATTTAACCACCTAAAAATGAATATAACAAAGAGAGATAATGAACGATTAAGTTTGGTGTTAAGTCTATATTTTAAGAATGAAGATATGTTTTCTTATTTCCTGGTCTCGTAGGAAGGTTAAATAGGCTATGTTCAGTGGTGGATTCAGGAACTTCTTTTATTGGGTTCGTTTTGGTAGATTCTCACTATTTTTTTCGAACCGAGTGGGTTCACGTGAACCCACAAAACAGGGTTGGATCCTCCACTGACTGTGTTGATGGGTTGAACCCAACACCGACTTGATTACCGTGTTAGACATATGAAAACGAACACGACTCAGGTTTTCAGGATCGACACCAACTTGATTATCGATTTTGTTAATACTCTAATATATACCCCATTGCGTGTAGCTATACAAGCCATATTGATTTCCCTTTTATCTTTTAAAATTCGACGTAAAATTTCCAATCAATTCATACCTTGTATTTATAAAATTTCTAATCACACTATACCTTATGAAATGTGTTACATTTTTTTCTCTTACGTTACCCTTAACTTGTGATTTATTACTTAAAGTAATTACTTATATGCAATTTTAGTCGTATCTTATCTCAAATTTTCGTTATATATACTTTTTTTTATTTGCATATATTTCCTTTAAAACTCGTGCAATACACAGGTTTCCAACCAAGTTTTTTTTTTTTTTTTTGAATGGGGACATTCTATCAAAAACGCTAGCAAGCTGCTAAGAGCCAAGCAAACAACAAAAGAAACATAAAAACAAGTAAGGATAAAAAAGAAAAAGAACACCAGTTCTCCCACTCTATCGCAGTGTGCTTTGACCTGTTCTTGAAAGAAAACCGATAGATTTACTATCTTCCAGAAGCCTTGGAGTGGAAACTACTTTGCCCGTGAATACAACCTTGTTTCTATCTTTCAAATACACCAACATGTTGTTAGCAAGATGACCTGAAAGATATTAAATCTTTCCTAGTTTAATTAATGAAGAAAAACATTTTTTAAAATAACGCGTTAATCCGCTAGGTCAATCCAAACATAACATATTTAGTCGTACACATCCACGAATTTAACCTATACCTATTTAAATTGAACCTATACCTATTTATATTGAATCTAAACAAGTGAGCTTCATGTTAAACTCATATACTACTTTAAAAGTAAAGAGAAGTAGGTCAAAGAAAATGGTCAAAATTGTCACTACATTTAATGTAGAAAGGATATATTGGTGGAGAAAAAAGAAATAGATAGTATAAATGAGGAGGTGAAATGAATTGAATGCGATCACCCCGGAAAGTGTGTGAATGGAAGTGGATAGGCAGAGGGCAGAAGAAGCAGAGCTTTTGGTTTGAGGTGTGTGTCTTGATGTGGGTACGAATGAATGATTTGCTCTTTTCAGCCTTATCCACTTTTTGTTTTTGTTTCTACCACTTCATGCCTTTGATTCACTACATTTTATAATAGATCAAACATTAATCTACAAGAATCTTTCTATGTTATATTTAGAAAACTTATACATTTCTATTTAAACTTACAAGCTTATATATCGTTTTTTTTTTTTTTTTTTTTTTTGTCAAAAGTATGTCTATTAAGCGTGTTACTTGTCTCGTGTATGAGACGTTTTTTTATCGCTTTCAAACATTCATTAATCTCGGCACATAAGAAAATAGTTCATGTGCTTCATTCATGAGTTTAGTTTTGACATTTAGCGTTACGTGTCTCATCACATGTCTACGTTATGCAAATAGTACATGTGCTTTTCTCATAGGATTAGTTCTGTAGTTTTAGGCTGAAATGATGGATTTTATGGATGGATGATAAATACACCTTTAATGTACGAAACATATGATAGGTTAACGACGGTCTAAAATGATGAAAACACCCCTCGTGTGTAATACGTGATAAGCTTAATCCCTCACGAGTTCATGGTTATATTAGACGACAGAGGTAGACAAATATACGAAAGAATAGGAGGCGAAAAACATTAAAAAAAACGTTAATGTAGAGGGTTTTTGCATTTTGTTTAAATTAAATGATGATTTTAGTTTTGATGTTTTATGGGATTTGTTTTTTCTTTTTTTCTTTAATTGTGGTATAAGGGTTCCAACTATCAAAGTAGCTATGAATCATATGCATAATTAATCAACAACAACCAAACAATTTGATTGAGTTTAGTTAGAACAAAACATAGCTAGATCACATGGTTTAATTACTCCATAGAATATCCTTAATCATGATTAATAATCATGTTACCATGTGGGAAGAAACTTTCAACTATTTTTTTCATTATTAATTATAATTATATATACCAATACATCCGTACAATTGTTCTTATATTCTTTTTATGCTAATGAAACAAATTCAAAAAAATTGATGCTTTTCACCATAGTACGTATTAGTACCATTGGAAAAATACCACTATTAAAATGACTATATATTATTAAAACGAAACCATCCGATCATATTCATATCCACTAGGCTATAATGCTTATACACCAATTCAGGAGGAAAATTAATAAATATGGGAAAATCCCCTTGTGGGAATCGAACACACGACCAAATGGTCTCTAAACCTTATTCCACCCCTAAGATTTCACTAGGCTATTATGCCATGGACGAATTTTAGCAAATGTATAACAACTCGAGTGGATTATACTGTTTTTGTAAACTTAAAAAAATAATTTCTACATTGATAGCTCTCAATCTGTATATCTATAATCTTAGTTTTTTTTCTTTTTTTTTTCAAAGTAATTTCTAGTTGATATATATGAGTGCAAGGACGATAATAGATATAATATCTAACAAAATAAGTATTTTTTAAAATTGATATTGTGGATTGTTTGGTTAAATCAATGAGTACAAATATTCCTTTGGTTATGTCGTGTTGTGTTTTTGGGATGCTAAAGAGGGAGAAAAACAAAAAAAAATTACTTAAAAGTTTTAACTTCAGTCATTGGGTTCACTGTATACAACATAATTACAAAACCCGAAGTGACATCGGCTAATTTGTAACTTCCTTTTATTTCTAGTAAAATGGGCTCTTTTTTAATCACCCACCACCTAATCCCCTTCTTTATTCCCCCCCCCCCCCCCCCCCCCCCCCCACACACACACACACACACTCCTCTTTTAATATTTGATAAATACTTTGTCGATTAGAAAGTATCTAGATATGAAATTAGGTTGAAGGTTTTTGGTTTTAGAAACTAATCTTTTTTTCTTTTTTCCTAAAGGTGCGAATTGGTTATCGGAAAATACGAGACCCCACTAATACTTTGCTAAAACAATGAAGTCGAGTAAAACTCAGGTTACGTCAGGTGGATGACATTCAAGAAGGTTATTGCGAAAAAACAATAGAAAGTTGAATTTAAAAATAAGACCTTATTTGAGCGACTAAACGCTTAATGCTAGATCATCTCAAAAAATATTTTTCTTTAAAGTGGTTTCTTCGACCAACTAAGTATGTTATGATCCACCTTTAGAGATTTGATGAAGCTTCACAATTTGTTTGGTCTAGTGAAGCCGGTTAAAGAGGCGTTGCATGCTATTATCATATAGTGACTTGTTGGAGCTTGTGGAAAGCGAGGAATGCTAAACGGTTTTCTAACAAGAAAGTGAAGGTTGAAGACATAATTGCAGAGATTAAATACATCGGGCTTTTTATGGTTCTAAGTAGATCTAGACAAAAGTCTATTTCTATGACGAATTGGTGTAAATTCCTTTTGATGTAGTTTTTTTTTTTATTGTTTGTGGTTGTCGCCTCGGTTTTGCTCAGGGTGGTGTTGTGAATGAAAGTTGCCTTTATAAGAAAAAAAAAATGTTATGATCAAGATTTTGTTGTCTAAATTATAATATACTACAACAAGAACTTTGATCTACAATACCATTTTTCTGTGTTTTTTGTTGTTTTTCTTTTTTTTGTCTTTTTTTTAATCTTTACCCCTTAATTTTTTAAAGACTTTGTAATCGAGTTTTATGTGCTTATTTTTATGTATCTTTCGGTATAAATTCAAGTTGATTTATGTTTCGACGGATTTTATTTTTCAAAATGAATTGGGTTAAATATAATACGTTTTCGTGCTTATTTTTATGTACGTTTTTAGTTGGTCTACGTTTTGACATAAAAAAACTCTTTCATTAGACGGTATAAAGTTATTTTAGGTTTCGATGCCGCCGCAACATGTTATACCATTCTTTAATTAAAAAACATTATTTTCTTAAGTTCGTATTTGTACGTTGGTATAAATTCAAGTTGGTTTACGTATTGACATAAATTTCTTTCACAAATAAGTCGGTCAAATGTGATACGTTTTCGTACTTATTTTATGTATGTTTTCAGTTGGTTAACGTTTTGACGTAAATTTTGTTCAGAAACGAGTCGAGTCAAATACAATATGTTTCCATTGGACGCTATAAATTTGAATTACTTAACGTTTCGACGCCGCCGACGCCACAGCACACAGAAAAATCATGTTCATATAATCATTGATCTGTAAGAAATTAAAAACAAGTGGACTGGGCTTTTCTGGCTTGTAAACCTTCAAAAGTGGGCTGGGCTTTTCTGGCTTGTAAACCTCCAAAAGGTTTGCTAAAACTTTAGATTCAAATATCGTCTATATGATCATAATAACTCAACATCCACTTGCCAAGAGCCTAAGGGTAAATTTTTCTTTTTCATAAAACTAGGTATTAGTCCGCGCCGCGATGCGGCGCTTGTCAAACAACCAAAAAAAGTAATTGAAAATGAACCCTTCAGGACGTATATTACATATACTATACACATGATTCAGTGATGAAAAAAAAAAGTATAACTATTTATCCAAAATACATTAACAAAAAAATAGAATATAATTACATATCAATCAAGTTGAATAGCCAGTTTCAAAATTGGCAGGATGACCTATTGGTCTAAGATGAGGATCAAGTTGAATGTATTCCACTTTAATCACCTCCCTTCCAAATATCATATAATAACAGTATTAATAATAATCAAAGAATGGAAGATATAAAGTAATCAATAAGGTATACCATCTCTATGAGTAAGCTTGGTGATGCCTTTCATAGCTTCTTTGGCCTTTCTGTTAGAAAACCCCTGTATCGCCATCGTCGCAAGGCTAATCGGAATAGCGGTTGCAAACCGCGACTTGTTTCCCCGAATCAACATCGCCCGTCGACCTCTATGCCGGGATTCAGGTTGCTTGAGCTTAATGACTTCTTTCCCCTAAGAGCTATCAATCTACATACCAGGTAATAAAAGAATAAAATGCAGGTTGAAAGTGTAGTGTGGGTGTTGAAAACAAAAAAAATATGAAATTATGAACGAAGAAGTTTTGAACAACTTTGTTACATAGTGAAGCATATGAATTATGTTACTAAACTATTTCATATTAATCGAGCTCTAATTCAACCGGGAAAACGAACAAAAAAACAATCACAAAACGGAACAATTACAAGGTATGAAATCAGACATAGTGTTTACATTATGCCGTGAGTTCTATGTATGCTTTCAATAAGGAAAATACTTTTAGTCAACAACAAAGTCGGAAGGGGAGAAACTTCGACTACCCAACCATTCAACAGAAAACAGATCGAACAAAGCAAGATCATATTTTCAGAAAATAGGTTGGCAAATTTTCCGAATTCAAACAATTAATTTGATTTCTTTTGTTCGAAATTCGTATATGAGACAGAAGCAATGACATTAATTACCTAGTGAGAGCTTCATGTTTTGGTTGAAAAAAACTAAGACCACCACAATGTCGAGAAGTAGAGGTGGCCAATTCTGTAAAAAAAATATTCTGAATGCAGGTGGTAAGGTCAAACGTAAGCACTCGAAGGACATAACAAACAACAACAATTGGTAAAAAAAAATAATGAAAAGAACATGTTTAGTATAAAATGGTCAACCGTTATGATAATAATTACGTGTCAAAATACAATTAAAAGCTGTTGTAAATGTATAACTGTACCAATCAGGCAACATCTAAAATAAAGGTTGTAGCTACCTGTTGTGCTAGTTGGGTGGTTCACGAATGGCAGTATGGACCTGAACCTTTTTGTAAAGCTCTTCAAGGATGTCGTGTTGAATCCCTACCTTGAAGTATTTAGAGAAATGAGGCTGGTATTTTTCAGATTCGTCTTCCATTCAAGTCTACATTAAACAAAAAACACCAAATTACAGTTATTCAAGTTGGGTAAAATCAGATTCGCAAGAAACGTAATTAAGCAAGATTTCAAATGGATGACCTCAATAAGTGTAACAATCTTATAATGAGAAGCAAGATGATGAATTTGCAAGAAATGTGTGGTGCGATGTGCGAAGCATTATATATTTGATTAAAGCATAAGAGTGCTAGAGGCCGCACCAGTAAAGGGTCAGTTGGTAGTAGTTCAAGCGGGTTCAAAAGAAGAATGTGAATGAACTCTTCCGCTCTTGAGCTGCCTCAGTCTGGTATGCCAAAGTCAAAGCCTCAAATTGAGGCGAGCTTGTAGATACAATACAGTATGGGAGTAAATCCTAACCAAGGTAAAACAATAAATCTAAATTAAGCACATATAGTATTTTAAATCTCCAGTTTACAAAATTGTTCTCCCAAGTCCCAACTAAGTCTCTCAAGAAATGGAACAACACCAAACTTATAGAAAAAGATGACAATTCAAAATTGCTAGTCAAATGATGAGAATCACTTTCATGAGACCCATACCCCAATAATCATAAACCCACTTTCAAATCTCAATGGCATGGACACGAAAATCATACAAAAGTTGTCTGTTAAGGGGGGGGGGGGGGTTTACACAATCAACCTGTACAATGACATGAATTATGTGCATTAATAAAAATAAACACAACACAAACAAGGGCATCATAACTTATACGCATAACAAATAGAAACAACTGACTTGGTGTTTTTATTGAGCACCACCTCCGACCCACCGTTACCTTCTCATGTCGCCATCCACCGGCACCACCAAAACCCTAGAAATTGCCTGCTCTTTCCTCTTTCTCTTTCTCTGTTTTTTTTTTGTTTTTGTTTTTTCTTCTTTGAAACTGAATCGCCGCCGTCGTCACTCGGCATGTGGAATCTGACGCTATTGTGAGGAGGATTGGAACTGAGAGGAAGATGAAGAGCATAAACATACGTGGCTGAAGACGATGAGGGCTTTAGACACGTGGGCTTGGTGTAGAGTAGGGATAAAACTGTTCACCGCTACCACTGTCGCGGTGTTGTCCGCTGTCACCGTGCTGAACCACCGTCAGGACCATCCACATCCGTCAGTTCGTAGAGCACGACACCACCATCCATAACAGAAGCCGCCGGTGCAGCGGTGTAACTACAGCGCCACCGCCATCGTCGATTTCTCCATCTTCATGTTCCCCTCTTTCTCATCCGGTTTCCTCTCCATTCTCTGGATGATGCTTGAAAGTGTGGGTGGGGGTGGTGTAGAGGTGTAATGAGGAAGGTTTGATGAGGATACACGTATGCCGCCCAATGAATAGGTACCAGACATTTGCTGGTACTGTTCATTAGGTTTGTTTTTTAATTATAGGATAATTATAGGATAATAATGTCATTATATACATATTATTATATATACAGGGTGGAGTTATTGTAAAAAAGACCAAAAGTGTGAGAAAGGTAAGAAAGAATCTCAGCCATTAGATCTAAATTAATTGAAAAGGGTATAATTGTAAATGCATAAACAAATTCAAATATGGTAATCATTTATTTAAGGATTTGGAGAGAGAAAATCCTTGATTTAAGGACTTATAACCGTCCATAATTAGAGCATGTTCATGACATGGTGTTTTAAATAAATTCATAGTTCAATTCATGGTGTTTTTACAAAAAAAATATAACACCATTCAGTAAACAAAATATAACACCATTCAGTAAACAAAAAAACACAATTCAGTACAAGATATAACACCATTCCGTAAACAAAATATAACACCATTCAGTAAACAAAAAATAACACCATTCAAAAAATAATATAACACCATTCAGTAAACAAAATATAACACCGTTCAGTAAACAAATTAACACCATTCAGTAAACAAAATAACACAATTCAGTAAACAAAAAAACACCATTCAGTAAATAATAATAACACCATTCAGTAAACAAAAAAAACACCATTCAGTAAACAAAAATAACACCATTCAGTAAACAAAATAACACCATTCATTAAACAAAAAAACACCATTCAGTAAACAAAATAACACCATTCAGAAAAGAAAAAAACACCATTAATGAAAGAAATATAACACCTCTGTATCATCTTCTCCACTTCCGGCACCGTTCGATGTAGAGAGAGAGATCGCACGACCACCACCACTGCCACTTCCGGCACCACCACCGCCGCACCACCCCTGCCGATCCAGCACCACCACCGCCGTTACTGCTTGAACCACCACCACCGCCGCTGCCGCTCGTACCAGCACCACCGCTGCTGCCGCTCGCACCAGCACCACCGCCGCTGCCGCTGTCGTTTTTTGATCTTCCGATTGATTGAACATGGAAGAAGAAAAGAGAGAGAGAGATTATGATCGTATGAGAGAGAGAACGAAATTGTAGGGATTTGATTTACACATGAAGATAAAAAGACACAATTGCCCCTATAAATTTCAATTCAGTCCAAATTAATAAAAATATTTTGCAATTTGGTCCCTATTGATCTCAACCATTAGATCAAAAGATCTAATGGCTGAGATTTTTTCTTACCTTTCTCACACTTTAAGCCTTTTTTACAGGATCCTAACTCTATATATACATACATACAAATATTATTATTATTATTATTATTATTATTATTATTATTAATTTTGCCAAGAGCCTTTTGGTAATTTTTTTTTCATAAAATGTCATTATATACATATTATTATATATACATACATATATTATTATTATTATTATTATTATTTTATTAATTTTGAATTTTAACTAGTAAAACAAAATATTTATGTTATTATATTCAATTTTATTTATTTTTTTATTTCACCTCTTATACATTAATTAAATTATATACGTTTTTAATCAATTTAATTTGATCTTTCCCTTATAACTCGCGTTCATTATTTTTTCTAGCTAATTATTATATTATACATATTATACATATTAATTTGAAGTTGTCATGAATAGTAAAACAAAATTTGAACTTACCATAAACGATAAAACAAAATTTTTATGTTACTATATTCAGTTTTATTTAATATCCGATTTCACCTCTTATACATTAAATTATATAAGTTTTTAATCAATTTAATTCGATCTTTTTCCTATAACGCACGTTCATTATTTTTTTCTAGCAAAACACACGATTGTATTTAATATATTTTTTTTTATCGACGTGCCTGTATAAATTTTGTTGGAAAAAAGAGTTTTATTTAACATAGTTTAGTGGTGAACTGAAGCGATACCCGCATCGGTTCTGCTATTGTTTGTAATTATCGGATCCAATACCAATATTTTTTTTGATTCTTTATCGACATCGGTACCGGTGTTGTTATTATCTGAACTAGTAACGCTTTTCATTTTTTATGGTTTTCAATGTAAAACACATTTAATTGTACATATCATTACTTTAAACCGAAAGCCGATACAACAGTGATACTGTTACGAACCAAACAAGTAACGAGCGAATTCCCACCACATCGCGCACATATAAATTTAGAACCTTGATGAGTAGTAACACCAGTTTTTAAGATATTATATAAAAAGTTTTTATTATGATTGAAGTATATTCCGTTGGTTATGTAAAATCTGACTCTAATACATTAGATTCAAATATCGTCTTTACAAGGCCGTTCCAACGTCTTAAATTTGAATTTCTTGCAAGAATTTGAATTTACTTTTTCTTAACTTTATTTGGGTTAACTTAATTGTTTATAATATGATGTTTATAGAAACCATGCTAATAACCACTAAGAGGCGAAAAGCTATCTGGGCGATTTATGGTGAGGATCTTCATTCATTATGTAACAAGTTTATGTATCGGTATGTCTAAATGATGGATAAAAATGTGAAAATTTTCTAGATAGACTTGTGGTATAGGTTGATGCTTGAGTTTTCTTGGCAATAACTAATCATAATGGTGCTGTATACCTTTTAAGGATCTATCACAATACCGTTGAGCTATTTTTTTTGGATTTGTACAAAATATTTTGATACCATGGGTATTTAGACTGGTCATCCTCTTCCAGCTTCTATTATTTATTTTCTTGAGTGGTGACATATAATTTAGAGTATATCGATAAAATGATTCATGTAGTATAGAGTATGATTTGATCTTTTGATTCTAATAAATTCCTTTTACATATTTGATTGTTTGGACTTATGTAGCAAGCAGATAATGTTGCTTCAGTTGCACCCATTTCAACTCCAGTTCCAGTTTCAACAAATCCAAAGCGGCCACTGAACTCGCATTAAAATACATTACACTTGGAACTTTCAGCTGTGATCAAGAAATAAAAAAGAACTCCAAATCTAATGAATTTGTTTGGTTTCTTGAGGTTGGTGTTTCTCAATATATAGAACTTATCAAGAATTGTAGAGTATTCACATTTATTGATCTTGAAATGATAGTGTTCATTAGGTTTTATTAGGTAGACACACAATTCAAGCGGTACCAAAAAAGTTTGAAACAAAAGTTGTTGCTTTGAGTAAGGGGATTACTGGTAATGTTGAGCGACCCATAATAATTAGTAGCCCGTTTATGTCGGGTTTGTAATATGTCAAAACGTTGTCAAGTGATGGTCATTTTGGTGCGGGCTAGGACAAGTTGAATTAATAAATGCAAGAATATGGTAATAGAGATGGAGAATGGGATGTATGGGGTTTCCAGAAGATAAATAAAATTTAGAGATAAATTTAGAAAAAAACATGATTTTTAGTTGAGTGAGATAGAAAGTGGTTATTCACATATAAAGATTTGAATAATTTGTTATGTGTTTTTACACAACATTAAATTTCAACAATTTTTTTTTTTTTTATGAAACCGTGTTTAACGCGGGCATTAGCCTAGTTTATTATATGTCAATTTGGTGGCGGTTAAAATCATAAAATTATATATAGGGTGTACCTATTGGCACACCCAAGTCGCTATCTACACACCAAAAAGGTGTTTTTTGTACTATATGCATACCATGCAGTGTCGAGCTGTGGCCAAAGCGCGACGTTTTGGTCCGATCAACCCGACAAAAGACTGACGGGTGTCTGACGGGTCTGTTGACCGGACCAAAACGCCGAACTTTGGCCGCGTTAACCAGACAAAAGACTGACACCCGGTCAGTCTTTTGTCTGGTTGACAGGACGCGTTTTGGTCCTGTCAACCAGACAAAAGACTGACCGGGTGTCAGTCTTTTGTCTGGTTAACGCGGCCAAAGCTCGGTGTTTTGGTCCGGTCAACAGACCCGTCAGACACCTGTCAGTCTTTGTCTGGTTGACCGGACCAAAACGTCACGCTTTGGTCATAGCTCGACACTGCAGGGGTGTACATATAAGACAAAAAACAACTTTTGGATGGTGGCTATTTTGTGCCTTATATAATATCGGAATGATAAGAAAAAGAATTGCACTTGCATATGTTAATAAATATTTTTAACAAATTATTGAGCATACTTGATACTCACAAGCCCAATATCCAACGTGTGATTACCTAAAAGTTTCGAGATGAGTCTTTGGTGGGATACATGACACGATTTCAAAACAAGTACATGAATAAGATGCGTCTCAAACCATTTCTATTGTCATTTTCGAATTTTGCCGTTGAATTTGCTCTTTTTTTGGTTTATATATTTGAAATTTGTTATTTTTTATGTTGTTTATATATTTAAGTCTTTTAATACAACTCTTTTCTAATGGACCGAATTTTAGGCCCATTGGCCAACCGCAATGAAAGAGATACGAAAGAAATATATATTTTCCTTCTCCATCCATTCTCAACCGTATCTAACAGAGACTACATGATTTTTTTTTTTTAATCCTCGACTGGTCCTTCTCCATCCATTCTCAACCGTATCTAACAGAGACTACATGATTTTTTTTTTTTTTTTAATCCTCGACTGGTTAAATTTTTCGTTCATATGAATCTCTACCATCATTCCTTTCTTTTTAAAGAAAATTAATATACTGTTCAAATTAATAGACTTCGTGTGTACATATAATTTAAACCAGACGACACAAAAAATATATAGAAAAAATTAGACTTCGTGTGTATATATAATTTAAACCAAAATCTATAACTACTTTACTTTGTGAATATGCAACATTAATAAAATATAATAACGCTTTAAATATACAAATTATGGAGCCTTGCTGATTCAAAGTCAAAGTCAAAAAAAAAAAAAAAAAAAAAAAGAGGAAATCCGGTCCAACCATGTTGTCCTGTTTGTCGGTTCAACCGTTTGACCAGTTCGGATGAAGGCGATTCAAATAGACTTAACCAGACGAGTTATATAGTTGATTCTTGATCTAAGAGCACCTCCAATGGGAGATTTCAGACACAAACGTACGTCAGCGTGATATTTGAACACCATTAAGGGAAACGTTCATTAGGGTGTTCGTTCGTGGCCATTTGAATTTACAAAAGCAAGCAAATGAATGGTGGTCAGGGGCGGACCCAAGTTATGAGTGGGTGGGCGGCCGCACCCCTTGAAAAAAAAAATTAGTGGTATTTTTCGCAAAAAATCCAGACCGCACCCCTTGTAAATTTTCGTCCGCACCCCTTGAAAAATTCCGACGGCACCCCTTAGAAAAAAATGTTAGGAATTTATGTAAAAAAATTGTGAACACGGATTGAAACCCGATCAAATTATGTAAACAAGTTAGCCTACTAACCCCTTTAATAAAACTTAAATTCAATCCATCAAGCCCAATAACTTAATACCCATTAAAGCCCAACCCAACTACTAGTTTTGTTAAACAAACCAGTCCACGTAATTAAAAAAAAAAACCCAAATCGCTGCCACTTGCCAGCGACTCCTGCCCTCCCTCTGCCTCACTTGGCAAACATGTTTGTTGATTATATAATTGTTGGTTGGCAAATAATAATTACTAGGGCTTGAAATTCAAATTTTTAAATTGAAAATTACGGAACATGGGCTATGGTTGAACACTTGAAGATCCTTGGTTTATTTTGTATGTAATAGGATTAGGAATGAACAATGAGTAGGGAAGTTATGCCGCAACTTCTCAAGAGGAAAGGGGTTGAACCACTTTTTTTCGCCGGATTATTCTAGTTAAAGACCAAGGTATGTTATAGATAAGTTTTTTTTTATTATTTTATTGAATGATTAAGAGAAATAAAAGTAGGGATGGTTTGAACTTTGATGTTTTTTTGTTTGTTAATGTGATAGGAAGTTAGGAACTGGGGTTTGATTGTTTGAGAATTGAAATGGACCCGACCCGATCTGATTCGACACGCCATTAAACTTTGTTTGTTTGTTTTTACTTGTTTTACATGACCCGACCCGATCCGACCCGCTATGAACCGATTTTTTTATATAGCTAGGGGTCTAAAATCTTTAAAAAATTTCCGCACCCCCAGGAAAAAAATCCTGGGTCCACCACTGATGGTGGTGGGCGCCTCTCACACACAACCGTTATTTTTAATATATATATTTTTTTACTTTTTTTTAGAAAAAAAAAGATGTTTGAAAAAGAACATGGCATTGGAAAATTACATTGATCAACACTATACTGAAAAACATTCAATAAAATTAATTAAAATTTCATATCTTGTTATAAGCATAGTAGATAAATATTAACTTTACATACACAATCTAAATCTAATCCAATTACATGCTTTAGTGACCCAAAGTCTTGCAAAAGGAACCAAAACCACCACCAACAAATGCATGTTATGGGTGGCAACCGCCATTCTCCACCACTCTCTACCACTATCCAACAACAACTTCACATTAGTTCCATTCAGCACCACCATGTGCCACCAAAACTGCCGCTGTTGCTGCCGCCTCATTTTCCTAGCGCGATTAAGCTCTTGGCTGATCACTTTCCTAATTGATATTAAGTATGTATCCACGTCATGATCGCGCAAAATGGCCCCTTCTGATCCATACGCGCATCGGTCAGTTAAAATCTCTAAAGGGTGTGGTGTGTTTAAGAAAACCGATTGTGCAGCTCGCGTTTGCTTAGTTGCGAGGTTGGGATCGGATGCTTGAGACCTCAAAACATATAAACCACTGCCGGAAGGAAGAAGGTCATGGTTTGGTGATAGTTTTGCATCTGGCTGTAGAATCAAAAACTCCCCCATTGGTGCATACAACAAATTCTGTCATTTTAGAAAAGAAAATGAATAAATAAATAAATAAATTGTCTTTATGGGAAATAAGGAACAATAAATATATTTATATATAAACAGGTTGATTCGGGTTGTGCATTTTATTGATATCATAATCTATCCCATCCGAGCTCGTAACAAATTTTCTTAGTTAAATAACTGAAAAAAATATTGTCGCCTATGGAGAAGTCGATCAAGAATGAGATGTAACGTGAACGGATACTATTCGGTCCGGATAATTTCTCATAACGCGCAGTGGCGGATTTTCAACTAAGTTTTAATATATTGGTAGAATTACAAAAATAACCTTCAATAGAAAGCGTATTAACATAACAGATCTATCATCTTCTCCAACATGGCTGAATGGTCTGTACGCAAACTAGTCGGAAAAATAGTCGGATTTTCAAAAGTTTATCAAAATTAGATATCTTCTTGGAGGTTGGTTTCAAAAGTTCAATTCAAGGGGGGGATCACAAAATTTTATGGGGTGCGATTAGGATTTTCACAGATATATAACAGTAAATGTTTTTTTTCAAGGGAGGCGGCCACCCACCCACCGGCATGAATAGGTCCGCCCCTGGTAACGCGTCAAACATGTCATTCTTTTTATATAACGAGTCAAATGGGCAAGAAAAGTTAATGCATAAAATATCGGGTGTAGTGCTATTAATTTACTTATTTAACGGAAATTAAGTTATTAATAAATTAAATAGTATAATTTGTATAAGCAAATTTAGTATATTGTTGTATTATTTATTGGACAAATAATTAAGAAAAATGTTTATAGACTGGAAATTATGTTATTATTAAATTAAATAGTATAATTTGTATAAGCAAATTTAGTATATTGTATTATTTATTGTACAAATAATTAAGAAAAATGTTTATAGATCATCATAAACCACAAACCCAATTTGTTTATCCATAATAAAATCTTTTATTATTATGTTGATCCCGTTTTGACATGTTAAACATGAATTTACCTGATTATTGAGGCATGGGTGATTCCGAAAATTCCCATTGACGACCTTGAGAAGGTGAGCAACTCGAGTGGGATAATTGCAAGAGAAGGCTCGGGGTACAATATCTCGATGCATGGTCATTCCTTGAAGATGATTTCGTGGTAATCCGAGGCTTTGAAGAAGACGATCACCGCCACACATAACCCATGGGGCTCCAAATGTAATAACGGGCAATAATGAAGAAACATGAACTTGACCTCTAATTAACAACATGAGATTTACTAGTAATGATAAACTTCCACCAAGAGAATGCCCGGTTAAGCGAATTGTAGCTCCTTTTCCATGGCGTTCAAGGTGGTCACGCACATAAGGCAACATCTCTTCGTAAACCACCTTTGCCGCCTCGTATATACCTCTATGCACAATCGCGTCCATTGCCTAAACATCACATTATTCTAGTAATAATGATATTTAAATTCATCCAATAAAGAAATAATCACGTAAAATAGCAACAAACTTCATTGCTATTATTAGTAACAAAAACAATATGAAAAAAAATGTTATTATTATAAAAAAATACATCATTTTATTTTGGACAATTATCCCTCTTATATAACACTTTTAGAAACTAAATAGGTAATTTTTCACCTCAAATTGCATAGGCTCAAAAAGTAGATTGGCTTGCCATGATGCAATAGATTCGGAGCCCTACAAAATGGTTGAAAAACAAAATGTTGGACCATCAACAAAATGTTACATCAATAAAATGTTTAGCTAGAGCTCACCTGAATGACAAAATATCTCGTGTTGCTTTCATCGTCATCGCAAATGTACCATTCGCAAGGTGATGAATATAAAGAGTTGAGATCATGAGAAACATCAACATTCTTCGGGTCTTGTTGGGTCATCTCCGATGTCCATTCTTTCTTGGCTTTCTTTTCTAATGAAGATGTAATGAAATGAAGTTTATGACGTTTTAGAAGATTTCCAAACTGTAAAATGAAACACTGTTAGTTAATTTTGTTAAAAACATACATAATTTATAATATTTCTTTTCTAATTCGATTCCAACACGTCACAACGTGACCTCTTTAGAGTTTCTCAAGTAGCATCGCGATACATTTAGTTTTCTAAACAAACAATGATCTTGTAATAATATTGTTCATAACATGTCTCACGTGTGGTGTGACATTGGATTAATAAAAGATGTAATATGTTTTTATTGTATTAAACTTAGAATTCATTAAGAGAATATATATTAAAAAAAAACCTTGATTTTTGGTATGGTGTAAGATAAGCTCCCCAAATAAGCCATTTTAGCATACAATCTTGCTTCACTTAGAGAAACCGTCCTTAGTAATTTCGAAAATGAATTCTTATCAAATCCTACACCATCATCATCATCATCATCAACGCTACATGTATCACACGCTTCATCGATTGAAACTTGATTGTGATCATTATTTTTATCAACTTGTTCATTTGAATCTTGATTCATATGATCATCATCTTGTGTTTTCCACAAGGACCTCACTTGTAGAACTCGTAGCACCCAATTCCCATTTTGCCCCTCGTTCTCGCTCTCTTCGGTTTTGTCAACCAAGGTTGTGTCTTCCACTGCCACGACGTCGGATATGTTACACTTTGTGACAATTAAAGATGCAAGTTGGTGTTTGAGAGAAAAGTTAAAACCCAAGGGCCTTATCTTAGATGGGTTGGTATGGGATTCGTGGCCCGTGAATGTGATCGGGCTAATCCTGGCAGTTAACCGGAGACCATCCATCGGGCTTTGTTTTGATGGGTAGAGAATTGGAGATGGGAAAGGGGATTGAACTTGTGGAAGTTTTGAATGAAGAAGAGGTCTAATGTGTGTTTATTACCTAAGCCTTCACACATGTTGCTTTGAGTGTCCTTTTCCCTCGGTTTTCTTTCCTTTTTAACTTTTCAAACTTTTGGAATTTTGTTTTTGTGAATTGTGGTTTACATAAAAATTGCTATCTTTTTTAAAAATCATAAGCACAATTTATGTTTTTATTTCATCAAAAATGGGATAAACAACACAAGTCACATATATGAGTGTTATATACGATAGGTTTAAATACAAGAGTGTTTTTAATAAAACAAGTAAAGTTACTATTCATATTCATGTGGCCGGTCTAACGTTGCATAAATGGTCACCAAGGATCGAAATCTCACAGGTGCTTGTTGATTTTGAAAGTGACATGCAAACGTCTCCAAAATGGAAGACCTTCAACAATCCTTCTTGAGTTGCAAATGAAGGTAAATTAGTCTTTCAAAAATAGGGATGGCAAAAACACCCGAGCCCGATGGGTATACCTGAAATCCGACACAAATGGGACGGGTATACCCAGGGGCGCAGGATTTAAGGGGCGGGGAGGGGCGCCCGACCCCCCGAACTTTTCGGTCAGTAGTGTTATATAGGTACGTTTCGTATAGGATTTTGTAGATATATACGTTTTCGACCCCCCGGTTTTATTTTAGGTATATATGTTTTCGACCCCCCGGTTTTAAATTTTTTTATTTATATAGCCCAAATAAAATATTTAATTATCCCAAATATTATAGCCCAAATCATTATATTTGGTAGAATACTAGAATGTATATTATATAACCAACATCAAATCATTATATAGCACAACTTAAAAGCCCACCCTATAAAAAAAACCCAAATTCGTTTACTTTGGGACATCGACCAGAAGAACAAAAGCCACAAGCCAGAACTGCAGAAGGGGGGAAAAACGCAGGTTCCAGAATTGTTCGACTTCAGCTTCTTGTTCGAGAACAGAAGCCAAAACGCTGCTCGTTGTTGTGGTCTTGTACTCTTGTTCGACTTCTTCAATCTTCGTAAGGTTAAAGGTAGGGCTGTAAACGAACTGAACGTTCAGCGAACAGTTCGTGAATCGTTCGACGGGAAATTCATTTATGTTCGTTCGTTTAATAATTGAACGAACATGAACATGAATTTTCGTTCGATTAGTTAAATGAACGAACACGAACAAAGGTCTCGTTCGTTCAATTGTGTTCGTGAACGTTCGGTAAGGTGTTCATGAACGGTTGTTCATTTAGAATCTTTCATGTCTGTTTGTTTATGTTGTTCATGAATGATTTTTGTACATTTATTTATTTTGTTTAAACATTTATTCTTTAATTTGATACCCTAACAATATTCTCACCTTGTTTTTGCACAATTTCCCCTTCTTCCTCATTATTCACATCAATGAATACACTGACATCTATTCAACTATTAGTTATTTAAGCACTAGCACTGCTCCCTCGGTGATACATTTCTAGCATCCACCGTCTACGTTGATTTTATGTGTGTTCGTGAACCGTTCGTGAACACGTTCATATCCTTAATGAACGAACACGGACATAAAATCTCGTTCGGTAAGTGTTCATGAACCGTTCGTGAACACATTATTTCCTTAACGAACGAACATGAACAAGACCTTGTTCGTGTTCGTTCGGTTCGTTTACAGCCCTAGTTAAAGGCATGTGTTTTTTATCTTTAGGTTTAATTTAGGGCTGCAATTTATGTGATTTAGGTTGAAATTAGGGGTGAAATTGGTCCGAATTTTTGCCCTAAACTTGTTGAATCTTTCTGTCACTATGTCTAATTTTATTTGTTTAATCTTATTGTGATTTGATTTAGAAAGAAATTAGAGTTTGAAATTTAGGGTGATTTGTTAACTTGTTTTGTTATTAGATTATGCTATGGGGAAAAATAAATGATAACTTCTTTTTTAATGTTTGAGAACGTTTTTTATTTGATATTAATGTTTGACTCGACCCGACCCAAATCAAATCACCGACGTCCGACCCGAACATACACCTTGAAACTACGCGATAGAAATTTTTTTAGGTCCGTTACCTTCCGACCCCCCGAACTTTTTTTTCAAGCTTCGCCACTAGGTATACCCGATACCCGACGAGTATTGGGCCGGGTTTGGGATTAGTTTTAGAAATTTTCGCGGGTATGGGTCGGGTATGGGATTAGGATATACCTAACCCGATTACCCGAAACGACGTACCCGTTTACCCGAACTATATACCCGATCATATACCCGAATTTTTAATGTATTTTTTTTTCTATTAACCCTTGTATATTAGTGATTTATTTTAGTATGTTCATAATGTAAAAAAGTAAATTTTCTTTTAATATTTGTATTTGTTAATGGTATTTATATATTGTATGTTGTGAAGTGTATAAATATAAGTGTATAAGTATCATAAAGTTATTATTAATTTATAATAAAACTTATATGTATACAATGTACATTTTTAATTTATAATAATTGTTGTATAAATAAAATTATATAAAAATTATAATAGTAAAAGATGTATTTGGAAATCCCAACGTATATCTTTTAACAAACTAATGGGTATACCCGAAACCCGACGGTTAATTACCCGACAAATACCTGACGGGTATTGGGTCGAGTATAGGACACAATTTTACAACCGGGTATGGGTATGGGATTACCAATATCCGCCCCAAACCCGACCCATTACCATCCCTATTTAAAAAGAAAAAAAGTGGAAAGAACGATTATTTCCAATACAAATGAAACGACCAATCATGTTAAAAACCAAATTTTTTTCCAATCCCCACAAACCATCTAACACCGACTACCACCTCATATAGACCACCTTACACAATAAAACACCTAACAATGAACCCCCACCCACACCCTCAATTCGCAACACCGACTACCACCTTACACAATAAAACACCTAACAATGAACCCCCACCCACACCCTCAATTCGCAAATCCATTCAAACCCATTGAATAGATTGAAGTCAAAACGCTAGAGCACTAAACACAAACTATAGTCGTATACATAATTATATAACTACCATTTTCCACGATAATAAAGTATTTCATTTTGATAGAATATACTCCAAATATTTGTTATAAATTCAAAAGTAACATTCTTGATCAATCAATCATGTTTGTGCTAAAATAGAAACCAAGAAAACGACTTTATGATTGGCATCAAAATATCAAAACATTCAACACAAAATCTATAGTTAATATATTCTCGTATAAAGATTCATTTGATGAAAACAACAACACGCAAATGTATGTCGTCATGGGATACTCGTAATGTTGGCAAATCCTACTTATTGACTACTTTTAGAATGTTAACATATGCACCTTCTTAAGTAACATGCATTTACTAAGGTACTTAAATACAATTTGATAGATTTGTGCAACAAAACATGATTTAAGAATTTACGTGTAGTAGTAGTATTATCAGTTCACATATTCACATGGCGGAATTGCAAGGAGGTCTGTTAACCCTGTGACTGACCAACTGGTTTTTGTTAAAATTGTTTAGAACAACTAACTTACTAACTTTTTAAACCTACTCCTAAATCTATGTCTACTATGGGACTAGAACCGTCAACCATCAGGCTACAAGCCCTTTGATAACCAGATTTTATCAACACGATTGTTACTAGTGCTTATACCTCAAGTATCTAGGACAAATTGAAACAAGTGGATTCTACATGGATATAAAGCAGTGCTGTAAAAATCGCAATTAATCGCTAGTCGGCCAGTAACTGAGTAATTTTTCGTTAATCCGTCCATTAATCGCTAGTCGGATCTAGTCGGGCCTAGTCGGCCGCCCAAAAATCGGCAATTCCGGCCAGATTCCTACAAAAAGCCTGTATATTTCGGCTAAAACATGTAAATTAGCAAGTTTTCAACCAAACCATGTGAATTCCAACAATTAATCTTTTATACTTAAAAAAATGAGTTGAGAAAGAGTTAAAACCTATCAACTTAAAATATTTACTTATAAAAATATGTATATGTATGTATACATCAAACTGAAAATTACATTTAAAAAATTCAATTCGATTAATCCCAAATAGTCGCTAGTCCCCACCTCACCGGCCGACTAGCGAGTTCTCCAACCTTGATATAAAGTGTGTCCATAGATATATTAGTTAAGATTCATTTAGTTTGCTTGGTTATATATAGAAATGTAATTTGATATTTGTACCTTCGGATATCATGAATAAAATTAGTTGCTGTTTGTTTTTTCTAAAAAAAGATCTGTGTAGGCTCCTCTCAGCGCTGCACAGATCACGCGCAGACATTGCCATCTACAGACTGTTTGTTTTTCCAAAGACGTTTCATTAGAAAATGTCTGCTCGAGCTCTTTTTGGTGCAGACTTGGCCCGACCACTTCTAAGATCTTCTACGGTCTCTAGAGGGTTAAACACCACCATCGTCCACCACCACCAACGTCCACCACCACCAACGCCCACCACCCACCAACGTCCATCACCACCACCACCACCACCACCACCGTCCCTGCAAACATCGGCGTTTACTATATTATGTTAATTCAAAGTCGGGTTTTAAATGATGAGAGATAAATAATATCGACCAAAATGATTAAAAGATCATGAGCGGTTTACTTGATGAAGGCTTATATGAAAAAGAGGTGTAGCTTTTGGTTGTACATAGAGCTTATTTGGCTGTACATAGAACATGTCTCGGAGCAGCTTGCATAAAAGATTAAAGAATGTACGCAACAAGATCTACTTATCTAACTAAGCGGGCCAGGTTCAATTAAGAATATACAAATCCATCAACCCAAACCCAACACAAATTTCAGGTTATTAAAAAAACAAAGAGAATGATCCGCATCTAACAAAACTTTCCGACTTTTGTGTGTGACAACTGTGTTCTGTAATCATCGTATAATGTAAGACAATGTGGATTATCAATAAAACAATGTGCTTTGGTGTTATTATGTGTGTATTTATGTTCGATGATTTTACAATTTGATTCGATTCCGATTTTAAGCTTTAAATCACTTTCTGGAAGGTTATACGCAAATCGGTGCATAAACGCAATCAGTTTAACGCGACGTACACTCCGGAACTGTGACATAATCCAAACATACCCCAAATATCCTTTACGTAACTTAGAAATAAGTTTCGAAGGATTCGGTATGGCAAAAACATGTTTATTTGAACTAAAGAACTATTTACGACAAAACTGCGAAACTAACGTTGGTGACCGCCTGGGTAATATTTAAATCCCAAAAATATTCTGTTATGATTAAAATTTTATTTTAATCAGGTTCGTGATGAAAAATAAATTTAAAACGCCTAAAAACGTTATTTTTCAAGTTTAAGCGCGTACCGTGTGTTTCAGCGCAACACAGTGCTTCTACTGCAAAACACGGACAACGCAGCCAGTCTTGGCAACTGAAATTTATTTCAGTAATATTTTGGCGAGTTTATTTTTGTAGAATAATAAAAATAATTTAGAACGCCATAAACCGGGATTTAAACGCTAGATAAAATACCCGGTATCCAGTTAAAACACCCGTTTTAGCCTACATATAGCATAATTATATAAAAATTTACACTCTACCCCCTCCCCCATATACATATACGGTTTCATATATGTTGGACCCCACCATATATTTTGCTAGATTATGACAATATTACATTTGATTTGTTGTTGCCAAGAGTTGTGCATGCCCATTATCATATCCCTTTATATCTTCTTCATATCAAGCAAGATCATTCACACTCAACCTCACTCACTCTCTCTCTCCCTCCTACAACCATCCACTCCTCTCTCTCTCTCTCTCTCCATATTCATCCTTTGCAAACTTCGTTCTTCATTTCAAGCTCCATTTCTAGCCATATTTCAAGTGGTGGTAAAGAGCCAAAGGTAATTCCAAGGTGTTCTCAAGTGATTCAAGCTTCCTATCATCAAAATCTCATCCTACAACCTACTTGAATCTTGAAGGTATAACACTTATGTTTAAATCATACTTTGATTCTTGGTTGTTCTTGATGATTTGAAGTTTCTCTTGAATCTTGAGATTTTCACTAAACTTGAAATCTAAAATGAAAAGGGTCTTGTTACAAAATAAAAACGATATGGTGTATGTATATATGTATAACCGAACATATATATACATGTGGGTATGAGTTTTGAGCTTTATTTTGATAAAGTACTTGTTTAAGTGTTACATGTTCTTGAATAATAGTTTAAATGCAAGTGGTTGATGATCTATGTATGATTTGATAAATGTTAAAGTACATCAGCAAATAACATGAATATATCTCATATTTAATGCATCTAAACCCATATAAAATGTTGATGTTATGATAGTATGCTTTAGACACTTGTACATGTGAATATATGTTGATTTAGAGCTCAAGAAGTGATAAAAAAAATGGTTGTATGACAAAACTGAATTTGAACAGATTATAAGCACTAAAAATGACCTTATTTGATGTATTATAATGGCATGAAACTTTGACATAGGATTGATAGCTTTGCATGTTCTACATATAGCTTAAAAAGTGGTAAATTATGTGAAATTTGCATGATTTATGTGCTTTATTTAAGACCTGCACTATCATGAGTATAACCATTATTTTATTCAGTAAATAACATGGGTTATGTCAAAATTTCAAGTCGTTTCGATTTGGGATGGTTTGGGTAACGTTTGATGCAAAACTATGCGGTAAAACGGTCAAAAATCGCCTTTTCGGAGTACTTTCGCAAAACTGTTTTAAATCAGTAACCAAACTGATATATTTGGTATAAAAATAAGTATTTTAACTTATATTAAGTTTACTTGGTGATTGGTTAGTCATACGTGACTTCCGATGCCCAAAAAAATGTTACCGAATCGCAAAAATAAGTGTTTTTCGACATACAATAGAATGGGTTGTTTATGGGTTATTTTATGTGTTACAATGTGCTATGTGTTTTACAATATGTGTATGATCATGTGTTAGTGTTGACAAGATTAGGTGTGTTACGCTCGAGTACATATATACAAATACACCAAAATAATAAAAAATAATAACTTTTAGAGAAATCTCAAAGTTATGTGAAAATTCCAAGTATCGGAGAAACTCATGTATTTTTGTGAGTTTTGATTATTTAATCATTCTTATTTAATTTAGGACGAATAAACAAATTGTGGGATTGTGTTAACATATAAAAACGCACCCAAAGGTGAGTACATAGTCCCCTCTTTTACCGTTTTTCAAACATTTTGGGGTGAAACACATGTGCCTACTTGTTACTTTCGTGCTTTCCATGTTTTCATAATATATACTTGCTATAGTACACTATTAATACATAATTTCATCTTCTTTTGCTATGTATGTTTACTTGACATGCTAGCGCATTGATTTACATGACTTTTCTGCTTTGTATGTTAACTTAGCATACTTAGTACATTGCTTTCTCATAACATGTTTACATTTTATATGACATTTGGTTTGTACAACGGGACTAAAACACATTCATTAACATTAGCTACGCCGCTCGGTAGTAAGTAATGGTACCATAGGACTTGACAAATCCCGTTCCTAACATCCTAGGTTTGTTTGGGTGGAAGGAATGACTGAATCCGAAAACATTTTACTTTGGTAATCTTTACTCTAAGGTTATCCTGCTGTCTCAAGGCTTGAATGTATGCATTAACTTACCACATAAGTGTTTGTATCAGTAAAACATGCATTTACTTTGCAAAACATAACTTTTGATATATTCGAATTACTTTGTTTTGTACATTTTTACATTTGGTTTATGTGACTCCACTTTACTTACCATACATAACATTTGTTACACATTACTTGACTACATTTGGACTTTTAACATTTGACATGGTTTATACAAGGACTTTTTGACAATTGGTTTAAACATGGACTTTATACAATGGTGGTTTGTTTAAGTGACTTAAGTAACGAGATGTGTGTAGTATGATACAATCAAGGTGGATACGCCGCTGGTACTTCCTATATATAAGTGCTTGTATTGTATTACATGTCGTAGCGTTATTTAGATTATTCAATTTGGACTTATACATTTTACACAAACAATATACTTTTCACAAGACTTTGGTTAACAAAACAATTTACAAGGTTCATGACTAACTTTTATTAAACATTTCTTTAAACTCAAGTCATGAATCCTATTTTCATAAAACCTATGTATCTCACAGGCATTTTTATGTTGACGTACCTATTTTTACATGTGTTTTCAGGAGCTGTTGCTTAGGATGTTTGTGACACACTAGGGCGGACCTGTGCCTTAGAGACTTAAAATAAAGATGGAACTAGTTTAATTATGTTGTGTACTCTTTGGTTCTAGTTTTGAAACAATGTATTCCACCTTTGATTGATGAATAAAATGAAATTTTAATTACCATGGTTGTGGAACAATAATTTTGTTACAACACTCCCCGACGTTTCCTCCACGATTTGATGTTTTACGTGGTCGGGGTGTGACAGAAGAGTTGGTATCAGAGCCAATGGTTATAGGGAATTAGGTTATTAGTAATACTTTGACCTAGACTATAACCTTTCTAGGACCCCAACACAAGTTGTCTTGTGTTTAGATTTTAAAACATGCACTTCACCTATCCTTAGGTGATTACCAAAAACAAAACATAATGGAAGGCACAAATCCAAAGCGAATCATTAATCACTTAAACCTTCCAAGTTTTCAAAATCTCGTCAAAGTTTTGGATTCTAAATAGTGTGAACACGTGCAAACTGGAAGAGTGAATGCTTGTACCCTGGGTTTTCTGTCTAAGGCTAGAGTGTTCGTACAAATCCACATAATCGGACCAGTCACTCTTACCTGGGAACTCTTGGGGTGAGTGTTCACTTATAGGCGAGCATGTCTTCGCGAAGCATTATTTTTGACCCATTTACTTTGATTAGTCTCTATGTGTCGTTTGTTTGCTTTGTGATACGGACAAATGACTATCATCTTTGCTTTTGTCGATTTTTGTTTCATCTCATTCTTTTCATCTAATCATCTCACTCGTTCCTTTCATGTTTCCTTTTTAGAATGCCTCCTCGACGCGAAAATCCGCTACCAAATGCTGAACTGGCAGAAATCATCGCGCAGCAAATGGCTGCTGCATTCCCAAACCTTGTTGCTCAATTGAACCAAGCCAACAACAACAATAATGCTCCATGCAATTTCAAGAGTTTTAACTCGGCTAAACCGCTCAAGTTTAGTGGTTCTGAGGGAGCAACTGGGCTTCTTCAATGGTTCGAGAGCATTGAGAATACTTTCCGTCACGTTCAGTGTCCTGATAATCGCAAAGTCGAGTTTGTTTCCAGTGTGTTTCAGAAAAGGGCTCTCACATGGTGGAACGGGGTTATGAGAGACCGTGGTGCAGAAGTTGCTCTAGCACAAACATGGGCTGAACTTAGGACTCTTATGATGAGGGAGTTTTGTCCTCGTCATGAACTGCGAGCTTTGGAAAGGGAGTTTGATGACTTGAAACAGGATAGTGGCGAGCACCGGGCGTATACTGATAGGTATGAGGAACTGAGCTTGTTATGCCCAACAATGGTTACCCCACTCGATAAGGCTATCGAAAGGTACATCGATGGTCTACCCGACTCAGTGCAAGACATCGTTATTGGTAGTAACCCTACCACAGTCCTTCAGGCGATCGAGTTAGCAGTGACATTGACTGAGTCGCAGATTCGGAAGGGTAAGTTGCACAGAAAGGGGGAGAAAGGTAAGAAGCAGGCGTCTGACAAAGAGGATAGCAAGAAAGGTAAAAACAAGAAGGGTAAGGATTTTGGTTCCTCGAAGGGTTCTAGGAAGCGAAAGGCTTCCCAAAACTACGCCATTACTGCACAGGCTCAAGCTGCACCAAATCAGCCTGCGCAACCACTTGCCAAGAAACCTTATCTAGGCAATGCACCTTTGTGCAACAGGTGTAACGGTCATCATCAGCCACACCTACAGTGTCGCCAATGTACCAACTGTGGAAGACTTGGTCATCTTGCTGCTACATGCCGCATTCCTGCTAATCAGAATCGGGCAGCTCAGAACCCAGCTCAACAAGTTGCTCAGCCTCTTGCTCAACAACAAGGTCAAGCTGCACGACCTCACTACCCACCAGGTTCTTGTTATAACTGTGGGGATCTGACCCACTATCGCAATCAGTGTCCAAGATTGGTGAATGCGAATCCAGCTCAGGTTCAGGCTCGAGGTCGAGTCTTCAACATGAATGCACAAGAGGCGCAAGCAGACAATGAAGTGGTTAATGGTACGTTCTTTGTTAATAATCAACCCGCACCTGTTCTTTTTTATTCTGGTGCCGATAAGAGTTTTGTGTCGTTATCTTTTGAGCCATTGCTTCGAGTGTCTAGAACGAAACTAGGTAAGCCTTTGACAGTAGAAGTTGCGAGTGGTGATCCCGTTCTTCTTGATTCTGTTCTTCGCAATTGCCAATTGAACCTTAACGACCATCTTTTTCCTATTGACCTCACACCCATGCAACTTGGAAGCTTCGACATTATTGTGGGTATGGATTGGTTAGCCAAGCATCACACGGAGGTAGTTTGTTTTGAGAAGATTGTTCGGGTGCCGCTTTCGTCAGGTGAGATCCTACATGTTCGTGGTGAGAAACCTGCTAGTAGTCTCAAGCTCATGTCTTGTACTCAAGCTCGGAAGTATCTGCGAAAGAATTATGTGGCCTTTTTGGCACATGTTACAGCAGATAAAGGCAAATGTAAGTCTATCCAAGATATTCCTGTTGTTCGGGATTTTCCGGAGTTGTTTCCTGAAGAGTTACCTGGTCTACCCCCAGCACGCCAAGTCGAGTTCCGTATTGATCTCGTACCTGGTGCAAATCCCATTGCCAGAGCTCCATATCGTCTTGCACCGTCTGAAATGCAAGAGTTGTCTAAGCAGCTTCAGGAGCTATCTGACAAAGGTTTTATTCGTCCTAGTTTTCACCTTGGGGTGCTCCAGTTCTCTTTGTCAAGAAGAAGGATGGATCCTTCAGGATGTGCATCGATTATCGTGAGCTGAACAAGCTTACCATCAAGAATCGATATCCCCTACCTCGCATCGATGATCTCTTTGACCAGTTACAGGGTGTTTCTTATTTTTCGAAGATTGATCTTCGTTCTGGGTATCATCAACTTCATGTGCATGAAGAAGATATTCCCAAGACTGCCTTCTGCACTCGTTATGGGCATTATGAGTTCACAGTCATGCCGTTTGGTTTGACTAATGCTCCTACTGTTTTCATGGACTTGATGAATAGGGTTTGTAAGCCTTATTTAGATAAGTTCATCATCGTTTTTATTGATGACATCTTGATATACTCTAAGACGCAAACTGATCATGAGCAACATCTTCGTCTTACTCTGGAACTCCTAAAGAAAGAGCAACTTTTCACCAAATTCTCCAAGTGCGAATTTTGGCTTAAGGAGGTTCAATTTTTGGGGCATATTGTCAACGAACAAGGTATTCATGTAGATCCCTCTAAGATCAGTGCGATTAAGGATTGGGATACGCCTACTACTCCTACTGAGGTTCATTCTTTTCTTGGTCTTGCGGGTTATTACCGCCGCTTCATAGAGAATTTCTCAAAGATTGCAGTTCCTTTAACTGCTCTAACTCAAAAGAACAAATCCTTTGAATGGGGATTTAAGCAAGAGGAAGCGTTTCAGACCTTAAAGCAGAAGCTTTGTGATGCGCCTATTCTGACTTTGCCTGAGGGCAATGATGATTTCGTCGTTTATTGCGATGCATCTAAATTGGGCCTTGGCTGTGTTCTGATGCAAAGGAACAAAGTCATATCCTACGCATCAAGACAATTGAAGGTGCATGAGAAGAACTACACCACTCATGATCTTGAGTTGGGTGCAGTTGTCTTCGCTCTTAAGATATAGAGACACTATTTGTATGGTACTAAATGTGTGGTTTTCATTGACCACAAAAGTCTTCAGCATATCTTCAATCAGAAAGAACTCAACATGAGGCAACGACGTTGGGTTGAACTTCTAAACGACTATGACTGCGAAATTCGCTACCATCCTAGTAAGGCGAATGTCGTAGTCGATGCTTTGAGTCGTAAGGAACGTAGTAAGCTTCATTGTGTTCATGTTCAATCTGATATTCAAGCTCGATCCGATATCCATGCACGCATTTCTCAGGCTCAACATGCTTGTGTTTCACAAGACTTGATGGGTAAGGAATTACCCTATCACATTAAGCCTGATCTTGAACTGAAGGACGATGGATCGTATTATTTCATGGACCGTTTGTGGGTCCCAAGCCTAGATAATCTCCGCACTTTTCTTATGGATGAAGCTCATAAGTCTCGTTATTCTATTCATCCTGGCTCAGATAAGATGTATAAGGATCTTCGTACTCAGTATTGGTGGCCCGGTATGAAGAAAGACATTGCCTTGTATGTTTCAAAATGCCTTACTTGTCTTAAGGTCAAGGCTAAACACCAACATCCTTCTGGTCTTTTGGAGCAACCAGAGATTCCAGTTTGGAAATGGGAAAACATTGCTAGGGATCTTATTACCAAACTTCCGCGCACTAAAAAGGGTCATGATGCCATCTGGGTAGTTGTTGATCGTCTTACTAAGTCGGTACATTTCTTGCCAATACGTGAGGATTTTTCTGCTGAAAGGCTGGCTAAAATCTAAGTGGATGAAATCGTATCTCGACATGGTGTTCCTTTGAACATTATTTCTGACAGAGATGCTCGCTTCTCTTCTCGTTTTTGGAGAACCATGCAATCTGCTATGGGGACCCAACTTAATCTGAGCACAGCTTATCATCCACAAACAGATGGCCAAACTGAAAGAACAATCCAGACTTTGGAGGATATGCTTAGAGCTTGTGTGGTCGATTTTGGTGGTAGTTGGGATTCACATCTTCCATTGATTGAATTCTCCTACAACAACAGTTATCACTCCAACATCAACATGGCTCCTTTCGAGGCTCTCTATGGTCGAAAATGTCGTTCACCAGTCTGCTGGAATGAGATAGGTGAGGCTCAACTTACTGGACCTGACCTCATTCTAGAGACAACTGATAAGGTTAAGAAAGTTAGTGATAACCTTCAGACAGCTCGAAGCCGTCAAAAGAGTTACGCGGACCAACGATGCAAGCCCTTGGAATTTCAAGTCGGTGATTGTGTATTACTTAAGGTCTCACCTTGGAAAGGTGTGATCAGATTTGGAAAGAAAGGAAAACTTGCACCTAGATACGTTGGACCATTCAAGATCGTTGAAAGAATCGGTAAGGTAGCCTACAGACTCGAGTTACTTCCTGAACTTGGGAATGTTCATCCAACCTTCCACGTATCCAACCTCAAAAAGTGCTTAGCTGACGAGAACCTCCACATACCGCTTGACGAAATTCGTGTTGATAAAACACTGCACTTTATCGAGAAACCTGTGGAGATAGTGGACCGTACATTCAAACAGATGAAGAACAAACGGATTCATTTGGTCAAAGTTCGCTGGGAATCCAAACGTGGCCCCGAGTTTACTTGGGAACGTAAGGACCAGATGAAGGCGAAATATCCGCATTTGTTTTCACAAGTTTCCTCTAAATAAAATTTCGGGACGAAATTTCCTAAAGAAGGGGAGACTGTGACAACTGTGTTCTGTAATCATCGTATAATGTAAGACAATGTGGATTATCAATAAAACAATGTGCTTTGGTGTTATTATGTGTGTATTTATGTTCGATGATTTTACAATTTGATTCGATTCCGATTTTAAGCTTTAAATCACTTTCTGGAAGGTTATACGTAAACCGGTGCATAAACGCAACCAGTTTAACGCGACGTACAATCCGGAACTGTGACATAAGCCAAACATACCCCAAATATCCATTACGTAACTTAGAAATAAGTTTCGAAGGATTCGGTATGGCAAAAACATGTTTATTTGAACTAAAGAACTATTTACGACAAAACTGCGAAACTAACGTTGGTGACCGCCTGGATAATATTTAAATCCCAAAAATATTCTGTTGTGATTAAAATTTTATTTTAATCAGGTTCGTGATGAAAAATAAATTTAAAACGCCTAAAAACGTTATTTTTCAAGTTTAAGCGCGTACCGTGTGTTTCTGCGCAACACAGTGCTTCTACTGCAAAACGCGGACAACGCAGCCAGTCTTGGCAACTGAAATTTATTTCAGTAATATTTTGGCGAGTTTATTTTTGTAGAATAATAAAAATAATTTAGAACGCCATAAACCAGGATTTAAACGCTAGATAAAATACCCGGTATCCAGTTAAACACCCGTTTAGCCTACATATAACATAATTATAAAAAAATTTGCCAAGAGTTGTGCATGCCCATTATCATATCCCTTTATATTTTCTTCATATCAAGCAAGATCATTCACACTCAACCTCACTCTCTCTCTCCCTCCTACAACCGTCCACTCCTCTCTCTCTCTCTCTCTCTCTCTCTCCATATTCATCCTTTGCAAACTTTGTTCTTCATTTCAAGTTCCATTTCTAGCCATATTTTAAGTGGTGGTGAAGAGCCAAAGGTGATTCCAAGGTGTTCTCAAGTGATTCAAGCTTCCTATCATCAAAATCTCATCCTACAACCTACTTGAATCTTGAAGGTATAACACTTATGTTTAAATCATACTTTGACTCTTGGTTGTTCTTGATGATTTGAAGTTTCTATTGAATCTTGGGATTTTCACTAAACTTGAAATCTAAAATGAAAAGGGTCTTGTTACAAAATAAAAATGATATGGTGTATGTATATATGTATAACCGAACATATATATACACGTGGGTATGAGTTTTGAGCTTTATTTTGATAAAGTACTTGTTTAAGTGTTACATGTTCTTGAATAATAGTTTAAATGCAAGTGGTTGATGATCTATGTATGATTTGATAAATGTTAAAGTACATCAGCAAATAACATGAATATATCTCATATTTAATGCATCTAAACCCATATAAAATGTTGATGTTATGATAGTATGCTTTAGACACTTGTACATGTGAATATATGTTGATTTAGAGCTCAAGAAGTGATAAAAAAAATGGTTGTATGACAAAACTGAATTTGAACAGATTATAAGCACTAAAAATGACCTTATTTGATGTATTATAATGGCATGAAACTTTGACATAGGATTGATAGCTTTGCATGTTCTACATATAGCTTAAAAAGTGGTAAATTATGTGAAATTTGCATGATTTATGTGCTTTATTTAAGACCTGCACTATCATGAGTATAACCATTATTTTATTCAGTAAATAACATGGGTTATGTCAAAATTTCAAGTCGTTTCGATTTGGGATGGTTTGGGTAACGTTTGATGCAAAACTATGCGGTAAAACGGTCAAAAATCGCCTTTTCGGAGTACTTTTGCAAAACTGTTTTAAATCAGTAACCAAACTGATATATTTGGTATAAAAATAAGTATTTTA
The DNA here is from genome assembly GCA_030545235.1 of Helianthus tuberosus. NCBI lineage: Eukaryota > Viridiplantae > Streptophyta > Magnoliopsida > Asterales > Asteraceae > Helianthus > Helianthus tuberosus. The sequence goes on along the minus strand of CM060410.1, from coordinate 158,457,640 downwards.
ACTTATATTAAGTTTACTTCGTGATTGGTTAGTCATACGTGACTTCCGACTCCCAAAAAAATGTTACCGAATTGCAAAAATAAGTGTTTTTCGACATACAATAGAATGGGTTATTTATGGGTTATTTTATGTGTTACAATGTGCTATGTGTTTTACAATATGTGTATGATCATGTGTTAGTGTTGATAAGATTAGGTGTGTTACGCTCGAGTACATATATACAAATACACCAAAATAATCAAAAATAATAACTTTTAGAGAAATCTCAAAGTTATGTGAAAATTCCAAGTATCGGAGAAACTCATGTATTTTTGTGAGTTTTGATTATTTAATCATTCTTATTTAATTTAGGATGAATAAACAAATTGTGGGATTGTGTTAACATATAAAAACGCACCCAAAGGTGAGTACATAGTCCCCTCTTTTACCATTTTTCAAACATTTTGGGGTGAAACACATGTGCATACTTGTTACTTTCGTGCTTTCCATGTTTTCATAATATATACTTGCTATAGTACACTATTAATACATAATTTCATCTTCTTTTGCTATGTATGTTTACTTGACATACTAGCGCATTGATTTACATGACTTTTCTGCTTTGTATGTTAACTTAGCATACTTAGTACATTGCTTTCTCATAACATGTTTACATTTGATATGACATTTGGTTTGTACAACGGGACTAAAACACATTCATTAACATTAGCTACGCCGCTCGGTAGTAAGTAATGGTACCATAGGACTTGACAAATCCCGTTCCTAACATCCTAGGTTTGTTTGGGTGGAAGGAATGACTGAATCCGAAAACATTTTACTTTGGTAATCTTTACTCTAAGGTTATCCTGCTGTCTCAAGGCTTGAATGTATGCGTTAACTTACCACATAAGTGTTTGTATCAGTAAAACATGCATTTACTTTGCAAAACATAACTTTTGATATATTCGAATTACTTTGTTTTGTACATTTTTACATTTTTACATTTGGTTTATGTGACTCCACTTTACTTACCATACATAACATTTGTTACACATTACTTGACTACATTTGGACTTTTAACATTTGACAAGGTTTATACAAGGACTTTTTGACAATTGGTTTAAACATGGACTTTATACACTGGTGGTTTGTTTAAGTGACTTAAGTAACGAGATGTGTGTAGTATGATACAATCATGGTGGATACGCCGCTGGTACTTCCTATATATAAGTGCTTGTATTGTACTACATGTCGTAGCGTTATTTAGATCATTCAATTTGGACTTATACATTTTACACAAACAATATACTTTTCATAAGACTTTGGTTAACAAAACAATTTACAAGGTTCATGACTAACTTTTATTAAACATTTCTTTAAACTGAAGTCATGAATCCTATTTTCATAAAACCTATGTATCTCACAGGCATTTTTATGCTGACGTACCTATTTTTACATGTGTTTTCAGGAGCTGTTGCTTAGGATTTTCGTGACACACTAGGGCGGACCTGTGCCTTAGAGACTTAAAATAAAGATGGAACTAGTTTAATTATGTTGTGTACTCTTTGGTTCTGGTTTTGAAACAATGTATTCCACCTTTGATTGATGAATAAAATGAAATTTTAATTACCATGGTTGTGGAACAATAATTCTGTTACAACACTCCCCGACGTTTCCGCCACGATTTGATGTTTTACGTGGTCGGGGTGTGACATTGTGAGGGTAAGAAATAACAGATCTTAAAAGACACCGACCACCGGGACAAAAAAGTGTATCTTAGTAGTGATCAAGGAGCTATGAGAGATGACAATGGAGCAAATTTATGTGCAATATGCTTCCCTCTTAGCAAACCAAAATGTCCATTATTAGATTTAGTAAAACTAACCAAGAACGGCTTGGATTTTTGTCTTTTGATCCTCTGTTAATGATGTAGGAAATAAAATCTCATGTGTTACATATAGGTCCCCCTTCTTGTTGCTATAGTGCAACGGCATCCCTTCGCCTTTGAACTTCCTCACCTCCTTCAGTTTTGTTATGTTCTAAAAAGGTAATTTGCAAAGTCAATAGAGAAACACACTTAATGGTAAACTGGTAATTTCACACCCACAAAGAATCATTAGTTTGAAGTAAGCAATCTCAAACTACTTGTTGAAAACAACTTCTTTCATTCTAAAATAGGCAGATAAGCTTAAGCAGTTTCTTCATTTAAATACTCGAAAGTGGGAGTGTTAAACGGGTTGGCAGGTCAAACCCGACCCATACCCAAAAATCATGTCATGCACATTAACCCGAACAAGACACGAGTTTACGTGAATTGACACGAAAATGACCCGTTTAAACTTTATTTTATTTTATTTTCTTACGTATTAATACTCTAAAATTAAAATTTACAACCAAAAAGACAAATGTATATAAAATTATGTTTAAAGTTTAAATATGATACTAATTTATCTTTTATCTTTTATCTTTTTTTTTTTTCATAAAATACCCAGTCAAGTTTATTTACATCATAAAATACCCAATCAGGATTCCTAATTATGACTCATTGGCCGATAATAAACCATACCCGCAATGTGACCATTGACACCCCTAACTTTCACTTTCGTAGCCAAAGGCAATCCCAATTTAACAGATAAGTAACTTCTTATGCCCTTAACTTGCATTAATATTGTTTTAAAATAATTTACAACATTTCGTTGTAACAAAAATAAGTTAATGGTTCATTAGGGCAGACACTATTACTTTTCCATTGAGTTTTCCCTTAACTCCGAGTGTAACTAGTCACATTGTTAGTATGGATTATTATCGGCCAATGGATTCCACCCGAAACTGACTCGAACCCGTTTAAACTAAACCCAAACCCCGCAAATTTCGTGTTAGGCAAGTGTCATGTTTTCATGACGTGTTATAAATTCACACTCCAACTCGAAAGTGCTTATAACCGCTATAAAAAATTATTCTATAAGCAGGAAGACTATATCTTTGCTGACCTGTGAACCAATATCCATAGGATGCTCGTCAAGGTGTGTAATGGTCTTCTCAAAGCCAGTAAGAGCTTGCACCTGTGAAATCGCAACGACCCCATTATATAATATCATATTTTAGTATAAAAACACAAGTAAATTGAAAATATTAGATAACAATGAATTACCAGAGTTATAGTAAAAGTGGCATGAAGGTCATTGCCTTCCCTTTTGAAACTGTCTTGTGGTGCTGTACGGATGCGAAACTGACCAAGATTTGATATTTATAGTTAACATAAATTAAAAACTGGATTAAGTTGTAATGAATTTGTGTTACTGGTAGTAATAATGAACTAACTTTTAGATCTCCAGGTTCACCATCTATGATTGGTTCACCTTCTTCATAAAAGACCACCTCCTGTAACAAGGAAAAGGTGATATTATTATTGCTATTTAGTTATTGCGACACTCATGGACTTTTTTGGACTTATAACATGAAATACTTGAAGCAAAAGCATAACATTTTAAGATATGATACATATTAAATAAATATAAGTGCTTACTTGCCCGTCTTGCATTCCCTTTTCAATATCCACAGTCATGAAGTTTCCTTCCCTTTCATACTTAACATTTGGGCACAGCTCACAGACCTAACAAAAACATAACAAACATGTTTGGTTGATGGAATTAACATCGATGCCAATATATTAAACTTATGATACTTAGGGGGTTTTTTGTTACCGTACCAAGTAATTTTCGGTACCCACTGTTTGCCATTTTCGGCATCAGTACTTTCGGTTCGGTATCAATATTTTGGGGTTGATTTACCTTCGACTACTGAACCGTACCGTACCGAGCACTTTCGGTATCGGTACCAGGGTACGGTTCAGTACCGGTACGGTACTGACCTCATCCCTAGTTGTATGGTTTGAAGGAGTGGGGTCGGTACCCAAAAAAACTGGGTCTACTACAAACCACCTAAAGGGTTGTGTTTAGCAACCCGTACTCACTTCCATCCTATAATTAAACACGTACCCATCGTGTTCTTTGGTGCAAACTAAAGGGTACCTTAAATATTATTAAAGAAATAGTGTACCTGCTCTGTCATCTGTTGATACATCCCTCGACCAATTTGCCTGTGATAAACCTCATTCCTACAGTTGCATCGTCTTTTGCCCGGAGCTGGTTTTAAAACGTTCTTCTCCCTCCATACCTAATACAATTATTATTCCATATATAAATTAGAAAGTTTTTTGTGCATCATGACTTGTACTCTATGCTTGGGGACTTTTTCAAAAAAAAAAAAAAAAAAAAAACTTGATTTTTCACTTTCAACCTTAAAGTTTTTTCTTTTACATTTTAACCCATTTGAAATTTTTACTTTTAACTCAAACTTTTTCATCTTCTGTAATTTAACATAACACTTTATTATTTTCAACTTTGGTCCCCTGTACTTTTTATCTTTCGCAAGTTTTCGTTTTACGTTTCGTTCTAAATTTTGCGAGTTAACATGTCGTAGCGTGCATGTGAAGTTCAACGTTTTTGCTCTATTTTGTGTTTATTTTATGTATGTTTCGTAAAGTTTTTTTCGAACCGAGTGGAGTCAAATTATGGTTTTTTTTCTCCCTTTTTTTTCCGAAAGCTCTAATTAATCCCTTTCGATTACATGTGCATATTTTTCTTCATACCCGTTACGTTTTCTATGTATGAGTTGGGTCGCATATAATACGTTATGATTGTTTGATATGAATTCCATTTCCTTTACGTTTGATCCAATCACAATGCTTATACAAGTTACACGGAATTCAACCGGATACGTCGAAAAGTGTGTTTTCATATGGTTAATGCATCATGTAACGTTTGGACTAATTCATTCAACGTTTACGATGTACCCGCGCCGCAACACGGGCGGGTCTTAACCCTAGTTGAACAACAATTTACAAATAAAATGGTAAGAAAATCCATAAAATCAGCAAGAACTAGATTAACATGCAAACTATCATAGGAAAGTACTAATTAGTTGTACATTCTTGCTTTATATATATGTATGTGTATGTATCAAAGGGTTCAGAATTTTTCTCTTAGAACTATAAAAGTACTTTTGGCCATGAAGTATTTTATGGTGATAACAAAGGGAACCAAGAATAAATGTCATTTTCGTCCTTGAGATTTGGCCAGTATTACTACTTTCGTACAAATATTTGTTTTTTCACATCTGGATCCAAAAGGTTTGAAATCTTGCCAGTTTCATCCGGCTCGTTAACTCCATCCAATTTTCTCCGTTAAGTCAGGGGTATTTTTGTCTTTTTGTTAATTTAAAAAGCAATTTGGTCTTTTGAATACTTGTACATTATGCTAAATGCTTGTACATAATGTGAAAAGACCAAATTGCCCTTTAAGTTAACAAAAAAGACAAAAATGTCCCTGACTTAATAGAGAAAATTGGATGGAGCTAACGAGCCGGATGAAAATGACAAGATTTTAAACCTTTTGGATCCAGATGCGAGAAAACAAACTTTTGGACGAAAGTCGCAAAACAAACTGGCCAAACCTAAGGGACGAAAATGGCAGTATTTTACTCTTACTTAAAAGTTGTAAATTAGCTGGTTAGAGCAGATTAATACAATTTTTCCACCTTTAGTGACCCTCCCATGTACAAATCTTCCAATGTAGCATCAAGGTCAACGATGACATCATCACCTCTTGCAGCTTTCTCTTCCTCATGATGGCCTCCACCACCACCACCACCAAAAAAACCTGAAAATGGCTTCATGTGGTTAGTTTAGTGATGGGAGTCTAGGGCTGGTATTGAGGGTCTTTGGGATTGCTTATTAAAGCTGTTGTAACTGCTTATTGCCTTTTAAATTAAGTAGATTGAAAAGCAACTTTAAACTGCTCAAGTGATTTAGTGCTTATTTAGAACATCTTATTTAACTCAAACATAATCTGATAACTAGTTGAGACAATCACTCGTAATCACCATCAAAACAGCTGTCAATAAGCAGATAAGCAGTTTTAACTTTCATAAACAATCCCAAATAATCAATAAGTAAAAGAGATGAGCATTAACGACATTTATCAGTTGTATTACTAGTAACGAATAAAGAAGAAAGCAAAGACGTAGGACAGTATTGATATATAATATATACAATTAAGTCTTTGTTATACTGCAGAATAAACATCTGAGGTCCTAAATTCTAGAGATCTAATTTCATGGCTGGCAGACTTATATCTTACACACGCATCTAGATTGTACCCATAATATTATGTGGATATTAAAGGACATGCGTTACCAGTAAACTTGGGACCTGTTAATATTCATTCCCACGAAGTTGTTAACACTACAGAAAACATAAGCTAGTAATCTTGTTTGATCTTTATGAAGTAAATTTCCATCAAACAGAAAATGCTTTGATGGAACATTACAAGTTATGTTGCTTAAGTAAAAGATCAATGTACACTGGGCCAAATCTATTTCTCTTCGTAAAAAGGTGATATTAGATCATAGGGCTTTTGGCTTTCAAGAACCAATGCCTCAATCAAAAAAAGAATGATACCCCTCCTACAAGGCTAAACTAATCCAGTTTCTTGAAACAACAATCCTTTATTATGCAACAAGAGAAATGTAAAATAAGTGTAATTATATTCTTAATCATCCTCCTAATGTAAAATTGGCATAAAGTTACGTGATGTTAAGTTTTATAGGTGCCTTGATTATTGCCAAGTGTCTATTGGGATGGTTTATATCAACTACCACGTAAAACAAAATAACGGAATAACTTCATGCTAACTCATAGATCACCACAAAACCAAGTGTAACAGGCTTCATGCCAAGCATTCTTTGCATTTGATATTAGAAACATGTATTCAACTAGCAAACAGTGTATATGCATAGATTATAGCTTCTTGACATGTGGTTATGTAATTAAATTGGTTGCTTGTTGAATACATGCTTCTAATATCAAATACAAAGAATACTTTGGCATGAAGCCTATTACACTTGTTTTTGTGGTGATCTGTGAGCTAGCATAAAGTCATCCTATTGATTTGTTATACATAAAAGTTGATATAAATCTTCCCAATAGACGTTCACCGATAATCCACTAACCTACAAAATTCAACATCACATAACTTTATGCCAATTGCCCATTAGGATGATGATAGGAAGATAATTTAGCAAACTTAACATTTCTCTGATTGCATAATAGAAGATTGTTGTTTCAATTAAACTAACAATCATATACAACTTCGTACCCTAAGTTCTCGTATCTTTGACACTGATATATAAACATTGCAAAATCATCAGCCGGATAGTGCATAGTCTTACGATTTAAATATATCCTGAATATCCATTCCACCGCCTCTTCCGCCACCCTCAGCATGCTGTTTCAGACCTTCTTCACCATACTTATCATACACACTCCTCTTCTCACTGTCTGATAACACCTCATAAGCTAAAAACACAATTCAAATAGAGTATCATCATTTCCATACGTCAAAACCGAATGCACAAAATACATTACAGATCAACATCACATAAACAATGCAAATACCGTTGTTAATCTCCGCAAACTTCTTATTCACCTATTCATTTCCTTGATTCTTATCTGGATGATACTTCAACGCGAGTTTTCTATACGATCGTTTGATCTGATCGTTTGACGCACCGTTCGGAACTTGAAGAATATCATAATAACTTTTCCTGTAACAATCGTAACAATTAACGTTGGATTAACGCATTGTTTAGTCACAGATTCATGCAAAATTATGAACAGAAACATTTGAATTGAATGTAATGAAATGAAATGGAGAAATTGATACTTACGCTGCGTTAACAATCAGTAACAGTGATATGTATACTACGAACAATAGTTTTGATTTATAATACACCATTAAAGCTAGGGATTCGAACTTTCGATTCGAATCTGAAGAGCTATGAATAATGGTTTTGATAATTGGTTATGAATTGAAGAACACAATCACACTGTTATACAGTTGTTGGAAACAGTGTGAAATTACAGATGCATTCGCAAAAATTTGGAAGAATTAGTATGATCAATCAGCAACATCATGCCAAAATTTGCATTTTCCGTATTTTACATACCGGTTTGCTGACGTGTAATTAGCAAAAGCAAAGTAATGGTGATGAGTGAGAGCTTGCACGTGTACTAACCCAATACAATGGAGCCACGTGGTACACCGGTGGTGCTTCGACCAGAGAGGCTTGAAAATTGGATGTGGTTCGACACGTCAGCGCATGTCAGTAATGTGACGTGCTACATAAACGAAGGGGTGAAAAGGGGTGTGGAAGAGTGGCGTTATTCGACACGTGACACTCACTTTTTATATTATTATTATTATTATTATTTTATATTTATAAATTATATAAAATCTAATGAATTTAAATAAAACCCAATTAATACTAATTAAAAGATTACATAATTTAATCTTAAAAGATTACATAACTTAAATATTTAAAACATTACATAACATAAAAAATTTAAAAGATTACATAACTTAGACTAAAACGTTAACCTAAAAACGCATTATTTGTCACGCCGCGTAGTGTATGAAGTCACGACCGTACATGGTACGGTACTTTACGCAAGCAATTTGGATGGTGTCGTCTTCATTTAGCTCACCATCGTCATTGTCCACACTGTTGACTATCGTCTCAAATCCCGCACAATCCATATGAATCATGCGAAAACGTGAACAAAGTGTGTCCACACTTCGGATGACCCCACCCCTACGTAAACAAGATTCATGGTAAACTCAATCCCAAAACGGAGCCGTTTTTAACGTAGCCCCGTGGTTGGTCACCACTGCGACCCACGATTTGCATAACGCGATGTCCTCTAGTACGACCCAAGGAATCACTGGCATTTCATATGGTTTTCTGAGAGGGTGTTTTTATGATAGTTGAGTGATTTGGTTAAATGGAAGAATAGGTGTATTTATATATAGGAGTAAATTAAAAAAAAAAAAAAGACAACTTTTTTTAATAGTCGTTGGGGCCAACGGCTAAATTTTATCATCCAATAACCAGACGCCACGTCGACCAACGTATTAGCTAGACACCGGTGGAAATGTTCAAGCCCATTCCACAACGCCATGCAAAACGCCGTCGACAGTGTGGTGTATGCGACGTGAAAAGGTTTAAACGCTATAGATCCACGCCCACACTATGTGGTGTTATATCGGTTGGCCAAAGTACTTGAACAAGTGAATTTGTTTTTCTCTTAGATAAAAGTTTAAATACAAAGGATTTTTGATAAAAGTTCAAATACAATGAATTATTAATGTAAAAGTATTAAAATGTTGTTTTTAGTAGGAATGTGAAATTTTAAATTTTCACATGTGTAATTTGTTATTAATTATTTCCTTCATAACTTTCTTTAATCTATGTCGTTTGTGGGGACTTGAACCTAAGACCTCTCTTTTCCAAACATAAATATTTAAAGACTTTGTTTTTGGCAATTGACCACCGCCCCATTGGTCTTCATGTATAACTTTCAATTGTTAGTTTTTTCAAGCGTAATTTTGAGTTTTCTTCATGCGTAATTAATTTTTTTACATTTGTATGTTAAATGTACCTTGTGCGTTTAAGTTACCTCCATAAAAATAGTTAGATCGGTTACCATGAGCGGGCCATAATCCTATTTCATTGAGACATGGAAAGCCCATAATAAACTCTCTGACATAATAAACTCCCAAGAAAGGCAATGGCCCATAATAAACTCTCTGAATTCTGAAGTTCTAAACTGTCTCCACGGCTCCGCCGATCACCAACCATTGGTTCAAGGCCATTGTTTTAAAAGTCCACATCTTTTCAAAGGACTCCAAGTCTTTGACATTGTATTTTGGGTTGTCTCAACTCAAAACACCATCCATTTAACATCTCTACATGTAACTAGAGATGTACAAATCAATTTTTTTTTAAACCGGATGGGATTTTATCTGATCTAAATAGGTCAAACATTGGTGAAAACCATAATGTGTAAATCAGAATCGGGGTTTATCCGGTTTAAGCGTCCATAAAACTTGATCCAATTGCATTCGAATCAGATTATAGAAACCGGGTTTCATATCTTTTTTTAAACAAATAAAATAAAAGATATATAAAAAAAAATCAAAAAAATCATTTTTTTTTTGTTTTTTGTAAGTTATATAACATGAATTCGTTAAAAACATAAAAAAATAACAAATAAATCTACTAAAATTCATATTTATAGATTTTTACAAGTAATATAACACAACAAGATTACAAAAATATATCAAATAAATAATAAATAATAAGCTCCATAAAATTCATATTGTATTTAGTGGTAAAAAATCCGGGTCCAAAAAATCAGGATCGGATCCGATGCGAAAGGATCCGAAAAATTCGTTGGGTTAAAGATTTTATAATTCATATTGGATCCTGCAAATCCCATCGGTTTGTATCTGCTTCAGAATTTCCAATTTCCTCACTGAATTGGTTTCAGAATCAATTTTTTTTACCCCTTTTGGCATGTAACCATCATTTTAAAGTCAAAATTTGATGAAAAGATGAAGATGCTAACGAACACATCTAAAGGATTTTTTGTACCCCTGGCATGTAACCACCATTTTAAGTTCTCTCTTTATTTTTTCTACAATTTGTATGTTCTTTTCTTTTTTTCCTTTATATTAAACGTATACTTTAACCCCTTCGTAATATCACAAAACATAAAGTCAAGAGAGGCAAACATCAAATTTATGCTCCACTCTTTGCGGCTACCTAACGTTAAGCTATACATTAGTCTTAGAGCATTCAAATCACGTCACGTGCATCAAATTCTATAAGAGAGTGCTCATGATTATAAATAGTGGTTATTCGAGATTTTGAGTGGAGAAAAGAGAAAATGTTTTTTGTTCATCTGTAAATATGAAAAAGAGTTAATTGTCATTTTCGTCTTTGTGTTTTGTCCAATTATACATGTTCAGGCCAAATTTCAAATTTAGGGCCGTCTCCGAAAATAAAAAAAAAAAAAAAAAAAATTAGCCCTGTTCGAGATAAAAAATTTGGGCTCTATTCGCAAATCTTCATATAATATAAACCCATCAATCATTCAATCAAATATATAAATACAACGATAATTGTTATGAAATTGATAAAAAAAAATAACAAAAATAGTGTAGCAAAAATGATCAAGTGTCGAACCTACTTACTAAGCGAACAGTGAGGTTCTCTTAGCGTTTTTTGAAGCAAAGCTCTCGATCAACTCCTTGTAATCCATAGTATCTAATATTTCACTTTCAATAGATATGGCCGGATAGGTGTTTGTATTTAGAAACGAGAGGCATAATTTCTAAATATTAAACAAAAACATTCATTCAATCACACAAAGTCTAAACATACATAATACATTTAAAGTATTAAACATCAAACAAAATTACTAAACATTAGCATTTAGGGCCCTAAACATATGAAATCAGAATTACACAATAAGACTAAAGGTTTAAAAAAAGAATTATATACCTCAATCTCAAGATTATCCAACCCACAAAACCCTGAATTCGCCCTTTGAAACACCTCCTGCTTCGATGATGATGATATCCTTGATTTCTCACTCGATTTCGACCTATAAATCCCCTCCTCTGCTACGATGATGATGAATCCCCCAAGTCAGGGCCGTCGTCTGATGTCTGATGGTGATGAACGACTGAACGTGAATGTCGACAGGCGACTTTCTGTTTTCCCACAATTGGGTTATAATTTTGAAAAACTTTTGTTTATTAATCACTTGGGTCTTGGGGCTGGGCTTGTTAATTGGGTTTATAAAACTTTGGGTCTTTTAAGCATGCCCTTATTTATAAAACTTTTAATTGGGTTTTAAAATTCTTATACACATGCTCTTATTTATAAAAACATCCAGATTTTTTAAGATTGACCATTGGGGCTTTTAAGCGTGCCCTTATTTATAAAACTTTAATTGGGTTTTGAACTTGCTATACAAAGGCTCTTATTTATAAAAACATCCATATATATATATATATATATATATAGGGGAATATTCATTTGAGAAGAAAATTAAATTAAGAAGAAAAAGAACAAAGGGTACAAATGTAAAACATTAAATAGTTTTTCTCTCAATTCATTTATTATTATCTTTGACTAATTAATTAGTCATAAACACTATCATCCTCCACACTTAAATTTTTGCTTACACACACCATATTTATCCTACATGTTTTAAAATTTATCGTACACATATTGAAATTTATCCTACACGGCTCGTAATTCATCCTACACACCTCGTAATTTATGCTACACTCTAAATTATATATATATATATATATATATATATATATATATATATATATATATATATATATATATTCGTTTTTTGAAAAAAATATGGTATTTTGAAAATAAGTTACAAATTTAATGTAGTTAGCTATTAAAAAGGAAGACTACCAATTAATGATCCATCTAAGTTTACCGATATACCCTTACACTAATATTAAATACAAAAATTAAATGAAGTAAAATAAAGCATTCTTATTGGTTGAAATTTCTTCTTTTTTTATTCTTACAAAAAAATTATTCTCATTTGAACTCTCCACTATATATATATATATATATATAATTTAAAAATTTTCGGGCCCTATATTGATTTGGGCCCTGATCGCAGGCCCATCCTGCACATGCTTTTAGCCGGCCTTGTTCAAATTTATACTATTTTCGTCCCCGACAATCTTGAAACATGCCGGTTTCGTCAAAAAATACATGATTTAACTGTCATTTTCATCCCTGTGGTTTGTCCAATTATTTGATTCAACCTTATTTTTTACGGAATTGACATGTTTCAAGAATGTCATAACTGCAATGGAACAAATTTGAAATTTGGCCTAAACTGGTATAATTGGACAAACCACATGGACGGAAATGATAGTTAACTCTATGAAAAAACACTGTTTACCCTATAATAATTTTAATATTTTTAGAAAGTGATTATGAGCAGAGTAGAGAGAAAAAACAATGATAAAGATATAAAAAGAATTATTTACTTGAAAAGAAAAGGAAAAGATAGTGATTTTTATTGTAATTATAAAGAAAAAAATGATGGATATTATGTTAATGCTCTTATACTTGCCATTGTCACACTACCCCAACCTACAAACATAGCCAAACTGCCATTGTTGACAGAGGCAGGCGCACACGTAAGCGACATCCTTTGTAGAAAGAAGTTGCATCTCTCGGCTTCTACCCATTAGACTATAGGGTATGGAGAGCCCCATCCTCAAGAGGATGGGCCGTCACGTCAGCGTCACGCAGACTCGGCTTGGAGGGGATGTACCTACTGGGGTGGGGATGAACCCCTTTATATATATATATATATGTATCATGTATGTATGTATAGATGTGTGTGTGTTAGGAGAGAGGAGAGAGGCACGGCTACACCGGCTGTGGGGAGCCGAAGTTGCCGGGCCGGACATGAGGGGGGTGGTGTGGGGGACCGGCGCCGGTCCTAGCCGGGCATCAGCCGACCCCATACCCACTAGTCTTAAAACCCATCGTATGTCATGACAAAAAGGCTGCGTCTCAAATCATTGGTTATTGTATATATTTCATTTAATTAGATTAAAAATAGACCTGCCTCATCTACTTTGACTTGGTAAAAGCAGTACTCCTCTTCTTTTTATTTTAATAACTTGTATTAACATTTGTTTTAGGGATGACAATGGGTCGGGTTTGGGACGGATTTAGGTAATCCCAGACCCAAACCCGGTTAGATAAGCTTGTCCCAAACCCGTCCCAAAACTTGTCGGGTTTCTAGCGGGTAAATACCCATTGGGTATCGGGTATACCCGCGGGTTTCGTGTAAACCCGTTAATTTAAAAAGATTACTCGTTGGATATACTCATCTCAAAACCCATTGGGTATCTATCGGGTAACTACTAACCGGTTACATTTTGTATTGTCATTGTAAAAATATATATCAAATAACTACAATGTATACGGGATAGAATACCTATATGTGTAAAAAATGGATGTATCATATATATACTTATTTAATAATATAAAAGAAATTATATCGGGTAAACGGGTACAGTTTATCGGGTAATTGGGTCGGGTAAACGGGTATATCACTAAATCCCAAACCCGTCCCAAACCCGTGAAAAAAATAAACACTATTCCCAAACCCGTCCCAAACCCGATTAACCGACCCCAAACCCGTCCCAAATGTGTCGGGTTTCGGGTTTACCCAACGGGTTCGGGTTTGATTGCCATCCCTAATTTGTTTAGAGTAAATTCTCATTTCAGTCCACGAGGTTTGTTTAAATTTGTCATTTTAGTCCAAATAGTTTTTTTCTCTTCTGGGTTTCTGACTTTTCCATTTTATTGTTATTTTGATCATATTGCCTAACTCCATCCAAAAACCTCATTTTTAACAAGGGGTATTTTGGGAATTTTCAATTTATATCTCTCAAATTGTCATTCTGTTCCATTTCTTTTTTATATTAAAAAAATAAAAGAAAAATATCTAATTAGTGGAACCCATCGCTACCCTCCCTTTCTTCGTCAAACCCGCTCTCTCTCTCTCTACCTTCACCTCAATTTACATCTCCTGTAACAACCCGACTTTTCAAAGTCAAAGTACAAATCAAAGTCAAAGTCAAGATCTTATTTAGATCTGACATTTCTTGCTTATTTATTGCTTTATACTCTCGAAATTCGATAGACGATATATATGTTAACGACATTTTAGACTATGTTCTACAATACATTTTATAACGCTTATTCAAAACGCACTTATCGCTTTAACGCTATATACAAACGCATACTATTTAAACACACTTTATCGCAGTGTTACTATCGCTATCACAACGCATCGCAAACTCAAAACGCAGTTATGGTTATTGTTCTATGTGGGTACGTTATTATGTGTTACTTGTGTGTGCCTTATATACGTTTTGGGATGTTATTCGAAATGCAATCGCAACTCTACCGCTATCGCAATCTCATCGCAACTCGAAACGCAGACTTTCTTTAGGCTTTTTATGAGTTATATTATTTGTGTAACTACTTGTTTAATGCTATCGCATCGCTCACTCTCAACTCGCTTAAACGCAACACAACGCTAAACGCACGAAACGAAAGTCGGAAACCAACTCGCACGACCCAAACCGATCGAACGACCAACTGATCGAATGATCATCCGGCCGGATGTCCATCCGATCGGATGGCCATCCGATCGACTGGCCATCCGACCCACTTCTCTGCACCGCCTTTCTCACCTCTCACCTATAAATACCCACCTGTCACTCAACTGTTCATTGATGTGATAGCCCTATCTAACTAGCACGCTCTCAAGCACTTTTCACTCGATTCGAGGCTATTTCCGTAAGTATTTCACCCTAAATCTTGTACTTCCATTATCAGCACACACTTTCTCATCATCTTCTCCATCGAATCTTACATTTTCACCATGGAAATCACCTGATTTGGGCTGTTTTAGGGTGACGTCACCGCGGGTTCTTATGAACACTGAAGTGTGACATCATCTCATCAAGATTTGCCCAGATCTAAAGGATTTCTACATGATTTAACACGAATCACAACTAGATTTCAACACTATTTAACTGATTTCAAACTTTCTTTCAACTCTTTTGCACTCTTTTACTCAAAACCATCAGAATCTGGACTCGTTCAGGCTCTCCACTCATTCTCTAGCAGAGAACCGGTCTGAGGACAGATTTCTACCAAAGAGACGACCGATTCATGGGTTGAACATGAAACTCTGTCAAGAACAGTTAAGTCTGATCGAATGGGGTGATTCCCATCCGATCGACTGAGTTGGACTTGGTGTGGTTTCCGTTTTTTGACACGTCATCATGCCGTCTCCGTTAAACTTCAAAACTTTTAACTTAGAAAACTTTATGAAGATTTTCAAAATGTCAGTTCGCCAATCAAATAGCCATCCGATAGGATAACCATCCGATCGAATGACTATTCGACTAGGTGACTTGTAAGATCAACACTTGAACAATTATGCAAAACTTCAGAGATTATCAACTTTCAATCAAATAGCAATTCGATCGAATGGCCATTCGTCCGGATGACCATCCAACCGGATGACTTGACAATTAGAGACATTTCACATTTTTCAAAATGCTATAACGAAAACTTCAAAAGTTCAAACACTTTACAAACACACTCATTCCATCGAATGACCAGCCGAACGAATGGTCATCCATCCGGATGGTCATCCGACCGACTCATCAGTCGACATTTCAACTGTTATACGCTGTTTCACGCACCGTTCAACGCTTACGCTTTCATTCTGTACTCAGGCTAACCTCCAGGCGCTCCCTTCAATCCAAGGCAGTGTTTATTTAGTAAACACATACTATGAGTATACTCGAACCCATTTTCTTTAACGCACTTTGGGTGTTACATACGTTACCTATATCAAATCACTTCGAACACACAACACAAACACTTTTAACGCTAACTGCTCTCGCATGTTATACGTGATTCGATGAATGCTTGTATGTTATGTTTACACCGTGTTTGTTTGCCTGAAACCTCAGCAACGATAGTACTATCGTTTGGACTCAGCACCTGTCGTGGACAGGGGTTGTTAAGGGTTTTACTTCACATGGTCACAGTGGTGATAATGTGTTGCGTATTATACAACTCGCAGTTATGTCAGTTGCATACTTCATTGTCGATAGCTTACTTGCTTCACATTTCTACGTGTTACATGCTGGTTATGCGTAAACGCTTTTGCCAAACTACATGCTATTAAACTTGTATGTTCACCTTTACACAATGCGTATTGACTTTATTTTAACGTATGTGACAGGTGTCTAGGATGCTATGTTTGCTGTGATGAATCAAGTTAGGTGGTCTAGAAACCCACGAATGAAATCTGAGTTGTCGGAACTGTTTACTTGTCCTTGAGAACAATGTCTGTAATAACTGTTTTTATTTTATATGTTGATGGTATGGGACATGAACTTTAAATATATTTGAGTAAACTGCCATTTTGGTCCCTGTGGTTTGGCCAGTTTTGCCATTTTAGTCCAAATCTCAAACTTTTTACATCTGGGTCCCTGTGGTTTCGTTTTTGTTGCCATTTTGGTCCAAAACTCAAATCAGATCAGATTTCTCAAAAACCCCCCCTGCTATTTAGTCCTTTTCTGAAGGGGCATTTTGGTCATTTTAAAAAAAAACCCTGTCTGTCTCTCTTCTCTCCTCTCTATCTGCAGATAACCAAAAAAAAACCCCTGTCTCTCTCTCTCTTTTCTCTCTCTCTATTTGCAGATCATCACCAAAAAAACCTATCTCTCTCTTCTCTCTCTCTATCTACAGTCTATTACCCTTCACTTAGGGTTATATGACAGTGAGCAAAGAAGAACCAGAAGCACCTGAACCACCACCGCCCTCATCCAACCTGAACTACCTTCATCAAACCCAGATCAACTCTTCACACAAAAATACACTTTATAAACATACAATGTACAGATTCACAACAATCACACTCTCTCCCAATGCCGTCTTTGAGGGGGTGCGGAGTAGGCGACGGCACGGGGCCCAAACCCTCCGGGGGCCCAAATCTTTTTAATTTTGTATAGAATTTATGTTGTATAAGCTAGAATATATATACTAAATCGAAAAATGACACAAACAAGCTCTTGTTGGGGTGGTTATTGCCTTGTTTAGACGACAAGGAGACGCGGGTTCTAATCCCGGTGTCTCCAAATTCTCTATTTTAGCTTCATTTTTTAGTTTTTTTAGTTGTATATGATATTTAATGCCTAATTTTGTCAACTGCATCTTTTCCTTTAATTAATAAATTACTAACTACGCTTAGCCAAAAATAACTATTTAAATTACTCACATAAATTTATTTTAGTGATTAAATAATTGATGAGTTTATAATACATGGAAATTTACGAATAGGTCCCAAAATTTTTATCTCGCACAGGGCCAATTTTCTTTTTGTTATTTTCAGAGACGGCCCTGCTCTCTCCCTAACTTTCTCTCTCAACAAAAGCCACCACCACCGCACCACAACCATCACCATCACCACCGCACAACCACCTCTAACGCAATAGATCCAGATCTCGATCGTCGATTTCAAGCTCTCAGATCCAAACCTAAACCTAAAATCGCCGCCGCTCATGAAGATGTAGATGTAGATGACCTGTTTGCTCGATTTCAAGCTCTGCATTCTAGGTTGAAAAGGAGATCTTTGAGGTGGAGAAGAAGTGCCAGAAATTGAGTTGTTTTTTCTGTTATTTTTTAGGTAAATTTCTATAAATTGTTAGCTTTATCTCTAGGTTGTAATAAAATATTTTCTGTTATTGTTGAGGAATTTAGGTTGGAATAATATCTTTTGTTATTGTTGAGGAATTTGGGTTGTAATAATGTCTGATTGTGCTGCTTGATTGGCATGATTTCAGAGTTTTGGGTTGTAATTATTTGGGGATGATGCTGAGTTTCTTTCTAGTTAGGGTTTTATTTGGGGATGATGATGATTTATTTGGGGAAGATGAAGATGATTATTTGGACCTGTTGTTTATAGAGAGAGAAGATGAAGATGAAGATGGCAGTGGTAGCCATTGTTGTTTATGATGATGATGATTTATTTGGGGAAGATGAAAATGTTAAATGAAAAGCAAAATGACCAAAATGCCCCTGAACTAAAAGACAAAATAGGAGGTTGCAACAGTAAAAAAAATGGGGTTTTTGAGTTTTGGACCAAAATGGCAACAAAAACGAAACCACAGGGACCCATATGTAAAAAGTTTGAGATTTGGACTAAAATGACAAAACTGCCCAAACCACAGGGACCAAAATGGCAGTTTACTCTATGTTATAATTAATAGTTGTTATGAATTCTCCTGGACAATCTGTTTCGCTCAGTGTCGCGCCCCGATAATTCCGCCATCGGTTGAGGTGTGACAGATTGGTATCAGAGCCATAACTATAGGGAATTAGGAAAGACTCGACCTAGTCCGGGTCGATGTCTTATGATTGACCTAGTCTATAGTCTAAGTACCAACAGACCGCCTTGTGCGAACCCAGTAGGGATTCTGCACGAGCCTGCTATTGTTACTCTCGATCGAATTCTCAAAGGAAAGGTTGACTTTGTGCGAAGCTGTCAAACCATGTACAGATATGCTATCAACTTTTCCTCAGGCTGATGACACACACATTTTTTGAAAACACTCGCATACCACAAACGAGTGGTTGGATCGAGATTAGGTGTGAAAACCGAAAACTCTCGATGAAATCGCTCACTCCACTCATATTTTTACTATCAAACACGAGAATTTGCGTTGAGTCAGGAGTGAAATCCATATCTCGACAAAATTCTCCACCTCTATCCCGTGGTTTTGCCATAAAAACAGAATAAAGTAGTTAAGTTAGGGGTGAAACCCGTTTCTTAATGACTTATTCTGCTCTCTATTTGGTTTTACAAAACTCTCACCAAAGTCTCGATGGATTCCAATGACACGAGTCACGTAGCAGCCAGAAGGGATGCGTGTCGTTTGCCATGATTTGGCGAGAGCACAGTCTCCTATGTCAAAACGTGTACTTGAGGCCTTTGAGACTATTCGAATCACTTTGGGTAGTCGATGTCTATCACCCAAGACAATCTATTTCGAATTTAAGCCCGCAATCGCTGATTTTACAATTTATCGCTTTTATGTGCTTTCATGTGTTTTACATTTATGTGTTTCGATTTTGGAGACTTTGTTCGCTTTCCGTTCATCGCTTTATCAAACGCGCACAACTCGCACTGCACACATATCTCAAAATGCTAACAAATCCAAGACACGCTATGAACTATTCGCATCGCTATTCCCTGTTTACGCTACTCGTTATCGCTACTCGCACTCATAACTCTCGATCGCTTTACGCCGCTGTGAAAGATAGGTGAATACGTGCAAGATATGTAGGTGAATACGTGAAAAATAGGAAGGTGAATACGTGAAAAATACATGCTTATATGCTTCTGTGCTTAAATGCTTACGTGGATGACGTACTTATGTTCCTATGTGTTATGTGCCGACGTGTTCCTGTGCTTTATGGACTAATAATAATAGTATGATGGTTATACGCTAAACTAGCATCTTGACCCGATATAACCGAATCTCGTCTGAGTCCTATGACGATGTCTGCTGCAGACTATGTCTTCTCTTGGCTCCCACACTCGTCGCAATGCTCAGAGAAGCAGAGATGACAAGAGCATCGCTTCTCTAGTCGCCAAAGAGATGGCAAAAGTTATACCGTAGATCGTCAGAGAGATCAACGAGCTGAAGAGCAACTCCTCCGTTGAATCCAAAAGCGACTCCCCTAGAGCGCCATTCAACTTTAAGCAATTCAAGGCATGTGGCCCTAAGGACTTGAAGACTGGCCCATCGCCATGTTCCAGTGGTTTGACTCGATTGAAGTCACTCTTCGTCAAAGAGGATGTCCAGACAACCTCCGCACTGTTAACGCAACTGGAGTTTTTCAGTCCAGGGCTCTAGACTGGTGGACTGCGGAGCGGAACAGGCGTGGGAACGACGCAGCCTATGGACTCTCTTGGGTGGAACTGAAGGAAGTCATGATGAAAGAATTATGTCCCCCACATGAACTCCAGAAGCTAGAAAACGAGTTTTGGAATATCAAGCAAGAAGGTGGCGACAATGCTGGTCTCATTGCTCGCTTTAAGCAGCTCAGCATCATCTATCCTGGCCAAGTGTCAACTCCAGACATCATAATCAAGAAATACATCCATGCTCTACCAGATTGTGTTGCCGATTTTGTTCAAGCAGCCAAGACTACCACCATTGAGGAGACCTACCAGCTCGCTGCGGAGATCAATGATAAGCGAGTTTTGGCTGGTTACTTCAAGACCTTAACCAAGAGCTTGAATCAAGCAACTGCTACTCCCGCTCCCGCTACCGACACCGCCTCATCACAAGGTTCAAAATCGTCATGTCAAAACCGCAAACGCAAGGGTAACAACAACAAGAATTTTGCCGCAACTGCCGCTCCTCTCAATGCTATACCCGTCCAACCCCACCAGAACCAGAACCGTCAAGTCGCTGCTCCTGTGACCAACGCACCGCCTGCAAAGCGTGAGTACACTGGTCCTCATCCTCTCTGCCCTACTTGTACTTACCATCAGCCAGCTGGGATAGCTTTCCGTTTTTGTGTGCACTGCAACATCTACGGACAGTTCACAGTGAACTGTCGCACTGGCCCACGTCAACAAGCTCAAGCTGTTCAGGTTCCTACTCCACCAGCTCAACCTCTTGCTATCCAGGGTAACCCAGCAGCTCATGCCCCTACTGCTCATGCACGAGCCTGCTATGCATGTGGTGACCCTAATCATTTCACAATTGTCTGCCTGAACCGTGTGGTGAAACAAGAGCCACAACAACCACCGCAGTAGCAACAACAACAACAACAGCAGCAGCAACAGCCACAACAACAAGCAGCTCGTGGACGCGCTTTCAACATCAACGCACGCCAAGCTCAAACTGACAATAACGTTGTCAATGGTACATTCCTCGTTAATGGTATTTATGCTTCGTGTTTATTTGATACTGGAGCCGATAACTGTTTTGTGTCGTTTGAATTCGAAAAGCACCTAAACCGTAAACGCGCCCCAACGACGTTCGAAGTAGAAATTGCCATTAGAAGAACCGTCACTGTTAGTTCTGTTCTACGTGATTGTACTCTTGAACTCAAAAATCACATTTTCCCGATCGATCTTATCCCGATGCAGCTTGGTAGTTTTGATATCATAGTAGGCATGGATTTTCTTCGTGAAAATCGTGCTGAAGTTGTTTGTTTCGAAAAGATGATCCGTTTCTCTCTTTCAAACGGTGATCAACTCTGTGTCTATGGCGAAGTATCTTCGAAGGAACTTAAACTCATGTCGTGCATTCAAGCAAGAAAGTATCTCCGCAAGGAATACAAGGCTTTCTTGGCACACATCATAGTAGCAGAGAAGGAAAAGAAAGAGAAGGCAGTGGAAAAGGTGCTCGTGGTTCGTGATTTTCCAAATGTCTTTCCTGAAGATTTACCTGGTCTGCCACTGTCTCGTGATATCGATTCTCATATTGACCTCATTCCTAGAGCTAACCCTGTCGCTAAAGCACCTTACCGTCTCGCTCCGTCCGAAATGCGCTAACTATCCAGCCAACTCCAGGAACTGCTTGATAAAGGCTTCATATACCCTAGCACATCTCCATGGGGTGCACCTGTCCTTTTCGTTAAAAAGAAGGATGGATCGTTCCGAATGTGCATCGAATATAGGGAACTCAATAAGCTTACTATAAAAAATCGCTATTCCTTACCTCAAATCGATGATTTGTTTGATCAATTGCAAGGCGCTACGTGTTTTTCCAAGATCAATCTATGCTCTGGTTATCATTAGTTAAGAATCCAGGAGGAAGATATCCCAAAAACCGCTTTTCGTACTCGCTACGACCACTATGAATTTGTCGTTAGGCCCTTTGGTCTTACTAATGCCCCCACAGTTTTCATGGATTTGATGAATCGCGTGTGTAAACCCTTTCTCGACCGTTTCGTCATCATGTTTATCGATGATATCCTTATCTATTCGAAATCAAAAGCCGAACACGCGCAGCATCTCCGTTTGGTCCTCGAACTACTTCAAGGAAATCGCCTCTATGCCAAGTTCTCCAAGTGTGAATTTTGGCTTGAGGAGGTTCAATTTCTCGGTCATATTGTCAATAGTCAAGGTATTCACGTCGATCCCACGAAGATTGAAGCAGTTAAGAGTTGGATTACGCCAAAACCCCATCCGAAGTTCGTTCTTTCCTCAGATTAGCTGGATATTATCGCCGATTTATCGCTGATTTCTCTAAAACCGCCATTCCTCTCACCTCTCTTACGCATAAAGACAAGCCTTTTGTTTGGGGAACCGAACAAGAGGAAGCTTTTCAAACTCTCAAGCGTATGCTTTGCAACGCTCCTATACTCGCGCTACCCGATGGAAACAACGACTTCGTAGTCTATTGCGATGTCTCTAACCTAGGTCTCGGTTGTGCTCTTATGCAACGAGACAAGGTTATCGCGTACGCCTCTCGTCAGCTCAAAGTCCATGAGAAGAACTACACGACCCACGATCTCGAACTCCGTGCAGTTGTTTTCGCATTAAAGATTTGGCGACACTACCTATATGGTACCAAGTGTACGGTCTTCACCGACCACAAGAGCCTACAACACATCTTAAATAAGAAAGAACTTAATATGCACCAACGCAGATGGGTTGAACTTCTCAACGACTACGACTGTGAGATTCGCTACCACCCAGGCAAAGAAAATGTCGTTAAGATGCTCTTAGCCGATGAAGCTATTTACATAGCGTTCGTAATGTTCAAGCCCAACACGACCTCGAAGCTCTCATTCGCGACGCTCAACACGCCTGTTTCGCTGAACGCACTTTGAAGGAAGAACGAATTCTTGGAACCGAAAACCAATTAATGAATAAGCCTAACGGTATATTTCACTATCTCGACCGAATTTGGATTCCCAATCGCAATAATCTCCGAGAGATTTTGCTAGACGAAGCCCACAAATCTCGATATTCCATTCATCCCGGTGCCGGCAAGATGTACCAGGACCTGCGTGCCATGCATTGGTGGCCTGGAATGAAAAAGGATATCGCTATCTATGTTTCAAAATGCCTAACTTGTTCCAAAGTCAAGGTCGAACATCAACGACCCTCTGGCTTACTCGAACAACCTGAGATCCTTATGTGGAAATGAGAGAGTATAGCTATGGATTTCATTACGAAACTCCCACGCACGCCATCAGGTCACGATAGCATTTGGGTTATCGTTGATCATCTTACTAAATCCGCCCACTTTCTGCCGATACGGGAAGACTACAAGGTTGAATGATTAGCATGAATCTATACCGACGAAGTCATTTGCGACATGGGACACCTCGTGACATCATCTCTGACCGCGATGGTCGATTCACATCGCGTCTCTGGGAAACTTTTCAATCCGCTCTCGGTACTACCCTCAATTTTAGTACTGCTTTCCATCCCCAGACCGACGGTCAGACTGAACGCACGATTCGCACCCTTGAAGACATGCTTCGTTCGTGCGTTATAGATTTTGGTGGTAATTGGGATTCGCATTTACCTTTAGTCGAATTATCGTACAACAACAGTTATCACTCTAGCATTCAAATGGCACCATTTGAGTCATTATATGGAAGAAAATGTCGATCGCCTATTGTATGGTATGAGATCGGAGACGCGCAAATTACCGGTCCCGAGTTATTGCAAGAAACAACTGACAAGATCCTCCAGATACGACACAACCTCTTGAAAGCTCGGATTCATCAAAAGAGTTACGCCGATAAATGCCGTAAGCCCCTTAAATTTGACGTTGGTGATCACGTACTCCTAAAGGTTTCGCCTTGGAAGGGGGTGGTCCGATTCGGTAAGAAAGGAAAGCTAGCGCCTCGATACGTTGGACCCTTTAAGATTCTGGAAAGAATTGGCAAAGTGGCCTACAGACTCGAATTACCGGAGGAACACAGCAACGTACACCCGACTTTCCACGTTTCGAACCTCAAAAAGTGTCTAGCCGAACAGAATCTACATGTTCCTCTTGAGGATTTACAAGTGGACGAAACATTAAACTTCGTGGAAAAGCCAGTAGAAATCATGGACCGAGAGACCAAGAAACTCCGACGCTCACGCATTCCTATAGTGAAGGTTCGCTGGGAAGGCAAGCGCGACGCCGAGTTCACCTTGGAACTCAAGAGTGATATGAAAGCTAAATATCCACATCTCTTCATTACGCCTGCGCCTTAATTTCAGGAAGAAATTCCCTAAAGTAGGGGAGGCTGTAACAACCCGACTTTTCAAAGTCAAAGTACAAGTCAAATTCAAAGTCAAGATCTTATTTAGATCTGACATTTCTTGCTTATTTATTGCTTTTTACTCTCGAAATTCGATAGACGGTATATATGTTAACGGCATTTTAGACTATGTTCTACAACACATTTTATAACGCTTATTCAAAACACACTTATTGCTTTAACGCTATATATAAACGCATACTATTTAAACGCACTTTATCGCAGTGTTACTATCGCTATCACAACGCATCGCAAACTCAAAACGCAGTTATGGTTATTGTTCTATGTGGGTATGTTATTATGTGTTACTTGTGTGTACCTTATATACGTTTTGGGATGTTATTCGCAAACGAAATCGCAACTCTACCGCTATCGCAACTCGAAACGCAGACTTTCTTTAGGCTTTTTATGAGTTATATTATTTGTGTAACTACTTGTTTAATGCTATCACATCTCTTACTCGCAACTCGCTAAACACAACGCTAAACGCACGAAACAAAAGTCGGAAACCAACTCGCACGAGCCAACCAATCGAACGACCAACCGATCGAATGATCATCGGACCGGATGCCATCCGATCGGATGGCCATCCGATCGACTGGCCATCCGACCCACTTCTCTGCACCGCCTTTCTCACCTCTCACCTATAAATACCCACCTGTCACATCAACTGTTCATTGATGTGACAGCCCTATCCGACCAGCACGCTCTCAAGCACTTTTCACTCGATTCGAGGCTATTTCCGCAAGTATTTCACCCTAAATCTTGTACTTCCATCATCAGCACACACTTTCTCATCATCTTCTCTATCGAATCTTACATTTTCACCATGGAACTCACCTGATTTGGGCTGTTTTAGGGTGACGTCACCGCGGGTTCTTATGAACACTGAAGTATGACATCGTCTCATCAAGATTTGCCCAGATCTAAAGGATTTCTACATGATTTAACACGAATCACAACTAGATTTCAACACTACTTAACTGATTTCAAACTTTCTTTCAACTCTTTTGCACTCTTTTACTCAAAACCGTCAGAATCTGGACTCGTTCAGGCTCTCCACTCATTCTCTAGCGGATAACCGGCTTGAGGACAGATTTCTACCGAAGAGACGACCGATTCACAGGTTGAACATGAAACTCCGTCAAGAACAGTTAAGTCTGATCGAATGGGGTGATTCCCATCCAATCGACTGAGTTGGACTTGGTGTGGTTTCCGTTGTTTGACACGTCATCACGCCGTCTCCGTTAAACTTCAAAAATTTTAACTTAGAAAATTTGAACAATTATGCAAAACTTCAGAGAATATCAGCTTTCAATCGAATAGCCATTCGATCGAATGGCCATCCGTCCGGATGACCATTCGATCGAATGGCAATGGTCATCCGGACGGATGACCATTCGACTGGATGACTTTACAATTAGAGACACTTCACATTTTTCAAAATGCTACAATGAAAACTTCAAAAGTTCAAACACTTTACAAACACACTCATTCCATCGAATGACCAGCCGATCGAATGGTCATCCGTCCGGATGGTCATTCGACCGACTCATCATTCGACATTTCAACTGTTACACGCTGTTTCACACACCGTTCAACGCTTACGCTATCATTCTGTACTCAGGCTAACCTCCAGGCGCTCCCTTCAATCCAAGGCAGTGTTTATTTAGTAAACACATACTGTGAGTGTACTCGAACCCATTTTCTTTAACGCACTTTGGGTGTTACATACGTTACCTATATCAAATCACTTCGAACACACAACGCAAACACTTTTAACGCTAACCGCTCTCGCATGTTATACGTGATTCGATGAATGCTTGTATGTTATGTTTGCACAGTGTTTGTTTGCTTGACACCTTAGCAACGATAGTACTATAGTTTGGACTCAACACCTGTCGTGGATAGGGGTTGTTAAGGGTTTTACTTCACATGGTCACAGTGGTGGTAATGTGTTGCGCATTCTACAACTCGCAGTCATGTCGGTTGCATACTTCGTTGTCGATAGCTTACTTGCTTCACATTTCTACTTGTTATATGCTGGTTATGCGTAAACGCTTTCGCCATACTATATGCTATTAAACTTGTATGCTCACCTTTACACAATATGTATTGACTTTATTTTAACGTATGTGACAGGTGTCTAGGATGCTGTGTTTGCTGTGATGAATCAAGTTAGGTGGTCTAGAAACCCACGAATGAAATCTGAGTTGTCGGAACTGTTTACTTGTCCTTGAGAACAATGTCTGTAATAACTGTTTTTATTTTATATGTTGATGGTATGGGACATGAACTTTAAATATATTATAATCAATAGTTGTTATGGATTCTGCTGGACAATCTGTTTCGCGCCCCGATGATTCCGCCATCGGTTGGGGGTGTGACATCTCCCAACCACCACTACCATCAACACTAGCCACCACCACCATTAGATATTTTTCTTTTATTTTTTCAATATAAAAAAAGAATGGATCAAAATGGCAATTTGAAAGATTTAAATTGAAAATCCCCAAAGTACCCCTGGTTAAAAATGGGGTTTTTGGATGGAGTTAGGCAATTTGATCAAAATGGAAACAAAAAGGAAAAGTCAAGGACACAGAGGAGAAAAAAAACTATTTGGACTAAAATGACAAATCTGGACAAACCTAAGGGACTAAAATGGCAATTTACACAAATTTTTAACTTTTTGATAGTCAGACATGAAAAGTAATATAGAAACATAAAGTTATACACATAATCCAAATGAATGAAGTATCATCCGTATAAGAATCAAGGAAACGAAACGAACTAAATATAACTCAGAATACAATATTGGTAAGTTTCCAATAACATTATATTTTGTGAAAGTATACATTTACAAATAAAGCATCATAAATACACGAGGACAAGATGAATATAACATGTAAGGGTTGCCAAAAGAATAATTAAATGACGTGTGCGAGTGTGTATATATTTTTTAGTATATTTTTAGCTCTTTTACTCGCCAATTCAAGTTTTAAATTTATAAAACACGATATTCTACTATCACTCTACTCACACGTTATGGAAAGTGCACCCATCGCGGACGCAGTATAGTGATGACAAGATAGCGAGTTCGTCCAAAGACACAAGGGCTTTTAATACCGGCTTACCGTCAAGGTCTAATCGAACCAAACTCTGAGAAAAGATTTTTAATCTAATAAAAAGATAAAAACAGAAAATAAAATAAAAATAAAAATAGATAGACAAGAAAGAATCACTTGGATCCGACTTATCTTTCATGTACCCTTTTGATGATTTCCGCACTTTGGACATTTTAAGAGATTATCTTAGTTATAGTAGTAGGCCCCTCTTGTGAAGGCGACGTTACCCTCAACATAGTGGTTTGAGTCAGCAAGTATACAATCCCACTAGGCTGGATTATTGAAAGATAAATAAGTAAGTTATTAATGCAAATATGGTGGGCCCTCTTCCAGGCAGCGGTCACCCTCAACCAGTTGGTCTGAGTCAGCAGGGTACAGTCTTCGCGGGGTTGGTTTAAAGTTTTAATAGTAGTTTATGAATAAGGGGTTAAAGTGGTTTCTTACTCTCAGTCGTGCCAGTCATTCTCGGCCAATCCATGGAGTAGTACTAAACTTGAACCAGGTTCTCGCATGATCTATACACTGAACGAGACATAGAATTACCCAACCACCCTTCTAACCCCCTTCCACATAGTTAACGTTCTTTATATAAGACCGTAAAGACACGAATATGTGAATAAAAAACATATGAAGAATGGTTAAGTAAATTCGCCTTCAATATAAAAAGCTAATTATTAAAGTCATTAATACATACCCAATTAAAAAGATGCCAAAGATTGGAAATCATAAAAGAAATACATAAAAGATATGTCTTCACCAAGTGATGTAAGAATTTAGCCAAGCATGGCTTTTGTTTGACAAAGATTCTTACTATCAATCTTGGATCCCGAGACTACACACACACTTTAAAAGATGAAAAATGGATGATGGTGGTGGATGATGGTGTTGTAGTGGTGGTGGAGTGGTGGCAAGTAAGAGATAAGTGGTTTGCTAAGGGATGGTTTGAAGTGGAACCAAGCACTTCTATTTATAGCTGTATTCAGAAGCTTTAGCATGGCCCGTGCCCAGCTGGCGCAGCCCCGTGGCCATCTATCTCTCTTCCTCATTAACTGCTTGTCAGATCTTGTACTAACACAGCCTCGTGTGTCAATGGCACGGCCCGTGGCCAAAGTACTTACTGTACTATCGCAGATTCTGAAAATATTTGAGTTGACCACGCCCCGTGTTGGCTTGGCACGGCCTTGTGTCGGCTGCCAGTTTTGTCTTTTGCTGTTGTCTTTTCTTGTGCACAGCATCCACCTCTGGACATGGCCCGTGTCTGATGGACACGGCCCGTGTCTAATGGACAAGACCCTGTGTTAAGTCTTCTGTTCCTGCTATTTTGTGGTTTGGATGTGAATCGGGGCTTGACGAGTTGCGTCAATTCCTCCTTCCTTGTATTTATGTTGGTTTTTGCTGTCTTTTGTCTCCTTTTGCACATTTAAGCTCTTTTATCCCTGGAAATTAAAAAGGAACAGAAAACCAAGCTTTTTCCGACATTAGTACTAAAAAGGGGTTGATTTTATGCCGTATTTGATATAATTTATATGTTGTATTTTAAGCACATTAAATACCCCCCACACTTGAATCTTTGCTTGTCCTCAAGAAAAATTCTATTACGTGGCTTACACACCCAAACGGAATAGGTAGAAGAGAATGTTTTGGTCTCATCTTTAGGGTGTCGGGAATTCAAGTTCTAATTTTATTTTGTTTTTATTTTATTTACAATCTTATTCGTCATGATTTATTTAAAACACAAGTTAAGAAAAATTATTTACTTTGAGCAAAACATGCCTTTATAAAATTCCATTTAGTTATATACAAATTTACACACCTCACAAGTGGTCACTCAACACTCGACCGATGATGTATTAAGTGAAAACGCTCGTGCCCGTTTTTGGAACTTACTCCTACCATAGGCTTGACAATTGATCAAACCTCCTCGTTTTGACGTTAAATCCTTATAAATATCAAGAGGGCTTTGAAGGGTAGGTGGTGGTTTGGGTTTAGTATGTTTTATTGGAAAAGGGTGAAAAGCGTAAAATATCGGTTTTTCTATTGCTTTGTGGCTTAGCAAAAAAAACTTTGGCATATTTTTCTGTTTTTTTTTTCTGCCAAAGTTGAAACTGAGCCGTAATCGTAATTTCATAATCGATAAGTTTACAAAAATGAAGGATGAAAAATGAAAATGTTTGTTTTTGTGGGTTTGGAAACAAAAAGGTTTTAAGGTTCAAAGAGTTTAACTAGGGGGATGTTTTTGGGTAAAGCAAAGAAAAATAAAGGTTTGTTTTTGAAAAATGGGTTGGTCCTAATGCCTCTATCATTTACTTACTTGGATTTTTGTCGGTAAGGACTTGGAACGCATCATATTGTCAAGTTCTAAGATTCGTGAGAACCAAATGGGCTATTCATACAAGAAACGAAAATATGAGCAATTAGTATAGATGTATTTTTGTATGCTCGGTAGTGGCTCAAAACTCACTTTTGTGGGAAAAAGGGTTGTAGTGTAAAAATGTATATATAATCAAATTTTACAAAGATTTGTCATGCCCGTTTTCGTAATTTTTCTAAATTGGTTCTTTTTATCACGACGCTATCAGTTGTAAATTCGTAAAAACATAATTTTTAGAACTTGTTTTACCCAACTAAACCAAGATAAGTAAAAAAAAATTATAAGAAAATTTTGAAAAAAGTTTTGGGTGATTAGCGGTTCCAAGGTGAGTTTTGTGTAAGGCTTGTTTTCGGACAAAGGATTCAAGGTTTTTATTATCCCCCCCCCCCACACTTAAATTACACATTGCCCTTAAAGTGTCTCAAATAGGATTTATTTTGGTAAAATGTGTGAAAATAACAAAAAAATTTGGCTACTGGCACTTGCAGCACGAGGGCGTGCTATGGGGACACGACACCATGTCCAAAGTGCCAGTAACAAAGTGAAATTAGAAGACTTACAGTGGGGTGGCCACGGGGGCGTGCCGGGTGAGCATGGCTCGTGCCACCTTCTGGACATAAAATATTTGACAACAGTAAGTTGGGCACAGGGGCATGCTGGGTGGGCACGACCCTGTGTTGCAGCCACTGTTTTGCAGTTTAAGAGTCTGGAGGCCTCTGATTTACGTGCATGGGTTCCATTTTTCATCATCCATCAGGTGTTTCCACTTTCTTTAACACATTTATTTAAAATACCACCGTCCAATCATCCATTTCATTTAAAAAAACATTACAAGAAATAAAATAAACTTACAAACCTACATAGTCCTAAGATAGATAGATAAGACCTTGAGAAATGTCTCCCCGAGATCATTTTTGAACAACCCTAAAGCCACGTTCCTAGATCTACTAATGTAGGATGATGGATCTACTAATGTAGGATGATGGACGGCTTGAGTTTTTGCGGGAATACTCAATTTAGAGGTCATTGAGCATTTCTTCGATCTCCCTTGGTAGGAAGATGAAGGGTTCCACTTCTACCTCCACTTGAGGGGGAGCGGGATTTATCGGAACCTCAAAGGTAGCATTGATAGGTGGTGGCTCCGGAATCTCATCTTCCCATCTCGCAGGTTGTATGACCTCATTAGTGAGGTTCCAATCTTCTTGTGGGAAGATTGGCTCCATTAGAGGCAAGGTCGAGATATTCAACCTTTGATGTAAAAGGTTGATTTCTCTGAAACAATCTTCTAGCCCTATGGTAACATAGTTCACACGGTCTATGAGAACCTCCTCCACTAAGGTCATCTCATCGAGACTCTCTCTTAAGGCACTCACATATCTTACGAGAGTGGCCTCGAGGGAGAGCCTTCTCCCTCTTCTCTGGTTCCTGGAGCTTGTTGATGACGTTCCACTTTGCTGGCTTGACATCTTGAGAGAAAATGACCAACCGTTAACAAGATATGGAAGATCAGAATGTGCAGCACGGCCTCGTGCCAGAGTGGCACGGCCCCGTGCTGCTCCAGATTCTTAGCTTTTAAAATTTTATTCAAGTTAGATTTGACTGATTTTTAATATTCTGAACGTAAATAACTTGAAAAAATGTTTTACTATAGTTAATTTGCAAAATTTTGAGCTAAGAATCAAGAGTATGATCCTCCTATTAAAGCTTTTGAAGCTTCAAGCTTCAATGGAGTTCTTGAAGAATGAAGAAGGGGAAATGCACAAAAGAGGAAAGGACAAAAAGGTCAAATGAGACCTTTTTAAGAACATACCTTTTGGGGTATGTGTGAAGAATCTTAGGGATCTTGCCTTTTTGGAATGGTTCCAAACATTCTCCCTGAGGCTGACTTTATAGACAGTGACAGCACGTGGGCATGACCTTGTGCCTGGGCAGCACGGCCCTGTGCCAGATGCATGTGTTAGAGAATGTTGTCCTCTAGTAGAACACGACCTACATCATTGCTGACACGGCCCCGTGCCAAAAAAAATACGAGGGGCACGGCCCCGTGTTAGTTCGGCTTTCCCCATGATATTAGAAGAAAGATGGGCACGACCCCGTGTTCAAGGAACACGACCCCGTGTTCAGAGTTTTTATGAGGATTGTCTAAGTTTTTAAGGAATTATCCGACATCGGGTGGTTCCTTACTGGTTGGAACAACACTGTACTGTCGGATATACTGCAGACTTAGGCGAGGGGTACGAAAATGCAAGATGTTATCGAAAAGGTAGAAGACTTCTCTAAAAATAGGAAAGTGGGACCTTCCCTTATTTACCTTTTCTGGGCTCTCGTTAAAGAAGGTGTGAGTCGATTCGCTTCTGTCCATGCTGTTGGTGTGAAATTCACACTCGGTAAAGGGGACCGTCACTGCTAAATCGAAACAGGGATGACTATCGCTTTCGTTTTCATGGTCGTCTATGGTGGAGGGTTGGTTGACCTCGGTGTTGTTGTATGTACCTGATTTTCCTCCATCAATTCTCCTTCGGATGGAATCCTTGAATACCGCGCCTTTATTAAGGATTCTAGTTCTTTAATCTTTAGGATAATCCTCTTTTCTGTTAGACTTATGTCTTCTAAGTCATCTAGGTAAGAGGTTTGATGGAGTTCAGGCGGAGGGATTTCATTATTATTTCCACTCCCACTTTTCTCAAGGTTTTCGTTACAGGAAAACGATGGGGCTAAATAGTGGGGAGTGAAGTTTAGAAGGCCACATTCCGATTCTTCATGTTCCTCCCTACAATAATCACACCATAAACCGTAAGAGTGGCGGGGATATAAATAATCAAAGAAATCCATTTTTTAGACCGTTGGAATAAGGCGATCACTATTTTCTTACAAACAAAGAGTTTGACACGGCCCCATGTTAGTGTAACACGGCCCCGTGCTGCAGTCTGTATCTGGCAGAAAATAGTTTTTAAGAAACTGGAGAGTTAACACGGCCCCATGTTAGAACAACACGGCCCCGTGTCAAGTCTGAAGAAAGTGAAAAATTAAAAGAAAAGATAGAAAAGCCTAAAAGAAAAGATAAAAAAGATTAGGCCGTTAATTTTAAGTTTTAAAACACGATATTCTACTATCACTCTACACACATGTTTGGGCAAGTGCACCCATCGCGGACGTCGTATAGTGATGGTAAGATACCGAGGTCGTCCAAGGACACAAGAGCTTTTAATACCGGCTTATCATCAACGTCTAATCGAACCAAACTTTGAGAAAAGGTTTTAATCTAGTAAAAAGATAAAAATAGAAAATAAAATAAAAATAAAAAAATATAGACAAGAAAGAATCACATGGATCCAACTTATCTTTCATGTACCCTTTTGATGATTTCCGCACTTTTGGCATTTTAAGAGATTATCTTAGTTATAGTAGTAAGCCCCTCTTGTGAAGGCGACGTTACCCTCAACCTAGTGGTTTGAGTCAGCAAGGATACAATCACACTCGACCGGATTATTGAAAGATAATTAAGTAAGTTATTAATGCAAAATGTGGTAGGCCCCCTCCCAGGCAGCGGTCATCCTAAACCCGTTGGTCTGAGTCAGCAGGGATACAGTTCTCGCGGGGCTGGTTTAAAGTTTTAATAGTAGTTTATGAATAAGGGGTTCAAGTTGTTTCTTACTCTCAGTCGGGCCAGTCATTCCTGGCCAATCCATGGAGTAGTACTAAACTTGAACCAGGTTCTTGCAGGATCTATACACTGAACGAGACATAGAATTACCCAACCACCCTTCTAACCCCCATCCAAGTAGTTAACGTGCTTTATATAGACCGTAAAGACACGAATATGTGAATAAACGACATATAAAGAATGGTTAAGTAAATTCTCCTTCAATATAAAAAACTAATTATTTATAGCTGTATTCAAAAGCTTCAGCACGGCCCGTGCCCGGCTGGCAAGGCCCCGTGGCCATCTCTGTATCTCTCTTCCTCACTAACTGCTTGTCAGATCTTGTACTAACACGGCCCCGTGTGTCAATGGCATGGCCCGTGGCCAAAGTAGTTGCTGTACTATCGCAGATTCTGAAAATCTTTGACTTGACCATGCCCAATGTTGGCTTGGCACGGCCCCGTGTCGGCTGCCAGTTTTGTCCATTACTGTTGTCTTTTCTTCTGCACAGCATCCACCTCCGGACACCGCCCCGTGTCAAGTCTTCTGTTCTTGCTATTTTGTTGTTTGGATGTGAATCGGGGCTTGGCGAGTTGCGTTAATTCCTCCTTCCTTGTATTTATGTTGGTTTTTGCTGTCTTTTTGCTCCTTTTGTGTTGGATCGTTCCGGTGACCCTAAACAGTCAGTATGAGTAGTTCATCATCATTTGCAAAGGCGGAATCAATGTAAATGAAGTCAAAACAGCTTGTTTCCTTTTAATCTTTATCTATTGATGATTTCCTGAGCTTTATACACGTTCAAATGACAAATGACACGTTCAGAGAACAAGACCAGATTCCGTTTGAAATGTCACAAAACATGGGTATTTATAGAAGTGGAGATTTCGCTTGAACATGACATGTGTTTCAAGCGAGATCAGTGATTTCGCTTGAACCTGTCAATTGTTCACTTCAAGCGAAATATCATATGTTGATTTCTCTTGAACTGCACATTGACACTTTCAAGCGGAATCACCCACTTTCACATGTTCTAACCCTAATTTCAACCCTGTTGTGCACTCGTTTATCCTATCTAGACATAAGACTCGATTAAGATGAAGTTAACAGACACTAGGTGCACCAACAGACTCCCCCTTGGATGTTGACGAAGTCTTCGGCGTCGAGTCTTTAGTCTTTGTCTTTTTCCAAATTGTCTTGATATTGTAAAAACTCCTTCAATCTTCATCTTCAAACTTTAATCTTCAATCTCCCATTTGAATGTTAATCCAGAATGTGAACTCCCCCTTTCGCAGACTCCCCCTCTCGATAAGCGGGGATTTGAATTCTGGTTCAAACTTTGACATTTTCATTGCCATGGGGATTCCTGTTACCTGCACAATCTCTACCTAAATATAAGATATATGACAATAACAGTTTCAATCCAAAACTTACCATTCAACCTCTTTTGATAGACTAATCAGTGTTAGAAATCCACTTAAGTATTCAGGTCCAAGTTAATGACCCTGATTACTCAATTAATCTACCAAGTCCAACTTAATTACCTTGGTTGATCCGAGATAATTCACACTGACATTTAGTTCAGCTTTTTCTGAAAATTTACAAGTTTCAAGTTAATGAACTTGTTTTAACTTTTCAACTTTCACAAACTTATCATATTTAGCCCAAACTCATCCTCCAGCTCAGAAACTTCCTGCATCTGCTTCAATTCGAATCTGAAGATCAGCTTTCCACTTTGGTTTGTCGGAAAATAAAGCAGAAGTGTAAAATCTTTTTGGATTTTTAATAAAGCTTCTAAACTAGAAATGAATTACAGAAATAAAATGCAGAAAAATAAACTATTTACAAACATATTTTTGGCGAGCGTGTTAGCGAATCATATCAGCTATTCGACAAGTCACAAGTACCGTTAAGCTTTAATTTCATACTCGGAATTAAACAATTCACTTAGATTGTCGATATACTGATCCATTTAAATTTTCACACACATTTCAATTTGTCCAGGATACGGATTTAGTGTTTTAGAGACTTAAACTTATACGCCTGTCCCACCTCTTGAATATACTCCCGTATCCAGATCCTAATATTCAGTCTTACAGGTGAGTATACCACAGATGATATCTGTAAGGGAATAAATTAAGTAACAGTACGAAACCGTGAGAGCTCAGGTCAGAACAACCGTTCAGCAGAGAGATCACGATTCGACTTGGGTGTGTCCCCTTTAGAGGATCTTTTTTACAACAGCATTGATTAGCAATTTTATTGTCTTATCATTTATGCTGAGGGCGACGCTATATTTCAAGCATGCGGTAAAGTATTCTCCGGGGACTAGGCCATTGCTTCCGCAAAATCAGAAGTCCCGAGATAATACCCCAGATATCACTGAGTATAAAGACCTAGTATCTCAGAAAGAGGGATCTTTCAAACAAGATTTCAGGGGTTACCTATATATCCAAGTAGTGTTCCACACGAAATAAGTAAGTAAAGATTTTAGGTTTATATCCCGAACAAACCTACTAAATGTGTAAAAACCTATCGGCACATCATCACCGAGACTGTTTAACGCATTTAGACTTCACATTTCTTTAGCATACCGTAACTGTCAAGCCGATGTACTATCATTTTCCCTTTTTACACAAGCTCTTTTCTGGTTTTCTATTGTTTTTGGATTTTGAAAATATCTCATGTTTTTGTATTTTTGACATTTTTTTATTGTTTTTGTATTTTTTGAAAAATATTACCCTATACTCTCCCCCTAAATACCAAAACAAGTAAAAAATCGACAAACCATTGCAGATTGCTTCTCAACATCATCTACAATGTCTCCTTCATCAACGCCAAGAATCTCTTCCAACACCGATAAAAGCTTCATACCATTTAATTTTAGCAAATATTGAAAACGTGTTTTATCAAACGCTTTGGTATGTAAATCAGCTTTTCGATCATCAGTGTGGATTTTCTCAATTCGTATCAACTTCTTCTCGAAACAATCCCGAATGAAGTGATGACGAATTTCAATGTGTTTCGTTTTAGCGTGATGAACTGGATTTTTAGTAATGTTAATCGCTGCCTCATTATCAACAAAGATAGGGGTGTTTAGAAATTGCAAACCGTAGTCGCGCATCTGTTGCTGGATCCACAAGATCTGTGAGCAGCAGTTGCTAGCAGATACATACTCCGCTTCACATGTGGATAGAGCCACAGAGGTCTGCTTTTTGCATTGCCAGGTGACTAATCGTGGTCCGAAAAACTGGCACCCCGCTGTTGTTGATTTAGCGTTAACTTTGCAGCATCCGAAATCGGAATTGGAATACCATTCGAGCGTGAAATCGCCTTCTCTTGGATACCACAACCCCAATGATGGAGTTCCCTTCAGGTAGCGTAATATCCTTTTCACAATCACCATATGCGAAGCTCTCGGGTTAGATTGAAATCTTGCTGCGAGGCATATAGTCAAGGCGGCTAGACCTTAGATAATTGAGGAAACAGTTGAATTGGCTAATACTCTGACTGACGGACTAATCCACACAAGGGAAGAAAACAAGAAGAAACGGTTAGCCCAGAAAATTACCCAAGGTTTTCACCCGGGTAATACCTACAAGAAAGGAGTTGGGCAGTCTTCTGCATCGCCTTTCTATAGAAACTGTGAAAAGAAACATTCAGGAAGATGCAACTATAGGAGAACACCCTACTGTAGTTTCTGCAAACCACCTGGACACGTAGAAGAAGAATGTAGAAAGAAATCTACTATTTGTTTCAATTGCGGAGAAACATGGCACATTAAGCCAAATTGCCCGAAACTGACAAAGGCACCTGATAACAAAGAAAAAGTAGCAGACACAGCCAAGAAGAACTCATGAGCCTTTACGCTCACGACGCATGAGGCAGGTATGATTCCCGATGTAATTGCCGGTACGTTTCTTATTCATGACACCTACGCGAAAGTATTATTTGACTCTAGTGCAAACCAAATTTTTATAAACACTGCATTCTGTTAAGCGCTTAATCAACTATTAACTATGCTTAGTCAAACCTGTATGGTAGAAACGACAGAAGGAAACTCCACCAACATACATGTAACGCCCCAAAATATAATTATGCTCATTTATATATTATTATAATATTCTACAGGTAAATAACTAGGAGTATGGGTCTAGTTAGAATGTAAATCTAAAACTTAAACTTAAAAGAATGAGATTTAGCCAATTAAAACTAAATGTTCATACTTGAGGGGCCAAATGTGGAAGGAATGAAAGTTAATTTATTAAACAATAAAAAATTCACCACACACACATCAGTGTGTGTGTGTGTGGGTGTCGCCAGGAGTAAGAGAGGGAGAGGGAAAACCTTCATCTTCATAAAATCCAGAAATTAGAAGGGAAATCATGGCTAATTCCATCACATGAACACTTAAATTTGGTCATCCAAACTATTCTAACAAGAGGCAAGTTGAATTTTATGATTTGATGAACTCTCATAAGTGGGTTATGATTAATCCCTGAAATTGAATGAATTTAGTATGAACATTTGATAGAATCATTATGCAGAAGATAAATTATGCTTGATTTTTTTATTATCTTGATGATTCTAGGTGAAACCCATTTATGATAGTATTATGATGAAGTATGATAATCATGTTGGTACAAACTCATGTAATGTTGATGTAAAGTTTGTATGTTGTAGAACATTAGTTAGATAATTTGGTGTAGGATGATGATTGTATGAATTTGGTTGATTATAATGGTTCATGTTGTGAAAATGGAAGATGATTATCATACTAAGAATATGCATAGATGATTATCATACTAATGTTCTACAACATACAAACTTTACATCAACATTACATGAGTTTGCACCAACATGATTATCATACTTCATCGTAGTTCTATCTTAAATGAGTTTCACCTTGAATCATCAAGATAATAAAATATTCAAGCATAATTTATCTTCTACATAATGATTCTATCAAATGTTCATACTAGATTCATTCAATTTCAGGGATTAATCATAACCCACTTATGAGAGTTCATCAAATCATAAAATTCAACTTACCTCTTGTTAGAATAGTTTGGATGACAAAATTTAAGTGTTCATGTGATAGAATTAGCCATGATTTCCCTTCTAATTTCTGGATTTTATGAAGATAAGGGTTTTCCCTCTCTCTCTGTTGCTCCTAGCAATAACCACACCCACACTGATGTGTGTGTGTTTTGTTTTTAATTGTTTTAATAAATTAACTTTCATTCCTTCCACATTTCGCCCCTCAAGTATGAACATTTATTTTTAATTGGCTAAATCTCATTCTTTTAAGTTTAAGTTTTTGATTTACATTCTAACTAGACCCATACTCCTAGTTATTTACTTGTAGCATACTATAATAATATATAAATGTGCATAATTATATTTTGGGGCGTTACAAGTCCACCCCCTTAAAGAAGGTTTCATCCTTGAATCCTGAATACGTACCAAATAAAATCGGGTAGAACTTTCGCATTTCATCCTCCGGTTCCCAAGTGAGATCCGAACTCTTCCTATGTTACCATTGAACTTATACTTGCTTAATTTCTTTGTTATGAAGGGTCTTTACTTTAGAGTCTTTGATAGCTACCGACCTTTCTATATAATTCATTTTTTCGTCCACCATAATGTCTTCCAATGGTGTGTGAGCCGTTTCATCTATAAGGCACTTCCGTAATTGCGACACATGAAAGGTGTTGTGGATGCCATCTAATGTTGGGGGAAATTCTAACCGATATGCTATTTTCCAATACGAGCTAAAATTTTAAACGGTCTAATATATCAAGGACACAACTTTCCTCATTTACGGAATCAAGGGACCATTTCGGGCTAGAATATTACGAAATGTTACAGGAGGATACGGGAATTCAAGGGACCATTTCGGGCTAGAACAGGGCTTGGAAATGGGTTTTTAAGCTGGTTACCCAAAATATCAATAGTGAATGAATGAATGAAAAGAAAGTTGTATGCATAGATGAATGTATGTTTAGATTAGCATATTAAGAATGTTTATGATAAGAATTATATGAGCCCTTAACTTATGGGAATGGAGAGTTGAAAGTATACAATGTATAGAATGTTAAAGAGAATGAATGGTATGACCTCTAACGTAAGTATGTGATTGTAGATGACTGAGGAAGGAAGCCCAAATGCTATTGAGCAGATAAGTCAGAATGAACTAAATAAGGTGATTATGAAGAAGTCGGAAAGGCACTTGACGTATACATCCCTTGTATAGCGCAAGAAGTAGAAAGTCAAGTGTTAAGCATGGTAGAAACCATGATGTTAAGCAAGATGGATGAGTTGAAGGAAATGATAAGCGAGGTACAAGGCAAGAAAGATGCACGACGGTGCACATACAAAGAATTCATGGCGTGTAAACCTTCATCTTTTAATGGAGAAATTGATCCCATAGAATGCTAGAGATGGATCTCCAATATAGAAGGGGTGTTCATTCGAAGTCACTGTGAGAAGGAAGACCAAGTTATGTTTGCCATGGGGCAACTTCAACGACAAGCTAAAGATTGGTGGGATGTGTATACTAAAGAAATTGGCGAGGATAAACTCCAAACTCTTACATGGCAAGAATTCAAAGAACCCTTCATGAAGTATCATTTTTTGCAATCGGCTGTAGATCGAATTTAAGAATACTTTCTCCGTCTTCGACAAAAGAATGAAACAATCGATGAAATCACTAACACTTTTCTCGATAAGTTGAAGTTTTGTAAGGAATTTGCAAGAATGGAGAGGATGAAGATTAACTGCTATCATGATTTGTTAAAAGCCGAGTACCGAGCGTTCATCACCCCTTCTAAATGCAAAACTTTAAATGAGCTCATTAATTGGGCAAGGGACAGAGAGATTGAACTAAAAAGGCAAGAGGAACGAGGAGAGAAAAGACAAGTCGAAAAGGTATCAACTCAAGGCACCCCTGAAAAGCCCAAGACTCACGATCATGGTAAGAAGGAAACTACTAAAGGAGGATTCCCACAGGGCAAGACATGTGGGAAACTCCATTCGGGTGAATGCTTAATGTGAAAAGGGGATGCTATAACTGTGGTTAAGAGGGGCATCCATACTACAATTGTCCCAATCCCAAAAGGGTGTGTTACAACAGTAATGAATCGGGCCATGTGAAAGCCGAATGCCCAAAGCTCAAGCAAGGAATGTAGAAAGAAGGAAAGATGGAAGAAAACCTCAAAGCTAAATGAAGAATGTTCCAAATTTCATCAGAAGAGGCAAGGGCTCACCCGAATATTGTGTCAGGTATATTTATGATAAACACTATACCTATATACGTATTGTTTGATACCGGAGCTAGTAGGTCGTTTGTTTTGAGCGAATTTATACATTCCCCTTCATTTGTAATCGAAAGAATGCCTATACCCTTAGAAGTAGATATAGCCCATTGAAAAAGTTATTCATTACATGAGATATGTAGAAATTGTAAGATCACTATTGAGGATGAAGAATTTGATATTGATCTTCTTCCCATGGTCTTGAGAGAATTCAAAGTAATGATGGGCATGGATTGGCTATCTCGATATCATGCAGAAATTCTATGTGAGAGCAAGACTATTCATGTAACATCTCCTAAGGGGAAGTGGGTAAGCATATATGGAGAGAGAAAGGTAGAGACTAAATTGTGTACCATTATTGAAGCGGTTAAGTATGTAAGAAATGGAAGTAAGGCATTCTTAGCCTATGTAGTCGATACTAAACAAGATGCCTTAAGAATAGAAGATACAAGGATTGTGAATGAATATCCGGATGTGTTTCCGAATGAATCGCCAGGACTCCCACCCGAACACGAGGTAGAATTTCGAATCGAAATGGAACCAAACGCCAAGCCGGTAGCCAAATCTCCTTACCGGTAGGCACCCGCTGAAGTACAAGAATTAATGGCTCAATTGTAAGAACTCCTTGACAAGGGCTTTGTATGTCCTAGTGTGTCCCCTTAGGGAGCACCTGTCTTATTTGTGAAAAAAGAAGGATGGCTCGATGCGTATGTGCATCGACTATCGTGAGCTCAATAAAATCACGGTGAAAAACCGATATCCCTTACCAAGAATAGATGATCTTTTCGATCAACTGCAAGGGGCAAGTTGGTTTTCAAAAATCGATTTACGGTCAGGTTATCATCAGCTACGATTACAGGAAGAAGAGGTGGCTAAGACTGCGTTTAGAACCCGTTATGGACATTATGAGTTTTGAGTAATGTCTTTCGGGTTAACTAACGCTCTGGCCGCATTTATGGATTTAATGAATAGGGTGTGCCGAAACATGCTAGACAAATTCGTAATAGTATTTATAGATGATATTTTGGTATACTCTCGTAATGAATCCAAACATGCGTATCATTTACGTGAGGTGCTCAAGACCCTCCGTAAGGAAAGGTTATATGCTAAATTTACCAAATGTGCATTTTAGCTCAAAGAGGTGCAATTCTTGGCCATGTGATTAGTGAAAAGGGAATTTTGGTAGACCCGTCTAAAGTAGAAGCTGTGATTAAATGGCTACCCCCGAAGAATGTTAACGAAGTAAGAAGTTTCCTCGGCTTAGCCAGCTATTATCGGAGATTTATTCAAGATTTCTCTAAGATAGGTCTGCCTATAACCAGATTGACAAAGAAGGAAGAGAAATTTACATGGGGTGTTGAACAAGAGAAAGCTTTTCATATGTTAAAGGAAACATTGTCGAGTACTCAGGAGTTGACCTTACCAGAAGGAACATAAAATCTAGTAGTTTACGCGGATGCATCACATCAGGGGTTGGGGTGTGTCTTGATGCAACGAGGCAAAGTCGTTGCTTATGCCTCGAGATAACTTAAACAGCACGAAAGTAACTACCCGACTCATGATTTAGAGTTGGCGGCGGTAGTTTTTGCCTTAAAAATTGGAGGCGCTATTTGTACGGAATGAAATTCACAATCTAATCGGATCACAAGAGTCTCAAATATTTCTTCGAGCAGAAGGACCTTAATACGAGACAACGAAGGAGGTTAGAATTAATTAAAGATTATGATTGTGACATTCTTTACCATTCGGATAAAGCCAATGTCATGGCGGATGCGTTAAGCCGAAAGGAATATCCACCGCCTATTCGGGTGAAGTCGATGAGAATGATAGTCACACCAAACCTTCTTGAACCAATACAAGAAGCCCAAGATAAGTCATTGAATGCAAGTGATCCAAAAAGTGAAAGAACAAAAGGGTTTGTCAATAAGCTCGAAGTAAATGCAAGTGGAATTAAGACGAGATATGAGCGCATTTGGATACCACGTTTTTGTGATACAAAGACTCTATTATTGGAAGAAGCACATAAGTCCCGCTACTCAGTCCATACGGGAGCTACCAAGATGTACCAGGATTTGAAAGGAAATTATTGGTGGCCGAAAATGAAACGCGACATTGTCAAGTATGTATCTAAATGCTTGACATGTTCCCAAGTAAGGGCGGAA
The DNA here is from genome assembly GCA_030545235.1 of Helianthus tuberosus. Taxonomy (NCBI): domain Eukaryota; kingdom Viridiplantae; phylum Streptophyta; class Magnoliopsida; order Asterales; family Asteraceae; genus Helianthus; species Helianthus tuberosus. The sequence goes on along the minus strand of CM060410.1, from coordinate 158,414,198 downwards.
CATCAAAAACCATACGAGAAATTACAATCTTTGAAAATTATAGTGTGGAAATGGGAGGATTTGACCATGGATCTAGTAACCAAACTTCGTTGGACAAGAAAGGGGCATGATGCTATATGGGTCATTGTTGCCGCCTTACCAAAAGTGCTCATTTTCTAGTTATTCGAGAAACTTATTCCTTAGAAAGGTTAGCAGAACTTTTTGTGAATGAAATTATATCCCGCCACGGTGTGCCCGTGTCCATTGTGTCGGATCGGGACACGCGGTTTACCTCCCGTTACTGGTGAAAGTTTCACGAAGGAATGGGTACTCAATTGCATATAAGTACCGCGTATCACCCCCAAACGGATGGTCAGTCTGAAAGGACCATCCAAACGCTGGTGGATATGTTGGGAGCATGTGTTATGGATTTGGGGGAATCGGGATGAACATTTACCGTTAGTGGAGTTCTCGTATAATAATAGCTATCAAAGTAGCATTCAAATGGCGTCATATGAAATGTTGCATGGAAGAAAATGTAGAACCCTGGTTTGTTGCGGAGAAGTGGGACAAAGAGAACTCGATCCCAAGGACGTAGTAGCGATAACTAATGAAAAGACTGATCTTGTATAGGCTCGATTAAAAGCGGCGCAAGATCGACAAAAGTCCAATGCAGACAAAAGGAGGCGCCCTTTTGAGTTTGCAAGTGGGGGACCGGGTATTACTGAAAGCATCCCCATGGAAAGGCATAATTCGATTCCGTAAATGAGGAAAGTTGTGTCCTTGATATATTGGACCGTTTAAAATTTTAGCTCGTATTGGAAAATAGCATATCGGTTAGAATTTTCCCCAACATTAGATGGCATCCACAACACCTTTCATGTGTCGCAATTACGGAAGTGCCTTATAGATGAAACGGCTCACACACCATTGGAAGACATTATGGTGGACGAAAAAATGAATTATATAGAAAGGCCGGTAGCTATCAAAGACTCTAAAGTAAAGACCCTTCATAACAAAGAAATTAAGCAAGTATAAGTTCAATGGTAACATAGGAAGAGTTCGGATCTCACTTGGGAACCGGAGGATGAAATGCGAAAGTTCTACCCGATTTTATTTGGTACGTATTCAGGATTCAAGGATGAAACCTTCTTTAAGGGGGTGGACTTGTAACGCCCCAAAATATAATTATGCACATTTATATATTATTATAGTATGCTACAAGTAAATAACTAGGAGTATGGGTCTAGTTAGAATGTAAATCAAAAACTTAAACTTAAAAGAATGAGATTTAGCCAATTAAAAATAAATGTTCATACTTGAGGGGCGAAATGTGGAAGGAATGAAAGTTAATTTATTAAAACAATTAAAAACAAAACACACACACATCAGTGTGGGTGTGGTTATTGCTAGGAGCAACAGAGAGAGAGGGAAAACCCTTATCTTCATAAAATCCAGAAATTAGAAGGGAAATCATGGCTAATTCTATCACATGAACACTTAAATTTTGTCATCCAAACTATTCTAACAAGAGGTAAGTTGAATTTTATGATTTGATGAACTCTCATAAGTGGGTTATGATTAATCCCTGAAATTGAATGAATCTAGTATGAACATTTGATAGAATCATTATGTAGAAGATAAATTATGCTTGAATTTTTTATTATCTTGATGATTCAAGGTGAAACCCATTTAAGATAGAACTACGATGAAGTATGATAATCATGTTGGTGCAAACTCATGTAATGTTGATGTAAAGTTTGTATGTTGTAGAACATTAGTATGATAATCATCTATGCATATTCTTAGTATGATAATCATCTTCCATTTTCACAACATGAACCATTATAATCAACCAAATTCATACAATCATCATCCTACACCAAATTATCTAACTAATGTTCTACAACATACAAACTTTACATCAACATTACATGAGTTTGTACCAACATGATTATCATACTTCATCATAATACTATCATAAATGGGTTTCACCTAGAATCATCAAGATAATAAAAAAATCAAGCATAATTTATCTTCTGCATAATGATTCTATCAAATGTTCATACTAAATTCATTCAATTTCAGGGATTAATCATAACCCACTTATGAGAGTTCATCAAATCATAAAATTCAACTTGCCTCTTGTTAGAATAGTTTGGATGACCAAATTTAAGTGTTCATGTGATGGAATTAGCCATGATTTCCCTTCTAATTTCTGGATTTTATGAAGATGAAGGTTTTCCCTCTCCCTCTCTTACTCCTGGCGACACCCACACACACACACACTGATGTGTGTGTGGTGAATTTTTTATTGTTTAATAAATTAACTTTCATTCCTTCCACATTTGGCCCCTCAAGTATGAACATTTAGTTTTAATTGGCTAAATCTCATTCTTTTAAGTTTAAGTTTTAGATTTACATTCTAACTAGACCCATACTCGTAGTTATTTACTTGTAGCATATTATAATAATATATAAATGAGCATAATTATATTTTGGGGCGTTACATGTATGTTGGTGGAGTTTCCTTCTGTCGTTTCTACCATACAGGTTTGACTAAGCATAGTTAATAGTTGATTAAGCGCTTGACATAATGCAGTGTTTATAAAAATTTGGTTTGTACTAGAGTCAAATAATACTTTCGCGTAGGTGTCATGAATAAGAAACGTACCGGCAATTACGTCGGGAATCATACCTGCCTCATGCGTCGTGAGCGTAAAGGCTCATGAGTTCTTCTTGGCTTTGTCTGCTACTTTTTCTTTGTTATCAGGTGCCTTTGTCAGTTTCGGGCAATTTGGCTTAATGTGCCATGTTTCTCCGCAATTGAAACAAATAGTAGATTTCTTTCTACATTCTTCTTCTACGTGTCCAGGTGGTTTGCAGAAACTACAGTAGGGTGTTCTCCTATAGTTGCATCTTCCTGAATGTTTCTTTTCACAGTTTCTATAGAATGGCGATGCAGAAGACTGCCCAACTCCTTTCTTGTAGGTATTACCCGGGTGAAAACCTTGGGTAATTTTTTGGGCTAACCGTTTCTTCTTGTTTTCTTCCCTTGTGTGGATTAGTCCGTCAGTCAGAGTATTAGCCAATTCAACTGTTTCCTCAATTATCTAAGGTCTAGCCGCCTTGACTATATCACGAATCTCACTAATTAATCCCCAAATATAGCGAGAAATTAGTACAGATTCCGGTGAAGCCAGAGTTTGTACCATTCTTGCGTATTCGAAGAACTTTGTCGTATACTCCCGACAATTTACATCGACCATTTTGTGATTTAGGAACTTATTAGCCATTTGTTCCTTTTCATAAGGGGATAAAATTTCCTTTCTGCCATTTCCTTAAATTCTCTCCAGTTCATGCATAAGCCATGTCGCTTCCTTTTGTCTGAAGAATTGTATTCCACCATTCTATGGTTTCTTCCTTAAAGAGATTGGAAGCATACATTACCTTATCTTGTTCAGCGCATTTGCTGATCTTAAGAACAACTTCCGTCTTTTCCAACAATCGCAGAGCAGTCGCAGCTCCTTCAATGCTTGCGAACTCAGTTGGTTTACAAGCTAGAAATTCCTTGAGGGAACATCCGGAAATTACCTTCATCTTCTTAGGAAACGGGGCTTTGATAATATTATCATTGCCTCCATTTACACTGTGGCTAAAACTATACGAGTACGCTTGCTATTTACAGTTTTAGTGTGCTCATCAGGGTTTTTAACAGCTTCAATTATTAAAGGTATGTTTTCTATGGCATTTTTGTCCAAGGGAATTTCTTGATTATTCTGGACCGATTGGTTAACTTCGTTTGACATCTGAATTATAAACATATTCCACATATTAATACCACATAATAATTAGCAAAATAATTAAAATATTGTAAACACAAATACACAAATAATCAGAGCAGATTGTCAAAAACGTCGATCATTGCGACTTATATATTTTTCTTATATATAATATGCTTCTTATATTTATATACATTACCACAGATATAGTTATCTTTTTTATATATATATACTTATATTAGTTTTTTTAACTAATATACAGATATATTATGGGGGTTAGTCTCTTATTAAAAAACGCTGCTCCCTCTCGTCGTACTTCCAGACGAGATTCTCCCCTACGTTCCTGATTCTACTTCTAGCATCCATTAATTCTTCGCCATAGTGGCGAAGGTCGGCCACGTTTTCTGGATTCATCGGGGGAAACGCTGGAGGATCCGGTGGGAAATTTGGATAGAAAGGATAGGGATTATTCATCAGATTTTGAAACTCCCAATCATTCGTCCACCATTCTTCTACCGCATTTTGGAGCGGCAATTGTGGGATTGCTGGTTCGGGTATTACCGGCTCAAAGTTCATTGGCATCATAGGGTGAGCAGACATGTTTAGATTAATTTCCTCTGGTACTGGCCTGAACATTTCACTGTTGGGCAGCTTTTGATCTAACTCTTCCCAAGATAGTGGCATAGAGGTTTGATTCGAACTTTCACCTGCAATAGCTTTTCCTTTTGTTTCTCTCGTTTTTCTTGTTGTTGTTGCTGGGGCTTTCTTGTTCCTTCTTACTTTCCAGTCTAATATTCTCTTCCTCTTTTTCGGTGGTGCTTTAGGTAGCGGTTGCGCTTGGAAGATCATTGGTTCATCCGCACCAGCTTTATCCACGGATTAACTTTCAAAAGTCTCCATATCTGTATGATTAAAGATATATTTTGGAACGCATCTGCTAGTTCTCTAGCACTCATACTGTTAGTAAAAAACAGTGAAAACACAAACTCCGAAAATCGAATAATATAGTTAATTAGTATCACAGTTTTCATAGAAGTATTTACTCTAATTCCTGACTACTAATTTTAAGTATTTTCACAATACTTAATTAGCTTAAACCAGTGGCTCGGATACCAACTTCTATCACGTCCCCCAACCATAGCCCATGCGGGAGCCGTGCGTAGACACGAGTGGTACCGGTGTTTATTAAATTATTGCAGTGGAAAACTTTGTCAGGACCAGGTTTCAGGAAAATATCAGAGTTTCAAAACACCGAATTTTCATTTCATAAACTGTGGGGTAAAACCCGTATTTACATAAAGGAATTTCACGGGAAAATCCTTGATTACAAAAACACGTTTTATTAGGTTTACGTAGCCATTTATTTAAGCTGGAGTGCTTCATAACACTTTTCTTCACTTCATAGTAAATCACCTGAAACGTGTTTTAAAAACATCTGGTCAGCGAAAAATACTGGCGAGTTCATTCAATTGCATAAAACACATTTGTTATAATTACAACATTAAGAGTTTTTACATTTGTTTAAATCTCACAATATTACTATTGGCTATCTCGTTGTCCAATAGAAAAGAAATCACTTTAATGGTATTTGTCACTCGACTGGATCTGTGAGTGTAGTTATATTACTATTGGCTATCTTGTCGTCTAATAGTAACGCTAAACAAGTAAGGTATACAAAATCCCACAAATACCGACAATAGTTTCCCAGTAAGATTACAAAGACTTAATCACTATTATATAACAAGAAAACATTTAGGGTTTTGAAAGCATTTGATAAAAAGAGAATGACTCACATTGAAGAGTTAATGTGTCTGTATTAGCCTGCTGGTTTAAAGCTGGTAATCCTAATTAAACACACAATACACACGTATTATTGTATTAACTCAATTCAACTTTAATGATAATCACAAGTTCAAAACCCACAACGAATGACAAAGTATAGCCGTAAACAGTGAGAGTCCCGGATCCGGCGGGTTTGACGAAGTTCTAGGCTCGATAGAACCGATTCGGTAGAATATTATTGATAAGAAAGGAGTAGAATCAGAATAGACATAGGTTGAATGCTTCATTCATTCATATCGAAACACTTTACATATTTTACAAGCGGGCGAAATTCTTGAGAAATTTCGCCAGCGTTTCCCCTCTGGGAACTCCAAAAACTTGTCAAATGAGGAGCCCTCATCCCCTATTTATAGGCAAAGCCTACTTGCATGAAACTGCCTGGGACGAGATGGCTCTCTTGTACGAAAGAGTAATTGGCTCCTTTCGCACGAAAGCACCTTTCATGCGAAAGGGCTTCAATACATACAATCTGGCCCTTTTTCATGCTAATCTATACAATTTTCAACACACGCTCTATCTAACCTATTCGCACAGTGGCGGACATACAAAATATGCACCAATAGATTTCCCCTTGGTCGTCACTATTGAATCTTGATCTTCGAAAACCTAGAGCCGTGTTTTGAATATTTTGCAACTTCAATCAGGCATCTTGAAATCTTCGATCGATTCCCCCTTGATTGATGATTCAGGCTTGCATTATCTTCATTATGCACCAATTCCCCCTGAAATGAATCTTCAGGTCCTTTTTTGCACAGTTCCCAACCTCCTCTGATTTGCTGTACTGCAATCTTCACGAATAATCACCAACTTGGAACCTATCAATGCAGCTTCTCTGTTTCGGCTTTTAACCTCCTTTGCATTCGGTTTTTGATTTACCATTTCAGCTCCATTATGCATTCCGCCTGCTTGATCCTCTAATCTTCAAAAACCCAATCGGCAATTGATAGAAACCTCGAACACCACACCGGTTAACTTCAAATCTATGATTACTCACGAAAATTTGAAATCCAATTTTCCGTAATCATCTTTAAGCACCCTCCTGAATGGTTGATCAGTGTAAACGGTAATCTCCACAATCAGCAAATCTTCATCGGATAACAAATCATCTGGAAGCACATTCAGATCTTAGAAACATTCTTCCATGATCAGATTCACATTCTTCCTCTTCAGTCACGATAACAGATGTATAGTCTTCTCCGCTAGTTCCGACAGCAACTTAATCAACAAACATCATCATTCCCGGTGGTTAGTCCAAAAAACAATTCCTCTGCTCGGAGATTAACCATTCTGACACTTTAGACTATCACAAGGCTGTGATATTGTCGCAACCCTAGACCACACCCAGGGAGCGGGAGCAACGAGTAACAGCCGATGGTATCGGTGTTTATTAATTTGGCAGCGGAAAGGAGACATCAGGCTCGTAGTTAGGAAATAAATTTCAAAGTTTCAAAACACCAAACTTTTATATCAAACAAATGGGATAAAACCCACAATTTATTCATAATATCTTTATAGGGATAAACCCTAGTTGCTGAAAAAATAAACATTTTATTTAGGTAAGTTTTATAGCCACTTTCTTTAAGCATTCAGTGCTCCATAGCTGGCTTCTTATAGCTTCACATTAAGTTACTTGAAACACGTTTTAAAAATATTTTATCAGCAAGAAATACTAGCGAGTGCATCCCAGTTTAAAAATATAAGCTTTTATAATGTTACAGTATTAAGAGCGATTACAATGTTTATATCTACCCAATTACTCGTTCAGTACTTGTCACTCGACGGATATGTGACTATGGTCATATCACACATTGGATACCTGTGACAACCCGAGTTTTCAAGTCCCGACACGTTGCTTGCTTTCACATCTATATTTTATAATTTGTTGCATTGTAACGGATGCGCGTTTGCTATGTGATTATTTTGTTATTAACTGGTTTTATGATTAATGAATTGGATTTAGACTTTGCAAACTCATTAACTGTTCGATAGACTTAACCCTTACAATCTCTCATTTGACGAAATGTTGGACCCCGTGGCAACCCGAACTCGACGAAACATAGTTATGTTCGTCATCACCTTCACTCGACGAAACTTAGGGAGTTTCACCGAGTCATTGATGTTTCGTCGTCGCCGAGTGGGCTTGTGGCCCAGGTGAGGCCCAAGCACACATCAGTTATATTTAACCCCCATTATTCACATAACTTTACGTACGATCATAACTTGCGAAACCCTAGGCACTCTCCTCTCCTTTGCACCCGACGACAGTCACCATCTTTCCCGAAACTTTTGCTAACTTCATCTCATAACCGGTCAGTATGGGATTATCCGATTAAATCTGCTTGCTTCACTGTTTGATTGTTTTGTTATATGTGATCTTTTGTGATATAGGATCTTGTTAGAAACCAGATTGTTATATTGTGTTAATTAGGGTTTCGAACGTTTCATAACCCCAATATTGTTAATCGGCTATTCTTGATTAGCGAATGCTTTCATAGGATCGAACCTGAAGGTCTAGATCATAGTTAAATGATGATTCTTATAGTAATAAACCAATGGATCTTTGTGATCACCAATTATAGTAGTGTTGTTATATGCTAAGTCAGAGTTATGGGATTTAGATGAGGGCTTGGTAAACTGTGATAACAACAATGATGATGTTGGTATGTTAAACCCAGAAACCGATTGAAAACGTATTGTGCGAAACAGTAACAGTAAACATTAGGGTTTGGATGAAACATTGAAACTGCCAAGTGCAGTCGACGAAACTTAGGATGGCGAAACAAGGAGTTTCGTCGACAAGCATCTTAGTGAAACTTGTGGGAGTTTCGTCACCTTTCACTCCGACGAAAGGTGATCTTTCGTCATAAAGGGAGTTTCACCGTAAAAGTTGCTGAGGTGAGCAGTAGGTGTTGTGATATAAGAATGATAGATACTTGTGTGTGTATACTATTCATACTACCTGTCAATGACAATAAGAACTTGGTATGATTAACTGGTGTAACAAACTCACCTGTTACGTATGTGCTAATTGTGACATTCGCATGAGATGTAAACTTGTAATAGAAAGGTGTACTGATTACTGTTATGCTGTGAACTGGTATATGATGCAAACTGTGTGAAAGCAATAACTTGTTTAATCGTGAGACTGATATTCATTGGTAACCACGTTAGGTTTGGTTGATTAACTTGGAAACGGGTAACTAAACAAACCGAGCAAACCAAGGTGAGTTCACTGCTCTTTTTCCAAGCATGCATCCCGGGGAGGGATATCGGGTAACGTTCCAGGGAGGAATGTCAGGTTATTGGGATGTTTGTTATTACACTCATTTCTATCATATAAGACCCCTTACATCTACCGATAGTTGCCGGGGAGGCAACGAGGTTATTAGTTGATAGCGCTATTAGGTTTGGCACCCTCACACCGTACCGGGGAGGATGGGTGTGAACTAATTACCTTAAAGCATGGCCAATGTTTTGATAGAGACATTGGGGTTGGACAAATACAGCTTGTAGCCATTGCGGTAATCGAGTTAATAACAACATCAAAACAAATCGTTGAACTGTTTTATACACATATCTGGTAACTAAACGCGTTAACAAAACTTTGAACTCACCAGCGTCGTCTGACACACTTGTCTGCATGCTTGCAGGTCGTTAGGATCTTGATATGGACTTGCTATCTGGGAGTGCCGGAGTGGTCATGGATCGAGACTCTTGTATATTTGATAAATTGGTTTTGAATACTTATTTTGCAACAGTTGTTTAACAATTTACTATATGCTTCCGCTGAATGTTTTCTTTGGTTTTAACTTATGACTTGGATTTATCTTATGCAATGAATTGAATGTTTTATTCAAATATTTATTATTGGTTCAATGTGATTGGTGGCTTGGATCCTGGTACGTCACACGTCTCGCGGTGTTTCCGCATGTGGTATTTTGGGGGTGTGACAATACCTGTGCCCAATTGTGAAGGTTATCAATTACTGTATACAAACCCCATAATACTGGCAGCAATTGTAGAATATAAAGACTAAATCACTGTAATTATAACTGATAGCAAATAATAATAATAATATACATATTTACACAGAGAATCACAGAAGTTTATAGATATAATTTTCTAACACAATTGGTTAAATTTTAGGTATTTAAAAGAACACCTAAACAACTTAAACCAGTGGCTCTGATACCACCTTCTGTCGCAACCCCCAACCCCACCCCAGGAGCGGGACCCGCGAGCAACAGCCGGTGGTATCGGTGTTTATTAATTTGGCAGCGGATATGAGACATCAAGATTGTAGTTAGGAAATAAATTTCAGAGTTTCAAAACACCCAACTTTTATATCAAACTTTTCAAAACACAAGGTGGTATCGATTTTAACCGCCTTTGTTTGAGAAATTCCTCGATTTTGAATCATGGGTGACGATTTTTACAACGCGTTTGCTACTCCGGCTTCCATTGCTCAGAACATGAATTTGGAAAACGAAACGGGAACCACCTAAAAGCCCCCGAAATTAATGAGTATTGAAGAATACTACGGGTGGAAAGACAGATTCGAGAACTGGGTTCAGGCAAACCATCTTAGGTCATGGGAATGTATTTTGAAGAAATATGTTTTGCCACAAACTGATTTGAAAGTTGACAAAAAGATATCTGAATTTAGTGATCAAGAACATGATATGTATAGAGCTGAAAAGATGATGATCAGTCTACTCCAGCAAGCTATCAAGGAAGACATTTTCATTCTGCTACAGCATGACAAAACTGCAAAGTCAATCTGGGATGCACTTAAAGTCAAATTTGAGGGTAGCGAGAATATGATTAAAAGCAAGAAGGCACTGTTAAAGAAAGAGTTTGATCTGTTTAGCAGTCTACCGGGTGAAGACACAAAGAAGCTGATTGAAAGATACTGTCACCTTGTGCGATCTATGTCAATGCTTAGTATAAAAAAGGAGTCTGAAGAGTGGGTAGACAAATTAGCTGATGCGTTACCGCAAAAAGAGTGGGGAACTTATTTGATGATCTTGAACCACACAGGGGTTTATGATGGGTTAACAATTGGTCAGTTTATCGAAAAGATTGAGGGTCAAGATTTGGAACAGCAGAAGATCGCGAGGATGAACAGTCCAAGTGGTCAACAGGATGTAAAAATGTATTACAAAGGTAGTGTTCTGGTTCCAGAAGCTGAGAGAAGTCCGAAAATTCAGACTGCTTTTAGTGCTGGGGATTCTACAGAAAAGACTGATCAAAGTTCAAACAAAAACAGCAGTGGTTTCTCATTATATCCGAGTGTCAATCCAAAGAGTTCATCAGAAAGCTTTCAGTCTCAAAGCACAAAGACAGGAAATGGTTATGTGATTTAGTGCAACATCGCTCTAAATCTTCCAGAAGGTCAAAGTTTTTCAGAAGACATTGCGAAAGATCACATGGCATTACTTGGTTCCGTGCTTCTCTCGTATGAAGGTCTAGTTGTAGGTCGGATCGGAAATCCTATGCTCACAAAGGAGGATTACGATCAGATAGACGCCGAAGAGATGGAACTGATGGACATCAAATGGTGTCTAGCTAGTGTTCTTAGACGTGCTGAAAAGTTCAAAACGATTACCGGGAGAAATGACTTTCTTGATGCTCATGTATCTACTTTAGGCTTTGATAAATCTAAAGTTACTTGTTTTCGATGCAGGGAGAAAGGCCATTTCAAACGGGAATGCAAGAACAGGGAAGCTAGTGGAGCTCAGAATCCGTTTGGAAAAGACGATTACTACCGGAAAGCCATTTATCAACAGGTTGGTCAATCACAAGATTCACAGACGGCTCATGGTAGAAGAATCGAGGATTCAAAAAGAGCGTGTGTGGTGGATTTTGACTGGAACAATTATATATCTCCTGACAGCAAAGCATGCATAGTCGATCAAGATGATGAAAGGCTACCTGAAGGCTTCAGCTGGGATATGTTTGCAGATGAGAATGGGAATTTTAAAGCTTTCATTGCTAAGATTGTCAAAGAACCAGATATGTTTGCCACATGGATGAAGTCTATTGGAGTGACTGTAAAGAGTGTGGATGAAGAGTCTGTTGCTTCTGTTGAAAGTTCAGAAAGTGCTTATGAAAGTTCACAAAGTTCAGATGAGAGTGTACAAAATGTTGTTACTTCAGAAAAAGAAGTTGTATTTGATCAAACACCGTCAGATTCTGGTTTATCATATGCTAGTTCTGAAAAATCTGTACAGTTTGATCAGTCACATCCAGATGATAGCAGCAGTGATGATGAGGAAGAAAAACACATTAATGTTGCAAAATCTCATCTTTCTCCTGAAAGTTTTCATTTCTATTTTGCAGATCGCATGGAAAAACTGAAGGAGAAACGAGCTGCTAAAGAACAACAACTAAAGAAATCTGAAGATGTTGTTCAGAATGAGATTATTGAAAGTGTTGCTTAGAAGAATGTTGAGAATGAGCAAGTAAAAGAAAAAGAAAAGGTGATTGAACCAGAAAAGGTGGTTGAAGATGAGAAAGTGGTGGTTGAAGTAGAGAAAATCATTGAAGTTATCAAGCCGTGCTTGAAGTGTTTGGAGACTTGCAAAGAATGTGTAGCAAAAGATGACATAATTGCTGAGTATGAGAAGAAAAAGGAGCAGTTACTGTTCAACCTTAACTATGTGAAAGAATCTTATGATGTCTTGAACAAAACAGTAACTGGTCTTCAAAAGACAAACTCAAAAAGAGAACAAGCACTAACGATGATGAATGTTGTTATGATGACAAAGCAAAAAGCCATCAATTTTTACATCGAAGAGAGTGCTAAATGGAAGCAAGAGTTGGAGACAGAAAAGATCGAGAATGAGAGAATTAGACGTTTATTACAAAGTTATTCTAGTTCTGATTATCTCATTGATCGTATTTACCCAACTGTTGCAGGTATGGAAGCTTTTCAAGACGAGAAGCTGAAGAAAAAGAAAGATAGTGGTAAGAAACCGACTGTTAGCTATAACAAGTGTCCGCCTCCAATTTGGGAAGGGTACTCTCCTAGAAAACCAAACGAGGAGCAATTTGAAAAAGCAGTCAATATAAAGCTAAAAACCAACACAACTGATGAATTACCAGATAACATTGATGTCACATTTACCTCGTCTGATATTGATCATGAGTCTGAGTTAATCAAAAAGGTGGTCGATCATGTGTTGGATACTGAGGAGGAATCCGAGTCAAAGTCTGAGTCTGGAGGGTCAAATTCGTCAGTCAACAGTCCAAAGTCGTCGGTCAAACGGTCTTACAGTAAAGAATTTTTGTTATCGAAAGAAAATTTGGATGATGAAACATATGAAGTCGCATACACTTTAAATGATTCGGACAAATTATACTCTGACAAAGAGTTTCCAATAAGAAGTGTTCGTTTTGACATGATCAAAAAGGTTTTCAAAATGACAGAAATTAATATTTCTGAAATAAAAGATTTAAATCTTACTGAAAAACCTAAAAAGTACACTTCAAGAGTTCAACAACGTCTAAACAAGAAAAAGGGTTACAATTCTGGTTCTGGTTTTCAAAAGAAACCAAACCAAAATCGTAGCTACAAAAAGAAAGGTCTTGGATTTATTCCACCAGAAAATCATAAAAATTTGAAAAATTCTAAAACAAAAACAGAATTTGTGTCAGGTGGAAGTGCAGAAGAGGAACAGAAGAAACCATTCTGGAGACAGTCAAATCAAGAGTTTCTTGCTGAAAAGAAGAAGGATGGAACTGAAGTTTGTCACTCAAAAGAAACTAGAACCTGTTACAAATGCAATGAAGCTGGTCACATTGCATGGAACTGTCCGAAAAATGCCAAGTCAAAACAGGGAGTTTCTAACAAGTTGAAAGGAAAAGTTGTTGATATTGAACCACCAACTGAAAAATTTAAAATTTTTGAAAACTCAACTTATGAGGTTGGTGAGTGTTCTAAAAAGAATTTTTATAAAAAGAAAGAGAAAGACAACTAAGTGTGGGTTGTTAAGAAAGTTGATGAGAACGTCGGCGATGAATCTGGTTCCAAAAAGCCAGAAGAGCCACAGGTTGAGATTAAAATTTCAGTGAATGATGATGAGTTTCCATCACTGAAATTTGAAGAAGTTAAACAGAAAGTGGGTAAGGTTGATATCTCGAATCAGTTTTATACAGAGAAAACTAAGTTTGATGTCGAGAAAACATTTAATGGAAGTGTTAAGAAAATTTTTGGGAAAATGTTGAATGGGAAAGCTAAGGGGGTTAAAGATTTTTATGCAACTAAAAAGGCAACTTACAACCCTACAGTGCAAGAGTTGAAAGCCATCAAGTCTGAAAAGACTTGGATGGAAGTCTGTTTCCCTTGAAGTCTTAGGACTTTGCCGGAGATCCCAAGTTTGTAATCGTGGATCAGGAATCGGCAATTTTTTGATAATTGTTTTTGTGATTGAATCTTAAAAATAGTTGAATTTTTACAGGACAAGTGTGAATTGCCGGAGCTTCCAGGTTGGTAAGTTTGAAGCAGGAATCGGCATCTTGATTGGTAAAATGGTTTGTGTAGATGTTTTATTCCTACATGTGGTTATATGTTTTGGATATTTTTAGAAGTGGTAAGAGGTTGGATCTTACAAGTGATTCGTCAAGGTCATTAATTTGAACTTGATGTAATTCTCATATATGTGATTGAATGAACAATATGATGAACCAAACACCTAATCTACAAGTGGTAAAATTAACAAAACTTATTTTCCGGAAAAATCATTTTGGTTAAAACAAACTTAAGTGTTTTGAAATCATAATGAGAAAATAGTTTTGTGAAAGGGGGAGTTCTGATTGTTTATGCCTAGTGGATGGCGAATTGATGCGATTTGATATCGGTTGTCATTTTTTCTTGTACAGTTTATTTTCAAATTTCTGTTAATGTGTTTGCATTTTAGGGGGAGTAAAATTTTTCAGAAAATCCAAAAACAATAGAAAATTTGAAAAAGGCAAAAACATGATAAAATCAAAAATGAGTTTTTGTGTCAAAGAAGAGGAAATGATAGTACATTAGTAGACAGTTACAGTATGTTAAAGAAATGTAATGTTTAAATAGCATTAAACAGTCTCACTGATGATATGCCGATAGGTTTTTACACATTTAGTAAGCTTTTTCGGGATAAAACTAAATTTCAAACTTGCTTATTTCGTGGGGAACACTACTTGGATATATAGGTAACCCCTGAAATCTCGTTTGAAAGGTCCCTCTTTCTGAGATACTAGGTCTTTATGCTCAGTGATATCTGGGGTATTATCCCGGGACTTCTGCTGTCACACCCCCAAAATCCACACGCGGAGTACCACCGCTTGGAGGCGTGACTGACCAGGATCAAGCCACCAATCATATTGAACAATGTAAATAGTAAGTGTAATTCAACCAAACAATATGAAAGGTTTTCCAAAAAACCAAAGTATAGTATCAATGTTTAGCGGAAGCATAAGTATGTAAACCCAATGTAAATCATAAGTTCAAATGTTTAAATATTTAACATGGCATCCTCGATCCATGTCCCACAACGACCTGCTCCTCCCTGTGCAAGCTCCATATGTACCTAAGGTCCTGCAAGGCATGCAGCAGAGAGTCAACAACTAGTTGAGCGAGTTCACACTTAATAGTTCAGCAATTGTAATAGTATAGTAAGCCTTGTGTTCGTTCATGAAGTCATGTATTGTATTAGTTCGTATCGCGGCCCTCTAGGCATGTATGCGAAGATTGGGGAAAGTTTCCCGAGTATTCTAGACTAGGTATATTTGTATCGCAGCCACCCGGCATGTGTGCGAAGTTTAGTGTATAGTTCGCAGCCTTCCTAGGCATGTGTGCGAAGATTAGTCATATTATCGCAGCCAACCCCGGCGTGTGTGCGAAGATCAGTCATATTATCGCAGCCAACCCTGGCGTGTGTGCGAAGATCAGTTCTATTAGTATCACTAGTCTAGTCGTATCTTATCAATAACCCTTCCTCACCCGAGGACCATATAACTAAGTTCCATAAGCTAGGTAAGTACAAGTAAATAATCCAAAACCCATTCCCACCCTGGGAACCCCATGCCTTGGCTGTGTGAACTCACCTTGGTTTGCTCGGTATGCTAAGTATGCTCACAGTTAATCAATCACGTCCTAAAGTACGCACGTATACATAATCAGTTTGTAATTACGAAGTTGGCATGTCAGTATAATCATAGTGGACAGCACATCAATAATTACCAAGTAACACATTGCACGCATTCATGATCATACAAGTCATACATGGCATCTAACGGTAATTAGTTAACTCAGTTAAGTATTAACAGAGATAGTTACTGTGCATATTATCCACATCGGCGAAACACCCCCTGTTTCGCCGTGAGCCCCTTCGACGAATCACCTTAGTTTCATCGTGACATCCCTCGGCGAAACACATTCTGTTTCGCCATGATCCCTTCGACGAAACACAATCTGTTTCGCCACGAGTTCCATTTCGTGAACAAATCAATTACGTCATGAATCAGTTACGTGCAGAAACCCTAACAGCCGTCATCATCAAGCAGCAATCATACAGAAATCATTTAGCACAAAATCATCATAACATCATCATAACATGATCATCACATCGATCATATCGAGCCAAACATTAATCTTAACAATCTGTTCATACAACGAGCCTAACACGAGCACTATCCATCATATCCATCAACCTTTAACATCGAATCATAACCCATTCGAACTAACATCAATAAGAACCCTATATGTTTGCAATCCGAATCGTTTTATAAGTTTCACTAGGGTTCATGCAGATCATCATTACAATCAACAGAGAGTTCAAACATAATATCAAGAATCATGTTTTCGATTAATTATAAGCAAAGATAATCAATCTAAGGATCATGCAAGGATTAAACGCTAACCGTAAAGGATGAAACAACACTCGATTGATCTAGAAGGCTTCAAGGATTCTGGGTCGCCGTTGTACAGAAAATTCTAGGGTTTCTATTTGCCAAAAAGTGTTACGAATGGAACAGAACACAGAATAAATAATTCGTGTACCGAGTTGGGCCCTTAATGGGCTTCGGCGAAACTGGGCTTGGCGAAACAGACTTCTGTTTCGTCGAGATTCATATGGCGAAACAGTCTGTTTCGTCAGGTCCTTTCATGTGTTAAACAGTTTAAGTTTTTCAACAGGTTTCATGTTATACAACCAAACACAAAATCATGCAAACACAATGCGTTTCATTATAATATAACGTGTACAGTTACAAGTTAAACAAGTCAAACAACTACACAGTCACAGTCAACGTGCATTTAATGCGAAAGTGAAAGTCGGAAACTCGAGTTGTCACATTATCCCCAACTTGAAAGAAATTTCTTCCCGAAATTTAGCATGCGGTTACTGAGGAAGCTAGGTAAGTTGTATCGTTTACTGGTTTTCCTGGGGTGTCACATCATCCCCCCGTTGATTTGGAATTTCGTCCCGAAATTCTGCAGTAGTAGCTTCAGCCTCAGTAGTAGTTGCATTGGTTCCGAATAACTGGGGATACTTGAGTTTCATTTGATCTTCACGCTCCCAGGTGAACTCTGGGCCACGACGGGAGTTCCAACGAACTCGTACAAGAGGGATTCTCGTGTTCTTGAGGACCTTAACATCCCGGTCCGTGATTTCAACTGGTTCCTCGACAAAATGTAACTGTTCGTCGATAGTGAGCTCCTTCAAAGGAACTATGAGGGTCTCATCTGACAAACACTTCTTCAGATTCGACACGTGAAAGACGTTGTGAACTGCACTGAGTTCAGCTGGTAAATTCAGTCTGTAGGCCACTTTGCCTATTTTCTCTATGACTTCGAACGGTCCGACGTATCGCGGATTGAGCTTGCCTCGTTTGCCAAAACGAACAACACCCTTCCAGGGTGAAACTTTGAGTAGCACTCGATCCCCAACCTGGAATTCGAGTAGTTTCCTGTCTTTATCTGCGTATGCTTTCTGACGGTCACGAGCTGCAGCCATGCGTTGTCGTATCTGAGCAATCTTTTCAGTAGTATCAACTACCACTTCTGGACCTGTGATTTGACTATCACCCACCTCTGCCCAACAAAGAGGTGATCGGCATTTACGCCCATACAATGCCTCGAATGGAGCGGCTTTAATGCTGGTGTGGTAGCTGTTGTTATACGAGAACTCCACTAACGGGAGATGTTTTTCCCTGCCATTGCCGAAATCGATTACACACGCACGAAGCATGTCTTCTAGAGTTTGAATAGTACGTTCAGATTGCCCATCTGTCTGAGGGTGATAAGCTGTGCTCATGTCTAATCGAGAGCCAAAAGATTTGTGCATTGCTTGCCACAGTTCTGAAGTAAAACGTGCATCACGATCAGAGATAATAGAGGTGGGCACCCCGTGCCTCAAGACAACTTCCTTAAGGTATACGTCTGCTAGAGTGGAGAACTTATTCGTTTCCTTGATAGCCAAGAAGTGAGCAGACTTTGTGAGTCGATCCACGATCACCCAAATAGTATCATTTCCGCGCTGAGATCTAGGTAGGCCAGTAACAAAATCCATGGAAATTTGCTCCCATTTCCATTGTGGTATCTCAGGTTGTTGGAGTGGGCCTGATGGTTTCTGATATTCCGCTTTAACTCTCGCACAAGTCAAGCACTTGCTAACGTAAGTGGCTATGTGAGCCTTCATGCTAGGCCACCAATATGTAGTTTTCAAGTCGTGGTACATCTTATCCGAACCAGGATGTACCGAGTAGCGAGACTTATGAGCTTCATCCATTACAAGCTCGCGTAAGTTGCCGTAGAGTGGTTCCCAGATGCGTCCTGTTACATAGTAGGCTCCGTCTGCCTTTTGTTCTAACCGTTGCCTTGAGCCGCGTAGGGCTTCAGCCCTGACGTTTTCTGGTTTCAATGCTTCAACATGAGCATCTCGTATCTGTGCAGGGAGACTAGACTGAATAGTGAGTTGCAACGCTCGTACACGCCTAGGTGTAGTATCCTTTCGACTGAGGGCATCAGCCACCACATTGGCTTTGCCCGGATGGTACTTTATAGCACATTCGTAATCGTTCAGTAATTCGACCCATCGACGTTGTCGCATGTTTAATTCTTTTTGTTTGAAAATATGCTCAAGACTCCTGTGATCGGAGTAGATGGTGCACTTGGTACCGTACAAGTAATGTCGCCATATCTTGAGCGCAAAAACAACAGCTCCCAGCTCTAAATCGTGTGTAGTGTAATTCCGTTCGTGGATCTTAAGTTGGCGCGAAGCATAAGCAATGACTTTATCCCGTTGCATCAACACACATCCAAGACCTTGGATAGATGCGTCACAGTAGACTACAAAATCGTCCGTGCCTTCAGGCAATGAGAGGATAGGTGCGCTACAAAGTCTATCCTTTAAGTGCTGAAATGCTGTTTCCTGTGTATTACCCCAACGATAAACAACACCTTTCTGTGTCAGTAATGTGAGCGGCT
This sequence comes from Helianthus tuberosus, assembly GCA_030545235.1. NCBI lineage: Eukaryota > Viridiplantae > Streptophyta > Magnoliopsida > Asterales > Asteraceae > Helianthus > Helianthus tuberosus. The sequence goes on along the minus strand of CM060410.1, from coordinate 158,395,121 downwards.
GTGCAATCTTTGAGAAGTCTTTGATGAACCGTCTGTAATAACCCGCCAAACCCAAGAATTGGCGTATTTCTGTCGGTGTGCGAGGTGCAGGCCAGTTCTTGATCGAATCTACCTTGGATGGATCAACATGAATCCCATCCTTGTTTACCACGTGGCCTAGAAAGTGGACTTCACGAAGCCAGAAGTCGCATTTTGAAAACTTAGCGTACAGCTGTTCCGTTCGAAGGAGTTCCAAAATAAGTCGTAAGTGCTGCTCGTGTTCCTCCCGACTCTTCGAGTAGATCAGGATGTCATCAATGAAAACAATCACAAACTTGTCAAGATAAGGTTTGCACACCCGGTTCATAAGGTCCATGAAAACTGCAGGCGCGTTCGTTAATCCGAATGGCATGACTAGAAACTCGTAGTGGCCGTAGCGTGTTCTGAATGCTGTTTTGGAGACGTCCTCATCCCGGACTCTCAGTTGATGATAGCCTGACCTCAAATCTATCTTTGAATAGTAGCTTGACCCTTGCAACTGGTCGAATAAGTTGTCGATGCGGGGAAGTGGATAGCGATTCTTCACGGTCACCTTGTTGAGTTCTCGATAGTCGATACACATCCTGAAGGTACCGTCTTTCTTCTTTACGAATAGCACTGGGGCTCCCCAGGGCGAAGAGCTAGGGCGTATGAAACCCTTTTCCAATAGTTCTTGTAATTGCTTAGACAGCTCTTCCAGTTCCGTTGGAGCTAAGCGATAAGGCGCTCGAGCTATGGGTGCTGCTCCTGGAGCTAGCTCGATCTGAAATTCGACCTGGCGATGTGGCGGTAACCCAGGTAACTCTTTAGGAAACACTTGAGGAAAGTCGCGTACTACTGGGATATCCTCAATCTTCTTCTCTTTCGTCGATGTATCTGTAACAAGTGCTAGTATTGTGGCGTGGCCCTTTCGCAAACACTTCTGAGCCTTCAAGAAGGAGATGATGCCACTCACGACACCACTCTTGTCGCCTTGAACTTCGAGAGGTTCTTTGCCAATACGGGGAATACGAATGATCTTCTCCTTGCATAGGATCTCTGCTTGTTGTTGGGATAACCAATCCATACCAATGACGATATCGAAACTACCCAGAGTTATAGGAATGAGGTCGATAGAGAAAGTCTGACCAGCGAGGATAAGATTACAACCCTGAACTATGTGTGTGGCCTCTAGACTTTTACCGTTAGCTAACTCTACGACATGTTTGGTGTTCAAAAGTGTTGGTGCGTTTAAGCATTTGACTAACTTTCAGAGACATATAACTGGTATCCGCACCCGAATCAAATAATACAGTAACATAAAAGTCGTCGAGAAGAAACTTACCCATAACCACATTAGGATCGTTCCTTGCATCACCCTGACCAATCACAAATGCACGACCCCTAGCACCATTATTGTTGTTGTTTCCCCCATTGTTGTTCCCATTGCCCTGATTATTGTTGTTGTTATTCTGATTCTGGTTTAACTGGGGGCAATCACGTTTGAAATGACCTTCAGCCCCACACTGGAAACACCCCCGGTTTCCTCGCTGTGGCTGCTGTTGCTGGTTCTGTGGAGCTGGTAGTGGGAGTTGCTGATTCTGATTTGCAGGTCGCGCACTCCTGCAGTCTTTAGCTTCATGCCCTATCTTGAGACATCTCTGACAACATTCGTTGCGACACCGTCCACTGTGATGTCTGTTGCACCTATTACATAGTGGGTGAATTCCCCGATATCCACCCTGCCCCAGCCCACCAGACGACTGCTGACTCGGACTCTGGTAATCATTGGTCTTGCGCTGCTGCTGTGCTTGTGACTGAACGGTAGCTGAACCCCTGCTGGAATCCCCCTCCCATTTCCGCTTGTTGTCACTGGGAGTAGCAGGAGTAGCTGAAGTGGTAACGGTAGTAGTAGCACTGATACATTTAGGCAACCTGTTCTGCTCCACCGCCTGATTAGTGAGACGGTGAGCCAACTGAACAACCTGCTGGTAGGTGGCAAGGTTTGCTGAAGTCACATGACTTTGGATCTCCGGCACTAGACCCTTAAGATAAAGTTCGATACGCTTAACTGGAGGGTCCACCATAGTAGGACACAGTAATGCAAGCTCATTTGATCTCTTTGTAAACGCCTCAATTTCTGACCCCGTCATCTTGAGGTTGAAGAACTCGACCTCCAGCTTATGAATGTCGTCACGAATGCAGTATTCCTCCTTGATCATCTCTTTAAAATTGTTCCATGGGGTGGCGTTAGCAGCAACCAACCCCAGCATTTGGACCTGAGCTTTCCACCATGTGAGGGCTAAACCCTCGAGAGTACCGGTAGCATACTTCACCCTGCGTGCCTCAGGGCATTCACACATTTCGAATACTGACTCAAGCTTTTCAAACCAGTGGAGGAGTCCAACTGCTCCTTCCGTGCCACTGAATGTGCTAGGACGACAGTCCATGAAAGTCTTGAAGGTGCAAACAGGTGGTTGACCTATTGTGTATAAGAATCAGGACAAAGTTAAACACAAGAGTTGGTTTAGGAGTGTAGGATCTAAAGATCCTAGTGTGAGTTACAACTGCAGGGTATACCTCCTGCTTGTGCAGCTGCAAGTGCCGCAGCAACTTGTTCGTTGATGAGAGCCGTCAACTGGGCTTGTGTCATGTTAATGCGTCCAGCCATGATCTTCATAGCAAATATGACATAAGTGAGAGAGGTTCGCGAGTAGTGCGATGACAGAAGAGAGTAAGCACACAAGTGTTCTCATGCAATAGTGTTACGTTAATCTAAGCATACCCTGAGCAAAGTTCTATGCAATTCTAGCAAGTAGGTAATAAAACATATACCATATTACCTAGGATGTTGAGTCTTGCACGTGGAACGAGGCGTCGTTGTGGATCGTTGAGCACTGTTCTGGTTATAGTCTGGTTTTAATAAAAACGTTTTCCCCATATTAAAACCGAGTTCTCTATAACCAATGGCTCTGATACCAATCTGTCACACCCCTAAAATCCACACGCGGAGTTCCACCGCTTGGAGGCGTGACTGACCAGGATCAAGCCACCAATCATATTGAACAATGTAAATAGTAAGTGTAATTCAACCAAACAATATGAAAGGTGTTCCAAAAAAACCAAAGTATAGTATCAATGTTTAGCGGAAGCATAAGTATGTAAACCCAATGTAAATCATAAGTTCAAATGTTTAAATATTTAACATGGCATCCTCGATCCATGTCCCACAACGACCTGCTCCTCCCTGTGCAAGCTCCATATGTACCTAAGGTCCTGCAAGGCATGCAGCAGAGAGTCAACAACTAGTTGAGCGAGTTCACAGTTAATAGTTCAGCAATTGTAATAGTATAGTAAGCCTTGTGTTCGTTCATTAAGTCATGTATTGTATTAGTTCGTATCGCGGCCCTCTAGGCATGTATGCGAAGATTGGGGAAAGTTTCCCGAGTATTCTAGACTGGGTATATTTGTATCGCAGCCACCCGGCATGTGTGCGAAGTTTAGTGTATAGTTCGCAGCCTTCCTAGGCATGTGTGCGAAGATTAGTAATATTATCGCAGCCAACCCCGGCGTGTGTGCGAAGATCAGTCATATTATCGCAGCCAACCCTGGCGTGTGTGCGAAGATCAGTTCTATTAGTATCACTAGTCTAGTCGTATCTTATCAATAACCCTTCCTCACCCGAGGACCATATAACTAAGTTCCATAAGCTAGGTAAGTACAAGTAAATAATCCAAAACCCATTCCCACCCTGGGAACCCCATGCCTTGGCTGTGTGAACTCACCTTGGTTTGCTCGGTATGCTAAGTATGCTCACAGTTAATCAATCACGTCCTAAAGTACGCACGTATACATAATCAGTTTGTAATTACGAAGTTGGCACGTAAGTATAATCATAGTGGACAGCACATCAATAATTACCAAGTAACACATTGCACGCATTCATGATCATACAAGTCATACATGGCATCTAACGGTAATTAGTTAACTCAGTTAAGTATTAACAGAGATAGTTACTGTGCATATTATCCACATCGGCGAAACACCCCCTGTTTCGCCGTGAGCCCCTTCGACGAATCACCTTAGTTTCATCGTGACATCCCTAGGCGAAACACATTCTGTTTCGCCATGATCCCTTCGACGAAACACAATCTGTTTCGCCGTGAGTTCCGTTTCGTGAACAAATCAATTACGTCATGAATCAGTTACGTGCAGAAACCCTAACAGCCGTCATCATCAAGCAGCAATCATACAGAAATCATTTAGCACAAAATCATCATAACATCATCATAACATGATCATCACATCGATCATATCGAGCCAAACATTAATCTTAACAATCTGTTCATACAACGAGCCTAACACGAGCACTATCCATCATATCCATCAACCTTTAACATCGAATCATAACCCATTCGAACTAACATCAATAAGAACCCTATATGTTTGCAATCCAAATCGTTTTATAAGTTTCACTAGGGTTCATGCAGATCATCATTACAATCAACAGAGAGTTCAAACATAATATCAAGAATCATGTTTTCGATTAATTATAAGCAAAGATAATCAATCTAAGGATCATGCAAGGATTAAACGCTAACCGTAAAGGATGAAACAACACTCGATTGATCTAGAAGGCTTCAAGGATTCTGGGTCGCCGTTGTACAGAAAATTCTAGGGTTTCTATTTGCCAAAAAGTGTTACGAATGGAACAGAACACAGAATAAATAATTCGTGTACCGAGTTGGGCCCTTAATGGGCTTCGGCGAAACTGGGCTTGGCGAAACAGACTTCTGTTTCGTCGAGATGCATATGGCGAAACAGTCTGTTTCGTCAGGTCCTTTCATGTGTTAAACAGTTTAAGTTTTTCAACAGGTTTCATGTTATACAACCAAACACAAAATCATGCAAACACAATGCGTTTCATTATAATATAACGTGTACAGTTACAAGTTAAACAAGTCAAACAACTACACAGTCACAGTCAACGTGCATTTAATGCGAAAGTGAAAGTCGGAAACTCGAGTTGTCACATCTGCTGAAAGAAATTTCTGACCTAGTCCCCGGAGAATACTTTCCGCATGCTTGAAATATAGTGCAGCCCTCAGCAAATTGATGAAACAATAAAATTGATAGTCATTGCTATTGTAACAAAAGATCCTCTAAAGGGGACCCACCAAAAGTCGAAGCCGTCATCTCTCTGCGTATCGAAAGATCGACCTGAGCTCTCACGGCCCTCGCAATTTAACCCCTTACAGATATCATCTGTGGTATACTCACCTGTAAGACTGAATATTGGGATCTGGATACGGGAGTATATTCAAGAGGTGGGACACATGAATGAGTTTAAGTTCTTAAAACACCTAACTCATATCCTGAATCAGTTGAAATTTGTGTGAGAATTTAAGTGGATCAGTATATCGGCAATCTAAGTGAATTGTTTAATTCTTAATGTGTAACTAAGCTCAACGGTACTTGTGACTTGTCAAAAACTGATATGATCCTCTTACACAAACTCACAAAAATAGTGTCTGTAAATATTTCTTTACTGCATTTCATTCTATTTCAAAAACCCAAAAATATTTTTAGTGTGTTTTAGCATAAATTTTGAAAAATCCAAAAAGATTTTCGACAACTGATGTTGGAGAGCTGATTTTCAAAATCCTAAGTGCTAGACATGATGAACAAATGGTTTGGGAGAATGTGTTTTGCAAATGGTTCATCAGAATTTATCATTGATAAATCATTCTGGTTTAATTTGAGAGAAAATCTGGTTTGATAAATTTGTCAAATGTTAAATTTGTGAAATTTACTTCTGGGTTAAGAATGTGCAGGCTGCGATCCCAGCATATCGAAAGGGGGAGTCTGAAGACATTCGAGTAAAGATTGATCATGGGAGTTTGTTGGTGATGAAAAGAGAAGAAAGAAGATTTGAGGATTCTTACAACGTCAGACATTTCAAAGAGTTCGAGAGAACTGATAAAGACTGAAGATGCGAAGATTCGACACTTAAGACTCGTCAACATCTGAGGGGGAGTCTGTTAGTGCATACATCTGTTGTCTTCGTCTTATATCGAGTCTCGGTTTCGCAAAAGTTTGAAGACAAAAGTTTGAAAGTGACATCAAGTTTGAAAGTGACATCAAGTTTGAAGAGTGTCAAGTTTGAACGTGTCGTGACCGTTTGAAGGGTGGCATGTCACCTTCAAACGGGAGGGTCTTGTCCTATAAATAGCCTTCAAACTTTCACCATTTGTAACTTTCCGGCCAGAGCAACGAAGTGCTGCCGAGGTATTGTCAGGTTGTAAACGTCTTTTAAATCAATGATACAACAGTTTTATGTGTAAATCTAGCTAAATTGAACTCTACACGTCTGTTTCCGCCTTTCGTTTAGAGATAAACTCTTCTGATCGACTCGTTCGGGTCTGAAAATGATCCTACAAAATGGAATAAAACCCATAATTTATTCATAATATCTTTGTAAGAATAAACCCTAGTTGCTGAAAACATAAAGAGTTTATTTAGGTAACTTTTATAGCCACTTTCTTTAAGCCTTCAGTGCTCCATAGCTGGCTTCTTATAGCTTCACATTAAGTTACCTGAAACGCGTTTTAAAAATATTTTTTCATCAAGAAATACTGGCGAGTGCATCCCAGTTTAAAAATATAAGCTTTTATAATGTTACAGTATTAAGAGCGACTACAATTTTTATATCTACCCAATTACTCGTTCAGTACTTTGTCACTCGACGGATCTGTGACTATGGTCATATCACACATTGGATGCCCGTGCCCAATTGTGAAGGTTATCAAGTACTGTATACAAACCCCATAATACTGGCAGCAATTGTAGAATACAAAGACTTAATCACTGTAATTATAACTGATAAACATTTAAGGTTTTATAAAACATTTGAAATAATGGCTCACAAACTGTTAGAAAAAGAGAATGACTCACATTGTAAACTTATGTTTCTCTACGGGCTTCCTGGCGATATTTCCTGATTATTTTCCTGAGTTTCTATTAAAAATATACAATGCATACGTGTTAGTAAAGTAACCCAAATCACATTAGCCATACAACACGAGACAGAACCCAAACGGACTTAGTCAGGCAGAGCCTTGACATGCATTGCTGGGTCCTAGATCAATCGGGTAGGGTAACGAATTAGTGATCGGGGGGTTAAAATTATTACAACGGGGCAGAGCTTCGTGTTTTAGGGGGTATTACTGCTATAATTTTTGGGCTATAGCATAGAGATAAAGAAAGTATTGTGAGCGGCTTGGAAATGCAGACTGCATGTTCAATTTATCGCTTTTCCGGAACCCTGTCGCGCCGCGTGACCACCCCCACCCTTCTCTGTCGCGCCCCGCGAGGGCACCCTAGCTACGGCTAGGGTTGCCTAATCACCACACTAGCCTCGCCCCGTGTGTGCCACGTGGCACCTTGGGTGTCCGGTAAGTCAAGGGTCTGTCGGTCCCCGCGACCAGCCCCCTTGATCCTATCGCGGCCAGCGAGCGAGCGAGTGAAAATCAGGATTTTGTTTGTTTTTAATAAAAATTAAAGTTATACGGGTCGGGTTTCTTGTATACAGAGCGTTATAGGGTGTTTTTGGGTTTGTTACATCCTCCCCACCTTGTTTTAAATCTCGTCCTCAAGATTCATTGGAATAGGTGTGGATACTTTCGCTGCATTTCAAATTCCAACTCCCATGTGTACTTTGGTCCTCTCTTTGAATCTCATTTCATTTTGACCATAACTAATCTCTTGTGCTTAAGATTCTTGAACTTTGTATCTTCAATCTGAATTCGTTTCTCTACAAACTTAAGCATTTCGTTTACCTCTATGTCTTGAAGAGGTATTACCAGTTATTCGTCTGCTAAGCACTTTTTGAGGTTACATACATGAAATATATCATGTACTCCTGCCGTCTTTTCAGGTAACTGTAGCTGATAAGCTACTGGTTCTATTCTTTTGATAATTTCAAAAGGTCCAACATACCTTGGGCTTAGCTTTCCTTTTTTACCGAATCTGACAACTCCTTTCCATGGTGAGACTTTTAACAATACCTTGTCTCCAACTTGAAATTCTAACGGTATTCGTCTATTATCTGCATAACTCTTTTGACGATCTCGTGCTGCTTTCAGTCTTTCCTTTACTTAAATAATTTTGTTAGTTGTTTCTTGCACGATTTCAGGTCCAGATAGTTGCTTTTCTCCAATCTGTGCCCAACATACTGGTGTTCGACATTTTCGTCCATAGAGTGCTTCAAATGGTGCAACATTGATGCTGGTATGATAGCTATTTGTAACATTCCTATTTTTATATAAGAATGATAGGTTTGGTTAAATTTATTAACCACTAGTAACTAGTAACTAGTTTATTTTTAATATAAATATTCAACCCAAATAGTTTTAAACACTATTTTATATAGTTGGTTGAAATATTATATTAATAAATTGGAATGTATATAGGTGATCTTTCTAAATAAAATAAAAGTCTATAAAAACTTATATTATTAGACGAGTAGATTACAGGTAAGTTGACTACTAGAAATATGAAGTACCTGGACGGGCCTAGTGACCGTATACTAATTAAACTATAAAAATACATTATAATTGAACCTACTCCGTTTTTAATGAAACTTAGACCCAAATGTAGACAAAAATATTCTCTTTCTAAAAACATATTTATTGTTTTATACAACGTTATATTTTCTAAGTTATAAGCGCCAAATAAGTAAAGCAGTTAAATTAATTATAATATATATAATAATAAAATAATTATATTTGTGAATTAGGTACGTATACATCAAAAATAAAAATAAAATATTAAAATAATAAAATAAAATAACCTCATTTAATGTTGATATCTACGTGTGTAGTAAGATTGATTTCTCATATATGAAATCAATATATGATATGCACGTGTCCTTTTTGGATGAGAATGAGTTCCTTCTTTTTTTTCATAAGCAGCAATGAACAAAGCAACTATAAATAAGACAAACCATTTTCAATTTAAACCTGTTCACCTCACTCCTTCTCTCGATCGATTCATATATATATTTTATTATTATCATTTCACCTATAATAATAATAATAAAGTCATGTCCTGTTTTAAGTGTTTTAACTCCCGATCACCGCTACCCTTTCCGATTGACCTGAGCCTCATAACGTATGTCAGGGCTCTGCCCGACTAAGTTGTTGGGGTTCTGTCTCGGGACATAGGGACAAGGTTGAATTAGGGGTACTATACTTAACACGAGTGCATTATATATTTTTAAATAGCTCAGAAGTTATACCCAAAAATTTATACCAGGAGGCTTTCTAGTTGAACCCTAAATTTACAAAGTGGGTCCATTCTCTTTTCTCACTATTTTATTCCCTTTTTTCTTTATGATATAATTATATTCATAAATGTCCCAAATTGATCCGTAAGTAAAAACCCGGACCCCTGAAACCCCAATCCATATCAAAATATCAAGAAATCAAGAATTCTGGCTTCAGGTGGGCCGCGTAAAGATAAGCCGAGGCTTACGCGGGCCGCGACAGCAAGGCAAATCTCCGGATAAGCTTAAGGGACACGTGGCATCCACCTGGCAGACCTACTGGTGACTCAGCAACCCTACGCGTAGACTAGGCGGCTACGCGGGCCGCGTAAGGATCAAGCAAGGGCTCACGCGGGCCGCGTGAGACCCAATTTTCAGCTATAAATAGGACAGGCTACGAGCTTTCAGTTGATGTCGAAACCAAAACTCAAAAACGTATTCCCACTGCTCAAAATCACAAATTAGTATAGCAGGGTGCTGTTACGATACCGGGTATTAACTCGATCGCTGCTACGATTCAATGTCCAATCGATTGAAACTATTCGTTGGATGTTTAAGTACTATCCTTTGTCATTAGTCGTGATTCCGACAGGATGTTTGAGTACCACCCGAACTCGGGGAATACTCTGTCATTCATTGTGAATCCGATGGATGTTTAAGTGATTGCACTTTGTCATTCGTTGTGAGGGTTTTAATCTCGTGAGTTATCGTAAATGCTGTATTAGTTACTTACCAAATTCGTGTGCACTAGGTTACAAGACTAATCAATAGGCTAAGCTCTGCCTGCATAAATCTGCAATATCCAGACTAACCAGTAGGCTAAACTCTGCCCATATAAATCTGCATGCTTATAATGTGAGTCATTCTCTTTTTATCAAAGTACTTTCTTAAATGTTTTCAAAGTTATAATTACAGTGATTAAGTTTATGTAGTCACCAAATTACAGCCGGTATGTGGGGTTTTGTATACATTACTTTTTCCCGTCACCATTGGACAACGAGTTAGCCAATGGGTGATCTGACCATAGTCACAGAAACGAGTCGAGTGACAAATACCGTGGGTAGTTGGTTGATATCAGGAAACATTGTAATCTCTCTTAATACTGTAAATTATAACAAACATGTCGTTTTAGCAAAATGAATGAACTCACCAGTATTTCCTGCTGACAAAACCTTTTTAACACGTGTTTCAGGTAATTACAGTAGATTGGAGTAAGAGATGATACGGCACTGAAAGGCTTCAAGAAATGGCTTATTTTATTAATTAAATCAAATTAAGAAATATTGTTTTATGTAATTGGGTTTATCCCTTATTAAAGCTATCTTTGTAAAACATAGGTTTATCCCATCTATTTAATAAATAAAAATCCGGTGTTTTCTAAACTCTGATATTTTTCCTAACTCAAGGTCCTGATGAAATTTCCGCTGCAATATTTTTCAAAATAATCACCGGTACCACTTGGCTGTTCGCGGCTTCCGATTCCGTCCAGGGTGGGTCGGGGGTCGTGACAGAAGGTGGTATCAGAGCCACTGCTTTAAGCCTATAAGTGTTGTGATAATAATACCTAAACTTAAATAAAAGAGTTAGGAGATTGCTATTAACTGGTAGCACACCTGATAGCATTTAGACTTGAACTTAAGAAAGATACCTTAGTATAAGCCAAGCCACTTATTTAAGCAATTAAGTGTTGTAATAATACGTAAGTTTAAACGGAGAATTAGGAACTTAATATTATCTGGTAGCACTCAGGATAATATTTAGACTTGAACTTAAGAATTTTGCCTTAATATAAGCTTCAAGATAAATTACTGAATATTGGTATGCCATAAGAATGGTGATTAGAACATTGCAAGATACGATAAATAAGCAATAACATTTAATTGCTATTAATCCTTGCTTATTGATATTACTTGGTCTAGAATAAAGATATGTTATGGGAATACAAATTTCCTTGATTCAGGGTGAAAGCCCTAATAAAAGAGGCATTTTTAAAAATCTTGAAAAGATAGTATTTATGGGAAATAGAAAATTTTCTCCGGCAAGACTGGGTATGGTGTAGCAGACTCTCCAGCTTGTTCGGATATACTGAGGTTACCTCTCCGTCGAGAACCGGATAATACGGGGTATATAATATGTCAAACAAGTGACAAGATTTCCCTAAATAGTATCATGACCTGATATCTGACTGGTTTTGGAAATATGAATCTGTTAAATACATTGACCCTATAAAGGGTATGTATATTACAACATGTGAAATATATGATTATATAGATATATATATATCTATAAGAAATTCCAAAAGTCAATTAGGAATAAAGCACAAGCATATATGTTAATAATAAATCTAGATTCCTTTATCAAGAATCTCTTACATATATCAATATCAAACATTATTTTGTTTGATCATCTACCTCGTAAATCGAGCGACAATAATAACAATAGAAACCCATTAAGTTGGGATACCATCAAAAGTGTAAAAAAAAAAAAATTTGAGGTGAAGAATTTATATTTTTATATATATGTATAAAATTATGTTTGAGGTATACTCTCATTTAAATTTATATTTAGTTATTTATTATTGGTAATTAATATTAGTTTTATTATTAGTAATAATAGTAGTAGTGTTAGTATTAAATACTAAGGTTATTGTCAAGGGCATGTATTGGGTAGCCTAGCCTTAGTTAGGCATGGACTGATCACCTATGCTTAAACAAGGCAGCACTAACCAATATCCAACCATGATAATAACTAGTTAATGTATATAAATTAAGTCATCATACTTATTTAGTAAATTTTAATTATATATAAAAATATATATACTTTATACTGTAAGGAGAAGACATATTTTCATAAAACAATACAAGAATTAGAGGGACGAATAAAATTATATAAATAATTGTGTATCACATGTTTTGTGGTAACTATGTACCATAACACTCTGGCAAGAAAATAACCATATAAGAATAATATGGTAGTCATCAACTACGTTGGGTTAGGAGAACATTGTAATATATAAGAATAGTCCCCGTTTTCACTTATTTACAACATTTGTAAATATATTCACAACGTTATATGGTTTTAAAATGAAAATAAGTAATCACATAGAATCGACCCATTAAGTGTTATATATTTACAAAATATTTTACAAATACTTTTGTACAATAAATATTTTTTACACCTTTATTTACAACTTTCATTTAACATTATAAATAATAGTGATTTCTTTTACAAAATAATAATACTAAAATATTTTGTAATGTAATAACTTCATTGCGGTGTTTTGTAATATCTATTACATAGTAAATATAAGTTATTTTACATAGTATAGTAAAATACTAAAAATAATATTTATTTAAAAGTGGTGACCATTTACATATAGTAAAAATGCGTAACAAATAATATATATTACATAGTATTTATATTTGATATATAAGATACGGTTCAGACAGGGACACAAATAATATATATTACATTTGCTTTACAAATATAATATAATGGTTGGTCATGCCAAAACAACTTGTTCTTATTATATTTCGATCTCTAGGACATAGTATGAAAAATATAGTCACTAATAGTGTACTATCACATTGTTTCACAATTAAAACAACTTGGAACTCTAAACAATGATACACTAACTCTATTGTCTTTTGGTGTATCTTTGCAATTCACTCATCTCAACACTTTGATTTTCTCATATCATAAATATTTGACAAATCATTTTTCATGCCTTTATTTCATTTTGAACCTGTCGATTCTAAGTCTTCCTCAGATGCCAATCAAAGTAAGCTTTCTTTTGACAAAAGAATTTTATTGATTCTAAAAATCCTTCATATTCATTTTAAATATCTATTGATCATATATCTTTTAGCTTGAACCTAATCACTTTAAAAATTATATCATTTCATCTCATTCGTTTGTCATTAATTTATTGAACTAATTCAGTTGAACCATTGAATCCTACTTATGGTACAACTCGTATTCACAAAATTTGATATTTTAAATTCTGTGTCATCTACCTTAATATTATTTTTATTGACTAAAATATGACATAAGTCTAAAAGAAATATCGTAACCCAAATCTCGAGGACGAGATTTAAAACAAGGTGGGGAGGATGTAACATTCCTATTTTTATATAAGAATTATAGGTTTGGTTAAATTTATTAACCACTAGTAACTAGTAACTAGTTTATTTTTAATATAAATATTCAACCCAAATAGTTTTAAACACTATTTTATATAGTTGGTTGAAATATTATATTAATAAATTGGCATGTATATAGGTGACCTTTCTAAATAAAATAAAAGTCTATAAAAACTTATATTATTAGACGGGTAGATTACAGGTAAGTTGACTACTAGAAATATGAAGTACCTGGACCGGCCTAGTGACCGTATACTAATTAAACTATAAAAATACATTATTATTGAACCTACTCCGTTTTTAATGAAACTTAGACCCAAATGTAGACAAAAATATTCTCTTTCTAAAAACATATTTATTGTTTTATACAACGTTATATTTTCTAAGTTATAAGCGCCAAATAAGTAAAGCAGTTAAATTAATTATAATATATATAATAATAAAATAATTATATTTGTGAATTAGGTACGTATACATCAAAAATAAAAATAAAATATCTACTACTTCTAATAAAACAAAATAAATTTAGGCCACTTGTCATCCTCTTATACCCTTAATTGCCACCTGTCCTCCTTACAGCCTCTAATTTCACAAAATCCCGCTCAAACTAAAACCCTAAACCAAAACACGCGTAGATGGCTTCCTTCTCCTACAATCTTCTTTCCTTATGGCAAAACAGGTAACTTTTTTTTTCCTTCTTTTACTGTTCATCTCTTTCGTTGTATACGATACACACTTTCCATAAATTTGAAATCAGTTTTCTTTCCTTCTTAATTCCAATAAAAAACCCTAATCAAAGCTGATTTCACCATCAATCTTTCTGTTGGTTCTCTTCCGTTGTTTTCTTCAAACCCTAGAATTGATTGTTCTTTGTTGAGGCTTGATCTAGAGCTTGAATTGATTGTTCTTTGTTTCAGCTTGAATTGATTGTTCTTTGATTGGTATTGGGCTCGAATTGATTGTTCTTTGTTCATGTCAGCGATGATGGCTATTGAATAAACCCTAGATGATGGCTATTGAACAAACCGAACAACCCAGGTAACTTTTTCGTCGATCTTTAATGTTCTCCACATAAGTATTTTTGATGATTCGTGTTGAATTATGAAAACATATAATTTATATTAATTTTACAATGTAGAGGGAAATCAGGGGATGGGGAGATATAGGGAAATCAGGGGATGGGGAGATAGAGAGAGAAATGGATGGGTAAATAATTCCTGCAACAAGCATTTGATGATTTTTCATTTGGAATTGCTTGAGGTACTTTGATTTGTATATATATTGTTATGTTTTTATTTGTTTTTCTTCGTTTTACGGATGCGGATAGGTTGCGAGACCTGTAAATCTCTGTGTTTTTTATGTCCGATTTGCAATCAGGTTGTTGATGGTCTGAGATGATGACTTTTTGTTGTTTGTGAGGTCAAATCCTTCAATCTTTTAATATGATAACAATTTAGTGTTTGGATTATTCTTTAACAGGTGCCACAAACGGAATATCTAGACAAAGCAGATCTGACTTGATATTAGTCGTTCTCATGTATCTGGTGCTTCTTCTTCAGGTGTGAAAAGGGGAAAGGTTTGAACATGTTGACTGGCCACAGGAACCTAAGAAGAATGAATTTTGGATACGGGAAAGACTGCACGCTTACTTTCTACAAGGAGAAACCAATAAGAGGCCGGTATGGGTATATATTTCACAAAGTTTTAATTTGTGCTTCTAATCTGGCTTATGTTTTGTATTTCGTATGTTGTTGTGTATTAATAGGTTAAGTTCTATCAGTTTCTAAAAGCAAGTTTGGAATAGAAATCTAGAATAGAAATCTGAGTTGTTTTCATAATTTGATTTGATTTTTCCGGTTCGCAATCAGGATTTATCAATAAAAAGTTTCAATTTTTACTTTTTAATTTCATTTGATTCAGTTGGGATCTGCGGTTCATGCTTAGTGGCTTTTGCAGTCAATTAACGAAACCTGCGAATTATGGATGTTGAGAATGAAAATTGCTGGAAAAACTCTAAGGTCTGCCCATTAAAGTTATAATTTTTCTTCATTTTCTACTTAGTTTTGTTATTTACTTATCTTAAGTTGTCGAAATTTGTTTGTTATACGCGTTTAGAAGGATTCATGGAGGATGACACGGCTATTAGCTTATTAAAGTCTCGGTGTAGTCTACGGTGACCTCAGCACGTCTCCTCCTTACGTTTATCGAAGCACATTTGCCGAAGATATTCATCACTCACAAACAAATGAAGAGATTTTCGGCGTACTTTCATTCGTTTTCTGGACTTTGACACTCGTGCCGCTTTGCAAATACGTGTTCATAGTTCTGAGAGACGGAGACAACGGTGAAGGTAATTAGTACTTTTCTTTTCTTTATTTATGATTTTTTTCAGTTAATTCATAGTTAGAATTATCTAACTGTTTAGTTGATGTTTAGGTGGTACATTTGCACTTTATTCCTCAATATGACGCCATGCTAAAGTAAGCCTGTTACCAAATAGACAGGTGATCTACTTGTGGGAAATAAACATATGGTTCAGTAATTTAGTGTTTATGTTTAGTATGGTGAGTGATTTACCGTTTTATGGTATAGAATATAACATATGGAATATGACATGTCATGTTTTAGGCCAAATGACTTAGAAGTTTGTTGAGGATTTTCTACAAGATCTAAAGTCCCAAAGACTTCAGTATTATCGCTTTTGTTGGTTTTCTTCAAAGTCAAGTCTTCATTTTTTAAGCTTATTCATGTTAACAATCCTAAATTCACTTTTTTATGATTTACAATAATCTATCTTCAATGCTTTCTTTGTCTACTCCACTCTCGCAGATCACTAAAATTGCCACTAATTTCGTTGTCGATTTCATCAGCGCATATGTACTGCTCCATCGATTTCATCTTTGTGATCTATGCTAATTGTTTCATGAACGTCTTTTTCTGACTGTATCGAGAAAGCTGAGATAGCGAGTTTTATCACTGACAGGTAATCACTCTTTTGAATCTGGAATTTTCCAACCCCTATTCATTGTTTCTAGGTTCTAATCTACTCATAACTTTATAGCATATCATGAAAAAATCATTTGTTGGACCGGTTGTTCTATCACAAAGATCAGTTACAGAGAAAGTAAAGGGGAAACAGATAAAAGTTAAGTGGAAAAATAGTGACAAGATCAGTCGAATGTACGCTTAGTGGCATCATGTGGCAATTTAACCCACTTTATTATGTTTGTTGGGTTGCTATAAAACATATCTAAGCTCAAGTCCAACTTTCCTCCTTAATCTATGGCAATTATGAAGTTACAGAATCCAACCATCATCTATGGTAGGTCACTGCTGCCATTGGTCAGCGGAAATTTAGTGTGAACTATTAAATGCCGGTTCTGGTAGTGCCACGTGGGCCGGGGTGCTTTGGTAGAGACAAAGTAGAATGGTTACATGTCTTTGGGATGATCATTGAATCACTGATTAGCAAAGTATATAGGTTGTTTTAGCAGGGTGTGGGAACGTGGTACATGGTTGTTGCTTTTGTTCTCTAATGTCTTATAGGCTCATGTTAATTGGTTTTACGTAGGTTAGTTTTTTTAACTGATAAGATTATTTACTTTGCAGGCTTGCAGCCAATATTTGATGGTAAGATAATTTATATCTATTAATAAATTAAGAGAATGAATAAGGGCAAGCAGAAGGTACACCTGAATAGAAAAACGTAGCTTTAAGCATGGTTAATAGATCTATTATTGAAATACCTTCAAAAGGGAATCACATGTCCAGTTCTTTGTCATGATTCAATTACATCAATGGGTATGATTTCCTCTATTCAATCTTTGTTTTCTTTCAACGATTTCGTTTAATTATAATGATTCTATGTCGTGGCATTTTTATTTGCTTTGTCTGTTCATCTAATTGAATCCGATTGTGACCTAATTTGGGGTTTTTTGGATGATATATGTAAGCATGTAAGTAATTTTTATTCAAAGTTTCAAATTAATCTTTCTTCCCGTTATTTTCTTTGATTTGTGTATTCATATAATGTTTCCGTTTACTACCAAATTTTGGGGTTTTTTTGACAATATTTGAAACCATAAGAGCTGGTATATTCAAATTAAATGATAGTGATAGGGTTAGGGTTAGCTGTATAATGGTATGATAAACCCTAAAAGTGATAATATCTGTAACCCTAACAACAAATTATATTCAAATTAAATGATAGTGTAAGGGGTTGCTCTTTAATGGTATTATAATCCCTAAAAGTATATTTATTTTGTGTGTTTTTTGTTTCTATTGTATGGCTTGATTATATATTTATTTTTCTTTATGATTTGTTTGATACCATGATATGTGCTGGTATTTTTGGAAACCATGACTTTCCCAGTATAATTATAGATGTACACCAGCTTAGGAAGCGCATTTGTGTATATTTCTTTGTCCGGAACCTTTGTCAAGTATATCGTTCATTGTTAAGATAATTTTGTGTTTACCTGATACTCTAATATGTTTCTAACTTTCTAATTTTTCTTTATTAATGTGGTTAATAGCAAATCATTGTTGCTTCTTTAATTATGTTTGTTACTCTACACAATCAACACTGGTAATTCTTTCTTATAGATTAACTTTGTATCACATACTACATATATTTTTTAGAGAAAAATTCTTGCTTGATTTCATTCCACACGAAAAAGGGCAATTACAAAGCAATGGCAGGTAGTCGGGCAACAAGTTGCGCCGCAATTACATTTGTATTCACATATACAGCCTTTACCAACATCGTATAACTTGGACATTGGACTACAAGGCTATCATGTTGGGTCTGTCATTCTCAAGACAGATGGTGGTGATTTTTTGACGGCTATAGTCAAACCGACATTGATTTGATACTGTATCTGTAAAGGTTGGGCTAAAGTTGTTAATAGTCTTGGTGTTGAAAACAAGGATATTACTCTATTTAAAGTCGTCAAAGATAACACTTTCAAAATTCGTCATTACAGATATGATGGTGAAGATGATTTGAAGAATGAGTTTCATCATGTTATGTTATTCCCAGAACTTGGCAATCTGGTAAGCTATTTGTAATATAAATTAGTCAAACCATCTATTATTATTATTATTATTATTATTATTTTTTTGTAATTGATAGATGTTGTTCTTCACAGTTTTTGCCAAGGAAGTATATGGATCATCATTTCACATCAGAAAGTCTCAAGAAACCTGTCGTCATTCACTTTGGCGAACAACATAAGTGAACTGTTAAAATACTGAAGTTGTTTAGTATGCATTACTTTATCCATGACTTTTTCTCAGATTTCGAAAGACCTTTTTTGATACCATATGACGTTATAATATTTGAAAAGGTCGGACATTATGATTTTAGAATTCAGTTGTTCCGTCCCCATGGTTTTCAGTCACTTACGCCTTACGCCTGAACTTCCTTTTATGGAGGCTATCACTTTTCCTGAGGCTGAACATGAACGTGTATTTAGGAAGTTAAAAAAACTTAAAGACAAAATAATAAAGTGTTGGCGGGTCAACTTTACCCGTCCTTACAAGTTTTGACAGTCATAAAATTTACCTGTTTTGGCTCGAGTCCATTCTTACCCGTTACTCGCTGGCTCATTTTTGCTAACTACACCTAAAAAGAAATTCTAATCCATACAGTTCTTTCAAAGTACTTTGAATGAACATGATTCTTGGTTGTATTCAAGCAGTGCTGATATATATATTTTTTTGGATCTTATGCAGCCATGCCCCTATCACATCTGCATTCGGGCGACAAGAAAGGGATAAAGAGAAGGCCTGATGCTACCATGGCTCTGGAAGCGGTAACAGGTACGGATCAGAGATTGCAAGGTGATTTCATTAAGGAACTACCAATTATCAGAATTGATTGTCATCGTTATTACTTCTTACTCTATTTCAGGCATCATAGTCGACATGATGTCAGTTACGATGTGTGTATAACTTTTCGTATCAAGTAATCAGTGACTTTCCGTCAAATGAACTTGGGTCTCAATTTAGGTATATGCGTGAATAAGTTTGCCTATTGAGTAATCCGTGTCTTCATTATTGAGTTTTGAATTTGATTTATAGCCTATGTCAATTATTTGCTTGGTAGAGAACATTAGTTGTTAAATTTTTAAAACCATCCGTTGTGTTTTTTTTGGCGAACTTACTTCAGCATCGGTTTTTGATTTGCATCATATCAGTCAGTTTGCTATCAAGCAATGGATATCTCTTATGACAATCACCTTATGCTTAGCAAGTGGTCATATAGTATAAAAAAGGAGTATAATTCAAAGCTTTTAAAATTTCAATGTTGGGCAAGGTATTAAGTCTCTGAATTTAATGTTTTAAAGGTTGGGTGGCCGATTATCTGACACATCAGTGATAATATTGTTCGTTTCAGCACCATTTGAATTGTTAACATTTGGATGCTTCTTGCTTTTACTCATTTTCACAATTCTTCGAAGATTCCAATGTGTCTTCAATCAAGCTGGAAAATGAAGATTTGTAAGTGTTTATTGATTAACAATATTATGCATGACAGAGGTGGCAAATTGAGTGGGAATGGGATAGGTTAAAACGGGTTTTTTTTGTTATGTGCCAACACGGGCTGGATCAATCAGTTCGGGTTGACCCAAAAACATCTTTTTGTCCATCTTTTTAAAAACCTTTTTCTAATAATCCAAAATTTGGAGGTAAAATGGCTGCAAATATTAGAAAAAAAAGCTACAAAAGGAACCACTGGTTTGAGCTCATTGGACTTGAGATGAAAAGCCAAAAAGCAGCAAGCGAAAAAGAGAAATAAACAAGACAATTATGCTTGCACAAGAGGAAGCGCAAAAGGCGTGGCAATGGTTTGAACTCTGTCCCCAATACATAGACTATTATTTTTTATGGTCTTTAGTGTCCAACCATAGAAGAAATTAAAAAAAAAAAGAGGATTATACGATTCAAACTTTGGCACTTTCAGTGAAGGGGCAAAATGATTATTTTCTTTTATTTCTATCAATTATTTATAGAGATTATTATCTGAAAACTACGGGTCAAACGATTTCAAGTTACTTATGACTCAAAGAGTTTGATGGAACTAGCATCATAAAATAGAACCTGAGTTGATGGTTGATGTTGGCTCTAAGATTTTGCCATTATAAATTAACCTCCTTTCATAGTAAATATCTAATCTCCTTCTTTTATTCTCAATTAAATACAATTATTTGATTTTAACTTTCCTACGGGTTTGTAGCATATAGAACTGCATGTAAATTAAGCTTTGCAAGTATGGCTTACCTTTGTTTTGTTTCTATTTATTTATTTATTTATCATAGTAACTTTGCACATGAACTGCTGTGTTCCCGAGTTTAATAAACAAAAGAAAAGAAGAGAAAATTAATTTAGGAAAGAAAAGAAAATGAGTAGAAAGGAAAATTTAATTATCTATCATGTTCCCGAGTTCGAAGGAAATCAAAGGAAAACTAAGGATTTTATGTATTAAATACATTTTCCTTCCAAATCTCTCATTTAACTCACAAGGTGTTACCTTTTCATTCTAAAGTTTTGTTTGGTGCTTTAATATTTGGTCCAGAAGGTATCTATCTGGCGACTTTTAGACGTGAAGCCCAAGTTTGGAAAGGCCTAGAACAAAAACTTTGAGCAAAAAAATGAACTTCTAATCATATCATACTTCTTAAACAGCTCACTTGATTCGATGATTGAATCTGTGTTATTATGTTACTTTTGGCACATTGATAGTATGACAAAATGAATTAATTGGATGAGTCAGGTCAAACAATTCCCATTCCACTAAAAGTGATTTTCTTGACCCGTTAAGGAGATATAATATCTTAAACGAATCAACCCATTTATAAATATATCAAAATTCATAGACGGCTCATGTATAAACAAATTTTTTTTCAGGAGGCAAAACCAGCTGAGTTGAATGAAAGTGAACCCATGTTACAATCTGTTACGCATAAGATGTGTGGTGTTGATACAGATCATGCTTCAAGAGCTACATGATATGGTCAAAGTTCTCAAACCACTGTGGTGTTGATACAGATCGTGCTTCAAGAGCTACCGATTTACAGGTCAAATAAGCCAAGGGTATTGTGAACCGGCACGCTTCAGGTCAAGAGGTTCAAAGACTATGTGCATTAGCAGTCAACTCCCTTGATACTCCTAAACCTCTTGCAAAAAGGTTCTTATTTCTTGATCTTTTTACTCTTCCAAAATTGTCCAAACCATAGGGAGTAAAATGGCTTACTCTTTATTAATTCTAATAGCTTTGTAGTTATTACTTAGTGATGTGGCTCAAACGACCACTCTTTATGTAAACGCCCTCTTTTTTTAAGATAAGTTATGTTTTTTTTTCTATTTTCTTTTGTTTTAGAGTTTGTCCCTTTTGATTTAATTTTAATTTAATCTAAATAATAAAGAGCTGATAACTTAGATTTTATTTTCTAAAGGTTTGTAACAGTGACACGAACTGAACACACTTGGACACCATCTTCCAATGATCGAATCCGCCTTGAAATGGCCAGTAATATTTAGTTTATTCAGTTACTTAACATTATTTGTATCATGGGTCACATTCATATGATGCAATATAGTAGTTAACAAATTAAATTTATATTTTACAGCTTATACAGGAGGTGCTGATATTGCAGCATTTTACAATACACCACCAGGTAAAATGGCTGCAAATAGTAGTAAAAAAAGCTACAAAAGGAACCACTGGTTTGAGCTCATTGGACTTGAGATAAAAAGCCAAAAAGCAGCAAGCAAAAAAAGAGAAATAAACAAGACAATTATGATTGCACAAGAGGAAGCGCAAGAGGCGTGGCAATGGTTTGAACTCTGTCCCCAATACATAGACTATTATTTTTTATGGTCTTTAGTGTCCAACCATAGAAGAAATTAAAAAAAATTAGGATTATACGATTCAAACTTTGGCACTTTCAGTGAAGGGGCAAAATGATTATTTTCTTTTATTTCTATCAATTATTTATAGAGATCATTATCTGAAAACTACGGGTCAAACGATTTCAAGTTACTTATGACTCAAAGAGTTTGATGGAACTAGCATCATAGGGAAGTGGTCGACCCATGATGATGAAGTACATCAGAAGCAACTTTCTATGGAAGCAGGTAAATATTCCAAGATTAATGAAAAACAAAAGAGAAGTTGTCATATTTTGTAATTATATTCGGTTAGTGTTTATATCAATCTTACATGCTCTTTAGGATAACCCTGTTTCTATTGAGGATAACTGACCCCTTTTTGTATCTTTTGTGCAGCTATCTCTGTTTCTCATATCATTCCATCACCTGCAACAAAAGAGAGGATTGCTGCTTTCTGGAATCTTGATCCTGCAGTAAGATCATTCCAACCAAACACCAAGGATTCTCAAGAAGTATCCTCCGGCTCAGTCACAATGTCAAGTAAGTATCCAAGTCTGTATATAATTAAATGTTTAAATGAAAATAACAAGAATACTTATCTATTGTTTTGGATTGGTAGGCGCTGGAAAATCTTCGAAGTCAGCCTCCCGCTTCAGTGTTAGTGATCTCAGCACTGTGGCTCCCCGGTCCGGAAAAAAGAAGTCTGCTGCTAGCCTAAGCACTCTAATCCCCAAGCCTGTCACCTCCAAGGGAGGAAAGAAGAGGAAGGCCACCGAAGCTGACAATCTTGAAGGCCTGCCCCTCATCCGCCACCAGTTTCAGGAATACTTTACCGATGTAAGGATCACTGACCCTAACTGATTATCCTGCCCACTTGAGGATAATGGATCCTGAACCCTACCTTTTCTTTTTGCAGAAATTCGCCGAGATCGAAATGCTCTTGGATGCATACGTTGAAGAGGCTGAGCAGAAGCATTTGGAGTTCCAGAAAATCTTCCTGGCCAAGGATCAAACCATCTCCTCCCTTGAGAAAGATCTCGCTCTGGCAAAGAAGCAGGTAGTCATGGCCCAGATTAATGCTGATCATGAGAAAGCTGAGGTGATGGAGGATGCTAAAGTCTCTGCTGCCATCACTATGTACAAGATCAAACTCCAGATGGCCCAGGAGGCTGAGGATCCTGACTTTGACAGGACCAAGTGGGACCAGGAGGGCTGGAAGGCTAAGCTGGCTGAGCTGGACGATGAGGAAGAGGCTACAGAGGTCTTGGCAATTGAGGCAGGTGGCAGCGGGAAGGATCAAGCTGGCGGTGCTAATGCTGGTGGTGATGCAGCCAAGGTGTGAGCTACAGAAATGGGCGATGATGGATTTATCTAGACGCGGCCGGAGCCCATTTTTTAGGATTTGAAAGTTTTTTGGTTGTGATGTTTTAAACAATGCTGGGTTGTATTTGAACAATAGTTTTAGGATTATGGATCATGGATCCTTGGACAATAGGTAGGATAATAGGTGGTGGAGGGATCGTCTGTTTGGGGGATGAAACCACTTGTTATCCTGCCATCTTTTATTTCCTGCACTTTTTAAGACCTGTTAACAATGGACACCCTTTGCCAACCCAAGTGGACGGGCCACGTTTTGCTGGTAGAAACTTGGGTTGGCAATTTTGACAACCTTTAAGGGTTAACTTTTGATAAATAAATAAAAATTTAACCTTTTGGCTTATGATGTGTTGTTATTCTTGTGATTGCTTTGTTTTTCAACTGTTGTGATAAACTTTGTTTGAATTCATAAGTAAAGAATAAAAGTTTAATAAATCATGTAAAAAAGTTTAGGATATGATTAAGGATCAAATATCCTATGATAAATTCTAAAGAGTAGTAGAGTTCAAGGATCATAAATCCTGTTGTCAAAGGATAAGGGTCAGTTATATGAATGATGAATAAAATAAAAGTAATTAAGGATCATACCTGAGGATCCAAGTTAGGTTCCTAACTCTTTAACATTTACAATCAGGATAACCTAAAGACAAACCTTAGTG
This sequence comes from Helianthus tuberosus, assembly GCA_030545235.1. Lineage (NCBI taxonomy): Eukaryota > Viridiplantae > Streptophyta > Magnoliopsida > Asterales > Asteraceae > Helianthus > Helianthus tuberosus. The sequence continues at coordinate 158,370,726 of CM060410.1, read as the reverse complement.
AAAGGTAAGGATCAAGGATCCTTAGCTTTTTAGCTTCAAAAACCTGAAATGGAACATAACTTGGGACTAAGCCATTATAAGAAAAGAGTTAGCAACTGGGGACAAGCCCAACAATTCTGGGGACAAGCCCAATATACTTGGGACAAGCCCAAAAAACTGGGGACAAGCCCAAAAAACTGGGGACAAGCCCAAAGGATCTTGTGTAAACTGGAGTATGGCCCTCACTGGCGACTATCCAAACTTAGTGACATGAAAATTCCAAAACCTTAGCTAACGTGAAAACGTTAGAAACCTTAGGAACGGATGTATGGTACGTCTACCATTATACGTAGGATCCCAGATACAGCCAGTACAATGAAATTGTCAGCCCCTAAAGCGAGTACTGGTCCCATTGCCATGAACTGTACCAGGATCATCGTGCGCTGCTGGCGATACTGGGGACAGGCCCAAATAACTGGGGTTAAGCCCAAATAACTGGGGACAAGCCCAAATAACTGGGGTCAAGCCCAAATAACTGGGGTCAAGCCCAAATAACTGGGGTCAAACCCAAATAACTGGAGACTTCTGTGGATACACAATCCTTCGTTAAGGATACATGAACCTTCTGCAAAAATCAGAATCAAGTGAAAGGAGGATAAAGGATCCAGGATCCTTTTCCTTGTATACAGGATAATTAAAGAATGAAATAGTTTGAGATTAGATTATTACCAGAATGAGGATCATCCATCCTCTAAGGATCCTTCGAGGATGTGGATCATGAATATTGCTAAGGATCATGAATCCTTATCACATGAAGTATTTCTTCAAGTGGACAACATTCCAAGCTCTTGGTAGCATATCACCTTCCATTGTTAGCAATCGATATGCCCCCTTTCCTGCTTCAGCTTCAATCAAATAGGGGCTTCCCACTTTGGTGCCAACTTTCCATCACCAGGATTGGTGGTATTCTGAAATGCTTTCCTCAGCACCATATCACCAACTTGGAATTTCCTGATCCTGACATTCTTATTGTAGGCTCCAGCCATCCTTTGTTGATAACTAGCCATCCTTATCCTTGCCAAATCCCTGAGCTCTTCTATAGTATCCAAGTCTTGAACCAAGTTTTCAGCATTTCCTTCAGGATCACGGATGCTTGTTCTTGCAGTAGGAACCACCATTTCTGTAGGGATCACTGATTCTGCCCCAAACACTAAAGAAAATGGAGTTTGACCAGTAGCATTCTTGGGAGTTGTCCTATCAGCCCATAATACATAAGGTAATTCTTCTGCCCATTTTCCTTTCTTGGATCCAAGCTTCTTCTTCAAATTGTTGATGATGATCTTGTTAGATGATTCTGCTTGACCATTAGCTTGTGGGTGGACTGGTGTTGATGTTATCATCTTAATCCCCAGCTGTCACAAAAGTTAGTAGTTCTACTCCCAATAAATTGGGATCCATTATCACAAACAATTTCAGAAGGGATACCAAATCTAGTAATAATGCTTCTTTTAATAAAGGATATCAATTCCTTTTCTCTGACTTGAGCAAAGGCTTCAGCCTCTATCCACTTGGAGAAGTAATCAGTCATAGCAAGCATGAACACTTTTCCACCAGGTGCCTTGGGAAGTTTACCAACTATATCCATTCCCCATCTCATAAATGGCCAGGAAGAGGATATAGGATGTAAGAGCTCTGCTGGTTGGTGAAGGATGTTACTATGTCTCTGACAAGGATCACACTTTTTGACATAATCCACAACATCCTTCTTCATAGTAGGCAAATAGTATCCTGTCCCAGTGTGGTTTCCACAATCTCCTTCATGAAAATCCTTTAGGACTTCTTGGATTTCAAGATCCTCAATGCATCTTAGATATGGTCCTGTAAGAGATCGTTTATATAACATGTTATTCAATATTGTAAACTGGGATACCTTAATTTTGAAAGCCCTGGGGTTTTCTCCTGTATGAATCTCTCCATGTTGGATATATCTCATGATTGGAAGGATCCACGATCCTGAATGAGATTGTGTATCATCACTAGGGATGATTGCAGAATCCTTTCCTATCTCCATAGCTACATGATCCTCAATAGCAGGGGTTAGGATATGGATAATAGGGATCTTGGTATCCTCTGGAATTTTCAAGGATGATCCTAGATTGGCCAATGCATCAGCCTCTGCGTTCTCTTCTCTGGGTACCTGTGTCAAACTAAAGGAAACAAAAGAGAGTGCCAATTCTTTGACTATCTCTAAATATTTGATTAGCTTTTCACATTTAACAGCATAGGATCCATTAAAGTGATTAGTAATTAACAATGAATCTACATGTACCTCAAGATACCTGATCCTCATATGCTTGGCAATTTGCAAACCAGCTATCAGGGCTTCATATTCAGCCTCATTGTTAGTAGTTTGAAACTCACAAGCTATGGAGTGGGGTATTATGTCCCCCTGTGGCGATTTTAGTAGTATTCCAAGCCCAGTTCCTTTGACATTAGAAGCTCCATCAGTGAAGAGTATCCAAGGATCCTTAGTTTCTTCAAGATGTTGGACTTCTAACTCAGCTTCCTTTTGCAAATCACTACTGAAATCTGCCACAAAGTCAGCTAAGGCTTGGGATTTAATGGCAGTTCTAGGCTCATATCTTATATCATAAGCACTGAGCTTCACTGCCCACTTAGCCATCCTTCCTGACATTTCAGGTTTCCTGAGAACATTCTTAATTGGAAAGTTAGTCTTAACAATAATGGTATGAGTTTCAAAATAATGTCTTAACTTAATAGATGCCATAATTAAAGCAAGAATAAGTTTCTCTAAATGTGAATACCTGGATTCAGCATCAAGCAAACTCTTACTTACATAATAAACAGGATGTTGTGTACCTTCGTGATCCTTAACAAGGACAACACTTACTGCTTTAGAGGATACCGCGAGGTATAAGGATAATACATCCCCTTTTTCTGGTTTCATCAAGGCAGGAGCTAAGGATAGGTAATCCTTAAGAGCTTTGAGAGCATTTTCATGCTTTTCAGTCCAGTCAAATTTCTTGTTCTTTCACAGAATGTCATAGAATTCCTTGCACTTTTCTGACGATTTTGATATGAACCTATTCAAGACTGCGATCCTCCCTGTCAACCTTTGCACATCCTTGGCATTGGCAGGAGATTTGATATTTACAATAGCCTTAATTTGCTCTGGACTTGCTTCAATGCCTCTTTTTGTCACCATATAGCTTAGGAATTTACCTGCTTTAACACCAAAGTGACACTTGGAAGGATTTAGTTTCATATTAAATTTATCAAGGATATTGAAGGCTTCCTCCAAGTCTCTAAGGTAATCCTCAGCTTTCTTAGACTTAACCACCATGTCATCTATATAGACTTCCATAGTGTGTCCAATTTATTCCTTGAACATCATATTGACTAGCCTTTGATAAGTAGCACCTGCATTTCTTAGACCAAATGGCATAGCAATATAACAATATATACCAGTTGGGGTCATAAAAGTTGTATCCTCTTGATCAGATGGTTCCATTTGAATTTGTTGAAATCCAGATGAAGCATCCATAAAAGTCAACAATTCATGACCCGCGGTAGCATCCACCATGGAGTCAATGTGGGGTAATGGGAAAGGATCCTTGGGACATGCCTTGTTTAAATTAGTGAAATCGACACATACCCTCCACTTTCCGTTTTTCTTTTGAACAACCACCACATTGGCTAACCATCTTGGATATTGACTTCTCTTATCATACCTGCCCGGAGTAATTTATCTACCTCTGTTTTGGTCAAAAATCAAGCAATGATAATGCAACCAAACTTTCTGTTGTGAGGTGTGATGCTTGAATCAATGAACAATACTAAGGATCACTCTGAAATGTAATGAACAAGTGACAAAAAGATTTATACGAGGAAAAAGCCCTTGATCAATGAATGATATCCGGCATAAAAAACCTCGGGTGATGGAAACTACCGATCACCAACTCAGATTAAACAAGAAATGTATTACAACTTCGGATGATAGCGAGCTAGTTACAAGGATCACTATAGTGTAATGTGCAAAAAAGTGTGTAATCGCCAAGTGAATTGTCGAGAGCTGGTTAGAGTAGTTGCGAGTGTGTGTGTTAAGCTAAAAATAGCCAAGTGTTTTTATTTAGCTCGCTATCCCCTTTTAAAAATGGAAAATATCTAAGCTAACAAACTGTCCGCATTTTGTGCCAGTCTTCCACGACCTCCATAACGTCCACTTTAGCCATACACGTGTGGAATAAATATGGAATATGCTCCAGGAATATCGCCAAGACCAAGTCCAAGCTCGTACTCCTGCAAAACAACTTCATATTCAAAGCATACAATCGTTAGTATAAGGATCCTGATGATGATCCATGATCCTGATCCTACAATACTTTCTGAGGATCACTAATTCAGACAGAATTGAGGATCACTAAGCCCAACAGTAAATGAGGATCACTGATCATTGGAAAATCCTCCCCTAACAATTGCCCCCAAAATATAAGGAGTAATTTGTAAATAAACGAGTTGTATTTTCTTGTTCTTATCCGTAACCAACTAACGGATATATAGCCGTTGTAATCGAACTATCCGTTGCCATCCTGACGTCACTGAAGTGACTACCCTGCAAGATCATCATTATAAATTGAAGTTAGAGATAAGGGTTAGAGAGCATTTAAATTCGTGCGTTTCCTCCTTTAAATCCTCATTCGAAGATCCGATCAGGTAATTCTCTTTCCTTTCTCTCTTCATCTTATTTCTCTGTTCCTTCTTTCCTCATCTTTATCTGCGATCAAGATGATGTTGAGATCTTCGCCGGCTAAGGATCACCGTAAGGACAGGCCCCTAAAGTCCCAAGAGATCATCAAAGACTCTGCGAAAGAAAGATGCTGCTTTACCGATCCACAGATGGATAGAATCCGCCATTGTTTCCCGGCGAACACCGTTTTCAAACCATTTTATCCCACCGTCCTGAGTGACTATGTTTCTGAAACCTGGGTGGCTTTTCCGGTCACACCATTTACATTAGGATACTCGTATCCTTTTCCAGATTTCACCCAATCCTTCTTCTCTCTTACCGGCATCTCCTACATTCAAGCGATGCCAATGATCTGGAGGGTCTTATATACCCTTGAAAGGATAATTGAACATGAAGGAATTGATCTGGGAATGTCGGAGTTTGCAGAGATGTATGACCTTGTTAGCCATGGATCCCACCGATATCTACTCAAACATAAACCTGGTGAAGAACACCCCATCTTCAAAGCCACTAAGAATGACACCAACTGGAAACGGCGATTCTTCTTTGTCAGAAGGGATTCTCTCCCTGATGGAAAGGATCTGCCTAGAAAATGGACCACCCATGGTAGGATAGAGGATCCTTAGAAGGATCACCAGATGACCTTGTTTCTGCTGAGGATCACTAACATCCTTTTGTTTCTATTTTGCAGCTATCACTGTCACACACCTTATTTCAACACCTGCAACGAAGGAAAGGCTTGCTGCTTTTCGGAGGCTTGATCCTGAAATAAGATCATTTAAAGCAAATATCCAGGATTCTCAAGAGGTATCCTCAGGTTCTGTCACAATGTCAAGTAAGTATCCATATTTATATGTAATTAAATGCTTAAATTAAAATGAAATAAGGATACTTATCTGTTTTTGAATGTGTAGGTGCTGGAAAATCATCGAAGTCTGCTACCCGTTTCAGTGTTACCGATCTCACCACTGTTAAGTCCGGGAAGAAGAAGGCTATTGCTAGCCCGAGTACTGCCATCCCTAAGCCTACTGCTTCCAAAGGAAAGAAGAGGAAAGCCTCTGAGGCTGACAATCTAGAAGGCCTGCCTCTAATTCGCCACCAGTTCCTTGAGTACTTTGCTGATGTAAGGATCACTAACTTAACTTAGTTATCCTGCCCACTTGAGGATCATGTTATCCTGAGCTTTATATTGTCTTTTTGCAGAAATTCGCTGAAATCGAGGATTACGTAGGCAGTGTTGAAGAAGTTGAGCAAAAGTGCATGGATCTCCAAAAGATGATGCTGGCCAAGGATAAAAAGATTGCCTCCCTTGAAAATGATGTCAATCTGGTGAAGAGGGAACTTGTCTTGGCCCACGTTACTGCTGATCAGGAGAAAAATGAGATCACCAATGATGCTAAATCTTCGCTGCCATTGCTATGTACAAAACCCAGTTGCAGATGGCCTAAGAAGCTCTGGATCCTGACTTTGACAAGAGCAGCTGGGACATAGAGGGCTGGAAGGCTAGATTGGCTAAGCTGGATGATGAAGAAGAGGTCTTAGCAATCGAGGCTGGTGGCAGTGGAGTCAAGGATCAGGTGGATGATGCTGGAGCTGGAGGAGATGGTGATGCAGCAAAGGAATAAGCTGCAGGAATGGGCGATGAAGGACATTTCTAGACGTAGCCGGAGCCCATTTTTTAGAATTTGGTAGTTTTATTTTGGTTATGGTGTTTTGAGACAATCTTGGGGTTGTAATAACTTTAGACAATAGTTTCTAGGGTGAAGGATCATGGATCCTTGAACAATAGGCAGGATAATGGGTGGTGGATGGATCCTCTGTTTGGGGGATGAAGCCACTTGTTATCCTTCCGTCTTTTATTTCCTACACTACAAAGACCCGTAAACAATGGACACCCTTTGCCAACCCATGTGGACGGGCCACGTTTTGCTGGTAGAAACGTGGGTTGGCAATTTTGACAACCTTAAAGGGTTTAATCTTTTGTGAATAAAATAACTTTAATTTTTTGGCTATCTCCCGTGTCGCTATCCTCGTTAGTACTTTACTTTTCAATCGTTGAGATATACATTTTGTCTAAATTTATTAAGTAAATAAATATTTTCAAAAAGTTTAGAATATAATCAAGGATCATATATCCTTTAGTTGGCAAGTTCTGAAAAGTAATATAATTTAAGGATCATAAGTTCAGTTGTCAAAGGATAAGGGTCACTCAAATGAATAATGAATAAAATCAAAATAGTTAAGGATCATACCTGAGAACCCAAGTTAGGATCCTAACCTTTAACACTTATAATCAGGATAACCAAAAGACAAACCTTAGTAAAAGGTAAGGATCAAGGATCCTTGGTCGTTTATCTCCAAAAACCTGAAATAGGATACAACTTGGGGCTAAGCCAATATAAGATAAGAGTTAGTAACTGGGGACAAGCCCAACAATTCTGGGGACAAGCCCAATATACTGGGGTCAAGCCCAAAGGATAACTGGGGACAAGCCCAAAGGATAACTGAGGACAAGCCCAAAGGATAACTGGGGACAAGCCCAAAGGATAACTGGGGACAAGCCCAAAGGATAACTGGGGACAAGCCCAAAGGATAACTGGGGACAAGCCCAAGGATCGTGTGTAAACTGGAGTATGGCCCTTACTGGCGACTATCCAAACTTAGTGACATGAAAATGCCAAAACCTTAGCTAACGTGAAAACGTTAGAAACCTTAGGAACGGATGTATGGTACGTCTACCATTATACGTAGGATCCTGAATATAGCCAGTACAATGAAATTGTCAGCCCCTAAAGTGAGTACTGGTCCCGTTGCCATGAACTGTACCAGGATCATCGTGCGCTACTGGCAAAACTGGGGACAGGCCCAAACTGGGGTCAAGCCCAAATAACTGGGGTCAAGCCCAAATAACTGGATACTTCTGTGGATACTCAATCCTTTGTTAAGGATACCTGAACCTTCAAAACTCAAAATCAAGTGAAAGGAGGATAAAGGATGCAGGATCCTTATCCTTATATAAGATAATTAAAGAATGAAATAGTTTGAGATTAGAATATTACCAAAATGAGGATCATCTGTACTGTAAGGATCCTTCAAGGATACATGTCGGGTAAGGATCATGGGTCCTTATCACATAAAGTATTTTTTCAAGTGGACAGCATTCCAAGCTCTTGGTAGCAAGTCACCTTCCATTGTTAGCAATCAATATGCCCCCTTTCCTGCCTCAGCTTCGATCAAGTAAGGGCCTTCCCACTTTGGTGCCAATTTTCCATCAGCAGGATTGGTGGTATTCTGAAATGCTTTCCTTAACACCATATCACCAACTTGGAATTTCCTGATCCTGACATTTTTGTTGTAGGCTCCAGCCATCCTTTGTTGATAACTGGCCATCCTTATCCCTGCCAAATCCCTGAGTTCTTCTATAGTATCCAAGTCTTGAACCAAGTTTTCAGCATTTTCTTCAGTATCACGAATGCTTGTTCTTGCAGTAGGAACCACCATCTCTGTAGGGATAACCGATTCTGCCCCAAATACCAAAGAAAATGGAGTTTGGCCAGTAGCATTCTTGGGAGTTGTCCTATCAGCCCATAGTACATAAGGTAGTTCTTCTGCCCACTTTCCTTTCTTGGATCCAAGCTTTTTCTTTAAATTGTTGATGATGATCTTGTTGGATGATTCTGCCTGACCATTAGCTTGTGGGTGGACTGGTGTTGATGTTATCATCTTAATCCCCCAGCTGTCACAAAAGTTACTAGTTCTATTCCCAATAAACTGGGATCCATTATCACAGACAATTTCAGAAGGGATACCAAATCTAGTAATAATGTTTCTCTTAATAAAGGATATTACTTCTTTTTCTCTGACTTGAGCAAAGGTTTCAGCCTCTATCCACTTGGAGAAGTAATCAGTCATAGCAAGCATGAATACTTTTCCACCAGGTGCCTTAGGAAGCTTACCAACTATATCCATTCCCCACCTCATAAATGGCCAATAAGAGGATATAGGATGCAAAAGTTCTGCTGGTTAGTGAAGGATATTATTGTGTCTCTGACAAGGATCACACTTCTTGGCATACTCCACAGCATCCTTCTTCATAGTAGGCCAATAGTATCTTGTCCTCAGGATCCTTGAGAATAATGCCCTGCCCCCAGTGTGGTTTCCACAATCTCCTTCATGGAAATCCTTTAGGACTTCTTGGATTTCAGGATCCTCAATGCATCTTAGATATGGACCTGCAAGAGATCGTTTATACAACATGTTATTCAATATTGTAAATTGAGATACCTTAGTTTTGAAAGCCCTGGGATTTTCTCCTGTAGGAATCTCTCCATGTTGGATGTATCTCATAATTGGAAGGATCCATGATCCTACATGAGATTGAGTATCCTCACTAGGGATGATTGCAGAATCCTCTCCTATCTCCATAGCTACATGATCCTCGATAGCAGGGGTCAGGATATGGATAATAGGGATCTTGATATCCTCCGGGATCTTCAGGGATGATCCTAAATTGGCTAATGCATCAGCCTCTGCATTCTCTTCCCTTGGTACCTATGTCAAACTAAAGGAAACAAAAGAGAGTGCCAATTCTTTGACTATCTCTAAATATTTGATTAGCTTTTCACCTTTAACAACATATGATCCATTAAAGTGATTAGTGATTGGTAATGAATCTACATGTACCTCAAGATACCTGATCCTCATATGCTTAGCAATTTGCAAACCAGCTATCAAGGCTTCATATTCAGCCTCATTGTTGGTAGTTTGAAATTCACAAGCTATGGAGTGGGGTATTATGTCCCCCTGTGGCGATTTTAGTACTTTTCCAAGCCCTGTTCCTTTGACATTAGAAGCACCATCAGTGAAGAGTATCCAAGGATCCTTAGTTTCTTCAAGCTGTTGGACTTCTAACTCAGCTTCCTTTTGCAAGTCACTACTGAAATCTGCCACAAAGTCAGCTAAGGCTTAGGATTTAATGGCAGTTCTAGGCTCATATCTTATATCATAAGCACTAAGCTTCACTGCCCACTTAGCCATCCTTCCTGACATTTCAGGTTTCCTGAGAACATTCTTAATTGGAAAATTAGTCTTAACAATAATGGCATGAGTCTCAAAATAATGTCTTAATTTAGTAGATTCCATAATTAATGCAAGGATAAGTTTCTCTAAGTGTGAATACCTGGATTCAGCATCAAGTAAACTCTTGCTTACATAATAAACAGGATGTTGTGTACCTTGGTGATCCTTAACAAGGACCGTACTTACTGCTTTTGAGGATACTGCTAGGTATAAGGAGAATATATCCCCCTTTTCTGGTTTCATCAAGGCCGGGGCTGAGGATATGTAATCCTTAAGGGCTTTGAGGGCACTTTCATGCTTCTCAGTCCATTCAAATTTCTTGTTCTTCCTCAGGATGTCATAGAATTCCTTGCACTTTTCTGAGGATTTGGATATGAACCTGTTCAAGGCTGCGATCCTGCCTGTCAATCTTTGCACCTCCTTAGCGTTGGCAGGAGATTTGATATTCATGATAGCCTTGATTTGCTCTGGACTTGCTTCAATGCCCCCTTTTGTCACCATATAGCCTAAGAATTTACCTGCCTTAACACCAAAATGACACTTGGAAGGATTTAGTTTCATATTAAATTTATCAAGGATATTGAATGGTTCCATCTGAATTTGTTGAAATCCAGATGAAGCATCCATAAAAGTCAACAACTCATGACCCGTGGTAGCATCCACCATGGAGTCAATGTGGGGTAATGGGAAAGGATCCTTGGGACATGCCTTGTTTAAATCAGTAAAATCGACACATACCCTCCACTTTCCTTTTTTCTTTTGAACAACAACAACATTGGCTAACCATCTTGGATACTTAACCTCTCTTATCATACCTGCCCGAAGTAGTTTATCTACTTCTTCCTGGATAATAGCATTCCTTTCAGGTGCAAACTTCCTCCTCTTTTGATGTATAGGCTTGAATGACCTGTCAATGCCAAGCTTATGAGTAATTATATCCTTAGATATACCTGTCATGTCTTCATGCTTCCAGGCAAAGGTAGTTTTCCTTCTTTTAAGAAAGGATACTAGATCCTGTTCAATGCTGCTAAGGATCCCTGATCCTATGAAGACTATGGATTCAGGATCATGAGGATCCATGAGGATTTCTTTTACATCCTGCTCTCTTGCCTCCAAGACATCTCTTGAAGGATACTTTAATTGCTATTGCTCCCTTGGTCTTGAGGCTGGCTTCATTGATGATGTATAACAATTCTTAGCCTCTTGTTGATCACTCTCAATTTTCACCACTCCCCATGGACTTGGAAGCTTTACACACTGATGATAGGTGGATGGAACTGCCTTCATATCATGTATCCATGGCCTGCCAAGGATAAAATTGCAACAAGATAAGCAATATATAACACAAAATTTTTGATAAGAATGCAATCCTTCAATATAGATTGGGAGTTTGATGTCCCCCAATGTGTTCTTGGTTTCCTCACTGAATCCCACAAGTACTGAGGATCTTGGGACAATATCAGACTCCGGTATATTCATCTTCTTGAGGACATCAAGCTGAATGATGTTCACAGAGCTTCCTCCATCTATAAGGATCCTGCGAATAAAGTGGTTAGAAATAAACAATGTAATTACAAGACCATCATGATGAGGATCCTGGACATCAACACGATCATCCTCATCAAAGGTTATGACTTTATCCTGGGTAACAACGGAGGTCCGGACGGGCCTGTCTCCATTATCCATCTTGGTTTCCTTAGCATGTCTTTTTGCTGCTGAAAAGGAGGTACCACAAATGTCTGATCCACCGGATATGAAGTTTATAACTTGTGCATCTGCTGGAGGAGCAGGAGCCCTTTCCGGGATTCTTTCAGGATCCTGGATCCTTGAATTTTTTCGTCCCAAAAGTTCCTTCAAATGCCCCTTGCTCAACAACTAACCAATTTCCTTTCTTAGTGCAATACACTCTTCAGTGAGATGCCCGAAATCCTCATGATATGCACACCACTTAGACTTATCCTTTGTAGCAGCTGGTTTATCACTTTTTCTCGGCCACCTAGCTTTCTCACCTAGATTCTGCATTGCAAGGATTAGTTCATTGTTATCAACAGAAAAACAGTATTCAGAAATAGGAGCATAATCCTCATCATCCTCTTCCTGTTCCACTGCATGCACGTTCTGGTTATCAGATTTGTTATAGGATTTTGATTTGTTGTTCCTGAAGTAGGATCCTTGCTTTTCCTGTTTTGAGGATCCTGTCAATCTCTCCTGGATCCTTTTGTCATCCTCTAGGCGGATGAACCTAAGGGCCCTGGTTCTTACTTCATCAAGATTCCTGCAAGGGGTTATAACAAGATCATCATAGAATAGTGAATCCCTAAGCAATCCCATTTTAAAGGCTTCTACAGCCGTAGCAATATCCAAGTTAGGAATATCTAAGGATTCTTTACTAAACTTAGTGATGTAATCTCTAAGTGATTCATTTTGACCTTGTGTTACCCTATATAGATCACTAGTTAATCGTTCAAACTTTCTACTACAAGAGAACTGACTATTAAACAAATTAACTAGATTAGCAAATGAAGTAATAGAGTAAGGGGGAAGATTTAGCAGTCATTTAAGAGCAGATCCTGTGAGTGTGGATCCAAATCCCTTGCATAGACATGCTTCTTTTAACCTCTCAGGAATTGGATTGATCTCCATCCTCTCCCTGTATTAAGCTACATGCTCCTCTGGATCCGTTGAACCATCATACAGCTTCATGGATGGTATCTGGAATCTTTTGGGTATCTCAGCATCACAAATAGGTGGTGCAAAGCGAGATATCCTATGGCTACCATCTGCAATTTCAGGAATGGGTTTGACCACTCCTGGTACACTAGATATCATGTCCTTGAGCTTCTGTAACTCCCTGGCCATAGCCTGATTGATACCTGTATCCTGCATAGAGCCATGGTTAATGTTATATGAATTATAAAAAGTGTTACCTCCCACAGGATTCGTGTTTGGAATTCCAGATGTGAATCCATATTGACGAGATTCTGGTATGATTGAAGGACCAGAGGAAGCAATGGTTTGCATTGGTATGAAGTCTCCTTGATGAACATCCGAGCTCGGGGGCTGCATACTTCTTGGGAATCCTTGATCCTGAAAGATGTTGGATCCTTGAGGCTGAGATGATCCTTGAACCTGAAAGGACCCTGGACCTGGGAGGATCCTTGGACCTGGGAGGATCCTTGGACCTGGGAGGATCCTTGGACCGGGAAGGATCCTTGGACCTGGGAGGATCCTTGGACCTGGGAGGATCCTTGGACCTGGGAGGATCCTTGGACCTGGGAGGATCCTTGGACCGGGAAGGATCCTTGGAGCTGGGAGGATCCTTGGACCAGGTGCATTCCTAAATATTCTCCTGAGCTGATGAAGGATCCCTGATGCTGAAAAGAGGATCCCGATGGCTGAGAGCAGGATCCTTGAGGTTGGAAGTGAGAGCTAAATGCCTGACTCATAGTTGCTGTTCCATCACGCCTTTCCGATGGACCACTTTGATACTGGATGCCCGGAATTGCCGATTGTAGGGTAGTTACAACTGGAGTGTCAAAATTCAATGACCTTGGCATCAGAGGAGAGTGATCCTCCACTGATTTCTTCTGTTTCTTAATATCACCAATCTCTTGGAGAATCCGTTCATTGGTTTTGTCCTGCTCTTGCATGCGATCCCTCATCTGCAAAATCAGATTAAAAAGTTCATTAGTAGTAGGATTAGTGGAAACAGAAGAAGTTGGTGGTTTTTGGAAAATGGGGGTTTGTCTCTTCACAGCATTTTCAGCATTCTTCTGGGATCCAGAAGGTGGTGGAGGCAAAGGAGGAACGCCTTGTGAAGAACTGATCGCCGACATAGAGCTTGATGTGTTCTTTGCTGAGGAAGCCATTTACTTGATTGTAACGAACCGAAATGATCACCAGAATAATAATTTCTCAAGAACGAAGCACCAATTGCCCCACGGTGGGCGCCAAACTGTTTTGGTCAAAAATCAAGCAATGATAATGCAACCAAACTTTCTGTTGTGAGGTGTGATGCTTGAATCAATGAACAATACTAAGGATCACTCTGAAATGTAATGAATAAGTGACACAAATATTTATACGAGGAAAAAGCCCTTGATCAATGAATGATCTCCGGCATAAAAAACCTCGGGTGATGGAAACTACCGATCACCAACTCAGATTAAACAAGAAATGTATTACAACTTCGGATGATAGCGAGCTAGTTACAAGGATCACTATAGTGTAATGTGCAAAAAAGTGTGTAATCGCCAAGTGAATTGTCGAGAGCTGGTGAGAGCAGTTGCGAGTGTGTGTGTTAAGCTAAAAATAGCCAAGTGTTTTTATTTAGCTCTCTATCCCCTTTTAAAATGGAAAATATCTAAGCTAACAAACTGTCCGCATTTTGTGCCAGTCTTCCACGACCTCCATAACGTCCACTTTAGCCATGCCCGTGCGGAAAAAATATGGAATATGCTCCAGGAATATCGCCAAGACCAAGTCCAAGCTCGTACTCCTGCAAAACAACTTCATATTCAAAGCAGATAATCGTTAGTATAAGGATCCTGATGATGATCCGTGATCCTGATCCTACAATACTTTCTGAGGATCACTAATTCAGACAGAATTGAGGATCACTAAGCCCAACAGTAAATGAGGATCACTGATCATTGGAAAATCCTCCCCTAACAACCTCCTCCTGGATAATGGCATTTCTCTCAGGTGCAAACTTCCTCCTCTTTTGGTGTATTGGTTTGAATGACCTGTCAATGCCAAGTTTATGAGTAATTATATCTTTAGAAATACCTGTCATGTCTTCATGTTTCCAAGCAAAGGTAGTCTTTCTCTTCTTTAGGAAGGATATTAGCTCCTGTTCGATGTTGTCGAAGATCCCTGATCCTATGAAGATCTTGGATTCAGGATCCTGAGGATCCATAAGGATATCTTTCACATCTTGTTCCCTTGCCTCCAAGACATCTCTTGGAGGATGCTTTAATTGCTATTGCTCCCTTGGTCTTGAGGCTGGCTTCATTGATGACATGTAGCAATTCTTAGCTTCTTGTTGATCACTCTCAATCTTCACCACTCCCCATGGACTAGGAAGCTTCACACATTGATGATAGGTAGATGGGACTGCCGTCATGTCATGTATCCATGGCCTGCCAAGGATAACATTACAACAGGATAAGCAATCTATAACACATAATTTTTTATAAGAATGAAGTCCTTCAATATAGATGGGGAGTTTGATGTCCCCCAATGTGTTCTTGGTTTCTCCACTGAATCCCACAAGAACTGAGGATCTTGGTATAACATCCGATTCAGGGATGTTCATCTTCTTGAGGACATCAAGCTGAATGATGTTTACTGAGCTTCCTCCATCTATCAGGATCCTGCGAACAAAGTGGTTAGATATAAATGAAGTAATAACAAGACCATCATGATGAGGATCCTGGATATCAACACGGTTATCCTCATCAAAAGTTATTATTTTAACCTTGGTAACAGTGGAGGTTCGAATGGGTCTATCCCCATTATCCATTTTGGTTTCCTTAGCATGTCTCTTGGCTGCTGAAAAGGAAGTACCATAAATGTCTGATCCACCCGATATGAAGTTTATAACTTGTGCATCTGCTGGAGGGGCAGGAGCCCTTTCTGGAACCTTTTCAGGATCCTGGATCCTTGACTTCTTCCTTCCCAAAAGTTCCTTTAAGTGCCCCTTGCTTAACAAGTAACCAATTTCTTTTCTAAGTGCAATACACTCTTCAGTGAGATGTCCGAAATCCTCATGATATGCACACCATTTGGACTTGTCTTTTGTTGCGGCTGGTTTATCACTCTTTCTTGGCCATCTTGCTTTCTCGCCTAGATTCTGCATTGCAAGAATTAGTTCATTGTTATCAGCAGAAAAACAGTATTCAGAAATGGGAGGATAATCCTCGTCATCCTCTTCCTGTTCTACTGCATGCATGTTCTGATTATCAGATTTGTTATAGGACTTGAACTTGTTGTTCCTGAAGTAGGATCCTTGTTTTTCTTGCTTCGAGGATCCTGCTAGTGTTTCCTGGATCCTTTTATCATCCTCTAATCAGATGAATCTAAGGGCCCTGGTTCTCACTTCATCAAGATTCCTGCATGGGGTCATGATAAGATCATCATAGAATAATGAATCCCTAAGTAAACCCATTTTAAAGGCTTCCACAGCCGTAGCTATATCCAGATTGGGAATATCTAAGGATTCTTTACTAAACTTAGTGATGTAATCTCTAAGTGATTCATTTTGACCTTGTGTTACCCTATATAGATCACTAGTTAAACGTTCAAATTTTCTACTACATGAGAATTGACTATTAAACAGATTAACTAGATTAGAAAATGAAGTAATAGAGTAAGGGGGAAGACTTAGCAGCCATTTAAGAGCTGATCCTGTGAGTGTGGATCCAAAGCCCTTGCGTAGACATGCTTCCTTTAACCTCTCAGGAATTGGATTGATCTCCATCCTTTCTCTGTATTGAGCTACATGTTTCTCTGGATCCGTCGAACCATCATACAGTTTCATAGTTGGTATCTGGAACCTTTTGGGTATCTCAACATCACAAATAGGTGGTGCAAAACGAGTTATCCTATGGCTGCCATCTGCGATTTCAGGAATGGGATTAATCACTCCTGGAACGTTGGATATCATATCCTTCAGTTTCTGTAATTCCCTAGCCATAGTTTGATTGATACCTGTATCCTGCATAAGGCCATGGTTAGTGTTGTAAGAATTATTTAAAGTGTTACCTCCCGGAGGATTCAGGTTTGGAATCCAAGATGTGAATCCATATTGACGAGATTCTGGTATGATTGAAGGACCAGAAGTAGCAATGGTCTGCATTGGAATGAAGTCTCCTTGATGAACATCTGAAATTGAGGGTTGTACACTTCTTAAGAATCCTTGATCCTGAAAGATGTTGGATCCTTGAACCTGGAAGGAGGATCCTTGAACCTGAGAGGATCCTTGAACCTGTGAGGATCCTTGGACCTGTGAGGATCCTTGGACCTGTGAGGATCCTTGGACCTGAGAGGATCCTTGGACCTGAGAGGATCCTTGAACCTAAGAGGATCCTTGAACTGTGTGTGTCCCCATATATCCTCCTGAGCTGACGAAGGATCCCTGATGCTGGAAAGAGGATCCCGAAGGCTGAAAACAGGATCCTGAAGGCTGGAAGTGAGACCCAAAAGCCTGACTCATAGTTTTTGTTCCATAATGCCTTCCCAATGGTCCACTCTGATACTGGATATCCGGAGCTGCAGCTTACTGGGCAGTCATAGCTGGAGTGTCGAAATCCAGTGACCTTGGTATCAGAGGAGAGTGATCCTCCCCTGATTTCTTCTGTTTCTTGATGTCACCAATTTCCCGGAGGATCCTTTCGTTGGTTTTGTCCTGCTCTTGTATGTGATCCCTCATCTGCAAAATCAAAGAAAAAAGATCACTAGTAGTAGGGTTAGAAGAAACAGCAGAAGTTGGTGGTTTTGGAAAAATGGGGCTTTGTCTCTTTGCAGCATTTTCAGCATTCTTCTGGGATCCAATAGGTGGTGGAGGCAAAGGTGGAACGCCCTGTGAAGAAGTGATTGCCGGCATAGAGCTTGAAGTGTTCTTTGCTAAAGAAGCCATGTGGTTGAAGATGATGAACCAAAATGAACACAATGAGAAAAAATTTTCAGAGATGAAGCACCAATTGCCCCACGGTGGGCGCTAAACTGTTTTGGTCAAAAATCAAGCAAGGATAATGCAACCAAATCTTTTGTTGTGAGGTGTGATGCTTGGATCTATGAATAATTGTATGAACAACTTGCAAATCAAATAAAGAGGTGACACAAGGATTTATACTAGGAAAAAACCCTTGATCAAGAGTTGATCTCCGGCATAAAAAACCTCCGATGATGGAAACTACCGATCACCAACTAAGATTAAACAGAAAAATGTTACAACTCGGGATGATAACAAGCTTGTTACAAGGATCACTCGTGTGCAAAAGTGCAAAAGTGTATGAAATCGCCAAGTAAACTGTCGAGAGCTAATGAGAGTTGTTCCGAGAGTGTGTGTTTGCTCAAATTAGCCAAGTGTTCTAACTCAAGCTTGTTATCCCCTTTTAAATTTAGAAATAACTAAAACAACTAACTATCCGCAATTCATGCTAGCTTCCCACGATCTCCATAACGTTCACCAAGCCATGCACGTGCGGAATATTGAGAGCATATTCCCCAGGAATATCGGTAAGAATTGGTCCATGCCTATACTCCTGCAAAACAAGCTCACGTATAATGAAGTCAACCGTTAGTATAAGGATAACAATAAGGATCCTGAATCCTGATCCTGCAACACTTACTGAGGATCCTTAATTCAAACAGAATTGAGGATCCATGATCCTGGCAGTACTTGAGGATCCGTGATCCTTAGGATTGGAAAATCCTCCCCTAACTGTTACTAATGGTTTGTTTGTATACTTCAGTTACAAGGACCAACGTTAACAAGGACTAGGTCTACCCGAAGACTTGCTCAAAGTGGTTGAAAGGTGAACGTTGATAGTGGATGAATAGGTCTACAATGGTCATAAGGGGATATTCTCCGTATCCCGTAATTATAGGATATTCAGTTAGAATTTAAAAACTATATAAGAGGATGCCAGATCATTAGATAAACACATGTAATCTCATACACACACTAATTACTTGCTATATTCACAATCATTCACTTATTTTTAATTGAAAAATAGAAAATGTTTTGAGAAAGTTTTGCACATAATGGAAGATGATAGGTATAATCGGATCATTGGCTTTTGATTACTATATATAAGAGATAATAAACAGTCGGTCATGCGTCTAACTTAGGATATGTGGGTAGGCCCAGCCACTTGAAGAGTTCCTTAAGAATGATATAATATACTTAAATTAGGAGTCTTGTGGATTCTCATCTTAGGAGCTATGGCAAAACTGAAACGGTGGAGAGTATAAGAGGTACGTTATAAATAAAAAACTTACAAGTTTTTCTGAGTAAATTGGCACACATGTTTCTTTTTGTGAAAACAAATCCGAAACAGTGTGGTGCCCGGAAAAATCTTCCATCCATTCATTTGAGCACATGTTGAAAAAAAAGGAAAAATAAAGCCTATGGTATTGCCGCAGGGATAGCGACTCATGCGGTACATACCCTCTAGGTGCAGTTATAAAAATATGTGAAATTTATGGCATTAACCATGGGGATGGTGACTCGTGTGGGGTATGTTCGCTAAACTGGTCGTATACAAAAGCATGTAAAGCTTGCAACATCATCCATATATCCATCATAAGTTTAATCAGAATAGCATGAGTGTTTTTTTATATAAGATGGTAGATTATTATCTTTTAACCTTATAAGCTTAAAACGGGATTAGGTGACATTGTAGTCTTTTGGGTGTCAGATCGATAGATAACCATAATTAATTGAACTTAATGGAACGTGAATAAGGGCTTGGAAACGGGCGGTTGGGTTTAAGAGGATCATATACCTGCAATCTTGGTTAATGTGTGGTGTGACTTGTTAATAATTAACTGAATATATTAAATACCGATGTTTCTGATTGCGATTCCATTGCAGATAATTTTTTTCAGGACGAAAAAAGATAAGTGTGGGGATGTGATGTCGGGTTAAAATAGTTTCATTTTATAATAAATCGTGTCGGTTTTTAGTATGTAAAGCATATTAAATTGTGTTTGTTATATATTTATCGTATGTGGTGTTTCTGTGGTTAACAGGGTTAACAAAGTTAAATGAGATGAAAATCAGGGTCGACAAGTAAAAACGGGATATGTAAAGCTGAAAAGTCAATCCTGGATGTTATAGGCGGCACACGGCAGCAAGGGTATTCAATTCCGTAACACGCCTAAGTTGTCGAGTTAATGTCGGTTCGATCAAGTCTTGTTGGTCAAGGAAGTAACCCCCGCGACAGGCGGGCGGTGAGGTGAAAATTTCCGCGATCCGCTGGAGGTAATCAAGTGACGTCGGTTCAATTTAAAATAGGAAGTCGGTCAAGGAATGACCCCCATGACATGCGGGGGTGTTGGGATGATTTTCCGCGACGCGTGGGAGTTAGACAGTGGGGAACTTATTTAAAACGATGTAAAACAGGTTTTTGGGGATTATCTTTTCATTATTACGATTCCCAGCCGTCGCACAGTAACCCAGATCGAATTTGGAGCATTACTTCTTTATCACTCAACATCTTTCAAGCCGGTTTTCCATGTTCCAAGCGTTCTCGATCAAGTCTGAATATTCAATGGCAACAATGAGCGGCTAAATTATTTGTAACTCCTGCCCGGATGAATGATCATGCAGTTTTTCACTACATTTTGTTTATGAATTCGTTAAACTGGTAAATCTTGACTACTTTTGTTGGATTTGTGCAAGGTTTTTATTATATTTCAATTACTTGTCGTTTTATCAAGCGTATTGGCAACTTTCTTGCGTTGTTTGTGGGTTGGTAATTTGGTGGGTAATTGATATAACTAAACAGATTATTAGATTGCATGGTGAATGTTAAAAACTATCTTTGATAATTAATCAAATCCATTAATCCCAAGGTTATCTCTATGTGGTGTTTTGAATTTATAAAGAGGTTTTTGTTTTAAACGAACAATCGGGATTCCGGGTGGGGGTTTCTTTTTCTCGTATTGTTCACAACTTTTCTAATTAGTCTTATTGTTTTTTAAAAATCAATCAAACCCCCAAGTTACGTAATTCTAGTTTTAGTTAAAATTCTCTACACTGACCATAAATTCCCCGTGGATACGATACCCTACTTACGCTATCTACTATAACAATCCTCCTAAATATTTTTTAACACCCCTAATATATTTAAAGTGTCCCTATATGTCTTAAAACACACCCCGTATGCGAAAACCGAACCCAAACACCCTTATATCATTAAAAATTTAATAAAAACAAGAATTATCCCTCGCTCGCGGGCCGCGAACGTACTAGCGGTGATCTACGCGGGCCACGGCAGCTGGGAGGTCAGGCGAGCCCCTGAGCCGCCATGTGTCACCACTCGTGTCAAGCCTAGTGGCGAGTCAGCCAAGCTAGGGCCTACCCTAGCTGGCTTCGCGGGCCGCGAAGGCCCTAGCTGGAGGTTATGCGGGGCGCGACGGAAGACGAACATGCACTATAAATGGAGGCTTTCAGCCTTCAGTCCAACTCGTTCAAATCTCTTTTCTCTCTCGAATTTCTATATAGCTAAAGTAGTTTCCGGGCATAATACCCCCCTAAATAACGAAGTTCTGCCCCGTTGTAAGTATCATAACCCCGGTTACGTATTAGATACGCTGCCCGATTGATTCAGGGTTCCGTAACGGCTGTCGTGGTTCTACCCGACGTAGTCGTTGGAATGCCGTCTCGGGGAGGGTATTACTAATGTAAATATTGGGTTATTATACTAACGTATGTGCATTTGTGTAAATTATAGATAATCACCAGGAAATCCTTAAGGAAAACCCTAAGACAGCAATGTGAGTAATCTCCTTTTGTGAACCTTTTTACAAACTATTTTTACAAAACCTTAAATAATTTAAATTATAATTAGCAGTGATTGAGTCTTTGTAGTTCTTCAATTACTGCCGGCATGTTAGGGTTTTGTATACAAAATGTGGAACACGTTACCATTGGACAAAGAGTTAGCCAATGTGTAATATGACCCACCAGTTAGGATTGACAGTACTGAATGAGTAATTGTGTAGAAATAAACATTGTAATCGCTCTCAATACTGTTAAAGGATAAAACTCTTCTTGATTAAACTGGGATTCACTCACCGGTATTTAACACTGACAAAATGTTTTTAAACGCGTTTCAGGTAACAAAATGTGAAAGCCAAATAGAAGCCAGGTGGACAGCACTGAAGGCTTGGAAAAGTGGCTATAAAAGTTACCAAAATAAAGAGATGTTTTTATTAAATAAAATAGGGTTTATCCCTATGAAAAATGTGTGTACTTGAAACTTGGGATTTTCCCATGTATCTAATATTAAAAGTGTGGTATTTTACTCTGATAAAATATTTCCTAACTACGGTCCTGATGTAAATTCCGCTGCCAAAATGATAAACACCGATACCACTAAATCTGGGCTTGCGGCCGCCCATTCCCGGGACACATAGGGGACAGGGGTTGCGACAGAAGGTGGTATCAGAGCTAAGCCACTGATTCAGCCACATAAGTGTTATGCTGACACCAAGATATTATTTAAAATGTTAGGAAATTATCTACAGAAATACGTGCATATCTGTATTTTATTGTTGTGTGTTATTTGACTATTTGTTAGTTTACAGTATGAGCGATCAAGGACCTTCCGACGCCTACCGTCAGTTGTCCAGCTCACCTAGAAGCGAAGGCACCTCTTCACAGCCTACCCTCTCAGGGTATTCAGCTGATAATGAAGATGGGATATTCGTGTTTAAGGCTCAGTCTGAAGAGCCATTCCCTCCTAAAAACAGAGGATGGTTCAGTAGGGGAGCGCCTGAACGTAGGAAGAGAATGAAAAAGTTACAACAACAGCATGTTGTAGCAGCCGCCAAGAGAGAAACAGATGCTCACACACAGGATATGCTTAATAGAAGTTTAGCCAATTTCCATATCCTAGCAACCACAGCTGCTGACCCAAACCTGGAGCAACTCATAGCACCCTAGCCTTTACCACTGTTTCTCACCCAGCCAATGGAAATTGAAAATAACCCAGAAAATCAAATCCCAATGCCTGATTTTGACCCCACTGAGATACCTAGAGTACCAGCACCCAATCCCTTAGACCTAGACTACGACCTGTGGTTTGACGATCAAAGGGATTATCAGCAACGCTACTCAATATCAGAGGAACCCATGCCAAACCTAGCAGCTTACCCAGGTCTGGGCCCTCTAGATCCTTATTATGATAATGATGAATACATTAGGGAAATCCTAGAAAATCCATATCCTCAGGAAGAACCCATGCCACAGTACCCAGATCCAGTACTAGCACCTACACCCCAATGAGTGCAGAGAATGTGCAAGAACTCCAAACCTTTGGTGAGGAGATTTTAGAAAAGAGTGAAAGGATGAGACAAATAGGAGAACGACTCGTCTGGAAATATGACGAGCGTAATATGGAGTTCTGGATGAACCCATATCAGTGATAGTGATAGTAATAGTAATAGTAATAGTAATAATAATAATAATAATAATAATAATAAAATAATAATAATAATAATATGTGTGTATGTTTGAGAAAAAAAACTAGACGATGCCTAATAGTATTGTAATTTTAAATTCCAGTTCTAGTTTGTATTAGATGCATAATATATAAGAAAGAGTAAGTCACAATGTTCGACGCTTTTGATCAATATGTGTGTTGTGTGATTGTTTGCCTTAAATACTATCTTGTGATATTAATAATTGGAAAATGTTTAAAATTCAGATGGACAACGAAGTGAACCAGGAAAACCAGAGTAACAATAACCCAGATAACGATAACCCGAACAACAATAATAATGAAAACCAAGTGGATAACAGTGCCATCCAACACATAGTGGCACAAGAGATAATAGATGCGATGCCATATATTATCAAAATGGTTAAGGAAGCAGATAATAAAAGTAACCGTGATAGTAAATAACCCACTGAACCTGAACACAGTGTAAACAATGGACCCATACTTCAAGTGCCCATTCCCAAAAGAAGAAGAACCATGTCTTATGGTTGTTCTTATAAAGAATTCTGGTCTTGTAGACCAATGGAATTCTCGGGCAATGAAGGGGCCGTTGCAGCTCTATGCTGGATAGAAAAGACTGAAGCAGTCTTAAAAATAAGCAAGTGTGCGGAAGAGGATAAGATAATGTTTGCCTCCAATCTGTTTAAGAATTTAGCACTAGAATGGTGGAACACTATCCTCTAGTCTAGGGGAAGTGATAGAATTTACAATATGGAATGGGAGGAATTTAAAAATATGGTAGAAAGGAAATTCTGCCCTCCCAATGAAAAAGAACAGATAGCAAATAAGTTCCTAAACATTAGGATGACTGGAGTAGATAGTAAGAGTTACACTACGTTATTCTTCTAGTACGCTAGAATAGTACCAACCCTTGCATCACCTGAACCAGTATTAATCTCCCGTTACATCTGGGGATTAATCAGTGAGATAAGGCATGTAGTCAAGGCAGCTATACCTCAAACCATAGAAGAAGCTGTAGAACTAGCAAACACCTTGACTGATGAGTTAGAAGGTACACAAGAAGAAAACCAGAGGAGGAACCTAGCTCAGAAACTTACCCAAGAATTTCATTTTGGAAATTCCAATCGTAGGAAAAATGTAGGTTCTACTTCTGCACTCTACTGTAAGTATTGCAAAAGGAAGCATTCTGGAAGATGCTCTATATATTGCAATTTTTGCAAAATATCTGGACACAAGGAGGAAGACTGCAGGAAGAAGCCTAACAACAGGATATGCTACAACTGTGGAGAACAAGGTCATATCAAGCCAAACTGTCCAAAACTAGCTCCAGCCATGAACAACAAGACTACTAAAAATGCTAGAGCATTTGTTTTGACTGCAGAATTAGCAAAGATGATTCCGGATGTGATTGCCGGTACGTTTATAGTTAATGATGTTTTTGCTAAAGTATTATTTGACTCTGGTGCAAACCAAAGTTTTATTAATACTTCATTTTGCAAACTTTTCAATCAACCATTAACTAAACTCTCACAAGAATGTCTCGTAGAAACAGCCAACGGGGAAACCATTAAGATTTCTGAAATCTTGCAGGGAGCAAGAATAGAATTTTTAAATCAAAAATTTATTGCAAACCTTTACCCAATGAATCTGGCATGATTTGATGTTGTATTAGGAAGGGATTGGTTAATAGCCAATAAAGCCAGTATTTTATGTGATTAAAAGTCGATTCAAGTAAATTCACCAAGAGGTGAAAAAATCACCATTAAAGGAGATAAGCCCTCTAGATCCACAAAATTCATCTCTGTGATGAAAACATCAAGTTATATAAGAAAATGGACATTAGTGTATTTGATTTCCATAATCACTAACACTAAAGGAAAAGAACTGAAAGATATTCCAGTAGTATCTCAGTTTCCAGATGTATTTCCAAAAGAATTACCAGGATTACCGCCAGACAGAGAAGTTGAATTCAGGATTCATCAGCTACCAGGAATAGCACCAATTGCCAAAGCACCTTACCGTTTGGCACCCGCAGAAATGCAGGAACTGAAGAAATAGTTAGATGAATTGTTCGAAAAAGGATTCATACAGCCAAGCTCATCGCCACGGGGAGCTCTGATCTTATTCGTCAAGAAGAAGGACGGATCAATGCGTATGTGCATTGACTACCATGAATTAAACAAAGTCACGATCAAAAATCGGTATCCATTACCGAGAATCGATGATTTGTTTGATCAATTACAAGGAGCTCGATTTTACTCTAAAATCGACTTACGATCAGGATATCATCAATTAAAGGTACAGGAAGAGGACATTCCTAAGACATCTTTCAGAACAAGGTATGGCCATTATGAATTTACTGTCATGCCATTTGGTTTAACCAATGCCCCAGCTGCATTTATGGACATGATGAACCGAATATGTAAGCCATATTTGGATAAATTCATAATTGTCTTTATAGATGATATTCTCATTTACTCGAAGAGTAAAGAGGAACATGCAAAGCATTTGCACACTCTTCTAAGTTTATTGAGAAGAGAAAAGCTTTATGCAAAATGTTCAAAGTGTGAGTTTTGGTTAGAACAGGTACAGTTTCTTGGGCATTTAGTTAATCTTGAAGGAATTCATATGGATTCCACAAAGATCGAGGCAATTACCAAATGGAAAATCCCTGAGTCACCAACCGAGGTTAGAAGTTTCTTAGGATTGGGTGGTTATTATAGAAGGTTTATTCGAGATTTTTCTAGAATAGCCATTCCCTTAACTAAGCTAACCTGTAAATCCGTTAGGTTTAAATGGGGACCAAAACAAGAAGAAGCTTTTAGAATTCTTAAGCAAAGACTAACCAACGCATCCATACTAGCGTTACCTGAAGGAACTGAAGACTTTATAGTCTATTGTGACGCTTCTAAGTTAGGTTATGGATGTGTATTGATGCAACGTCAAAAGGTTATAGCTTATGCATCTAGACAACTTAAGAATCATGAAGAAAATTATTCAACCAATGATTTAGAATTAGGAGCCATAATTTTTGCGCTGAAAATTTGGAGACATTACCTTTATGGTAGTAAGTTTACCATTTTCACTGATCATAAGAGTTTAAAGTATGTTTTCGGGCAAAAGGAATTGAATATGAGACAAAGACGCTGGATGGAAATACTTAGTGATTTTGATTGTAATATCCAGTATCATGCAGGAAAGGCAAATGTAGTAGCTGATGCTTTAAGTCGAAAATATCACGAAAACCAAAAAGAGTGCGTTCTCTTAAATTAAACCTACAGATAGATTTAAATGAACAGATTAGAAAGACACAAGAATCAGTAATCAAGGATGATACTGAAAATTGAAAGGAATGATTAAGGAACTAGAACAAGGAACAGATGGAATTTGGAGATTCCATAAGAAAAGGATATGGATACCTAAATTAGGAAACCTACGCCACCGTATATTAGAAGAAGCCCATAAGTCTAAGTATACGATGCATCCTGGAAGTGATAAGATGTATCAAGACTTAAGAAAGAATTTTTGGTGGATAGGAATGAAAAAGGATATAGCAGCATATGTTGCAAAGTGTCTAACCTGTTCACAAGTTAACTGAACATCAGAAACCATCAGGTTTGTTGCAACAATTAGAAGTGCCAGTATGGTAATGGGAATTAATAACAATGGATTTTTTTACCAAATTACCCAAAACAAGGAAATGTAAGGATACAATCTGGGTGATTGTAGACAGGCTAACTAAGTCAGCTCATTTCTTACCTATGAAGGAAACCTTAAGTATGGAACAATTAGCTAAGTTGTATGTAAATGAAATAGTTTCATTACATGGAATTCCTTTATCAATTGTTTCTGATAGAGATAGCCGTTTTACCTCTCATTTTTGGGCAAGTTTCCAAAAAGCAATGTGAACCAAGTTAAATCTAAGCACAGCTTACCATCCTCAAACGGACGGACAAAGCGAAAGGATAATTCAGACAATGGAGGACATGCTTAGAGCTTGTGTAATTGACTTTGGAGGTAATTGGGATGATCACTTACCATTAATATAATTTTCTTATAATAACAGTTATCACACAAGTATCAATGCTGCACCATTCGAAGCACTTTACGGACAAAAGTGCCGAACTCCAGTCTGTTGGGCAGAAATTGGAGAAAAGCAACTATTCGGACCTGAGATAGTGCAAGAAACAATCGACAAGATTATCCAAGTCAAGGAACGACTAAAAGCAGCACGTGATCGGCAAAAGAGTTATGCTGATAACAGACGGAAGCCATTGGAATTTCAGGTAGGAGACAAAGTGTTATTGAAAGTCTCTCCTTGGAAAGGAGTGGTAAGATTCATCAAGAGGGGAAAGCTAAGTCCCAGGTATGTTAGACCTTTTGAAATTATTAGAAGAATAGGACCTATAGCCTATCAGCTGCAACTGCCAGAGGAAATGGCAGGAATACATGATATATTTCATGTATCTAAGCTCAAGAAATGTTTAGCTGATGAATCACTGGTAGTACCTTTTAAGGATATAGAGGTGAATGAACAACTTAAATTTGTAGAGAAGCCTCTACAGATTGAACACAGGAAAGTTAAGAACCTCAAGCACAAGAGACTAGTTCTGGTCAAAGTGAAATGGGATTCCAAGAGAGGACCAAAATACACATGGGAGCTTGAATCAGAAATGCAAAGGAAATATCCACACTTATTCCGGTAGATCTCGAGGACGAGCTCTAAAACAAAGTGGGGAGGATATAACAACCCTCCTAAATATTTTTCAACACCCCTAATATATTTAAAGTGTCCCTATATGTCTTAAAACACACCCAGTATGTGAAAACCGAGCCAAAACACCCTTATATCATTAAAAATTTAATCAAAACAAGAATTATCCATCGCTCGCGGGCCGCGAACTTACTAGCGGTGATCTACGCGGGCCGCGACAGCTGGGAGGTCAGGCGAGCCCCTGAGCCGCCACGTGTCACCACTCTTGTCAAGCCTAGTGGCGAGTCAGCCAAGCTAGGGCCTACCCTAGCTGGCCTCGTGGGCCGCGAAGGCCCTAGCTGGAGCTTACGCGGGGCGCGACGGAAGACGAACAGGCACTATAAATGGAGGCCTTCAGTCCAACTCGTTCATTTCTCTTTTCTCTCTCGAATTTCTATATAGCTAAAGTAATTTCCGGGCATAATACCCCCCTAAATAACGAAGTTCTGCCCCATTGTAAGTATCATAACCCTGGTTACGTATTAGATTCGCTGCCCGATTGATCCAGGGTTCCGTAACGGCTGTCGTGGTTCTGCCCGACGTAGTCGTTGGAATGCCGTCTCGGGGAGGGTATTACTAATGTAAATATTGGGTTATTATACTAACGTGTGTGCATTTTTGTAAATTATAGATAATCACCAGGAAATCCTTAAGGAAAACCCTAAGACAACAATGTGAGTAATCTCCTTTTTGTGAACCTTTTTACAAACTATTTTTACAAAACCTTAAATAATTTAAATTATAATTAACAGTGATTGAGTCTTTGTAGTTCTTCAATTACTTCCGGTATGTTCTGGTATATTGGACAAAGAGTTAGCAAATGTGTAATATGATCCACCAGTCAGGATTGACAGTACTGAATGAGTAATTATGTAGAAATAAACATCGTAATCGCTCTCAATACTGTTAAAGGATAAAACTCTTCTTGATTAAACTGGGATTCACTCACCAGTATTTCCCACTGACAAAATGTTTTTAAACGCGTTTTAGGTAACAAAATGTGAAAGCCAAATAGAAGCTAGCTGGACAGCACTGAAGGCTTGGAAAAGTGGCTATAAAAGTTACCTAAATAAAGAGATGTTTTTATTAAATAAAATAGGGTTTATCCCTATGAAAAATGTGTGTACTTGAAACTTGAGATTTTCCCATGTGTCTAATATATTAAAAGTGTGGTATTTTACTCTGATAAAATATTTCCTAACTACGGTCCTGATGTAAATTCCGCTGCCAAAATGATAAACACCGATACCACTAAATCTGGGCTCGCGGCCTCCCGTTCCCGGGACAGATAGGGGACGGGGGTTGCGACATGTACATAGTTTAATTAGATTTTTGATTGACCCTAACGACAATCATCACTCTACCCAACTATTGTCTTTCAGTGCCTCTTGGTACTTAACAGGTTGTGTGATTGATAGAAACCAGCAAAAAGACAAATGTTTTGGGATTGACTTCTTGTGAGTGCCCCTTCACTGATGTTGCCAATATCTTGGTCTGGTGGATGACTTTTAAGGCAGATGTGAATCATCTGAGCTAACATCTGTTGGAAAATTTGAAGAGTCAACAGATGTTTGTAATGGGCGTGGAGGTCTGGGTGGAATATGTGTAAAAATGGGTTGCCTTTTATCCATAGAAGATGGACTTTTGTCAGGAGTGGATTGACTGGATGAGGCGGCAGAGGTTTGAGGATCAACAATTGTTGATGCAGCAGTGGTAGAGTTTTGATAGCTGTTGTGACATTTGTGCCTTTACAACTGTCATACAAACACGAATCCAATGAAATCTTGTGTTTCATTCTTGGGATTTGTACAATTACATATGACATTGCACATATCAAATCTCGTATGATTTCGAACTCTAGAGAAGCTTTTCTGGAAGTTTTACATAAACTATTACGCAAACGTAATCAGTTTAACGAAACGTACACTCCGAAATAGTTACATAAGCTTAACATACCTTAAATAACCTTTACATAACTTAGAAATAAGTTTTGAAAGGTTTGGTATTGTCACACCCCGACCGCGTAAAACAAAAAATCGCGGCGGAAACGTCGGGGAGTGTCATAACAGAATCATTGTTTCACAACACATGGAATTTAAAATTTGGTTTCATTATTTAAAATGTTTACATTTTCCAGAAATTTACAAAAACATAACATGAATTAAACTGTCTTTCATAGTTTTAAGTCACTAAGGCCTAGGTCCGCCTAAGTGTGTCACGATCATCATCATACAATAGCTCCTGAAACACATGTGAAAATAGGTACGTCAGCATAAAAATGCCTGTGAGATACATAGGTTTGGTTGTTGTAGGATTCATGACTTGTAATTTAAAAGAAATGTTTAACAAAAAGTCACAATGAATCTTGTAAAATGTTTTCTTTTATAAAATCACGTGAAAATCGATACGAAAACCAGATGATATAAAAGAATGATGCATGGTTAAATAAATAACCAAGTAAAAATGAGTTTGTATAAAATATGTTGTTTGTAAAACAATGTCTTGTGAAAATATGTCATTTGTATAAAATGTATCATGTTCTTGTCGAAATGATTTAGATAACGCTACGGTGTTGAAATATCATAAAAGCACTTATATATAGGAAGTACCAGCGGCGTATCCACCATGCTTTTATCATATTACACACGTCTCGTTATTTAAATCACTTATCAATAACCAACAGAATGTCTTGCTTAAATAAATGTCAAAATGTTATGCTTAAACAATGTCTAATGTCAAATGTAAATCATGTCTAGTATAATCAAATATTATGTATGGCAAGCAAACAGTATCTACGCAAAAAGTATAATCAAATATTATGTATGGCAAGCAATGTATTTGAATAAATCATAGTTTAAGTCAAAAGTTATGTTTTGCAAAATCAATGCTTTACTGATAAGAACATTTATATGGTAATGTTTATCGCATACATTCAAGCCTTGCGACTGGCCGACAAACCCTTAACAAGTTAAAGGTTTATCAATTATGTATATCAGATTCTGTCATTCCTTACGTCCAAACAAACCTAGGATTCCAGGAACGGGAGTTGTCAATTCCTATGGTACCACTACGTACTACCGAGCGGTGTGATCAATGTTAATGAATGTATTTTTGACCTGTTAAACAAACCAAATGTCATACCAAATGTAAGCATGTTATATAAAAACAATGTACCAAGTATTCTATGAGAACATACATAGCAAAAATGTAATGTAAATCATGTACTATATGCGTACTAAAGAACATAGCAAGTGTATGTCATGAAAGCAAGAAAAGCACAAAAGTAACAAGTAGGCACATGTGTTTCACCCCAAAATATTTGAGAATAGTAAAAGAGGGGACTATGTACTCACTTGATATTTCTTAATGATCTTGAAATAACAATCAAATAACGCTTGAAGGATCACGGAATCAAACGACACCTAATATAGGTAACTATGTTAATAAACCGGACCTAAATCGGGAGATCGGATAGAATGAGGTCTCGTAAACCAAATGAGTATTGGAAATTATATGATATGGTTTAACCAAGCCTATATTCTAAAACGGAACCTATCCTAAGTGCTTATGACCCGTTATGACCCGTTTAGGTAGCTTACGCTATTTTAACGCGTCATTTGCGCAAAAGCGCAAACGAGTAGCATAACTAGTCTCATGACAAGTATTATATGCCCTAACATGTTTAAATATGTTGCATAATTAGTTTAGGTGACAAAATTTAGGTTACATATGCTTAAAATGAAATTATGCGTAAAAAGGGCATTTTGGTCATTTTCCTAAGGCATATAAACTACCTATTATACAACTAATTAAACTAAGTGACCATAAGGTATAACCTCAGAAGGTTATTCCCTATACAACTATGGTCACAAAATATGTTTGGTCGGATCCTAATGATCGACCAAATGGGTCGGGTTCGAAAGTCTAAGCGGTTGTTTAGGCCGCTTGACTTACGACCCTAAACAAGCACTAATCTAAAAGTGACGAGTTAAACATGTTAAAACATGTTTAACTAAGTTAAAAAACAAGTTTGATATCAAAACAAAGTGTTTTGATACCCGAAAATAGCTTCGTTGCAAAATACGCATAAATACGCATTTTGACCGAAACTTTGACTCGTCACTACGCCAAATTAACGTGGTAATAAGTAGGTATAGTCACAAGGGACTATAACCATCGTGATTATGCTCACGTTGCAAAGTTCAAACGAACTTTGTGTTGAACAAATCTTGGTCAAAGAAGAAAGTCAAACACTGTTTGACTTTCACGCTTGAAATGCATAACCAAGCATGAAGGAGACTTACAAAGGGTCCAAGCTTGGATCACGAACAAGAAAACTGATGAATGGAGCCTTCAACAACAATGGATAGCTCCAAAGCAGATTAGAGAAGAAATGGAATGAATGAGCAAGTTGAAAATGAAATTTTGGTGGGTTTATATAGAAATTCAAGAACCGTTAGGATCATTCCACTTGTTTCATGGATTGATCTTGGCCCTACATGCGTAGCACATGGTTTAGAATACCATGGGAGCACAAAAACAAGCCTAAAGTATTGAGAAACCATGTATAAAACCCAAGGAACAGCTGCTGGTTGCAGGTTAAATGTTTCTGCCCAGATAGGGCCGTCGCATGGCGCGACAGAGATGGCTGGAGCCGTCGCGTGGCGCGAGCAACTTTCCAGAATTGCCAAAACAGGTCACTACAAACACAAAACTTGATTTCTGACGTGTTTAAACCCCGTTAACCCATTTTCAAGGCTCAATAATGAATTAAAAGTATAGGGGACATGAAATATGCTTGGAAATATCTCGGATGTCAGTTCGTTTGGTCGTACGGTCACGTTATTTGGTTAATTACGACGAAACACGAACATACGCGAAAAATGATCCAAATTACGCGACGAATGGTAATTTAGCATTTCATATCACTAAAATAAAATATTTTAGTGATTACAAAAATTTTTGGAAGTCCGGATATGTTCAGAACGTAAGATATGCGCGTAAATGCAAACTTTTGCACTTTTTGACGCTTTTAGTCCCTTTTTGATCAAATAAGTTTATTTTCGCATACCGAACCCCTCAAAGCCAATTTCTAAGCTATGTATAGGATATTTATGGTATGTTTAACTTATGATCATATTCCGAAGTGTACGTTGCTATACGAATCGGCAGACTTTCGCAGTTTGTCGCAAATAGTCCCTGTGAGCGAATAAACTTGTTTTTGCCATACCAAACCCTCCAAAACTTATTTCTAAGTTATGTAAAGGTTATTTAAGGTATTTTAAGCTTATGTTGATGTTTCGGAGTGTTTTTCGCGTTAAACTGATTACGTTTACGCATCAGTTTGCGTATAACTTTCCAGAAAGCGATTTAGAGCTCGAAATCGAACGAGAATTGATATGTGCAAAAGTCACATGTATTTGTACAAATCCAAAGATTGAAACACAAGATTTCATTGGATTTGTATTTGTATGATGATCGTAGAGGCACAGATATGGCAAAAACAAGTTTATTCGATCACATGGACTATTTGCGATAAACAGCAAAAGTCTGCCGATTCGCGTAGCAACGTACACTCCGGAACAAAATAATAGGCTAAAAATACCCTAAATACCCTTAACATAGCTTATAAATAAGTTTTGAAGGGTTCGGTATGCGAAAATACGCTTATTTGATCATAAGGACTAAAAGCGTCTAAACTGCGAAAGTATGCAAATGCGTGCATATCTTGCGTTCTGACCATATCCAGACATCCAAAAATTTTTGTAATCACTAAAATATTTTATTTTAGTGATAGAAATGCAAAAATACCATTCGTCGCGCAATTTGGATCGTTTTCGCGTCCGTTCGAGTTTCGTCGTAATTAAACGAACAACTCAATCGTACGGCCAAACGAACTGACATCCATGATATTTTCAAGCATATTTCAAGTCCCCTATGCTTTAACATCCTTGTAGAGCCTTGAAATTAGGTTAACGGGGGTTAAACGCGTCGAAAAACAAGTTTCGGAGCTGCAGGGGCCTGTTTTAACAAAGTTTGAAACTTCTGATCTGCACCTGTTAGGCTGGCCGCGCCAAAAACCTTGTCTGGGGTCACGGGCCACAAGGACTAGAGCTGGCAGAAACCAGTTTTTGATCAAAACAGCTGAAATCAATGGTTTTGGCCAATTGTTTCCTTGTTTGGGGACCAACTAAAGCTTCCTAATCAGTCTCTAACACATGTAGGGCTAGGATCTTTCCTTGATCACCACATAAACACTTGTCATGATCATATGATTCAAGGATTACTAAAAATAGTCAAGACCATTTCATTCTTCACTTGCTCATTTCCTTCTTCTTTCACCTTAGCTCTGAATTGAGCCTACCACACTTTGTTGGAGGCCTCATACTTGAGCTTTCTTAGTCATTTTTCCAGCCTAGAACACTTGTAAGTGTTCTTTCATGCTTTGTTTATTTATTTCAAGCAAGAAAGTCAAACAGTGTTTGACTTTCAGCTTTGACCATGATTTGGTCAAGTCAAAGTTCGTTTGAAATTATGCCCAAAACATTTGATACACCAAGGTTTGAATGTATTGCCAAATCTCGATCTATGGTATACTTCGGTATACTACTAAGGCATATTTCGATATGCTACCAACGTGATATTATATTAACCAACGTATAGATTACAAATGTTTTCCAGCTAAGCCATAAAAACTTCTCTTATGTTGTTTCCAAATCCAAAGGATAGTTTGATATGCTATTTACAAAACTAAAGTATTGTTTGATATACTTCCAAATCACGATTATGGTATATTTCGATATACTACCAAAGCATATTTTGATATGCTACCAACGTGAAACTGTTTTACTAAAGTATAGTTTGACATACTACCAAATCACGATTATGGTATATTTCGATATACTACCAAAGCATATTTGGATATGCTACCAACGTGATACTGTTTTACTAAAGTATAGTTTAATATACTACCAAATCACAATTTAAATATATTTTGATATACTTCCAAAGCATAGTCGATATGCTCCCAATGTGATATTGTTTACCAAAGCATAGTTTGATATGCTATTTACAAAACCAAAGTATAGTTTGATATACTACCAAAGCATAGTCGATATGCTCCCAATGTGATATTGTTTACCAAAGCATAGTTTGATATGCTATTTACAAAACCAAAGTATAGTTTGATATACTACTGACTTTGTTATTTCACAATCTAAAGTATATTTTGATATACTACCAAAGCATGGTTGATATGCTATTTTCAAACCAAAGCATATTTTGATATGCTACTTTCAAATCCAAAGTATAATTTGATATACTACCGATGCTTTCATTCTTAAACCAAAGTATGTTTTGATATACTATCTATTTAACTATTTCAAAAATAAAGTATAGTTTTGTATATACTACAAAACTTTTATCAAAACAATGTGCTTTAGAAACCAAACTTTTTACAAGGATTCATGGTTATTTTGTAAACATAAAACCCTTTTCTTCTGTTATCCAAAGCCATGAATCTAATTCACAAAACCTATGTTACTCATAGGCATTTTTATGCTGACGTTTTATTTTCACATATGTTTCAGGTTCTACTATGTGATGATTGTTGACGCATGCTACACATAAGATGGACTCGTGCCTTAGCGACTTTAAAACTTGAAAGACTATTATTTGTAATTATTTGGTTTAAAACAATGAGTCCATTAATGGAATAAAACAAAACTTCAATCACCATGTGTTGTGAAACAATGATTCTGTTACGACACTCCCTGACGTTTCCGCCACGGTTCGTTGTATTATGCGGTCGGGGTGTGACAGAAGAGTTGGTATTAGAGCTCATGGTTATAGGGAATTCGGTTATTAGTAATACTCTTGACCTAGTCTATAACCTTCCTAGGACCCTAACGCGAGTCTACTTGCGTTTAGATTCTTAATACAATACCAATCACCTATCCTTAGGTGATTAACAAAAACAAAACACTATTCATTCTCTCGAGTCAAAATTTTTCAAAACATCACAAGAAATCATATATCCTTAGATGATTTGTTTTAGGCTTTTAAGCCTTTGGTGTTTTCAAAATCTCGTCAAAGTTTGGGTCTTTATAATGTGAACACATGCAATCTGGAAGGGTTGGTTCCTATACCTCGAGTTTCCTGTCTAAGGCTAGAGTGTTCGTACAAATCCGTAGTATCGGACCAGTCACTCTTACCTGGGAACTCTTGGGGTGAGTGTCCACTTATAGGCTAATGCATGTCTTCACGATACATTATTATGACCCGTTTACTTTGATTAGTCACCGTGTCATTTGTTTGTTTTAAGTAACGAACAAATGATCACAATCCTTATGCTTTGTCGATATTTTTTTTACATTCTATTTTAACTATCCAATATCATCTCACTCGTTTCCTCTCATGTTTCCTTGCTCTTTTAGAATGCCTCCACGACGTGATCAAACTCAGGATGCCGCCATGGTAGCTTTAATTGCTCAGGAAATCGCTATTGTACTCCTAAACCTGATAACCCAGATAAATCAAGCAAAAAACAATAATAATAACAATGCACCCGCTCCGTGCAACTATCAATAGTTCAACTCAGCTAAGCCACTTACATTTACTAGGTCTGAAGGAACTACTGGGCTCCTACAGTGGTTTGAGAGTCTTGAAAGCACGTTTTGTCATGTACAATGCCCAAACGAGCGAAAGGTTGAGTTTGCATCGAGTGTATTCCAGAAAAGAGCACTCACATGGTGGAATGGTGTAATGAGGGATAGGGGTACCGATGTGGCAATGGCACAAACCTGGGAAGAGCTTCGAGCTCTAATGATGAAGGAATTCTGTCCTCGTCATGAACTCTGGGCATTGGAAAGGGAATTCGACGATCTTAAACAAGACAGCAGTGAACATCGAGCCTACACTGGTTGTTATGAGGAATTAAGTCTGTTATGTCCTACCATGGTTACGCCTTTGGATAAGGCGATTGAAAAGTACATTGATGGCCTTCCTGACCCAGTTCAGGACATTGTTACTGGTAGTAACCCTACCATAGTTAGACAGGCTATTGAGCTATCCGCTACCCTGACTGAGTCTCAGATCAGGAAGGGTAAACTTTTCCGAAAAGGCGACAAGAAACCATCAGACAAGTCTGCATAAGAAAAACCAAAGGATAAACAGACCGAGTCCTTCAAGAAGTCAAAGAAGCATAAGGCTTCACAGAACTTCGCTGTAGTTGCTCAGAATAATCAGGTTTCCCCCAATCATCCAGCACAGCCTCGTGCTAGGAAAACCTTTGCTGGCACTGCACCTTTGTGCAATAAATGCAACCATCATCATCTGAATCAAACACCATGTCACAAATGTACCCACTATGGGCGATTGGGAAATTTGGTCAATACATGACATCTTGCTACCCAAAACCAAACTATTGTAAATCCTGCTGCTGCACAAGCACCATATTCGCCTGGATCGTGCTACAACTGTGGTGATCTTCCTCACTATCTTAACAATTGCCCAAGACTTGTTAATGCGAATCCAGCGCGTGGACGAGTATTTAACATTAACGAGGCAAATGCAAATGATAATGCAGCAGTGAACAATTAAACTTTTGAATTTTCCATGTTGTTATCTATGACACTTGAAACATTTCAGTTGGTGTATAAATAAATTTGTTATTTAAATTTTATTTACGAAACCAATGCGATTGCGTGTATGTATGACATACCCCTACAATACCAACACCAAGGAACCATATTCCATGTAAATTAAACTACTCTAGTAGTTCCATCCATGATCGCTCACGATCACGATCACCACACAAATCCTAAGTACTCGTTTCTTTTAAAGAAACAGAGTACAAGGTACGAGTTACTAACTTTTAAACTGATACTCGAAGTACCATTTCAAACCCTTGATTGGATACCAAAAGGTACTTTCATAAGACCTTAACTGGTCTTATGCTATATGTCTATGTGCATGACAATACATTCTGGTTTTTCATAACAATATACAAGAACATTTTTGCTTCGTGTGTTGACTTAACATGCCTAGCACATTGGTTTCAAGGATCCTTTTTGCATCATATGTTGACTTAGCATATTTAGCACCATGATTTCATGAACACTTCACTTAGTATGTTGACCTAACATACTTAGTACATGGATTTCAAAACATTTTCACCACACAAATTCCAAATCCTTATAGGATCTTCCTATCTTCATAGTTAGATCCTTGTGAATGTTTAAAGCACAAAATCAAAGTCCTTAATTGGATTCTTTGTGTGCTTTAAGATGTATGTTACGATTTAATAAGACAAAACCAAATCCTTACAAGATCTTTCTATCTTCATAATTAGATTCTTGGGGATGTTTAAAGTACCAATTGAAGTCCTTAATTTGATTCCTGATGTACTTTAAATGCATACATATACAAGTTAATGAACAAACTAATAACCAAGTTGACGATTATGTGATTATGTGTTTATGTATGATTCTAATACTTGCTATCCAAATCCTTGTAGAATCTTCCATATTTTCATATGTTAGATTCTCAAAAGGATATCCAAAGTACTATCTTAAATCCTTAAGGGGCTTTTCTATGCAAATAGCTAGACCCTTGGATTCCAAAATGCTATTCCAAAACTATTATTTGATTCAAAGTTAAAGAGACCCTTTGGTGGTCTATTTAAAGAGATCGTACGTTGATCTAGTTAAAGAGATCATGTGTTGATCTAGTTAAAGAGATCGTTCGTTGATCTAGTTAAAGAGACCCTTTGGTGGTCTAGTCAAGTCATTACATGTTTGTTCAATTGATTTTTCCCCTACACATTATAAAATGAACTGTGCGGACTGTGCAAGGAATTACGTAATTATGGATGCATACATAATTATGGAATTCAGTGCACAGAAACCACAACAAGTTTTGTCATGTGTTAAGACCTATAGTGATAAGAATAACGAAACGGGAACAATGTAAAAAGGGCATGGTGGATACCCCACTGGTACTTCCTATATATAAGTGTTCCTTATTACATTGCGAGCGTAGCGTTATTTAAGTTACTAGAAGTCCTGTACCTTGACCAATGTTGTTTTATCTTACACTCTCCGACTCCCATTTCGAACACACACACAAGTTTCCTATAATAGTTTTCATAGAAAATATTATCCCATCTGTTGTTCGAAACCCCAAAGGTCACACACTCTTCATATTTTGTTGCAACAAGGACATCACTTTGACATTAACATGGCGCTCTTGAGTTTCGGTATAATCATACATCTATTATTTGGCGTGAAGTTTAAATCTTCGGATCTGAACTCATCCTTATAAACAACAGACGAGTACAATTAACAAATTCACTGGAAATCCAAACGTGGCCCAAAGGTTTACTTAGGGAATGGGGGATTCATCGGAAAGCGAAATAATCACATCTGCTTTCATAAGTTTCCTCTAAAATTAAATTTCGGGACAAAATTTCCTAAAGAAGGGGAGACTGTGACATTTGTGCCTTTACAACTGTCATACAAATACGAATCTAATTAAATCTTGTTTTTCATTCTTGGGATTTGTACAATTACATATGACATTGCACATATCAAATCTCGTATGATTTCGAACTCTCGAGAAGCTTTTCTGGAAGTTTTACGTAAACTATTACGCAAACGTAATCAGTTAAACAAAACGTACACTCCGTAATAGTGAAATAAGCTTAACATACCTTAAATAACCTTTACATAACTTAGAAATAAGTTTTGAAGGGTTTGGTATGGCAAAAACATGTTTATTCGATCACATGGACTATTTGCGACAAACTAGAAAAGTCTGTCGATTCGCGTAGCAACGTACACTCTGGAACAAGATCATAAGCTAAACATATCCTAAATACCCTTAACATAGCTTATAAATAAGTTTTGAAGGGTTCGGTATGCGAAAATACGCTTATTTGATCATAAGGACTAAAAGCGTCAAAACTGCGAAAGTATGCAAATGCGTGCATATCTTGCGTTCTGACCATATCCGGACATCCAAAATTTTTGTAATCACTAAAATATTTTATTTTAGTGATAGGAATGCAAAAATACCATTCGTCGCGCAATTTGGATCGTTTTCGCGTCCGTTCGAGTTTCGTCATAATTAACCGAACAACTCGATAGTACGGTCAAACGAACCGACATCCATGATATTTTCAAGCATATTTCAAGTCCCCTATGCTGTAACATCCTTGTAGAGCCTTGAAATTGGGTTAACGGGGGGGTTAAACGCGTCGAAAAACAAGTTTCGGAGCTGCAGGAGCCTGTTTTGACAAAGTTTGAAACTTCTGATCTGCACCTATTAGGCTGGCCGCGACAGAAACCTTGTCTGGGGTCGCGGGCCCCAAGGACTAGAGCTGGCAGAAACCAGTTTTTGATCAAAACAGCTGAAATCAATGGTTTTGGCCAATTGTTTCCTTGTTTGGGGACCAAGTAAAGCTTCCTAATCAGTCTCTAAAACATGTAGGGCTAGGATCTTTCCTTAATCACCACACAAACAATTGCCATGATCTTATGATTCAAGGACTACTATAAATAACCAAGACCATTTCTTTCTTCACTTGCTCATTTCCTTCTTCTTTCACCCTAGCTCTGAATTGAGGCTACCACACTTTGTTGGAGGCCTCATACTTGAGCTTTCTTAGTCATTTTTCCAGCCTAGAACACTTGTAAGTATTCTTTCATGCTTTGTTTATTTATTTCAAGCAAGAAAGTCAAACAGTGTTTGACTTTCAGCTTTGACCATGATTTGGTCAAGTCAAAGTTCGTTTGAGCTTTGCAACGTGAGTGTAATCACGATGGTTATAGTCGCTTGCGACTATACCTACTGATTACCACGTTGACTAGTCGAAGTGACAAGTCAAAGTTTCGGTCAAAATGCACGATTATGTGCATTTTGTGGTGAAACTATTTTCAGGTATCAAAACACTTTGTTTTGATATCAAATCAGTTTTCTAATTTAGTTAAACATGTTCTAACATGTTTAACTCGTCATTTTAGTTTAGTGCATGTTTAAGGGTCGTAAGTCAAGCAGTCTCGACAACAGCTTATACTTTCAAACCCGACCCGTTTGGTCGATCATTAGGATTCGACCAAACACATTAGGTGACCATAGTTGTATAGGGAATAACCTTCCAATGTTATACCTTGTGGTCACATCGTTTAATTAGTTGTATGATAGGTAGTTTATATGCCTTAGGAAAATGACCAAAATGCCCTTTTTGAGCATAATTTCAATTTAAGCATATGTAACCAAAATTTTGACACTTAAACTGATTATGCAACATTATTAATAATGTTTAGGCATATAAGACTTATCATAGGGCTAGTTAGACCATCCGAGCGCGTATTTGCGCAAATGACGCGTTAAAGTAGCGTAAACTACCTTAATGGGTCATTACAGGTCAAAAGCACTTAGGATAGGTTTCAAATCAGAATATAGGCTTTGTTAAACCATATTACATGAGTTCCAACACTCAATTGGTTTACAAGACCTCATTCTACCCGATCTCCCGATTTAGGTCCTGATTATTAACATAGTGATTCCATGTCACACCCCGACCACGTAGAACATACAAAACGTGGCGGAAACATCGGGGAGTGTTGTAACAGAATTAATGTTTCACAACTATGGAAATTGAAGTTTCGCTTTATTGATTATAAGTGTTACAATGTCTTAACAAACAAAGAAATACAACATAATTAACTAGTCTTGCATCTTTTATTGTCACTAAAGCCCAAGTCTGCCTATGTGTATCTTGATCATCTTATGCAACAGCTCCTGAAAAACACATGTGAAAATATGGTACGTCAGCATAAAAATGCCGGTGAGATACATAGGTTTTGTGAAAATAGGCTTCATGACTTATGTTTGAGAAAATGTTTAGTCATGAACCTTGTTATTTGCTTTGTTTTGTAAATCATTTGAAAATCGATAAGATCAGATGATATGTATAAATAATGTATGGTTAAATGAATAACCATATAAAATGAGTTTGTATAAGATGAGTTGTTTATAAATCAATGTCTTGTGAAAAGTA
Source organism: Helianthus tuberosus (assembly GCA_030545235.1). Taxonomy (NCBI): domain Eukaryota; kingdom Viridiplantae; phylum Streptophyta; class Magnoliopsida; order Asterales; family Asteraceae; genus Helianthus; species Helianthus tuberosus. The sequence continues at coordinate 158,328,889 of CM060410.1, read as the reverse complement.
TGTTATTTGTATAAAATGTTCTATGTCTCAAACTGAAATGATTCAAATAACGTTACGACATGTAATACCATACAAACACTTATATATAGGAAGTACCAGCGGCGTATCCACCATGCTTGTATCATATTACACACACATCGTTACTTAATCACTTAATCAAACCAAACCAAACAATGTAAAATGTTCATGTCAAGATGTAAATCATGTCAAAATGTCTATGTCAAATATCCATGTCAAATGTCTATGTCAAATATCCATGTCAAATGTCTATGTCAAATATCCATGTCAAATGTCTATGTCAAATATGTCATGTATGGCAAGTGAAAGGTCTCAACTAAACCATATGCACAAAAACAAAGTATTGAAGTAAAACTTGGTTTAAATCAAAGTTATGTTTTGTGGGAAATGCATGATCAAATGTCAATCATGTTAAAATGTCTATGCCGAAATGTCTATGTCAAATCAATTGCCAAATGCATTGGGTAATATGTCAAAGTGTTCATATACTGGATGAGCATATGCAACAAAATGTAATGTAAAACAATGTACTAAGTATGCTAAGTTAACATACAAAGCAGAAAAGTCATGTAAATCAATGTGCTTAGCATGTTATCAGTCAACATACATAGCAGAAAAGTAATGAAATCATGTACTATAATGTACTAACAAACATAGTCGGTATATGATGTGAAAACAGGAAAGCATGAAAGTAACAAGTAGGCACATGTGTTCCACCCCAAAACAGTTTGGAAAACAGTAAAAGAGGGGTCTATGTACTCACCTGAGATTGCTCAGTAGTCCTTGAGTAACAACTAAACAATGCTAGAGATCGCGGATATCAAACGGCACCTAGTATAGGTAACTATGTTAATAAACCGGACCTAGATCGGAAGATTGGGTAGCATTAGGGTTTGTAAACCAAACGAGTGTAGAGACTCGTGTCATTTGGTTAAACAAAGCCTACATACTAAATGAAACTTAACCTGAGTGATTTCGACCCATTACGACCCGTTTAGGTAGCTTATGCTACTTTAACGCGTCGTTCGCGTGAAACGCGTTCGGACCGCCTAACTAGCCCTATGACAAGTGTTATATGCCTAAACATATTACATAATCAGTTATGTGACAAAGGTTTAGGTTACATATGCTTAATTACCAATTATACATGAAAAGGGTATTCTGGTAATTTACCTAAGGCATATAAACTACCTATCATACAACCACTTAAACGATGTGACCATAGGGTATAACCTCGGAAGGTTATTCCCTACCTACTATGGTCACCTAATGTATTTGGTCGGATCCTAATGATCGACCAAACTGGGTCGGGTTCGAGGTATAAGCGATTCATTAGATCGCTTACCCTACGACCCTAGACAACGTGGTAATCAGTGGGCATAGTCCCAAGGGACTATGACCAACGTGATTACACTCACGTTGCGAAGTTCCTACGAACTTCGCATTGACCATTACTGGTCAACGCTGAAAGTCAAACAAAGTTTGACTTTCCGACTCGAAAAGCAGTAAAAAAAATAAGGAAAAGAACGAAAGAATACTTACGAAGGGTCCCCGAATGCTAATACTCAATCAGATTTGTGGGTTTTGGGGTTGAGGGTGGATGGGTATTTATAGAATTCGGGTAACCGTTGAGATCGTTTCTTGGAAAAGGGGAAAAGATCTAGCCCGTACACTTGTTGAAAGCTTATGGTGACTAAAATTCCATCCTTATCACATGACTAGATAATTAGGAACTTGTGGTTGTGGTTAAACCTGCTGAAAACAGGCTGTTTAAACATTGCACCTGGTCTGGAGACCCCATACGCATCGTATGGTATATATACCATACGCATCGTATGGTGCAAGTTTGGCAGAATTACAGTTTTGGTCCCTGAACTGTATTTAGGCCATTTTTGACACGTTTAAGGCCCGTTAACCCCATTTCAAAGCTCTAAAATGAAGTTAAAGTATAGGGAACTTAAAACATGCTCAAAAATATCTCGGATGTCGGTTCGTTTGGCCGTACGGTCGCGATGTTCGCTTAATTACGACGGAATGCGCATAAGCGCGAAAAACGAACCAAATGACGCGACGAATGGATTTTTCTTATGGCGAACACTAAAATAAAATATTTTAGTGCTTACATAAATTTTTGGATGTCCAGATGTATTCAGAACGTAAGTTATGCGTAAAAATGCAAACTTGTGCACTTTTTGACACTTTTAGTCCCTGAATGACACAAAAGTTTATTTTAGCATACCGAACACCTCAAAGCCTATTTCTAAGCTATGTAAAGGATATTTATGGTATGTTTAACTTATGTTCATGTCCCGGAAGGTCTGTTACAGTTCAAATTGGCATACTTTCACAGTTTGTCAACTTTAGTCCCTGTAAGCGATTAAACTTTGATTTCACCACACCAAACCTTCCAAAACTTATATCTAAGTTATGTAAAGGTTATTTAAGGTATTTTAAGCCTATTTCACTATTCCGGAGTGTTTGTTGGATTAAACTGGTTATATTTACGCATCAGTGCGCGTATAACCTTCCAGAAAGCGATTTAAAGCTTGAAATTGAACAAGAGTTGATATGTGTAAACGATACACATATTTTTACAAATCCCAAGTATGAAATACAATATTTCATTGGTTTGACATTTGTTTGATGGTTGGAGTGACACGGGTGTTACATTCCATACTAGGTGCCACTTGATTCCTTGATTTCCCGAGCTTTGTTAGATCACTTAATCAAGGATACTTGCAATCTCAAGTGAGTACATAGTCCCATTTTTTACGTATTCAAATCTTTTGGGGTGATTCATATGTTCCTATTCTCTATTTTCATGATTTCAAACTATATGTTTTCACACGCTTAGTACTTATCCTGTGACAAACTTAAACTGATATCTATGGCTTAAATACTGATTTTTAAAGTTTGAAAGACTATTTGTTGGTTCGTATTGTTACTTATACATTCATTAACTATGATCAAGCCGATTGGTAGTATGATATAGCGCTATAGGGTGAGACCCCATTCCTGTTGTATGCAATGTCAGAAACCAAAGTTTAAACCAAATAGATTTTGCCTTTATGGTAAATCTATAGTCACCAAAGTGTAGTTTGATACACTAAGGTTTGTTGCCAAATCACGATCTATGGTATACTTTGGTATACTACTAGGCATATTTCGATATGCTGCCAACGTGATATTATATTAACCAACGTATGGATTACAAATGTTTTCCAATTAAGCCATAAAAACTTCTCTTATGTTGTTTCCAAATCCAAAGCATAGTTTGATATGCTATTTACAAAACTAAAGTACATTTTGATATACTGCCAAATCACGATTATGGTGTATTTCGATATACTACCAAACCATATTTTGATATGCTACCAACGTGATACTGTTTTACTAAAGTATAGTTTGATATACTTCCAAATCATGATTATGATATATTTCGATATACTGCCAAAGCATATTTTGATATGCTACCAACGTGATACTGTTATACTAAAGTATAGTTTGATATACTACCAAATCACAATTTAAGTATATTTTGATCTACTTCCAGAGCATAGTCGATATGCTCCCAATGTGATATTGTTTACCAAATCATAGTTTGATATGCTATTTAGAAAACCAAAGTATAGTTTGATATACTACCGACTTTGTTATTTCACAAACTAAAGTATATTTTGATATACTACCAAAGCATAGTTGATATGCTCCTAATGTGATATTGTTTACCAAAGCATAGTTTGATATGCTATTTACAAAACCAAAGTATAGTTTGATATACTACCGACTTTGTTATTTCACAAACTAAAGTATATTTTGATATACTACAGAAGCATGGTTGATATGCTATTTTCAAACCAAAGCATGGTTTGATATGCTACTTTCAAATCCAAAGTATAATTTGATATACTACTGATGCTTTCATTCTTAAACCAAAGTATATTTTGATATACTATCTATTTAACTATTTCAAAAATAAAGTATATTTTTGTATATACTACAAACCTTTTATCAAAACAATGCGCTTTAGAAACCAAACTTTTTACAAGGATTTATGGCTATTTTTGTAAACATAAAACCCTTTTCTTATGTTATCCAAAGCCATGAATCTAATTAACAAAACCTATGTTACTCACAGGCATTTTTATGCTATCGCTTTATTTTCACATATGTTTCAGAATCTACTATGTGATGATTGTTGACGCATGCTACACATTGGATGCACTCGTGCCTTAGCGACTTTAAAACTTGAAAGACTGTTATTTGTATTTATTTGGTTTAAAACAATGAGTCCATTAATGGAATAAAACAAAACTTCAATCACCATGTGTTGTAAAACAATGATTCTGTTACGACACTCTCCGACGTTTCCGACGCGGTTCGTTATATTACGCGGACCGGGTGTGGCAGCTGGTTTGAACATCTGTTTCTCTGGTGGTGGAAGTAACTTTATATTGTGGGATCACAATGTCAAATCCATAATCTTGATGGGAAGACTGTGGTGTACCTGCATTGTTAGTCTTGACAGACACGTCTTCAAATGTAAATTTATCTAAATCAAACAATTCAGCAGGATTTTTAAAGAAGAAGGTTCATTGAACTTTACATTCAAGGTCTCTTCTACACACCTAGTCCTTGGGTTAAACACTTTGTAGGCCTTGGCAGTAGTTAAGTATCCCAGAAAATAACCACAATCTACTTTGGCTGTAAATTTTGAAATTGAGTCTTTTAAGTTTAAAATGAAACATGGGCAGCCAAGGATTTTGAAATAACAGATCAGTGGTTTGATTTTGAACGAAGTTTCATAAGCAGTCTTTTGATGTTTGTGATTGATTAAAACTTTGTTTTGCACATAGCAGGCAGTGTTTACAGCCTCTGCCCAAAAAGACAATGGTAAACCTGAATCTGCAAGCATTGTTCTGGTAGCCTCAATTAAGGTCCTATTCTTTCTTTCAACCACCCCATTTTGTTTTGGTGTTCTTGGGATGCTGTTGTGACACCCGGCTATTTAGGCTGTACCGTACAAATGTAACACGTGTCATGAATAAATAAAAAGGCTGTATTTGACTAATTTTAATATTTATATGTGATATTTAATGTGTTGGTGAGTCCAAACATTCATGAAAATTGTGTTGGCAACGATAAAATAAACGCTTATCGCGTAACGATTAAAATGCGAAACGAACATCGGTGACCACCCGATCAGTGTTAAAATCCTAAAATAGTCTGTTATGATTACAACGTTAATTTTAATCATGTTCGTGAGGAAAAATAAATTAAAACGCTAAGAAACTCTATTTTTCGAGTTTGAGCACGTACCGCGCGATACTGTGCGCAATAGACAAAATACTTTCAACGCCGCCAGTCAAGGCAACTGGTAGTTATTTCAGTAATAATTTTGTGTTATTATTTTTATAGAATGATACAAATAATTTAAAACGCACTAAAACGGGATTAAAACGCTAGATAAAATACCCGGTATCCAGTACAATACCGATTTTAATCTATCTATATATATATGTGTGTGTGTGTGTGTGTGTATACGTGTATATATATGGGGGTGGCCAAGAGTTGGCACACATGCAAGCTCTCTCTCTCTCCCCTCTCTCTTCCACTTATTGGGTGAAAAATAGGTGGGTGATGATTATGTTTTTTTTAAATCTTCTCATATCCTTCAAATCTTGCATAATCCAAGAACTTATATCACAAACTCAATCATTTTCTCTCTCTCACTACAAGCTACGGCCGAACACCCCCTATAAAATACATTTTCAAATTTCAACTATTTTTCTTGAAGATTCATGTTCATACAATTTCATTTCAAGTCCATATGAAGATCTAATAGTGTTACCAAGGAGTTTCAAGCTAGAATCAAGTTCCATATCATCATTTTTGTCAAAACCCTAAGAATCTTGAAGGTATAAAACTTATTTTAAAAATTTTGTTCTTGATTCATGGTGATATAGATGGTTATGGAAGTTTCTCTTGTTCTTGGATTTAAACATAAACTTGAAAACTAAAACGAATGGGTTTTTGGAATAAAATAAAATGGATGTGTATATGTATGTATGTGTGGCCGTATATATATGTATATAAATATATGTAAAAATATGAGTTTTGATTTTTAATATGATCTTGTTGATAAGATGTTGAAATATGATGGGAATGTGAACTTTGAGAACTTTTAAAAAGGTTTTAATCATATGAATGGACATGTGAAAGTAAAGATGTGAAATCATGTGTGTGTATACATATGTGAACCGTATATGTATGTGTATATATATGCATGCATGTGAAATTTTGTTGATTAAATCTTAAATGTGTAAGAATATAAGTATATATATATGTCTTGCATTTATGATGAAATGATAAGATGATGATCATATGAAGATGATGATGTTCTTGAATGTTTGAACATGAGTTAAATACATGATAGATATAATTTAGTTCATGCATGTTGATGATGATGTGATTTGAATGCATTAGATGCTTGTACTTAAGCATGCATGTGGATGAATGGTCATGAAATGATGATTTATATATGGTATGATGAAGATGATATTTAATCAGATTCTAAACACTAAAAATATAATTATTTGAAGTGTTAAAATGGTATAAAACTTTGTCATAATGTTTTCTAGCTTTGCATGTTGTACTTGGTGCATTAGGAGTTGTAAAATACGTGAAATCGCATGATTTATGTGACTTACACAAAACTTCACTAATCTGATTATAATCACTGTTTTAATCAGTAATTAACATGTATTTTGTTAAAATGTCAAGCCATTCCGAGTTGGGATGATTATAGTAACGTTTAACGCAAAACTATGCGTTAAAACGGTCAAAAATCGGCTTTTCGAATGATTTTTATGAAATTGATTTAGATCAGTAAGTAAACTAATATTTTTAGTTTAAAAACAAGTATTTTAACTATTATTAAGTTTACTTGGTGTTTTGTTGGTCATACGTGACTTCCGACGCCCGAAAACGTTACCGAATCACTAAAATACGCGTTTTTTTCAATGAACACTAGTATGGGTTATTTTTGAGTGAATCTTATGTGTTAAAATGTGTTATGTGATTTAAACATGTGAATGTGATAATATGTTAAGTGTTAACTTGATAGTGGGAAATTTTGACTATGCATGTATACTTGTGCGTTTTATGTGATAGAAACGGTGAAAATCGCGTTAAACGTGTAACTTATTTGTCGAGCATGAAATTTGATACATATAAGATATTTTATGTATACTTGCCTTAAAAATGACAAAAATAGATAAGTTAACGAGATTACGCGTGTTTCGATAACAATTTATGTGAACGTTTATGTATATATATTACGACGCGCAAATCGTAGATATATTACGTATAAACGGGAGTGTTAATGGGTTTACATGATAACGGTCACCAATAAAATCGTTCAAGTCACAAAATATTAAATATATATATATATATATATGGACTCATATATATTAACGTGCCAACATAATAAAAAACGATAACTTTTCGAGAAAATCTCAAAGTTATGTGACAATTCTAAGAAACGGAGAAACTTAGGATTATTATGATATATTGATTTAAAAATCAATCCTACATTTTAAAGGACGTGTAGAAATCAATCTGTGGGATTGCGCTATTTAAAAATACGCACCCAAAGCTGAGTGTCACTAAACCTCTCTTTTTACTGCTTTGTATATATTTTGGGTGTAGAACACGCCTAAAAGGGTTTAATAATGTTTTTGAAATAAAACATAACTTTTGATATAAATTATATATTTTCGTTGAAAATATATGGATTTTTGATAAATTATATATATTTCGGGATGAAATGTTTTGGTGAATAAATATGTTTCAGGTGGAAACGGGGTTTTGTACGGCGTTTGGGGGAAAACGACCGTGTAGTTGGAACGAATTTGGCTTAATCTCAAGAGAGTAAGTATCGTCTTAGGCTTACCTTTCGACGGGGATTTCAGGGAATTCGTACAACATCATATATTAAATTTGTCATATTAGTAGGATATATATATTGTACATGAGGCAGACATCATAAATGGTCTCAATATGGGCCATGCGCCAATGGTGTCGTTTAATCATTTAAGTATTGCACGCGATGAATTATTGGTAGATCTATCGGGTTGACAACCCCGTCGTGACCGGTCGCCCCGTGTCAAGTCAAACGACGAATTGAAATTCTGTTTATTGTCTAGCATTGATCATCCCTACATGATAAATATATAGTTCGTATTGTCTAGCTAACATACGAGTCTGAACGTTGACGCTATAAATTTAATATACAAAACTTGGGAAAATGCCAAGATGTGGAGTTTTCAAATTTACGACGGATGACCCATGGATTTTATTAAGGAAATAAATGGACTTTCTAAAATTATATGGATGTTTTATAATAAACACATAATTAAAGCTTTTCCTTAGGATCAAATTGTTTAAATTTGGATATGTGAACTCACCTTCCTTTGTGTTGACACTTGATTTTAAACGTGTTCTACAGGTACTTGAGTTCGGCTTCGGGAATCATGGCGTATCTTGTGGTTGTTGATGCATGTTTTGTCACTTAATATGTTGGACTAAGTTTTAAAACTTTCTGGGACGAATGTAATAAGATCCATGAGGATCAAAACAATTTAACTATGTCGTGATTGTGTCACGTTTTGAAACGTTATGTTTAAAACTTATGTTTAAAATAAGATAGTATGTCCAACAATTTAATGCATCGATCATCAAGATATAAATGGGCACCAACTTCCGTCACCACTACGTTTTATATTCTGCTGCGACGTTTTTGGAGTGTGACAGCTGTACTGGCTTACAATCCTTTTTGACACAAAGAAGTCATCCAACTCCTTATTTTTGAACTCTGTTCCATTGTCACTCCTGAAGATTTTTACTTACAGATTAAATTGCTTTTCAACTTTTCATACAAAGTCCTGCAAAATACCTGCAGTCTCATCTTTGGAGTGTAAAAACTAAGTCCATGTAAACCTTGAAAAATTATCAATTATAACAAGGAAATACCTATTCTTTTTAAGACTCATGATTTCAACAGGGCCAAACAAGTCCATGTGTAACAATTGTAAACACTGACTAGTTTTGGATGTATCAATAGATTTGAATGAACTTTTATGGTGTTTACCTTTTAGACAGGAAACACAATATTCATCACATGTGAATAATTTTGGTGGAAAGCCTCTTACAAGGCCTTGTTTTGAGAGTGTGGTGATAGTTTTAAGATTTGTGTGACCAAGTCTTCTATGCCATAGTTTTGTCTCTATGGTAGAGGCAGCTGAGAACAGAGAAGCATCAGACATTGGATTATCTTTCAACATATCTACCAACTACACATTGCCATTCCTTTAAGCAACAAGCTGTGTTTTGCTCCCAGCTATGATTTCTTCAATCTTTTTCACCACATCTGGCCCAACAATCTTACAAGATTCCTTATTGAAGAATAAGCCATAGCCTTTGTCACTCATTTGAGACACATTAAGAAGGTTAAATTTTAGATTGTCAATAAGATTGACATGTTCAAACTTGAGTTTTCCTGCTTGGATTGTCCCTGACCCTAACACCTTTCCTTTTGAGTTGTTACCAAAGGATATATCACCCCCTCCATGTGCTAGAAAATCTTTGAGAAGGGCTCTACATCCTATCATGTGCCTGGAGCCTCCGCTATATACATGCCATAAACTATCAAAGCAAGTAGAAGCTCCCTGCACATCAGTAACAGATTAGTTTTAGTGAGTGTCCAAAGCCAAAATGGCTTTAGATGGGGTGACAAACATTCCAGCCTCAAGTCCAAGAGAACGCCAGAGTTTTGAGTAGATTTTTGAAACACCTGTTGTGGACCATTTCCTGTCAAGTGGTTGTAACCATGAGGATGCTTGTTCACTCTTGGTTTTGAAGGTCTTTTGTAGGCCTCATAACCATGTGGTACTCTTTGATAAAGTGGTTAGCCATATCCTCTTGGAAATTGGTTTGCTGGTGGTGCATTTGTTAGCTGAACCTCTCTAGGAGCAGAGGTTGCATTCATCTATTTGGTAACAGATATTAGGACTGGGATGAAGGTCTGTTTGGACTTTCCTTTATTAGTACTAGCCCTTGGACCCTCAAGTGTTTTTTATTTATACTCATTTCTTTTGACATCAATTTTTTTAGTTAAACACACTCTTGAGTTTTGTGACTTTTTCTGCCACAGCTAGTGCAATGAGGTGCAACAACAAGCACACTGGTCTTGTTTATGTCATATACTTTTAAAAGAAAATAGTTTTTAGTAACATGGTTTCTCTTTTCGTAAAAAATCACAAAACTAGTTTGATACCTTCTCTATCTTCTTCCCTTTTTCAGCTTTTTTGTCAGCAGATGTTGTATAACATCTGCTTGAAGGTCTTTTAAGGGAATGATTTTCACTTTAGGTGCATTCACACCCTCAAGAAGTCCATCGGCTTAAAATTATCAAGAATGTCATATTCATCTGACCATGTTGGTTTGAATTGTTATTTTTCAATTTCCTCAAAAGTTGAGGATCCTTCAGGTTTAACAATTTTCTTCCCGTTTGGATCTGTGACTTTAATTTCTTGACCAGCCATGTTGGTAGGAATGATTTCAACCAAACCAGAATCATTTACAGCAATGTTTTGAGAAACATGGTCATTTTTGCGAAAGCCTATGCCAAATTTTACATTACTTTTAATCTGTTTTTCTAACATCAACTCATAACCTTTGCAGGACTTTCCCATTTTTCACATGTGATCTGGGTGGATTCAAGCTCCTTTTTACAACTATGATATTTTTCTACCATTGTTTGGAGTTGATCCTTGGTTATGCTTGATTCATGTTTGAGATTGATGATTTCATTTTCTTTTTCAAACAGTTTTGATTTTAACTCTTTAGCAAGTTTTTCAAACTGAATTTCATCATTTAAGATCTTGTTCCTAAGGTTTTCATTCACCTCTTTAATGTTTGCATAAGCTATACACATTTGTCAGAACATAAGTCTTTAAGGACTTGAGGTGATGCCTTAGCAGCAGCCATCATGGCACAATCACACCCTCCTTCACAAACACTAGACTCCCATGGGTCTGTCAGAGGATTCGCCATTTCTTCACCAACCTTTTCTTCTGAAACATTTGTTTCAACATTATCACAAACCACATCATAAATGGATACCACTTCCTCAGACTCAACCCCTTCCAATATTGTCTCTAGTGCCATAAAACAAAAATCATCATGTTTCTTTTCAAAATTTGCAAATAGGGCAAAATTTTCATCTGTAAGTTCATCAGGTAAGTTGCTCCAATCAACAAAGCCTTGTGTGAAAAAACACTGTTGACTGTTTTCTGCCTGAGCAGAGGTTTGTGCAGCTTGTGGTGTTGGTTGCACTTGAACCTGAGGAACTGGGTTTGAACATATTGTATCTGAGGTGTCACACCCTGACTTTTGCGGAAGCGTGATTATGGGGTGACTTTCTTAATATCATTGCATTCAATCATAACAAAAACTATATGATAAAACCATAAATTCATCATCCATTAAATAATTTTGAAACATAACAACATTGTTTTGAAACGTAGACTTCAAATTCAAGTTTTACAAACCGCACAAATTGTTTATGAGTTCATTCAGGACTCGTCAAAAGATATTGAAAAACACCAAGGTTTGGAAGACGTGTCTCGTCTAGGAATAAGACACACTGACCAAACTCAAAAGACCATGGATGACATCTTTATTCTTACCGCAGCATAAAAACTTCCAACGCCCGCCAGATCCACTTACAAATTTCCTGAAATACATGTAGTTTGAAAACATCAACAAAAGTTGAGCAAGTTCATGTGTTCGTTTGTGTATAAGTATAAACCTTTGAAATCATTGTGAGTATGTATGTAAGTTTATAAATCCCGGTATGAAAGCAATAAGGAAAAACAGATCACCAATGGTTTGCAAGGCCATTGATATGTGTGAAGTGATGCAGGAAAACTCAAACCTAGCAGATTTTGTCAGTAAGACATACTCATCACGTGGTCCACTCAATGGACTCATGGGTGGGGCTCGCTACACCCAAATAGATCTATCACTCATGTCCCTCTGTCCTACCACGAGGATTAATGGCCTTAAGTGTCATACACACCACTCACATGATCTAGCAGTACCTTTCCTTAGCTAACCATACCAAATGTAATCGTATGTAAACAGTTGTAATAATTGTAACATGTATTTCACCCCCGAGGTATAAAACTGAAAATAGTTAAAAGAAAAGGGGGACATGAACTCACAGTTTTGTGTTCCTTGTATCCAATGTAACTCAAAGCTTCCTCTAGAACGCACGACTACCTACATGCGTACTACGGTCCGTTAGACGAGCGGGTCGTGCCTTGTCTTAGTATTGATTAGTGCCTTTGAGTTACATTTTAAGGTGTCTTTGTTATTATTCCAAGTATATAATTTTTTCGTTAAAATTATTAATATTTTAACTTAAATTATATTTATTAAATTTTGGAATAATTGTTAAAACAATATATAACAACTTAATACTTCCCAAGTATTTATATTTGTATTTCCTTCCCAAGGATGGGGTATCTCATACATGTTTATCCGTATTCTTGTATTTGTATATCTTGCCATGTCTTGGCGTCGTATTCCGGTGTGTACGTATTTTCTTAATAAATATCCCATATATATTTCCAAAACAATATATTTTCAAATCTCATTTAGAAAATATATATAAACTTATTTTTATCCCAAATGTATTTCAAGTTTATCCAAGAAAACGTATATTTTCCCAAAAATCATACATCTTCTAAAAACTCTAGGAAAATATATTTTTACTTCTCAAAAATAATATATTTTCTCCTTGTCTAAAATATGATACACTTTGTAATAATAATAAAAAATCATATTTTCATTTCTTTTGTATCCAAAATAATATTTACCAAAAATATACTCATAAATGTATTTTCCGGAATATCTGTGAGTTACATTCAATCGTTCGGTTCCATGATATTATGTGTGTAACTTATATATGCATTCCTTGTGATTTTTGGTATTAGTTTGGATTGTAAATCCATGGTATATGTTAAGTTATATTACTTTAAATCCTAAAAACATATAACTAATACACAAAGTATACAAATAATCACACACAATGTGTCTTTAATGTAAATATATATTCTAAATACATGTTTATCCATTTTTATTTATAAAAACCAACCTCCAATACTTGTATTTTTGCAACAAAGTCTATGGCACAGTTTATATTGAAAACCATAGTTAAAACACACTTGTGAATATTTGCTCGGAAAATATTTCTCTAAGTGTTTATATTTTTAGAAAATTTTGCCATAGTTTCCTCTAAAAATGGAGGTGTCCATGCTATCAAAGCATATCATTTTCTTTTCTAAATCATCACAAATAATCAACAATCAATCTTAAACAACTTATACTTACCAAGTGCCAAAATACATAATAATCATGAACTTGAACTTTCATAAAAACTTGTAGTAACTTGGTAGTGTGTTTAGTAGATTTAGTTACCCTTTAAAGTGTGTTTACTTCTTTAAAAATCTCATTCTTGAAAGATTTAAGTGTTTACAACTTACTAGATGATTTTTCCAAAAATCATTCTTTTGAATCTTTCTTGTAAACAATGTATTCTTATACTTGTTTCATCACTAGAAACATGGTTAGTTTATTTAAAAACAATGTTTATGTCAATCTTGTGGTTTAACTTGGTTTCTTTGGAAAACTATCTTTGAAATCATTCAAGTTTATGTCTAGTAAACATGTTCATACTACTTCATTCACAAAAATCATTTTTATTTTTCAAGTTCATGAAAACATAAAGTATGATGATCTTGGTCTTTCACAAGATCACCACCTTAACTTACTAGATCATGTGTTTAATCACAATCTAGTAGGTTCCCTATGATTTCCAACATCACTAACACAAATCATCAATCATCAAGAAGCAAATAAACACAAATCAACATGATTTCATATGTTACTAAGCTTATGTTAGAGATTTATGATTATGTCTTTTAGTGTTCATCATGTTTAACAATGTTCATCATCTATTAATCATCAAAATATTAAGTATCCAGAGATCATAAGGGCTTTACTACTAGCACAAGGCTAGGGAGGAACACTTGATGTTGTAGATGACAAATGTGGAGGATAAAAGCTAATGGGAGAGGTCCTTCAAGATTCAAGACCACCAAGCTTGCTTAAACACCTTCTTGCATCATGAAATGAACTTGGAATGGATGATCAAAGTTTGATGATGATGGTGGTGTGCTTGGGGGTGTTCGGCCGAGAATAGAGCAAGGGAGGAGAAGGAGTTGAGTGGGGTGAAGTGTGGTGAGAATGAGAGCTTTAAGTTATCTTATAACCATGTTCAAGTCTTACCCAATGGACCATGTGTTCTTTAAGTACAAGACAATATCTACTAGCAAATCTTTATAAGATTATTCAAGATCAAATAAAATCCCCAAATAGGCCATGTGGCCGTGAGATAGGTGGGGGGGGGGGGGGTACTAGCATAGATTTAACTAAGTTGGTTATAATCTTGTTTAATTTCAAGTATTAGTTACATGTACTAGTTAGTAGATATTTTTAGTGGGTGTTATGTTGTTTAGGGATCATAACTAGCTTGGAAACATTAAAACAATGCTTCTAATATAATTTTGGTGTTTCGGGTAGTGTCCGGTTATTCGGTTAGATACCGGTTCGTTAAAGTGTCAAACTATTCCGTTTAGCTTTCTTTATGTACCCTTTTGTGACACTTTTAATCCCCGGCACTTAGGAAAGCATTCAGGACCGTTTAGTCATATTTTTGCATGATACTAGCTTGTTAAAATGCTGATTTTTGTTGAATTGTGTAGAATTCTGCACTTTGGGTGAGTTTTAGGCACTTTCCTGCACTTTAACTATCACCTAGTAAAGCAGTTTTGTGGTCCTTTCTTCCCTACACACCATACTAGTGTAGTACTTAGTCTCTGGCTCACACTGTGTCTCAAAACAACGTTTGTCTATGTACTGAACCCCGTCAGCATATTCCTGATTTATCCGTTAACTGTGCTAACTTGTGCTTTGTGCATCATGTATATCAATATGGTTTGCATGTAATAATGATGTGGCATTATGAAATATGTGATGCACATGTAAGTATGATGCAGTAATCAGAAAGTAATTCAAGTCATAAATTGTCAATCAGCACAGTCATTAATCATTAATCATCATTTAATAATTGTACGGATGCATGCAAATTTGATAGTTGTCACATTCTCCCCCTATTAAGAAAATTTCGTCCTTGAAATTTGTACTGCCTTAACTCCTTAGGGTTACATTATGCGTGTATGTATATAAATAATACTGAGGTAGGTAACCACAACACCGAATCAAATCTTATTCATATCAGGTGAGTCAAGGGATATATTTCAACAAGGATCCAGTGGTTAAAAGATATGTATTCTAGCATTTGATGTCAAAGGACACAAGATGTATAGATGTATAATCTAGTGTAATTCAGTTAACAGGGGTTCCTCAAAAGAGGAGTTTTGACCAATAGGATTTCAACAATCGATCACGATATGTCAACGAGTTTTCACGAACCATAGCATCCGTTATATGATCTCAAAATCAACAACTTGAATATGAAAATGATCTGTCAACTTTCGAATAATTAAATGGTAAGGATTAGTGTGTTGACATTCTTGGGTTGCAAAAATACACCGAATGAAATACAAGCGAATCTGGTGTATTATTGTCTTAATTCGCAGTTGCATTAGGAATGTTTAAACGACAAGTCAAACAAAAGTATGTGTAGTTTCGTGTGAAACAGTTGACCATGATTAACACAAGCTACAAGTTTGTAATGACACCACAAGGTGTCGTAATGACATAATTCAAATATAGTGGTGACTGAACAAGTTCACAGTGTTTGAAATCAAATGAAAGTATACTGAGACAATCCTGAAAATTTGATCTACACAGTGTCATAGAGTTTTCAATTGAATACGGAACATCAAAGAACCACTGTTTCCGATCGGAGATGGAAAATTAATAAGTACCGCGAGGCATTCGATTGACAATGAAAGAATCATTAGGAGGTACACCATGATATGAAATGAATCTATGTACCTTTGTCTTAACACACAATTGTGTTGAGACCGCTTTAATCGTGATAAACAAAACGGATTTAGAACAAATAAATAGACAATTAAATCCGTGTATGAGGTGCGTAACCAAATTAGCGCAAGCTTCAATTTTGTGAAAGTATCACCGTAAGGTTTCGAAATCAACAAGCGATTTAGTGGAGTCGTAGACCAATCAAGTCTACTACAACTCGAAACAAAAGAACCTTTGCAAAAATGTTTGAATATGATGCTCTCAACACATTATATGGCGTCTTAAATTGAATATGTGAAATGGATAAGTTCAAGCAATTGAACTTGGTTTTAGCGTAACCTGACAATAAATGTATGTATCAACAAGGGGAATCTCAACATGGTTACAAAAATAAACCATGAATGTAACTTAAAAGAAAAGAAGTTTCAAGAAAGTGTGTTGACTTTATAGCAAAAGAGCCAACAATTACAATAATGTAGGTCATTCGAATCACAAATCAGTAATTAGATTTAGCAACATAATATTTGAACTTCAATGAAGCGTTTGAAATGAAACCGCATGCGTAGAAAATGGTGCAGGCGTAACATATGAGTTTTCAAGTAATGAAACAATGAGTATTTGCTAAAATGGAGAAATGACCAAGTATTCGAAGCAAATGTGTGTTCGCTCTCAGCGAAGAAAATCAACGCGATACAACTACCATTAAGGGGAGTAGAGATGCAAACATCTACTCGCTAGAAGCAAAAGTGAAGATTTCAACAAAAGAAATTTAAGTACTTTCTGTTTGGTTATCTGAAATGGCATACATGTCAGGATAATGGTGTTTGCTTGAGTTAATAGATGTGGTTCCTAAGTAACAACCTTTACGAGTTTGGACCTGGGTTCCCAAAGATCCTAAGTACCTGTTTTCTAGATTCTCAAAGTTTCGTATTCTGTGTAAAATTGTTTTGTGCATCGTGTAGGAAACACCATTTTTGTGTACGTTTAAAACAAGTTATTGTCCCACAATTTTCCCATTATACTTTCCTCCTGAATTCACAGCTAATGACACTCGATCATCGATCAGTCGTGTAATAGTAGTTGGATCCTCACAGTTAGTTGAGTAAGAAATTCGTTAATCCTCAGCAAGAGTTACCGACTCTTGTTGGTTAGCTAGTTCGGCTCCTGGTAGTTGATGCTCATTCGAAAATCATCGTCCTTCTTCTTGACGAGCAGAACTGGGGTTACCCAAAACAGGAAACTTGGTCTGTTAACTTCCTTCTCTACCAACTACTGAAGCTACACTGACAATACTTGCATCTCTAAAGGTGTAAGTCGCTAAGGTGCATTGACTGTAGGCGCGGCGCCTGGAATTAAATCGATGCGAAATTCGACTAGTCGTTGAGGAGATAATTCTGGTAAGTCTTCGGGGAAGACTTCAGGATGTTCCTTTATCGCAGGGATATCTTCGAGCTTTGATTCTTCGGCTCCCTTGTCCATGACATGAGCCAAGAAAACAACACATCCTTTACGCAACAACTTTCATGCCTTCAAGCAATTAGTAATTTGTAGAGGCTTATCATGCGTCATGAGTCACGATCGTTTCATCGTTCGCCATCGGGATGAAGATATCAATCACCGCTCGATTGCTCGGCAACCCATCCATCCCAATTTCCACGTCGAAGCTTCCCTTTAACTAGTTCTATCGAGTACGGGTTATCTTACTTACTTGCTACTAACCAAGTATACTCTCAACTCTAGGGATGCGAAGCTAAATTTTTGCAACAGTATCTAGCAGCACAGATGCATAACGTTGACTAATATGGGACATACCGATATCCACGCTTGAATTCCTAGCGTGTCTCCCTAGCTCCGGGGTTGAGCTTTCATCCTTGTGCCTGATTGTTTTTAGGGCAATATTTTCTGAAATGCTTTTTGCTTCCACAGTTAAAACAACCTTGAGCACGTTTCTGTTTGTCACTCGTTCTGCCTTGATAATTGTCATTGTCGTTGTTTCCTCCATGATTCTCGCTACCATCTTGGCCTCCATTTCTACGTTCAACATCTTGCCTACAAGTTTCCTTATGATGCCCCCTCTTGCCACAGTTGTCACATTTTCCATATTTACATCGCCCGACATGATGACGTAGACAATTGTCGCACTTAGGTAGGATACCCATGTAGTTTTTTCCCTTTTTAGCCTTCTTCTTGTTACTCGCCCGAGTAACCTTCTTGAAATTTGCGAGCTTTCTCTTGTTATCTCCAGATGACTCTACAGGAGTCTCCTTTTTCTCTTCCGAAGTGGAAAATTTTCCTAGTCTAACCGCTTCTTTAGTGAGCGCCACGCTTATGTCAATAGCCTCGGTGATTGTTGGAGGTTTAGATGTTGTCACCAGGCTTAGAATCTAAGGTGCCAATCCCCCGATGAAGCGTTCGATCTTCCTAGATTCTGGTTCCACCAAACGCGAAGCAACTTGTGATAAATCGTCAAATCTCTGCACATACTCAGTTATCTTTGGACCTTCCATTTTCAAGTTCCACAGTTCCGTCTCCAACTTCTGGACTTCCGCCCTAGAGTAATATCTTTTACGCATCAGTTCTTTCAGTTCGTCCCATGTCAAAGCATACGCAGCAGCCTCGCCCATTGTCTGAACCTGAAGGTTCCACCATGACAGAGCCCCATCTTGAAGTAGTCCGGAAATGTACGTGACCTGATGTTCTGGGGCACATTTGCTCAACCGTAAAACAGAATCCATCTTCTCAACCCAGCGCATGAAGGCTAAGGCACCCCTAGTGCCGTCAAAGTCTCGAGGTTTGTAGCTCGAGAACTGCTTGTAGGTGCAGCCTGCGACATCATTCACATATGGCATTAGTAAAGCACTCTTGGAAATATCCAACGTTTGGTAATGCGTCTTTAAGTGACTAAACATTACCATTGGGTGGATTATTTCCTGGGGTACCTCCGCTGCGTTCGGAGCGAAGGGCCTCGTGCTGTGCAATGGCCTGTGAGATGCGCTCTTGTAGTTCTGCCGCTGTCATTGGCAGAGGGTTGTTGGTATAGATGTTCCCTTGTCTCAACATCTTCTAAGAAGAAGATCGGTTAGGTCAGGTCTTATTTGTTCAGGGAGTGCATATAGTTGTTTAGAGGTCATATGTACATACACATAATGGATTATCATATCAACCAATCAAGCAATAGCATAATCATAGCATAACCAAGTAATTTGGGAATTATGTTTAATGAGAGCATAGCAAGCAAGCACGTGGCATTATAATTATAGCACACACATATAGATCAACAACGTGCTTAACGAAGACATAACGACTGAGCTTTCATTGGTTATTGGCCACAAAGTATTGTCGCATGTTTAATGATGATTGGGCTCTCATTATTCTCCGACCACAATTGCATTGTCCTACAAGATGTATCACATCAAAAGGGACACAGGGTCACCATTCCCTTGTCCAATAAGTATATCAGTGTATCAAAATTACGTAGTCAGAAGTGGTCTTCAAAAGTCTCCACAATCTCGGCTTATCATTAATGTCTTTACCCATATGTAATGCGATCCGCATAATCCAGAAACCAACTATACTGGTGACTGAGGTGGAGGAGGAAAGAAAAGTGGACTGCTAACATGCGTGAACTCCTCCTCGAGCTTGTATATATGTCGAAGCAATTAACTGATCTGCCGCTCGACAATAAAGGAACTAGCATCAAAACCTGGGAAACGTGTAATAGCAGCAGGTGAGAGCGCAAAAGGAATCTTTGATAAATGTGAAGGATCAAAGTATACTGGCAATAGACAGGGTGGAGGACGTGGTGTCAGCTTAAGCTCCAACATTCTGCGACTTATAGCCTCAAACTGTAGCCGATGTGACAGGAGCAACTCATTCTATCTATAGCCTCCATAATGTGAGGGGTGGCAGGGGTCTGAAATCAGCATAGTGCATGGTAGGGACCATCCGAATGGCTCGTCCATCGGTGAAGTATTGAAAGGACCAAACGGTGTAGCCTGTGAGGTCGGGGAAAATGCTGCTATAGCAAAAGGATCGCCATGCAGGTGCTGACCTGGAGTACCTTCCCGGGGTGCGGGTATGTCTTGAAAGAAAGCGATAGGCATGTTGGCGCAATGGACGTCGGTCTCCATAGGAGCAACATCAGCGGGTGTAGGTGTAGGAACAAATATCTCAACCAATAAGGAGATCATCAGGTGCAGGTACTGGGTTAGGTATAAGGGGTGCAATGACCAAAAGAAATAGGGTCATGATCAAGCAAGGGTGTAGGACCAGCAGGTGCCACATCAAGCTGACCCAAAAGGAACATGAGCTGGCTCAGGAGCAGGGTCTGGGTCATGTAAAGGTGTGGCATCTCGAGCAGGTGGTAGTGCAGCAGTCATAACGACGTCGTCATCCGAGTCGGTAGTAGAAAGATGTAATCTGGCCGTCTGTAAGGCTGCAGATGTCACAGACTCAAAGGAGTCTGAAATCGAGTGTATACTAGATTCAGAGGATAGCTTGATAACAGGGGTCTCAAGAAGTGAAATTACTAACAACGTTCTCGTCTAACTTTCTATCATCATGGGCGTCAGCAGGAGGACCATAAACATGTCAACGTCATCATCAACTATTCGTCGAGTATCCAACCTTTGGAAGGAATGTCCACAGGAGGTGCATCGTCGAGGATCGGAGCCATAATGTGCTTACCATTGGGATGACCAGTGATGAAGTGGTCATGGACTGAAACAAGAGGGACAGAAGGATTCCTGTCAGAGAAACCATCAGCAAGGGTAAAGTATCACCCAAAATCTGGTAGCGCGGACTGTTGGAAGTCGTCCTCGTCCTAGGTCAGCATATCCGGATCACTCTCAGTGTCTGACGTAAATATCTCCGGCACAGGTGCAATCTCATTATCGGTGGCGGTAGCCATAGGGTTGTCAATGTCTGATAACTCACTTTCTGAGGGGGGTGTCATGTGTGCCGGTACATAATAATCATAGCATGCATATTCATAGAAATCACTATCACTTAGTATATTGCAAACAAGGACAACTCATTATGTAATCATGTATTCACATTATTCTCCATGAAACTTTCTATCCTTCCTAGTCTCCCAGACTAACACACCTAGTCTCCCAGACTAACCAACCAGTCTCCCAGACTAAACACCAAGTCTCCCAGACAAAACTACCCAGTCTCTCAGACTGAAACACCCAGTCTCTCAGACTGAAACACCCAGTCTCTCAGACTGAACTCCCTAGTTTCCCAAACTGAATTGCCCAGACTCTCAGACTAAACTCCCAGTTTCCCAAACTGTCCCAACTAGTCTCTCATACTAACTACCCAGTATCTCAGACTGACCTACCCAGTCTCTCAGACTGAATCTCTCAGATTAAACTCCCAGTCTCTCAGACTGAATCATAAACATAAATCTTGAAATGTGTTTCGTGTCTTTTGTTTGTAAAAATGTCTGTTTCCTAGATCTGGGTGTTTCGTGTATGCAATGAAAACATGTTCGTAAAAACGATTTCGTGAGAGCCCTAATGATCGTAGTCTAGACTCGAGAAAGAATCCTAGTTCGCTACGATCGAAGCTCTGATACCAAGCTGTCACACCCTGACTTTTGCGGAAGCGTGATTATGGGGTGACTTTCTTAATATCATTGCATTCAATCAAAACAACAACTATATGATAAAACCATAAATTCATCATCCATTAAATAAGTTTGAAACATAACAACATTGTTTTGAAACGTAGACTTCAAATTCAAGTTTTACAAACCGCACAAATTGTTTATGAGTTCATTCAGGACTCGTCAAAAGATATTGAAAAACACCAAGGTTTGGAAGACGTGTCTCGTCCAGGAATAAGACACACTGGCCAAACTCAAAAGACCACGGATGACATCTTTATTCTTAACGCAGCATAAAAACTTCCAACGCCCGCCAGATCCACTTACAAATTTCCTGAAATACATGTAGTTTGAAAACATCAACAAAAGTTGAGCAAGTTCATGTGTTCGTTTGTGTATAAGTATAAACCTTTGAAATCGTTGTGAGTATGTATGTAAGTTTATAAATCCCTGTATGAAAGCAACAAGGAAAAACAGATCACCAATGGTTTGCAAGGCCATTGATATGTGTGAAGTGATGCAGGAAAACTCAAACCTAGCAGATTTTGTCAGTAAGACATAGTCACCACGTGGTCCACTCAACGGACTCAGGGGTGGGGCTCGCTACACCCAAATAGATCTATCACTCATGTCCCTCGGTCCTACCACGAGGATTAATGGCCTTAAGTGTCATACCCAATACTCACATGATCTAGCAGTACCTTTCCTTAGCTAATCATACCAAATGTAATCGTATGTAAACAGTTGTAATCATTGTAACATGTATTTCACCCCCGAAGTATAAAACTGAAAACAGTTAAAAGAAAAGGGGGACATGAACTCACAGTTTTGCGTTCCTTGTATCCGATGTAACTCAAAGCTTCCTCTAGAACGCACGACTACCTACATGAGTACTACGGTCCATTAGACGAGCGGGTCGTGCCTTGTCTTAGTATTGATTAGTGCCTTTGAGTTACGTTTTAAGGTGTCTTTGTTATTATTCCAAGTATATAATTTATTCGTTAAAATAATTTATATTTTAACTTAAATTATATTTATTAAATTTTGGAATAATTGTTAAAACAATATATAACAACTTAATACTTCCCAAGTATTTATATTTGTATTTCCTTCCCAAGGATGGGGTATCTCATACATGTTTATCCGTATTCTTGTATTTGTATATCTTGCCATGTATTGGCGTCGTATTCCGGTGTGTACGTATTTTCTTAATAAATATCCCATATATATTTTCAAAACAATATATTTTCAAATCTCATTTAGAAAATATATATAAACTTATTTTATCCCAAATGTATTTCAAGTTTATCCAAGAAAACGTATATTTTCCCAAAAATCATACATCTTCTAAAAACTCTAGGAAAATATATTTTTACTCATAATAATAAAAATCATATTTTCATTTCTTTTGTATCCAAAATAATATTTACCAAAAATATACTCATAAATGTATTTTCCGGAATATCTGTAAGTTACATTCTATCGTTCGGTTCCATAATATAATGTGTGTAACTTATATATGTATTCCTTGTGATTTTTTATATCAGTTTGGATTGTAAATTCTTGGTATATGTTAAGTTATATTACTTTAAATCCTAAAATAATATAACTAATACACAAAGTATACAAATAATCACACACAATGTGTCTTTAATGTAAATATATATTCTAAATACATATTTATCCATTTTTATTTATAAAAACCAACCTCCAATACTTGTATTTTTGCAACAAAGTCTATGGCAAAGTTTATATTGAAAACCATAGTTAAAACACACTTGTAAATATTTGCTCGGAAAATATTTCTCTAAGTGTTTATATTTTTAGAAACTTTTGCCATAGTTTCCCCTAAAAATGGAGGTGTCCATGCTATCAAAGCATATCATTTTCTTTTCAAAATCATCACAAACAATCAACAATCAATCTTAAACAACTTATACTTACCAAGTGCCAAAATACATAAAAATCATGAACTTGAACTTTCATAAAAACTTGTAGTAACTTGGTAGTGTGTTTAGTAGATTTAGTTACCCTTTAAAGTGTGTTTGCTTCTTTAAAAATCTCATTCTTGAAAGATTTAAGTGTTTACAACTTACTAGATGATTTTTCCAAAAATCATTCTTTTGAATCTTTCTTGTAAACAATGTATTCTTATACTTGTTTCATCACTAGAAACACGGTTAGTTTCTTTAAAAACAATGTTCATGTCAATCTTGTGGTTCAACTTGGTTTCTTTGGATAACTATCTTTGAAATCATTCAAGTTTATGTCTAGTAAACATGTTCATACTACTTCATTTACAAAAATCATTTTTATTTTTCAAGTCCATGAAAACATAAAGTATGATGATCTTGGTCTTTCACAAGATCACCACCTTAACTTACTAGATCATGTGTTTAATCACAATCTCGTAGGTTCCTTATGATGTCCAACATCACTAACACAAATCATCAATCATCAAGAAGCAAATAAACACAAATCAACATGATTTCATATGTTACTAAGCTTATGTTAGAGATTTATGATTATGTCTTTTAGTGTTCATCATGTTTAACAATGTTCATCATCTATTAATCATCAAAATATGAAGTATCAAGAGATCATAAGGGCCTTACTACTAGCACAAGGCTACGGAAGAACACTTGATGTTGTAGATGACAAATGTGGAGGATAAAAGCTAATGGGAGAGGTCCTTCAAGATTCAAGACCACCAAGCTTGCATAAACACCTTCTTGCATCATGAAATGAACTTGGAATGGATGATCAAAGTTTTATGATGAAAGTGGTGTGCTTGGGGGTGTTCGGCCGAGAATAGAGCAAGGGAGGAGAAGGAGTTGAGTGGGGTGAAGTGTGGTGAGAATGAGAGCTTTAAGTTATCTTATAACCATGTTCAAGTCTTACCCAATGGACCATGTGTTCTTTAAGTACAAGACAATATCTACTAGCAAATCTTTAAAAGATTATGCAAGATCAAATAAAATCCCCAAATAGGCCATGTGGCCATGAGATAGGTGGGGGGGGGGGGTACTAGCATAGATTTAACTAAGTTGGTTATAATCTTGTTTAATTTCAAGTATTAGTTACATGTACTAGTTAGTAGATATTTTTAGTGGGTGTTATGATGTTTAGGGATCATAACTAGCTTGGAAACATTAAAACAATGCTTCTAATATAATTTTGGTGTTTCAGGTAGTGTCCGGTTGTTCGGTTAGATACCGGTTCGTTAAAGTGTCAAACTATTCCATTTAGCTTTCTTTGTGTACCCTTTTGTGACACCTTTAATCCCCGACACTTAGGAATGCATTCAGGACCGTTTAGCCATATTTTTGCATGATACTAGCTTGTTAAAATGCTGATTTTTGTTGAATTGTGTAGAATTCTGCACTTTGGGTGAGTTTTAGGCACTTTCCGGCAATTTAACTATCACCTAGTAAAGCAGTTTTGTGGTCCTTACTTCCCTACACACCATACTAGTGTAGTATTTAGTCTCTGGCTCACACTGTGTCTCAAAACAACGTTTGTTTATGTACTGAACCCCGTCACCATATTCCGGATTTATCCATTAACTGTGCTAACTTGTGCTTTGTGCATCATGTGTGTCAATATGGTTTGCATGTAATAATGATGTGGCATTATGAAATATGTGATGCACATGTAAGTATGATGCAGTAATCAGAAAGTAATTCAAGTCATAAATTATCAATCAGCACAGTCATTAATCATTAATCATCATTTAATAATTGTACTGATGCATGCAAATTTGACAGTTGGCACATGAGGAACAATGGTTTGGACATACTGTACTGGAATAGTGGTTGCAGGGTGTGCAATGTGACAATTGTCAAAATTCCAGGTATCCGTACAACTATTAAAAATTAATTATGACTTAATGACTGTGCTGATTTACAACTAATGATTTGAATTATTTATGACTGATGTTATCATACATACATGTGCATCATATATTGCAAATGACATATCATTATTGCATGCAAACTTTGTTGATTCAAATGATGCACGAAACACAGTTAGCACAGTTATCAGATAAATCAGAAAAACGCTAACGGAGTTCATTACATAGACAGACAAGGTGTTGAGACACAGAATGGGCCAGAAACCAAGTATTACACTAGTATAGTGTGTAGGAAAGTAAGGATCACAAAACTGTCTTCCTAGAGATAGTTTAAGTGCCGGAAAGTGCCTAAAACTCACACAAACTGCAGAATTCAGCAAAATTCAGCATTTAAATACTCTAATATCATGCAGAAATGTGGTTAAATGGTCCTGAATGCTTTCCTAAGTGTCGGGAATCGAAACTGTCACAAAAGGTAACATAAAGCACACTAAACTGCGTAGTTTAGCACCTTAACGAACCGGTAACCAACCGGACACTACCCGAAACACCAAATTTTCACTAGAAGCAGTGTTTTAACATTACCAATCTAGTTATGATCCCCGAACATCATAACACACTATATAACACCTAGTAACTAAATACCTAACTAATACTTGAATTTTAACTAACTAAACTAACTATTAGTTGAAACCTAAGCCTAGAACCCCCCCCCCCACCTAGTAATCGGCCAACATCATGGCCCCACCATGGATTTTATTTAGTTATTTTAATCAATCTTGTTGGCTCTTTAAAAACATAAAAACCAAAGGTAATTGTGAGTTGGATGGATTATAAGAATACCTTAGAGAACATAACCCTTCATTCACAACATTCACCAACATTTGAGTTCTTCTCTTTCCTTCCCCATTGCTCTTGGCCGAACATGTGACAACCCTCACCAAACCAGGTATCCGTACGAATTAATTAATATTTAATTAATGCTTACTTACTGTGCTTACTTACAGTTGTGATTAAACTGCTACTTGAATTCTGATACATACTTATACATGCATCATACTTTATTACTGTCACTCTATTATTTACACACAAACAATAGTGACAACCTTGATGCACAAAAGCACAGTAGCACAATGAACGGATAACCCAGTAAACATGCTGACATAGCCAGCATCAGACAGACACTGTCCCTGAGGCCATTGTGAGCCGGGAATAGATTACTACACTAGGGGTGAGTGTAGGGAGGTGAGGATTGTAGGACTGCGTCACTAGGTGATTGTTATAGTGACCGGATGTGCCTAAAACGTACTTTAACTACAAAATTCTGCACTTTAATATAAAATTCAGCATTTAAGCTAACTAGTAAAGTGCAAAAACATGGGAAAATAATACTAGACACTTTCCAAAGTGTTGGGAATTCATTGTGTCACTAAAACAAATATTAACGACACTTTAAATGCTTATTTAGCACTTTAACGGATTAATATCCAACCGAACAACCGGACTTTACCCGGAACATAAAAAATATTATCATTGACATTGTTTTTCTTTTTCTGAGCTAATTAGGGTCCCCGAATACCCTAACACCCGTTATAATACATAACACACTAGAAATTAGTTTAACCTCCTAACTAAACTAAATATAACTTAACTAAGCTAGTTGAAATCCAATTGTAAACCCCACCCCCCACAACCGAACGGTTCCCCTAGGGAACCACCTCCATAAGTTTTTTGATTATTTTAATCATGTGTGCTTAATATCTTGATGACACATTATTTAGTGGATAATAGGATTGCATGGATTATAAATTAACTTATAAGACTAAGACTTATCATTCATTTCAACAAACAAAATTTGCATCTCTCTCTCCCTCTTGCCATTACTCTCGGCCGAACACCACAACCCTCACCACACCACCTTTCAAATCTTGTTTAAGCTATTTACATACACACAAAGGTGCTAGAGTTCACATAAGGAGGCTCGGTGCTTACGGAATCGCAAGGACCTCTCTACATCGCTATTAACCACCTAGTTTTCGTCTTGAATCTTCCCTAGCCTTGTGCTAGTTGTAAGTGATTCTAAACACTCTCTTGTTCATGTTTAAAGTGGTTAATAAGAGATTTAACGGATAAAAATTATAAACACTAGAGATCAAAGTTTAAAGTCTTGTAAGAAAGATGAACTTGATGGATAAAGGAAAGTAATGGTGTAAAACTTGTTAAACTTGTTTTGTTATGATTATTTTATGTTGTTGATTGCTAGTGGTGGAACGGATCGTCATCTAACCACGCTAGATCATGTTCATGGAACATGAACTAGCATTATGTAAAGTAGAAATGTTACAAGATGACGAACCCTTTCATTCACAAACATGAACTTATGTAAAAAGAGTTTTTCTCGTAAAATGGAGTTCTAAACTAGTAGATCTATAGATCTACAAGTGGTATTTTCGAAGAACCAAGTGTAAGATGAAACCATGTTTAAAAGCCGGATCTTACATAAACCAAAAGTGTTTTTGTGAACAAACAAGTGTGTGGACACTTGTGTAACGAAAGGATTTAACAAGGAAATATTTTCGTAAATACCGACTAGAAGTTGTAAAACTTCATATTCTTTAAAAATAAAGTTTTGAAGAAAATGATTTTATTTTTAGAGATGGAAAGATCCACTAAATGTGTTGAGAAGTTACTACACAATGTTACACAACTTACAAGTTCATGTGCTTGCGATTTGTGCTTATTTTGACTAGTTTGATGTTTGAAGATGGTATTTTGAAAATTGTTGGTTGAATTTTTAAAAGAAAATGATACGCTAGTAAGCGTGGCCACCTCCAGTTACAGAGGAAACTCTGGCGAAAATTTTCCAGAAAATAACACTTAGAATATGTTTGGTGACAAGTGTTATGAATATACTTTTGACTTGTTTTCCAAACAAACTTCGCCATGATTTTTATTACAAAATTACCAAGTATTCGGAGGTGGAATATTCGTAAATAAAACTTGTTAAATATATATTGAGAATATATATTTCATAATAAAACACTTGTGTGATTTTATGATTATTTTGTGAACTATATGTATATTATTTTTAGAGTAAAAATAATATAACTGGAATACATTGTGAAAGCACAACTCCAAAATAATACCAACGCCTTCATAAATAAATATTTAAGTTACACCGGTATTATTATTACTACACGAACTTAGATGTAACTTACGTATTTTCGGAAAAATACTCTTGAATGCGTATTTTGATAAAATATTATTTTGGAAATTGTATAAAGTAAAATATAATATTTTTGGGAAAAATATGTATATTTTGGAAATAGAATATTTTAGACAAAGGAATTAGAATATATTTTATTAAGTGAGACTTAACAATATATTTTGGAATTACGAAAACGCACATGTATCGAAACCCCCATCCTTGGGAAGGAATACAACTATAGATAATTACGAAGTGTAAATACGAAATAGTTGCCTAACTATTTCCCAAAAACGTTAAACCATAAGCCAAGGCATGACCGTCCGTCTAATAGAAGTTAGTACGTGTAGGTCGTCACGCAGCAGGTTATTTTGGGACGGACTATTTCGAGACGCACTTCAGTGAGTTCATGTCCCCCTTTTCTCTTAACTGTTTTCAGTTTTTATACTTCGGGGGTGAAATACATGTTACTATGATTACAAACTTTTACTTACATGGTATGGTTAGCATAAGGAGGGTTACTACTTAGATCATGTGAGTGGGTAGGCGGGAACTGAAGGCCATCAATCCTCATTGTAGGACCGAGGGACATTAGCGGTAGATTTATCTGAGTGTAGCGAGCCCAGCCCCAGGCCCAACAGTACGGACCTCGGGGTGACTTTGTGCCCGACGCATAAATCTGCTAGGTTTGAGTCTTCCTACAGCACTTCACACATATCAATGGCCTTGCAAACCATTGGTGATCTCTTTATTTCCTTATTTGCTACATACCAGGGATTTTATACTTACAAAGGTTTTACATACTCACTTTCACATGAACTCGCTCAACTTTATGTTGATTTTTCCAACTTACATGTATTTCAGGGAATTAGGATCTGGCGAAGTATGCTACGTTTTCACGCTGCGTAAGAGTTATGAGGTCATCCACGTTTAGGGATTGTGACTTTTACCTGGACGAGTCACAAGTCTTAAACGGTGTTTACTTTATGTTGGTGGTTATGTCGTATGAACAATGTTTTTATTTTGTTGGGTTGTATCTCGTTGCATGTGTCAACTTTAAACAATGTTGTGGTATTTTACTTTTAAAACTTGAATCAAGGGATGATCTTCATGGTTTTAAATTCATATAGCTTTGATGTGATTAAGCTATGGTATTAAGAAGTAACACCAAATAAACCCACGCTTCCGCAAAGCCAGGGTGTGACAGCTTGGTATCAGAGCTTTGATCATAGTGAACTAGGATTCCTTCTCGAGTCTAGACTATGATCACTAGGGCCCTCACGAAAACATTTTTACATTGCATACACTACGTCCAGATCCAGGCACAAAACATTTTCCCAAACAAAAGTTGAGCATATTTTTCAAAATTTTTGGTTGGTCGGGAGACCAGGGATTCAGCCTGGTGGCTGGGGAGATACAGTCGGGTGGATGGGGAAGTTCTGGTTGGGGGACCACGGAGTCAGTCTGAGAGGCTGGGAGGATAGTCTAGTGGGACTAGGAGATTCAGTCTGAGAGGCTGGGAAGTTAGTCTGAGAGACTAGGAGATTCAGTCTGAGAGACTAGGAGATTTAGTCTGAGAGGCTGGGAGGATAGTCTAGTGGGACTAGAAGATTCAGTCTGAGAGGCTGGAGGAATGTCTAGTGGGACTAGGAAGTTCAGTCTGAGAGGCTGGGAGGATAGTCTAGTGGGAGTAGGAAGTTCAGTCTGAGAGGCTGGGAGGATAGACTAGTGGGACTAGGAGAAATTACTTGATTGCTTATTGGTGACTAACATGTTTATTTGATTATATGATTGATTATTTGTGCATGTGTGTTACAGACGTCATGCCTTCATCAGGTACTGGAGAGTCGGACACTACAGATCCCATGGCTATAGTGTCAGACGACATTATCTCATCGGAGCACGAGGTGTACACTTTCGACACGACCAGCACAGATGATGACGACTTTCAGCCCTTTGCGTTGCCTGATGTCGTAGCAGAGCCTGCTGATGGCCATCTTGTTGGGGACTTACCGCTCGTGGTGATCCCTGCTCCTGTGCCCCTTACAGCTTATCCCGTTGTTGATATGCCCCTCGACGTTGTCTCTGACGATGACGTCGATCTATTTGAGGAGGACCCACTTGAGGGCGAGGCCCATATTGCTGCCGGTGATATTCTACTTCTTGCTGATGCTCCTGCGAAGGAGGCTCCCGTACATTCACCTGTTCCAGACTCCTTTAAGTCTGTGGCGTCCGCACCTTCGCATGCACAAGGAGTGCAGCACCATTTACACGACGCCGACCCGGACATGGCGTCATCCGCTGCACCTACCCCTGCGCACAGCTTTGAGTTCGATCATGATGTTGATGATGATTCAGATCCTATTTTCCCACCTGGTTTCGATCCAGACCAGGACATTGAGTTCGTACACTTAGACCAGCACTTGGAGGATCCTGTAGCCCCTGTCGACCCTATGTTTGTTGATCCAGCTGATTTTGAGATGGAGTTTGTAGATTCGGAGCCGGTTGTGGCCCCTGAGCCAGGCGTTGCTCCTGAACCCGCATTGGGGCATGAACCTATTCATGCTGATGCACCTGCTGTTGCTCCTTTGGTTGATGATATACCTGTTGATGATCATCCTGTTGTCGTTCCACAGTTGGTGGATGATCATGCTATTGATGTTCATATTGATGCTCCACTGTTGTTAGAGGATCCTGTTGTCGTTCAACAGTTGATGGATGATCATGCTGTTGATGTTCATATTGATGCTCCACTGTTGTTAGAGGATCCTGTTGTCGCCCCACTTCCAGATCCTATGCCGATGATGATCGACCGCGCACCCTTCGCGACCCACATTGATCCACGATATGCTCACACCCGCAATGGGTGGATTGATGACGATGATTACCCACCTTTCGTGGTACCAGTTACACCACCTGTAGCCCCTGTTTCAGCTCCTGTTTCAGCTCCCATTGATGTTCCCTTGATTCCCCCACATACCGCAGATACTCACCGCACAGATCTTCAGATCACTTATCTCCAGGACATTCCTCTACCACGTCCTGGGGAGGGTTCGTCACGTCATCCGTTTGGTCATACACCTGTGTCAGGAGGAGGCCAGTTTGTGCCTCAGATTGTTCATCCCACTGTTGTTCCCACTGTTGCACCATTTACCGTACCATCCTTCGCTCCATCTAGTGAGCCATTCCTCTGGACTACGCCCCCCATTATGCCACCGACGGATCCGTATCACCCATACCACGTGGGGTATTCTACGAAGGATGTTCTCACATCTTTCATGATACAGCAGGAGGAGCTGACCCGTCGTGTACAGGAGCTTGAGAGCTCAGCAACTACCGTGCCAGTGCCAGACCCCACCTGCCGTATCACACCCTCCTCGACCGCTTTCACCTGATTCTGCCGCTCGTTTTTGGACTCCCGAGCAGCAGATAGCATACTTATTGCGCGCTCATCGTGCTATGGAGGAGGACTGGCTTCATATGCGACGTTTACTCTTTTCTCGTTTTCCCCCTCCTCCACCGCCATCAGCTTAGGCCATTTTGATTCAACGCAGGTAGACTTTTGGTGAGACTACCATGATTGTGCAAACTACACAGCTTTTGGAGACCACATTTTTTATGATTGTGACTTTTGATGATTTGTATATTTGATGTTGTTGTCACTGACTAGATAGTTTGGACTATTTTTGATGATTGTGACTTTTGATGATTTGTATATTTGATGTTGTTGTCACTGACTAGATAGTTTGGACTAGGGCGATGTGGCCCTTAGTCACTGATGATGTATGATACAGTTATGAACTTGTAAACCTTACATTGTGGTCTTGATTTATGACAGCCCAATCGCAGTATTCTCATTATATGTTGGGTTGATTATTGATTGATTATGTTCTATAAGATGAGATGTTATGTGGTTGATTTATTTATAACATGAGATGTTATGTGGTTGATTTGTTTATAACATGAGATGTTATGTGTTGATATTGTTGAATACATACGTACATCTTACTTACTATGACCTGACCTACGTAACTACATCTTTTAGAAGATGCCACCAAGACGAGAGACGCGTATGCCAACCAGCGAGGCGGAACTCCAGCAAATCATTGCTGCCGCCATTGCGCAGTATGCAGCCTCAAACGGAGGACCCAGAGGAAGCAGTTCAAACAATAACGGCAATAACCATCCACCACATGGTAATGTCAAGTGACTCGAGACATATTACCATACATTTAGGTACTTATAGCACGTCCGCTAATGCCATTTGTATATTCTAACGTATGTGCAGGGTGCACGTACAAGCAGTTCCTAGACTGCAAGCCTGTGAACTTTGACGGCACCGGAGGTGCTGTTGCTTTTGTACGATGGGCCGAAAAGATGGAGTCTGTTCTTCGAATGAGCAAGTGCGCTCCAGACCAGCAAGTTACCTACATTTCTGGGCTATTTTGGACGGAGCCCTGTCCTGGTGGAACTTACAAGAGCAAACTCTTGGTGAAGCCGCTGCTTACGCATTAACATGGGCTGAGTTTAAGGAGTTGATGAGAAAGAAGTATTGTTCTAGTGCTGAGATTCAAAGGTTGGAGACAGAGTTCTGGCATTTAAGAATGGATGGCCCCAAAATCGCATAGTACGTCCAAAGATTTCATGATTTATCCCACGTTGTGCCATACATGGTCACACTAGAGTTCAAACGTATCGAGTGATTTATCTGGGGTTTAGCTCTACAAATCATGAGTATGGTCACTACTTCCAAGCCTGCGACTATCACAGAGGCCATAGATCTGAGCGTATCTCTTACTGAGGAAGCCATCCGCCTGAACAAGTTTTCGAATGTTGAGCCAAAGAAGAAAGAGACTCACGTAGAGTCGTCTGGTGAGAATAAGTGGAAATTCTCGAACTTCAAGAAGGGAACTAGCAATGCTGGAAAGAAAGGAGAATCAAGCGCACCGGTCTAAGCTGCAACCGGTGCCGGAAAGAAAGGAAAAGGGTATATGGGTACGCATCCCAAGTGTAACACCTGCCAGCGTCATCATTATGGCCGGTGTGGGCCAAAAGTATGTGAACATTGTGGAAAAGTTGGCCACCTGAAGGATAACTGCTGGGCCAGTGCTGGCCGGGGAGGCCAAGGAGGTTTTGGTAATCGGAACAATAATCGTGGTGGTAATGGAAATCGCCCACAAGGAAACAATGGAGGAAATGGAAACCGTGGAAACAATGCAAATCAAGCTGGGGACGCGAATCGAAATCAAAACAACAATCAAGCCGGGAACGGAGAAGGTAATGGCCAAAGATTGGGTTGTTTTAACTGTGGTGACATTGGGAACTTTAAGAGGGATTGCCCAAATGTGAAACCTGTGTCACTTCAACCATCAAACAAATGCCAAACCAATGAAATATTGTATTTCATACTTGGGATTTGTAAAAATATGTGTATCGTTTGCACATATCAACTCTTGTTCGATTTCAAGCTCTAAATCACTTTCTGGAAGGTTATACGCGCACTAATGCGTAAATATAACCAGTTTAATGCAACGAACACTCCGGAATAGTGAAATAGGCTTAACATACCTTAAGTAACCTTTACATAACTTAGAAATAAGTTTTGAAGGCTTTGGTATGGCAAAATCTAGTTTATTCGCTTACAGGGACTAAAGTTGACAAACTGCGAAAGTATGCCAATTTGAACTGTAACAGACTTTCCGGAACATGACCATAAGTTAACACACCTTAAATATCCTTCACATAACTTAGAAATAGGCTTTGAGGGGTTCGGTGTGCTAAAATAAACTTTTGGGTCATTCAGGGACTAAAAGTGTCAAAAAGTGCACAAGTTTGCATTTTCGCGCATAACTTACGTTCTGAATACATCTGGACATCCAAAAATTTATGTAAGCACTATAATATTTTATTTTAGTGTTTGGCATGAGAAAAATCCATTCGTCGCGCAATTTGGATCGTCTTTCGCGCTTATGCGCATTCCGTCGTAATTAAGCGAACATCGCGATCGTACGGCCAAACGAACCGAAATCCGACATATTTTTGAGCATGTTTCATGTCCACAATGTTTAGGCATCATTTTAGGGCCTTAAAGTTGGCTTTATGGGCCTTAGAAGTGTCGGAAATGGCTTAAATACACAACAGGGACCAAAACTGTCATTTTTGAAACTTATTTTCTGATCAGAACCCCCATGCGGCCCGCATTAGTTTTGGTGTATCCTGAAGCGGGCCGCGTCAGCCTTCCAGAACAGATAAGATCGATTAGTCAGCTGATTCCAGCTGTTTAATCCACACCCACACATTCTAACTTGCCCTTTCAGCTCATGGGGGATCATTTTTAGTTACCACAACAATTGGACAAGTGTACGCACAAGATTCGAGCACGGTTTCCATGAAACGATCTTAACGGTTACCCGAAAACTATAAATACCCCACCCCCCATTGCTTCAAAATCACTAGAATCTGATCTTAAAGACTCTAAGTTGGAACCATTGTTTCATACCTGAGTTATTTCGATCTAGATTAGCATTCGGGGACCCTTCGTAAGTATTCTTTCGTTCTTTTATTGCTTTTCGAGTCTTTTCGAGTCTGAAAGTCAAACTTTGTTTGACTTTCTGCATTGACCAGTTTATGGTCAATGCGAAGTTCGTTTGAACTTCGCAACGTGAGTGTAATCACGTTGGTTATAGTCCTTTGGGACTATGCCTACTGATTACCACGTTGTCTAGGGTCGTAAGGGTAAGCGATCTGATAAATCGCTTATACCTTCGAACCCGACCCATTTGGTCGATCATTAGGATCCGACCAAATACCTTAGGTGACCATAGTAGATAGGGAATAACCTTCCGAGGTTATACCTTATGGTCGCTTCGTTAAGTAGTTGTATGATAGGTACTTTATATGCCTTAGGTAAATTACCAGAATACCCTTTTCATGTATAATTGGTAATTAAGCATATGTAACCTAAACTTTTGTCACACAACTGATTATGTAACACGTTTAGGCATATAACGCTTGTCATAGGACTAGTTAGACGGTCCGAACGCGTTTCACGCAAACGACGCGTTAAAGTAGCATAAGCTACCTAAACGGGTCGTAATGGGTCGTAAACGCTTAGGTTAGGTTTCATTTAGCATGAAGACTTTGATTAAACCATATGACACGAGTCTCTATACTCGTTTGGTTTACGAACCCTCATTCTATCCAATCATCCGATTTAGGTCCGGTTATTAACATAATTACCTATATTAGGTGCCGTTTGATATCCGTGATCTCTAGCATTGTTTGGTTGTTACTCAAGGACTACTAAGCAATCTCAAGTGAGTACATAGACCCCTCTTTTACTGTTTTCCAAACGTTTTGGGGTGGAACACATGTGCCTACTTGTTACTTTCATGTTTTCCATGTTTTCACATCATATACCTGCTACGTTCATTAGTACATTATAGTACATGATTTCATTGTGTGCATGCTATGTATGTCCATTGTGTGCGTACTTAGTACATCGTTTTACATTACATTTTATGCTATGTATGTCCATTTAGTTCATACTTAGTACATTGTTTTACATTACACTTATGCTATGTATGTCCATTGTGTGCATGCTTAGTACATTGTTTTACATTACATTTCTGTTGCATATGCTCATTCAGCATGTGAACACATTATACTGCATTTTGAACCGTTGTAATCATTTGACTATGTGAACCGTTTGTATCTGTGAACCGTTTGTATCTGTGAACCGTTTGTATCTGTGAACCGTTTGTATCTGTGAACCGTGTGAACCGTATTTGACCATACATAAACATTTCTACAATTGTTAAACATTACTTTGGTGGTTTGGTTTGATTAAGTGATTAAGTAACGATGCGTGTGTAATATGATACAAGCATGGTGGATACGCCACTGGTACTTCCTATATATAAGTGTTTGTATGGTATTACATATCGTAGCGTTATTTGAATCATTTCAGTTTGAGACATATAACATTTTATACAAAAAATATACTTTTCAAAAGACATTGATTTACAAACCACTTATCTTATACAAACTCATTTTACAATGGTTATTCATTTAACCATACATTATTCTCTTATTTATACATATCATCTGATCTTATTGTTTTTCAAATGATTTACAAAACAAAGCAAATTACAAGGTTCATGACTAAACATTTTCTCAAACATAAGTCATGAAACCTATTTTCACAAAACCTATGTATCTCACAGGCATTTTTATGCTGACGTACCTATTTTCACATGTGTTTTTCAGGAGCTGTTGCATAAGATGATCAAGATACACATAGGCAGACTTGGGCTTTAGTGACAATAAAAGATGCAAGACTAGTTAATTATGTTGTATTTCCTTGTTTGTTAAGACATTGTAACACTTTTAATCAATAAAACGAAACTTCAATTGCCATGGATTTGAAACAATTAATTCTGTTACAACACTCCCCGACATTTCCGCCACG
Source organism: Helianthus tuberosus (assembly GCA_030545235.1). Taxonomy (NCBI): domain Eukaryota; kingdom Viridiplantae; phylum Streptophyta; class Magnoliopsida; order Asterales; family Asteraceae; genus Helianthus; species Helianthus tuberosus. The sequence goes on along the minus strand of CM060410.1, from coordinate 158,291,595 downwards.
TTTTGTATGTTCTACGTGGTCGGGGTGTGACACCAAATTTGAACCAAGCACGGGGACGAGTCTTTAACATTGGTGCAAGGGAAGCGCGCCAGGATCCGAATGTTGTCACTGGTACGTTCCCTATAAACCAACGCTTTGCATCCGTTTTGTTTGATACTGGTGCCGATTATAGTTTTGTGTCATTAGAATTTAAGAATATTCTTGGTTTGACGCCTAGTAAGTTAGACGTTCCGTACTCCATCGAATTAGCAAATGGGAAACTAGTTGAGACCAGTGAAGTTGTCCGAGGATGTGTGATTAAGCTAGGAGGACACGAGTTTGCGCTAGACTTACTACCTGTCGAGTTGGGAAGCTTTGATGTGGTAGTGGGAATGGATTGGTTATCGAGTAACAAAGCCGAGATAGTTTGCCATGAGAAGACCATCCGCATCCCACTGACGGATGAAGAAATGATCATAGTGCACGGAGAGAAGCATGATACGCCACTGAGAATTATTAGCTGTCTAAAAGCTAGAAAGTGCTTGAAGAAGGGATGTGTTGCATTCTTGGCACACATCGTGGATAAGCAAGCTGCTGAGCCGAAGGTCGAAGACATTCCAGTCGTCAGAGAATATCCGGAAGTCTTTCCAGAAGACTTGCCAGGATTACCACCTCCAAGGCAAGTTGAGTTCCACATTGATTTGGTTCCAGGCGCCGCGCCTGTAGCCAAGGCACCTTACAGACTTGCGCCATCAGAGATGCAGGAGTTTTCGACACAACTCCAGGAGCTTTTGGACAAAGGATTCATCAGACCAAGTTTCTCACCTTGGGGAGCTCCGGTTCTGTTTGTTAAAAAGAAGGACGGTAGTTTCCGTATGTGTATAGACTACCGTGAGCTTAATAAGTTGACTATCAAGAATAGATATCCTTTGCCGAGGATCGAAGATCTATTTGACCAGTTGCAAGGCTCAAGCTTTTATTTAAAGATCGATCTTCGATCTGGATACCATCAACTTAGGATACAAGAGGAAAGCATCCCGAAGACAGCCTTTAGGACTCGTTACGGACACTATGAGTTCCTAGTTATGCCGTTTGGGTTGACAAACGCACCTGCAGTTTTCATGGACCTAATGAACCGAGTCTGCAAGCCGTATTTAGACAAGTTTGTGATTGTGTTCATAGACGATATCTTGATTTACTCAAAGACAAAGGACGAGCACGAACAGCACTTAAGAGCTATTCTAGAGTTACTCAAGAAGGAAAAATTATACGCCAAGTTCTCGAAGTGCGAGTTCTGGTTGCGTGAAGTCCAATTCCTTGGACACGTGGTTAACGGAGATGGAATCCATGTGGATCCAACAAAGATCGAGGTGATCAAGAGTTGGGAGACTCCAAAAACGCCAACCGAGATTCGACAATTCTTGGGATTGGCTGGTTATTATCGAAGGTTCATCGAGGATTTTTCTAAAATCGCTCAACCTCTGACCGCGCTCACACAGAAGGATAAGAAGTTTGATTGGGGAATCAAACAGGAAGAAGCATTCCAGTTACTGAAAGACAAGCTTTGCAATGCACCGATTTTATCGCTGCCAGAAGGAACTGATGATTTCGTGGTATACTGTGACGCCTCACGTCAAGGTTTGGGTTGCGTGCTGATGCAACGCCAGAAGGTTATAGCTTACGCTTCACGTCAGTTGAAAGTTCATGAAAAGAACTATACCACGCATGATTTGGAGCTAGGCGCAGTGGTATTTGCGCTGAAAATTTGGAGACATTATTTGTATGGTACGAAATGTACAATCTTTACGGATCATAGAAGTCTGCAGCACATATTAGACCAGAAAGAGCTGAATATGAGACAAAGACGTTGGGTCGAATTGTTGAACGACTATGACTACGAGATCAAGTATCACCCAGGGAAAGCGAACGTGGTCGCTGATGCCCTGAGTCGGAAGGAACGAATCAAGCCCATAAGGGTTAGGGCTTTGGAGATGATCGTCCAGACGGATCTCACTTTGCGAATTCTTGCCGCACAGAGAGAAGCTTTGAAAGAAAGGAATATTGAAGATGAGTATCTCCGTGGGATGGAGAAGCAATTAGTGCCAAACGAGGAAGGAACGTTATGTTTCATGAAACGAATTTGGGTCCCTCTGTTTGATGGTTTGAGAAAAGTTATTTTTGATGAAGCCCACAAATCACGGTACTCTATTCATCCCGGTGCGGATAAGATGTACCAAGATCTTAAAGATTATTATTGGTGGCCTAGGATGAAAGGCGATGTTGCTGTTTATGTTAGCAAGTGTTTAACGTGCGCCAAGGTGAAAGCTGAATACCAGAAGCCTTCAGGACTTCTGCAACAACCTGAGATTCCCAAGTGGAAATGGGAACAGATTTCAATGGACTTCATAACTAAGTTGCCAAAGACGCCCAGAGGTCATGACACTATTTGGGTAATAGTTGACTGCCTAACAAAGTCCGCACATTTCTTACCAATCAAGGAAATGGACAACACGAGTAAACTTGTGGAAATATACATGCGAGAGATTGTTGCACGTCATGGAGTGCCTCTCTCGATCATCTCAGATAGAGATGGACGTTTCACATCAAGGATTTGGCAATCCTTCCAAGAAGCTTTTGGCTCACAGTTAAATCTGAGCACTGCATTTCATCCGCAAACTGATGGCTAAAGTGAACGAACTATTCAGACATTGGAGGATATGCTGAGAGCATGTGTAATGGACCTTGGTGGTAGCTGGGATAATTATTTACCATTGGTCGAGTTTTCATACAATAATAGCTACCACACAAGCATTGGAGCCGCGCCATTTGAAGCTCTATACAGACGCAAGTGTCAATCACCACTATGCTGGGCTGATGCAGGTGATAGACAACTCGTTGGTCCTGAAATAGTCCAAGAGACGACAGACAAGATTGCGCAGATTCGAAAGCGCATCGAGGCGGCTCGCGACAGGCAGAAAGCCTATGCAGATCCAAAGAGGAAACCTTTGGAATTTCAAGTTGGGGATATGGTTTTATTGAAGGTTTCACCCTGGAAGGGTGTGGCACGCTTCGGAAAGCGTGGGAAGTTGAATCCGCGTTATATTGGCCCTTTCAGAATCATGCAAAGGATTGGGCTGGTTGCCTACAAGTTGGACCTACCTGCTGAACTAAACGGTGTTCACGATACATTCCATGTATCAAATTTGAGAAAGAGTCCAACACAGGAAACAGTGATCATTCCTGCTGACGAAGTTCATATCGAAGACACGCTCCACTTTACTGAAGAACCCGTCGTGGTCACGGATTGGAAAATTAACAAAACTCGCAGGAGCAGTGTCAAACTCGTCAAAGTTCGTTGGAATGCTAGACATGGGCCGGAATTCACATGGGAACGTGAGGATCGAATGAAAGAGAAATACCCCCATTTATTTCCCAAGACCCCTGCAACTAGAAGCAGAGCCTAAATTTCGGGACGAAATTTATTTAACGGGGGGAGAATGTGACAACCCTCACCAAACCAGGTATCCGTACAAATTAATTAATATTTAATTAATGCTTAATTACTGTGCTTACTAACAGTTGTGATTAAACTGCTACTTGAATTCTGATACATACTTATACATGCATCATACTTTATTACTGTTACTCTATTATTTACACACAAACAACAGTGACAACCTTGATGCACAAAAGCACAGTAGCACAATGAACAGATAACCCAGTAAACGTGCTGACATAGCCAGCATCAGACAGACATTGTCTCTGAGGCCATTGTGAGCCGGGAATAGATTACTACACTAGGGGTGAGTGTAGGGAGGTGAGGATTGTAGAATTGCGTCACTAGGTGATTGTTATAGTGACCGGATGTGCCTAAAACGTACTTTAACTACAAAATTCTGCACTTTAATATAAAATTCAGCATTTAAGCTAACTAGTAAAGTGCAAAAACATGGGAAAATAATACTAGACACTTTCCAAAGTGTCGGGAATTCATTGTGTCACTAAAACAAATATTAACGACACTTTAAATGCTTATTTAGCACTTTAACGGATTAATATCCAACCGAACAACCGGACTTTACCCGGAACATAAAAAATATTGTCATTGACATTGTTTTTCTTTTTCTGAGCTAGTTAGGGTCCCCGAATACCCTAACACCCGTTATAATACATAACACACTAGAAATTAGTTTAACCTCCTAATTAAACTAAATATAACTTAACTAAGCTAGTTGAAATCCAATTGTAAACCCCCCCCCCCCACAACCGAACGGTTCCCCTAGGGAACCACCTCCACAAGTTTTTGATTATTTTAATCATGTGTGCTTAATATCTTGATGACACATTATTTAGTGGATAATAGGATTGCATGGATTATAAATTAACTTATAAGACTAAGACTTATCATTCATTTCAACAAACAAAATTTGCATCTCTCTCTCCCTCTTGCCATTACTCTCGGCCGAACACCACAACCCTCACCACACCACCTTTCAAATCTTGTTTAAGCTATTTACATACACACAAAGGTGCTAGAGTTCACATAAGGAGGCTCGGTGCTTACGGAATCGCAAGGACCTCTCTACATCGCTATTAACCACCTAGTTTTCATCTTGAATCTTCCCTAGCCTTGTGCTAGTTGTAAGTGATTCTAAACACTCTCTTGTTCATGTTTAAAGTGGTTAATAAGAGATTTAACGGATAAAAATTATAAACACTAGAGATGAAAGTTTAAAGTCTTGTAAGAAAGACGAACTTGATGGATAAAAGGAAAGTAATGGTGTAAAACTTGTTAAACTTGTTTTGTTATGATTATTTTATGTTGTTGATTGCTAGTAGTGGAACGGGTCGTCATTTAACCACGCTAGATCATGTTCATGGAACATGAACTTGCATTATGTAAAGTAGAAATGTTACAAGATGACGAACCCTTTCATTTACAAACATGAACTTGTGTAAAAAGAGTTTTTCTCGTAAAATGGAGTTCTAAACTAGTAGATCTATAGATCTACAAGTGGTATTTTTGAAGAACCAAGTGTAAGATGAAACCATGTTTAAAAGCCGGATCTTACATAAACCAAAAGTGTTTTTGTGAACAAACAAGTGTGTGGACACTTGTGTAACGAAAGGATTTAACAAAGAAATATTTTCGTAAATACCGACTAGAAGTTGTAAAACTTTATATTCTTTAAAAATAAAGTTTTCAAGAAAATGATTTTATTTTTAGAGATGGAAAGATCCACTAAATGTGTTGAGAAGTTACTACACAATGTTACACAACTTACCAGTTCATGTGCTTGCGATTTGTGCTTATTTTGACTAGTTTGATGTTTGAAGATGGTATTTTGAAAATTGTTGGTTGAATTTTAAAAGAAAATGATACGCTAGTAAGCGTGGCCACCTCCAGTTACAGAGGAAACTCTGGCGAAATTTTTCCAGAAAATAACACTTAGAATATTTTTGGTGACAAGTGTTATGAATATACTTTTGACTTGTTTTCCAAACAAACTTCGCCATGAGTTTTATTACAAAATTACCAAGTATTCGGAGGTGGAATTTTCGTAAATAAAACTTGTTAAATATATATTGAGAATATATATTTCATAATAAAACACTTGTGTGATTTTATGATTATTTTGTGAACTATATGTATATTATTTTTAGAGTAAAAATAATATAACTGGAATACATTGTGAAAGCACAACTCCAAAATAATACCAACGCCTTCATAAATAAATATTTAAGTTACGCCGGTATTATTATTACTACACGAACTTAGATGTAACTTACGTATTTTCAGAAAAATACTCTTGAATGCGTATTTTGATAAAATATTATTTTGGAAATTGTATAAAGTAAAATATAATATTTTTGGGAAAAATATGTATATTTTGGAAATAGAATATTTTAGACAAATGAATTAAAATATATTTTATTAAGTGAGACTTAATAATATATTTTGGAATTACGAAAACGCACATGTATCGAAACCCCCATCCTTGGGAAGGAATATAACTATAGATAATTACGAAGTGTAAATACGAAATAGTTGCCTAACTATTTCCCAAAAACGTTAAACCATAAGCCAAGGCACGGCCGTCCGTCTAATAGAAGTTAGTACGTGTAGGTCGTCACGCAGCAGGTTATTTTGGGACGGACTATTTCGAGACACACTTCCGTGAGTTCATGTCCCCCTTTTCTCTTAACTGTTTTCAGTTTTTATATTTCGAGACACACTTCAGTGAGTTCAGGCCCAACAGTACGGACCTCGGGGTGACTTTGTGCCCGACGCATAAATCTGCTAGGTTTAAGTCTTCCTACAGCACTTCACACATATCAATGGCCTTGCAAACCATTGGTGATCTCTGTATTTCCTTATTTGCTACATACCAGGGATTTTATACTTACAAAGGTTTTACATACTCACTTTCACATGAACTCGCTCAACTTTATGTTGATTTTTCCAACTTACATGTATTTCAGGGAATTAGGATCTGGCGAAGTATGCTACGTTTTCACGCTGCGTAAGAGTTATGAGGTCATCCACGTTTAGGGATTGTGACTTTTACCTGGACGAGTCACAAGTCTTAAACGGTGTTTACTTTATGTTGGTGGTTATGTCGTATGAACAATGTTTTTATTTTGTTGGGTTGTATCTCGTTGCATGTGTCAACTTTAAACAATGTTGTGGTATTTTACTTTTAAAACTTGAATCAAGGGATGATCTTCATGGTTTTAAATTCATATAGCTTTGATGTGATTAAGCTATGGTATTAAGAAGTCACACCAAATAAACCCACGCTTCCGCAAAGCCAGGGTGTGACAGCTTGGTATCAGAGCTTTGATCATAGCGAACTAGGATTCCTTCTCGAGTCTAGACTATGATCACTAGGGCTCTCACGAAAACATTTTTACATTGCATACACTACGTCCAGATCCAGGCACAAAACATTTTCCCAAACAAAAGTTGAGCATATTTTTAATGATGTAGATCATCATGTGATCTTGCTAGATAGTGATTAAAGACATAATCTAGCAAGATGAGAGGATGATTATGTTAAAGATCAATAGATCATCCTCATGAAAATCATGAACTTGAAAGTATAAGTTTTTTTCTTGTAAAGTGATGATCAAAGTAAGTATAAAGTCTTGTAAATCTATGATTTCAAGAATGATTTTTCAAGAAACCAAGTTAAGAATACAAAGTTTACTTAATCTTGGTTCTTAAAGAAATTAACCATGTTTTTAGAGGTTAAACATGTGTAGAAATATATATCTCACAAGTAAAACTCAAGCAGAAACATTTTTAGAAAAATGATTTACAAGTTGTGAAGATCTAATTTCTTCAAAAATGATGTTTTTAATTAAACAATCACACTTTAAAGGGTAACTAGACTCACTAAACACACTAGTAAGTTACTACACATTTTTGTAAATTTTCAAGTTCATGAAGTAGTAATTTATGCTTGATTTTGGCAAATTGGTAAGTATTGATTGATTTGTTGTTAATGACGTTGATTTACAAAAGAAAATGATATGATTTGAAAGCATGGAAACCTCCATTTTTAGGGGAAACTATGGCAAAATTTTTATAGAAATTAAATGATCAAATATTTACAAGTATATTTCAAACCATGAATTTTTACATAAAGTTTGCCATAATTTTTGTTACAAAAATTACAAATATTGGAGGTTGATTTTTATAAATAAAAGTGACTAAATATGTATTTAGGAAAATATATATTTAGATGTCACCATGTGTGTGATTATTTGTATATTATGTGTATTAGTTATATTATTTTAGGACTTGAAATAATATAACTCAACAAAATACAAAAAATTACAATCCAAAATATTACCAAAATTCCAAGAGAATGGATATATAATTTATACCCAAAATAGTGGGGAAACCGAACAAAGGAATATAACTCACAAAAATATCCCAGAAATTTATTCATGAGTATATTTTGGTAATTAGTATTTTGGACACCAAGGAAACAAAAATATGATTTTTACAAGTATTACAAAACATATCATATTTTTGACAAGGAGAAAATACATTATTTTTGGAAAAGAAAACATATATATTTTCTTGGAATTAATAGAAGATAAATTATTTTTGGAAGAAAAAAAATATATATTTTCTTGAATAAACATGAAATACATTATTTTTGTGAGAAAAAGTATTTTCTTAAATAAACTTGAAATATATTATTTTTGGATGAAAGATGGATTTATATATATTTTCTAAGTTGGACTTGAAAATATATTATTTTTTGGAAATTACATGAAAATACAATTATTTTTGCCAAAGGAAAATTATAAATAATTTTTCTAAGTAATATTTCTTAAAATATATATTTTGGAAATATATATTGATGTATTTTTACTAGAAATATTATTCCGGGAAAGTAATACAAAAATTAAGTATAAGGATACTTAATAAACACAATAAAAATACGTATTTTCGTATGTATAAATACACTCCGGAATACGAAACCAATACATGGCAAAAATATACAAGGATAAAAATACGAATACTAATACACACATCCTTGGGGAAATATTCACGTATAAATACATAGAGGTGTGAAGTTAAAATATATTATTTTAACTATTATTCCAAAATTTAATAAATATAATTTAAGTTCAAATATTTATTATTTTAACAAATAATAATATAACTTGGAATAATATTGATGACACAAAGAAACGTAACTCAAAGACACTAATTAATACTAAGTCAAGGCACGACCCGCTCGTCTAATAGACCTTAGTACGTTGTAGGTAGTCGCGTACACCAGAAGGAGCTTTGAATTACAGTTGGTTACGAAGAACGTAAGATTGTGAGTTCATGTCCCCCTTTTCTTTTAACTGTTTTTGGTTTATAACTTCGGGGGTGAAATACATGTTACAATGATTACAAATGGTATGGTTAGTCAAGAAAAGAACTGTTAGATCATGTGAATGGGTAGGCGTTAACTTGAGACCATTAATCCTATTATAAGGACCGAGGGGCATGAGTGATAGATCTATTTGGGTGTTGCGAGCCCCACCCATGGGTCCGCGAGTTGGTCGCATGTGGTGACTATGTCGTTCCAGCCGAGTGGCCCTGTATGAAATACGCAAAGCATTGAGCCTTCCTACACCGTTACACACACATTAATGACCTTGCAAATCATTAATCGATCTGTTCATATTCTCTTTCATACCGGGTTTACAAAACATACATACTTACAATGATTACAAAGGTTTATTCGTGCACACATACAAACACATGAACTCACTCAACTTTTGTTGATGTTTTCAAACTACATGTATTTCAGGAAATTAAATGTGGATCTGGCGGGCGTTTGGAAGTTTCAAGTGATGTTGGAAATAAAAGATGTCATCCGGTGTCTAAGGGTTTGGATAGTGTGTCTTATCCTGGATAAGACACATCATTCAAAGCCTGGGTTTTCTTAATGTTTTTTGTCGAGTCCTTATGTAACTCTAAAACAATTTGCATGGTTTGTAATTTGGATTCGAAGTCTGCGTCTGGATTTCAAGACAATGTTGTATATGATGTTTTAAACTTAATTTATGGATGAACATCTTTAGTTTTTGTTAGGATCAGAGGCTCTTATGAGAGTGTTTATTTGTGTAAATTGAACAGTCAATGAATATGAAAACAAGTAAAGTGCAGCGGAAATGAACAACAAACTTTGTAAACACAATCATAAAGAGAAATGGATTTGATAAGCACATGAATTGCATCAGTCGAAAGATTACAAAGTAAATCAAATGATTACACACATGCTTACAAATAAACTCCCCCTCAGCCTGATACTCCAGTGGTTGGTTGCACAAGATGAAAGGATTGAATTGAGGAGAAGAACGCACTCAAGACGATCGAATGTAACAGTATAGAGTACTGCTTCATTTATAGACAATCCAAACCACTGAGGCATCTCAGCTGACGTCACCATGAAAGCGACGTCTAACAGCCTAACAACCTGTATCTACTGTTCTTGTACAAACACTGCTAATCTTAACCACTGACTATACATAAAACAGATGACATACTAAACTACTGCTCTCTCTCTTTACATCAGTGCTTTCCTCAAGGTTGATCAGTCCTTGATTGGGCAGTGTTTTGTCATCAGTAGAGTGTACCAGCAGTGCTTAGTTCTCAGCAGTCTTCTAGGCTTCATCACTTTCAAGGGAGAAGACTTAGTGTAAACAGCTGCTTATTATGAATCCACTGTTGTAAACCAGTTTTGGCTTTCATTATCTGTTCCTCTGGTAGGGTTCAATCCCAACAATCTCCCCCTTAGAGCAGATAATACCAAAACACTTCATTATTTTGGATTTTTATTCCTCATCAGAAGTTCCCTTGCTTGTCTTTTAAGTTCTTCTTCAAATTCTTTGGAACTTGTGTCATCCTACTCCCTGCACAATGAAAGTTCAAGGAGATCCAGCAAATCTTCAACACTAAGGCCTAGTGCTTCTTTCCTTGATATGTACTTCATCTCACCATTGGATCTGACCAAGGTCAATACATGGGTCTTTTGATCAAAGAGCCACTTTAGTTCTTTTGAACCCAATGGGTTTCTTGGGAGAGATTTATTTCCTGATGAGTTTGGAGATTTTGGCCTTGAGAAAAATTGTAAAGCAGTATCTTGAGTTTCAGACATTCTTTTGAGAGCCTCTTCTATGACTTGATTTGCTGCAGCTATATCTTCTGCAACTTCTTTGTCAATTTCCTCTTGTTCTTTTTGTTGATCAAACTCTCTGTCTGAGATATCTGCTGAAATATTTGGTGATGCAGGTTTGTTTAATACCTTTTTGAAAAGGTTTTGAAGGCTCACTGAACTATCTTCTTTTAGACCCATTTTCTTGATGGCTTCTGTGAAGTACTCAGCTTCCTTTTCTTTTTCTTCTTCACTGGTCAGCAGTTTTCCTTTTTCTTGGTTTTCCACAAGGATAGGGTTATCTGCTGATGTGAGTAGTGTTTTAAGAGCATCCAGCTGTTGTTCCATCTTGTTGTAATCTGGCTTTTTAGAAGTGTCTGAGACTGTTATCCTTCTTTTCTTCAGCCTTTCATAAGCCTCATCGGTATACTGCTTTGTCCATTTTGCTATGGCTTCAGCAGTATCCACTTTAGCATCTACCAGTTCCTGTTTTTTCTTTTTGTACTCAGAAGTAAGATCAGCAATTAGCTTTTTGTATTTGTTCCAATTTGGAGCTGTCTTCTTCTTTCTTGGATCATTTTTAATCTTTTTAATCCTGTTTGCTTCATGCTTCAAGGCGACTATTGGCCATTCTTCAAATTGTTTTTCTTCAGCTGGATAGAATTTTTCTTTCATGATATATGCAATATATTCTTTTCTCATCTCTTTTCGTTGATCTTCCTTTTCTTTACTCAGATCTCGTGCATAATCTTCCATCAGCTTGACTTTTGTGAGTAAGAATTCCAATTTTTCAGAAATGGCTTTATCACCTTGATCTTTGCATTCGAGTTTAGCTCTAATCTTTGCTTGCCTTGCTTTCATCTCGAGATATTCATCTATGTCTTCTGGAACTATGAAGCCTATGAGAGAAGGAAATCTTCTTTTTGAAGGATCATCCTCGGTGTAAAATTGTCTCATCTCATTTTTTACAGCATCTAGTTCCAGTGGATATTTTGCAGCAACAGGATTATATTTTTCATCAGTTGCCTGATTTGTTTCTCTTTTTCTTTTGTAAATTTTTATGGATGGAGGTAATTTTGGTTGTGATGTAGGAATGATTAGAGCAGTGGTGGATGGTTGACAAACAGCTGTTGAAACAACTGCTGTTTCAACCTCTGTTGTCATTACAACTACTGATTTGTCAGTAGATGTCTTCTGCTTTTGAGCAGGGGTTGAAGGTGATGAGGTAATTTTTGATGGTGGTGGTGAATCATAAGGTATAAAGATCCTTCTCCTTTTTATTGTAGGAGAGGCTGATGATGTCTTGGGTGGATCAGTGGTTTGAGTTTGAGTGGCAGTGGTTTGTGATTGACTAACAGCTGTTGAAACAACTGGTGCTTCAACCACTATTGTTATTACAGCAGATGTTGTAACATCTGCTGTCTTCTGCTTTATGGAAGGAGGTAATGATGATGATGTGATTGTAGATGATGATAGTGGTAGGGCAGTGGTTTTGGTGGTGTGTGGTGAAGTTGTGTGTGTTGATGAAATGACAGCTGTTTGGCTAGCAGTTTTTGAAACTAATGTTGTATCAGCTGTGGTGTGTGATGGAGTGGTGTGTGTTGAAGAGATAGCAGTTGCTTGGCTAGCAATTTTTGTAACTACTGTTGTATTAGTTGTTTGGATGGAAGTTTGAGATTTTGTGGTTTGAGGTTTAGATGTCTGTTTTTCTTGTTCTGGTTCAATATACAGGCCATCTTCTATTCCCTTCTTCTTCAACTTGATTTTCTCCCCCTTTTTGGCATTATCTGGAAGGGGTTTATCCATGAAGAGTATAGTGGAAGGAACTTTTCCAGTGGTTCTTTGGATATGAGCCTTGATAGCTTTGATGTCTGCTTGAGTATCTTTAAATCTTGACTCCACCATGTTTGTCAGCATTTTTACATGTATTTCATGCTGCTGATCAGCCGTTTGTTTTTGTTTTTCTAGCAAGGGTTGAAAAAGATTCCAGAGCTCATTTGCAGCAAGTGCTTGTGGTGGAGCAGGTGCTTGAGGTGGAACAGCAGTGGTTTGTGTTTTTTGAGCTTTTAATAGCTGTTGCACCATATCCTTTATTTCAGCAACTGATGTTTCAAGTTTTTCAACTCTGCCTGTCAATTCCTGATATTTTAAATCATCACCCACGTTAGTAGGATCATCTGATTTCCCACCAGTAGTGGTTGTACCAATGTGTGACTTAGGAACTGAATCCCAAAAATCACCCATTGATGCCCCTTGTTCTTGGTACTGGGGACTTCTTTCTTCAGCACTCGATAACCCTTTGATGGTACCAGTGGTTAGAACCAACTCACTGGTGGTTACCGAAGGTGCTATAGAAGAAATTGCCTTCAAGGGAGTCTTATTATTGAAACAACTGTCCAAATGCAGATCTGTTGATCCATCACTTGTAGTTGCTGCTCCACTTAAACTACCACCGAGAGTTACTTGTAACTCAGGGGGTGTAACCTCCTCTGTTGTTGCTGGGATAGCAGGGGTAGTAGCATCAGACCCAGTCACTTGTGGGAGTATACTCTCAGTGACAGGTGATAGAGAGGAACAGGTTTGTGTCTGAGCTATAGCAACTACATGCAACAAGGGTATTATTGATTGTGGCATTATGATTGGTGAGAGTATGGGTGTTGAAAGAGACATGTCCTTGGGATCAGGACTGAGGAAGATGGATCCGATTGGGTCCAGAGCTTCATATTGTGGGGTCCCTGTGCTTACAACCTGATCCTTTTGTGAGGATGCAGGAGGAGTTTGAGGTAAGGGTGGAGATCTTTCTACCAACTGCTGTGAGGAAGTAGCAGCAGTGGTTTTTGGTGACATTTGTGTTGTCACTGGCAGTTGCTCTGGGATCTCATCTTCCAGAGTTGCCTTTTTCTTGGGTTTGGTGGGCTTTTTGTAAGACTTCTTTTTGGTCTTTTTGGTGATGTTAGGTGTGGGTTTCAAAGCAGTGGTTGTGCTGCTATGATCACCTGGAGCAGTGGGCTCAGCAGCAGATGTCTGAGGAGCAGTGGTAACTGCTGAAGTCTGCTCAGGCACCTCTGCTTTTGTTTTTATTGGTGCCATCATTCTAGAAAATGTTTCAGTTGTTAACCCTTTTATTTGATAATAGACACCCTGTTTGAGCAAATTTTCATTTTCTTTTTCAAATTTTTGTTTAAAATAGTAGCTTAAAAATCTTGGAAAAAGAAAAAATGATTTGCTATCAACATTCTTTACCAAGTCATTAAAGATCTCCTGGGAATAGTTGTAATTTTCATTCTTTAAAATAGCATAACCCAGACATTGAATCTTCAATGGTATTTCGTTAAACACTGTTGTTTTATTTGAAACACACATCAAAGTGTGTGAAATAAAAACCTTTGTGCAGAAGGGAAGTAACCTTTTTGTAAGGTATCTACCTTTGATTGTTCTGCATACCCTCTTTTCAGAAAATCAGCTTTCATCTCGTTGTTGGGAAAAGAAATTTTACCTTTCTGATCATCGAGCTTAAAAACTTCTGAAATTGATTGTGGGGTAATTTGAATCGCTTTACCCTGTATAGAGGAGTTGATGGCAATGACTTTATCATCTTGTTTTTCAAGCGTAGCCTTTTCCCAAAACTCTCTCTGGGGTTTGCAGATAAATAGGAGCATCTGCGGTAAGCAAAGTTTTGTACTTTGATGCAGATATGGTGTCAATGATGGAATCGAAAGTGTGGTTGTTGGTGGGTTTTGTGAGTAGACCCAAATAATTATGCGGGGATTTGTATGGTATTTCAATGGATTCAGCGGCCGTTTGAGCGAAGAAAGATGAAGAATGATTTGAAATGGAAGTTGGAAACTGCTTTGAGAAGAGAATTTAGGAATTCAATTCGACAGTGTAAAAACCCTGTTTGGGGGTTTTGATCAGGGTTTTATTTAGGGAAAAATAAGTGCTGATGTGGCAGCGGTTACAAAAACCTGAGGGCTAAAAACTGACCACGTGTCAACCACTGATGGAATGGATGAAGAGTGGAGGACAGTTGTTTTGAGAAGCACTGATGAACCAAGCATCAGTAGTTACAACGGTAATAATGTGATAACAGTGGATGATTTTTACTATCAGTGGATAGCATATCAGTGGATAAGACACTGATTTTGAACATCAGTGCTTGTCAAGAAAATGAAGGATCAGTGGCTGACTTTCAGCAGTGGACAGTATTTAGGAAACAGATGTTTGAGCAAAACAGTGGTTTAGGGTAAGGTAATGGTAATGATTTGAAAGACTTAGTATGTCAGCAACTGTTTTGAGAAATTTCATTCAAGGTTTTGCCACATGTCATTTACATATTTTGAAGCTTTTACAACTCCCTGACAGTGGTTTAGTACCCCAGATGATGTAAACTTTCTACTAAGGCTACTCATTTTTGCTATAATATTTAAATTAAGACAAGAGTACCCCAGTATTTCAAGATCTTTTGGCAATCAATCTTTGATCAGTTTTAAGACAAGCTTAAGTTAGATATGACCTTGACACTAGTACCAAATTCCTTTTGATCTGTTTTGAGGATAATATAACCAACAAAAATAAAGGTTATACATCCTGACAGGAGATTGAAACCTTTACTATCAAAAACCAGTAAAAGTTCAAAATATATTCTTCAAAAAAAATGAAGAATGATATTCTGCCTTATTCAAGATAATCCTTTTACAGAAAAAAAATAAAGGATTTTCTGAAAACAACATCAAAAAGAATCTGGTATAATTTTCCACTGAAACTCCTAATCATATCAATCTCAAGCTTATGAAAATGGTCATTGGTTTGACAACAGTGGTATGAAATTTTAAATACATTTTGAGCACTGTTTGGTACCATTCTCATGTTGATTGATTGACAACAGAAAAATGTGGACACAAGATCACATGAGTTTTCCTGAACCAATAAAGCAACAGGTGTAGTTTTTGTTACCATGTGATAATTCTGAAAATTTGTCTAGTCCTTTTGAAAGTTCATTATCTGCGAATACTATTGTTACCTGAACCTTTTCCTGAGCCAATGGTTGCACATAGTTGCTTAATGACCACTGTTACCCTAAACTTTGACTCTTAAGTGCATTATGTTTATACTCATTTCTTCTGACTTCAAAAGTTTTGAGATAAACACACTTATGAGTTTTTGTGAATTTTCTTCTTCCCTTTTTACCCTTTTCATTCATAAGTAATGAAATACTTACTGAGAGGTCTTTATTGAAGGAATACTTAATCCAGAATCATTTTGCAGTAATGCTTTAAGAGGATTGGCCATATTTGTACAAATTTTTGACCAATCTCACATTACATATGATACGGACTATCCTGTTTTCTTAATGTATTTTAACATAGTTGATTCGTTCCTTTTGAGAATCTCAACCTGTTTTCAACACATAAGTTCTTATGACTAAAGTTTTAATTTCCCTCTTTTTACGTTAGCAAAAACACTAATGTTTTTATGAACATAGGCTTTTGTTAATCTGAGGTTCATACTTTAGCATCTAATATAGTGACATCACAAGTTTCATAACAACAGTTGAAATCAATTTTGAAAATAAGAACTAATCCCATAGTTTAACAGATATGTTTTCAGATGTAAAAACCATGAGTGTCTTGTGCATGATATCACTTGTTGTGTGAGATTTGTGTGTCTTATGACATCTTGGTTGTTTTACAGAGTATTTAAATAGCAACTTTGAGCGTTATCACTCGTTACTCTGTTTTTCAACAAAATACAACCAACCTTAGTATCAATGAAGTTTGAGCCGAATTGTTATGTCAAATTGATTGTTAGATCGAATTTGACTGTCCAGGCTCTGATACCAATTGTTAGGATCGGAGGCTCTTATGAGAGTGTTTGTTTGTGTAAATTGAACAGTCAATGAATATGAAAACAAGTAAAGTGCAACGGAAATGAACAACAAACTTTGTAAACACAATCATAAAGAGAAATGGATTTGATAAGCACATGAATTGCATCAGTCGAAAGATTACAAAGTAAATCAAATGATTACACACATGCTTACAAATAAACTCCCCCTCAGCCTGATACTCCAGTGGGTGGTTGCACAAGATGAAAGGATTGAATTGAGGAGAAGAACTCACTCAAGACGATCGAATGTAACAGTACAGAGTACTGCTTCATTTATAGACAATCCAAACCACTGAGGCATCTCAGCTGACGTCACCATGAAAGCGACGTCTAACAGCCTAACAACCTGTATCTACTATTCTTGTACAAACACTGCTAATCTTAACCACTGACTATACATGAAACAGATGATATACTAAACTACTGCTCTCTCTTTACATCAGTGCTTTCCTCAAGGTTGATCAGTCCTTGATTGGGCAGTGTTTTGTCATCAGTAGATTGTACCAGCAGTGCTTAGTTCTCAGCAGTCTTCTAGGCTTCATCAGTAGTTAAAGGAGCAGCAGCAGTTGTAAACGGGCAGTGGTTATAAGACCTTCAGCTGTTATAATCACTTTCAAGGGAGAAGACTTAGTGTAAACAGCTGCTTATTGTGAATCCACTGTTGTGAACCAGTTTTGGCTTTCATTATCTGTTCCTCCGGTAGGGTTCAATCCCAACAGTTTTATCATATAGCTGTTTGTTATGGTTGAATGCAATGATATTAAGCAAGTCACACGCTTCCACAAAAGTCAGGGTGTGATATGCAAAGTGAGCAGTGCTTTGCATGTGTGGAGCAGGGGTATATTGGGTATAATGGATAGTGTTTTGAGTGTTTTGAGGTGTAGGACTTGGATGTGTGACAATAGGACCACTTGCTTGGCTCCCACACTCTCTAGCAAATTGGAGTAACCTATTACACTTGTAACACTTCATTTTAGATTTATCCTACCCAACTTTCAATCCCCCATGCAACCCTGGAAATTTTCTACCAATTCTTTTGTAAAATTTGCTAGTTCTAACACTTAGCAAAGCAAGTTGGTGCAAGATGCCCATTTCTTCCAAATCAGTGTGGTCAAAGTGTTGAAAATCATTTAACTCAAAAGATAAGTTGTCAGAAACTTGGTTTTCCCCATTTGCTGCAAAAGCATAATTAGGTGAGTAAGAGTTAGGGTTAAATCCTCCACCCGATGTTATGTCAATAAACTGATCATAACCCTGATCCTTACTTCCACCAGAGGTTTCCTCTTGACCAAAAAGTGTTGTACTACCAAAGGCATAGTCATCAACAACTTTTCCTGACTATTGAAGCTTCTTTTTCTGGTTAAGCTCTCTCTCATAAGTTAGGAGCCTACCATGAAGCTGAGTCAAACTCATCTCTTTAAAAGCAACAGAGTTTCTTATTACAAAGGCAATAGTGTCCCATTTATCTGGTAATGAGCTTAGAAATTGGCTATTCAAGGTCGAATTAGGAAAATCAACATTTACCAGTTTTAATTCACTTATTAGACAACTAAACCTCTCAAATTGTTGAGTCAATGACTCTCCTTTAACGTGATAAAATGTTTCATACTGTTGGTTTAGAACTTCTTGATTGTTTTCAATAAATTCCTCTGTGCCACCAAACTGCTCTTTCAAAGCATCCCACAACTCCTTAGCACTATTACAATGCAACATGCCGGCATAGATATAATTCGTTAGAGTTGTAGCAACAATGCTAAATGCTTTGGCATCTAACTCGATTTTCTGAAAATCCTACTCGGAGTAGTTTTCCAGCTTCTTTGGTACTTGAACCTTGGGGTCTTCAGCACTCAGCACCATCGAAACATGTGGTCCGAAGATAATCGATTTCCAACAACCCATATTCTGTTGAGCAAGTATGTGACCCATCTAACATTGCCAGATATTATATTATGATCTGACAAGCATCAGAGCTTTGTACAGAGTACCAGTGTTGTGTGGATCTTATGAATTCTAAGACATTTTTTATTGTTTACAAACAGGTTTTTGTTTAAAATACTTTGAACATAAATAAACGTTTACTCTGTTTTCAATCCAACGAACAAATGATGTCAGTAGTAAGAGCTGATATGTTTATATCAAATTGATTGTTTAGATCGAATTTGATTGACGAAGCTCTGATACCAATTGTTAGGATCTGAGTTTGATTGTTGTGATAATTAAGATGGAAATAATGAAAGAAGATAAAACAAAGATAAATATGCAGCGGAATAATTAACTTTTCAATCACAACAATGAAGATATTGCTTTCATCAAAATGCTTTTATAAATTTGCAATTACAAGTTTACGTATGCATGAAGAATTACAACTCCCCCTCTGCCTGATCACTCCTTGTTTGTTCGTACAAAATATGTCAAGGTGAAAGTGACTAATAGAACAGCACAGGCACTGTTCTATTTATAGTACAAACGAAACATTTGAAGCATCTAAGTTGACGTCACCTAGACAGCGACATTTAACAACCTAATAAACTCCTAACATCTGCTAAAGCCTAAGCACTGTTACATTGATAAACTCTGTTGATCATCATCTGATGAAGCTCCTCTGTTGGACTCTATCATCTGTTGATCCACAGCAGACCTTACTTCATCAGCCTTTAGTCTTCTCAGCTTAGGATGATTAGACCTTTACTTCAACAGACTTTGTCTTCATCAACAGAGGTTCTCTTGGGCAAACCTTTGGTTCAACAGTCTTTGGCTTCATCAGGAGATGTTCTCTTTGGCAGACCTTTGGCTCTGGCAGACTTTAGAGAAGCAGAAGTTGAGTCTTTGTCTTTGGGAGGAGCAGATCTTTAAAGCACTGTTATTTGTAATCAGAGGTTATAGACTATTTTGGCTTTCCAATCATGTGTTCTTTAGTGGGGTCCACTAGATCCAACACAGCTCACTCTAGGAAGTTAAGAGAGCTGGAGGGGACGTTTCAAGATCGATAACTGGGGTAGGAGGCTGCGGGTCTGATGCCCTGTTTTGGCTTAACTGTTGGGCATTATAGCAGCCCTTAGCTACGCGATTTCCAGCATAATTTGCTCTAGAAATTAACAAATTCACTACGGTTATGAATCGGGTTATGGAAGATGATGGAGGTTGGAGATGGGATTGGAAGAGGGGTATGGCGAATGGTGAGGAAGGGGCTAAACTGGCATAACTTCGCAACTTAGTACCAACCCGTTTGTTGTCCAGTTCAAAAGATAGGTGGGTGTAGACTCTAGAAGGGGCGGGAGAGTTTACGATTGCAAGTGTGATACGTGATTGAAAGTCTGGTGTTTTTCGTATTTAAGTTTATGTTTTTATGAGAATTTGTGTTTCGAATGATCTACTTTGGTATGGTTTGCATTTTGCATGTCTAACAGAGTTAAAGGAGCATTTCGGGAGCTTAACGAGACATCAGATCGAGGCTAGGATAGACTAGGTGCAAGAAACGAACAAAAGAGCTGAGCTTAGGGTCAACTGGATCGAGGCTAGGACTGACTCGTTCCGCGTCGAGGTCAACAACGTACATCAGTTTACGCTGCTTAAGGTTTTCTAATCTTTTTGTTTTTTGGGTTGAGTTGGACGATATTTATGAGAGTTACAAGAATTGTTTTGAATGACCAGTCATTACATAATCAAGGGGATCATCATTGAGACATTACCAAATTCCATAATCACATAATATCATCATCAAATCATCAAACATCACCATCATATTATTATCACTTTCATTCAAAAAATAAAAAGAAAATCATATTCCATCCCATCATCATAAAAAAAATATTTTTATCATTCCATCCAATCATTATCACAATCATTCCCTCATCATTAGATAATCAAGATTCAAGATCCTATGTCTCGTTCTTCATCTCCAAGATCCGGTTTCCAAGCTTCGCGCACCATGAGCGGCTAATCTCCTAGGATTTCACCCCAGTGTAGACCTTGTAAGAATTCTAGAGTGTTAACATTTGTCTTTAGTTTTTTATTCCGTTTTGATTACGTGAGAGCGTTTAAATATTATACGAATTGTATTGTATTTGTTTTGGATTCACGGATTGTAGAAATACACTCGCACCTTTGACTTCGTGAAATGATTTCATACAATTGTGCTTTGGTATAGAGTAGGTTTTACATGTTCTTGTGTAAAGAAGTGCGTTTTTTTGCCCGTCTTGTGAAGTTGATAGCTATCGGCACCTAACTCTCGTAACACCAAACCCGTTAATAACTAAATTGTGATTTGGATTAATTCTAGAACTTGTGGGAACCCTAGGTCTTGCAATTTTGAACCGCGTGTGATCCTTGTCAAAAAATTATTGTTTATATCATATTGTTTAAGTTTACAGTCACAGTTAACGAATCGTTTTCATAGTTAGTAACAAATTTTCGATTCATTCCGATATCTTTCAATTCAACAAACAAACAAACAATTAAAATAGCAAGCTTTATAAGTTTTACAACCAATAATTAGTTAAGTTTTGACACGGATCATAAACTCTTCGTGGTTCGACACCCTGACTGCCACTTACTATTTATTTGAGGTAATTAGGACTTATAAATGTATCCTAGAACGGACCGCGACACTCCGATCAAAGTGTTAAGAAGGTTCTGCAGGGTGTTCGTGGTGTGCAGCCTCCATATGTTATTAAACAAAACAATCAGGTCCCTAGAAAAATAGAGATTCTTGCTTGGAGAGTCGAACTGGATTTTACTTTGGGGGAATATAAATTTAGATTCCAATTTGTGTCCATTATCTGGAGATTATTCGGAGACTACAAAGCATCTTTTGGTCTCTTGCGGCTTTGCACAAGTAATCTGGAATGTGGTGGCGCAGTGGTGTAACCTAGGTGTCGTATTCACCTTCGGTCTCAGAGAAATTCTAGACTTACACACCTATGTGAGTAATTCTGTGAAGTTTAAGAAAGTCATTCTTGTTGTTGTCTTACTACACTCTGGTGCATTTGGCGAAGTCAGAATGAATTGATCTTTTGTCAAAAACAAAGCTCAATGCAAAAAGTGGTAAGGGATATCAAGCCCTAAGCTTTATGTGGGTGAGAGCAAGAGCTAAAAAACCTTCCTTGACTCGGGAGGTGTGGCAAGGTTTAAACTTATCTATGGTGGGATGGTAGCTTTTAGATGCAATGGATGTAATGCTTGTAATGTTTCATTTGGTGTTTTTCTTCTTTGTACATTTGGTGTATGCTAGTTTCCTGCTAACTTTGGTTGAGTCAGTGGCGAGCCTAAAATAATTTCCTGGTTGCTGAATATTTTAAAAATTTTAGGCCCCTAGCTATATAAAAAAAATTAGGTTCATAGAGGGCCGGGTCGGGTCAGGTCATGTAAAACAAAAGAACATCAAGCTAAAATTTATATACATATATATATATATATATATATTACACGATCAAAAGAATGTTAAACGTAATTACAAACATATTTAAAATTGTGTTAAACGTCATTACAAACATAGTTTCTCCGTTGAACCGGAAGCCTTCTTATATCCGCTTCATCGAAATCATATGGGTACATCTCGGCTAGTTTTAGCATATTTGGAATGTGAAACGCACTAAAATTATCACACAGACTCAAAAAATGTATACAAACAAGTAATTCTGAGGTTACATCATTAAAACGATTCCCAAATTCTTGAATTTGCAAATCTAGAACCGCATTGACGCAATCCTACTCGTAATAATGCCGATTTGTGATGTTTGTTTTTCTTCTTGGCCACCTTGTGTTAATATATTCATCATCCGAATTTTCACCTCAAGTTCATACTTGTCACAAAAAGATTTAACCTTCTCCAAGAACTCATTAAAACCTTCCAACCGAAACTTTTCGAGTTGGTTTTTCGTGGTAGAAACCAATTTAGTTGCATTCATCAAATCTTGTGTAACACCCCCAAAATCCACCATGCGGAGTACCACCGCTTGGAGGCGTGACATGACCAAGATCGAGCCACCAATCATATTGAACAACGTAATTAAGTAAGTAAAACCAACCACAATACAATTGGTGACCAAAAGCTAGTTAACCAAGTTCAGATTAAACAGTGGAAGCATTAAAGGTAAACCCCAAAACATAAGTTCAATAAGTTCATAAAGTTTAGATGTTTAGAACGGGACATAACAGTCCATATCCCACAACGACCTCCTCCTCGCGCAAGCTCCATAAGTACCTAACGACCTGCAAGGCATGTAACAACGAATCAACAACAAAGTTGAGCGAGTTCACAGTAGGTGTTCGTTATAAAGTAGCTTTTCAAGAACTATGAGTTTGTTTGCAAGTGCAGGTTAAATCAACTTTCCTTATTTTCCAAACCATAAACGGTGGGGGCTACCCCATGTTGTAAACCACTAGACTAGATGTATATATATGTGTCCTTCCCAATCCGATGACATAGGTACGTATAAGAATACGTAGGTTTAGCGCTGGCGTCCTTATATGTGTCCTTCCCAATCCGAGGACAGTGGTACGTATAAGAATAGGTAGGTTTAGCGCTGGCGTCCTTCCCAATCCGAGGACGGAGGTAAGTAGTCTAGTAGTGGTGAAGGTACAAGTTCCGTCTCAGCTATTTAATCCCATTTCCAACCACCGGGAATCCCATGCCTTAGTAAGGGTGTGAACTCACCTTTGGTTGCTCGGTTTGACTCTCAAAAATAGCTAACAGTCAAGGTCGGTCAATCACATCCTAGTATGATTACCACTTAGTTTATTAGTGACTTCAAATAAGCACGAAGTTCCAACACGCATCTATCACATAACATGCATCACTTTAACGGTTCATGCCCATATAAACTTCCCATCTATTCCCACTGATAAGCAAGCATACGACATTGCACATAACACTTTCATTGACATATAACATGTTAGATCATTCTCAGATAACCTACCCGACATTTAGACACGCAAATTATTACTTATGTCGTTTCAGCTTTTACATTCAAAACTGGGCTGTTTTTGGGAATTTTAATAAAATAGTTAACTTGTTCCAAAAATTCCCAACTTTTTTACAAAAGGTCTTAAACGATCCAAATATTATTGTGTAAAAATCTCGGGATCCAATTCATTACTAATATTTTATAAAAATTCATTTACCGGACTGCAATCAGATTCATCACTTTCTGACTGCAGTCCACGGAATAATTCATTTAAAATTATTTGTAAGTCCGATTGATGAAATTCCAGTGGGAGAATTACTATGGCATCAGTGATCATCTACAGTATAAATTTCATAACCTAGTTCTACTCAGGTTTCAAGTTATGATGAAGAATATAACACACATTTTCTGTAGTGAAAACGCAGCTTGAGCTGCTGTCCAAAAACAGACCTTTAAATATAGTAACGGACCTCGAAAAATTACGATTCCAGTGCCATTTGATCCGTTTTTCGAAAATACATAATTTAGGCTTCAGAAAATCAGTTTTTCGATTTATTATGATCCATTTACAGCCAGTTGAAGTTGGCAGAAAATGCTAATCAGCATGCTTTTTATAGTCTAGATGTTACTAAAACGTATCAACAAATGTCCTAACAACGGGTTTATAAAGAAATCAATGATCAAATATCATGCATGCTTTAACCAACTTTAACCCAACAATATTTCATCTTCATGTAAACTTATGTTCATGTTTCTTGTCTAACTCCTTTTTAGTGTTCTTGTTCTTTAGTGTTTTTAACATAACCATCATACTACAACTTTTAACTACAAAGGCAAGATGAACAAGGGTGTAACAAGGACTTACTACTAGCACAAAGGCTAGGGATGATTCTAGTGAAGAAGATGATGAAGAATGATGATGAAAAATCAAGAAGCAAAGTCCTTTGAAGCTCCACAAGTTGCAAGCTTCCTTGTATCAACCTTTAAGCTTGAATGGAACTCAAGAATGGATGAAGATGGTGGACTTGTGGTGGTGATGGGGGTGGCACAAGTGAGCCGAGAGGGAGGGGGTGGGGTGTGAAGGTGAGAGTGTGATGATTGTGAAGGTGAGAAGTAATGAGGATGATCTTGGCCACCATACCTTATAAGGATGTTCCTAATATTTTGGCAACTTCTACAAGTAATCAATCTACTAAAATAATGGGATATAGTCTTGAACAAGATATGAGGCATGGTGAAAAATTTGGGGTGGGTCCATTTGGGACCGAATTCGGTTGGGGGGGGGGGGGTTGGTTGTAAGTTTTTGCAACTAGATGGTAAAGGTAAGTTAGATTTCAAGTATCATGATTATATATGTTAGTTATTTGATATTTAGTGGGTGTTAGGGTGTTCGGGGATCATGACTAGTCAAGAAATAAATAAACAATGTGTTTGGCAAAAATTTGGTGTCCCGGGTAATGTCCGGTTGTTCGGTTGGATATCGTTCCATTAAAGTGTTTAATCATTCCGTAAAGTGTCTTTTATATCACTTTTTATAACACTTTTAATTCCTAACACTTAGGAAAACATTCAGGACCATTTAGTCAATTTTCTGCACAATACTAGTATGTTAACAAGCACATGTAAGTATGACACAGTAATCAGAAAGCAGTTAAGTAATTCAACACAGTCATCAAGCACTTTAATTATCATTAATAAATCGTACGGATACATGAAATTATGAGGGTTGTCACATCTTGCTCTTTTCTTAGAAGTCATTGAGACAATGTGTGTTTCATGTTTAGAATATGCTCCATCAAGTGTATATAAAATACAAATTCGTATGTTTTTCATATCCTCTAGAAGTTTGTCCGCTTGTCTACTACAAGGAAGATTTTGACCCATTTCCACAAGCCATCCCAGAACTTCCATAGTGTTTGGATGTAAAGTAATCAAACGGGAAAGCGTCTTGTAGTGGGAATTACAATGTGTATCTCCGGGCCTTGAAAGTGTCATTTTGTGATTCAACCCAAATCCAGTACAAAGGATGTTTTCCATGTTTTCTAATTTACTTCTTTGGCTTTCACGAAGCATATCTTGTCGTTTGGAAGATGCACAAAAGACATTTGTTAAACTTGTTATCATTTAAAAAACTCTCCAAACGGTGAGTGTTTGTGAGCAACCGCCACAACAACTGGTTGAAGTTGGCGTGCAAAACAATGAGTATAGAAAGCCGAGACATTTTCCTTTAAAACTAGAGCCCTTAAGCCGTTAAACTCACCCAACATGTTACTTGCCCCATCATAACCTTGGTCTCTAAACCTTTTCAAACTCAACCCATAATGTGCAAATATATCATCAATAGCCGATTTGAGTGTTAATGCGGTTGTTTCCTTGACATGAACAAGCCCAATAAAATGTCCTTAACAATCCCAACTTTATCAACATAATGAATAACAACCGCCATTTGTTCTTTTTTGGATACGTCACATGATTCATCAACTAAAAAGAAAAAACATCATCACCTAGATTTTCAAAATTTTGTTTAGGTACCTCTTGAGCATCACAATGTCTAATGTTCGCTTGAATTTTAGGACGTGTCATTTGGTTATTCGCGGGTGCATTCTCTAAGATAACCTTACCACGCTCTTCATTCATTTCACCCATTAGTTCTAGAATCTCTAAGAAATTTCCTTTATTTAATGAATCTTTTGATTCATCATGACCACGAAACGCCAATCCACCATTCCACAACCTTTTTCCAAGCATAATTGAAGCACTTACTCTAAGTCGGTATTCATGTTTCTCCTTAGGGGTCTTTTTGTCCCATCGTGTGTGTACGGATTGATTTTCGTTAAGTAAATCGACAAACATTTGGAAACATTTATTGTGGACGTTATTAACTATGCCAACATGTTTTTAAAGTACCTCATGTACTTTTTTCCAACTGTTATACCCCTCGGACACAAAAGTTTCTCTATGATCTCCAAATTTGCCCCTAAACAAGGAGCAGCATATGCAAAACACATGATCCGATTTTGAACTATACTCTAACCATCCCTTATACTCCTTTTTGTTATACCATTCTTCATTAATTTTTCTTAACTCATTACCTTGAAACATTTATTGTGGGAATTCAATAACTCTTGGTTGACATGCTGCTCTTAGTAGGTATTCTATTATAATCTCATCTCGCTGATCCACGATGTATGATACAATCGGCTTGAGATCATGAGGATCCAAAGAAAGAGTATCCACATCAACGAATTCGGAAGATGATTCAACCCCTTGCCTCATGAGAAATCGTGCCATAACTTCCCTACTCATGGTTCCTATCACATATGAATCACTCCATAAGTTCATAGAACAACACTCAACACTTAAAGAAAATAAACAATCATGTCCAACCAATACCATAGTCCATAATTTTCAATCTTAATTTTCAAACATTCAAGCCCTAGTTTTAAATGTTGATTAGTAATCATGTAAACAAACAAAGCTTTAAATAAAACAACAATATCATTAACTACAAGTCTAGAACAACCAAAAAAATATCAAAAAACATAAAAAGATTAAACCCTTATACATCTATATTTTCTCCTAATCACCACATAAAACAACAGAAACAATCAATAAAGAAAGGATACCCGTTCTAAGTCAGAATTCTAACATAATAACAGTCCGAACGACCGGAATTTTGAATTTTCCGGCCAAAAAACTCGCCTGGTCGTTGTACTGCTGTGTCGTTGGGCGTCTTTTTTCAGTTGGGGAGGGATTTGGAAGTCGAATGGGTGGGTTGGTTTGGGTTATTTTATTTAATTCGAAATCTTTGGGTTAGGTTTGGGCTTTGGTAGTTGGGCTAACAAATTAGATTGATTGGGCCTTGGTTGAGTTAGTAATTAAGTGAATAAGTGGTATGGTTAAAGAATAATTATATAATTTGTGTTATATAGTTATGACAAAAGATAAAATACAAATACCCTTATCATACAAAACGTACGAATAAGGTGTAAAGGTAAAAAAAAAAACGCGATGACATTTTCATAGTTTTTACTCGTAGAGTAATTATCAAAATTACCCTACAAATGATCTTGAAGGGTAATTTTGTAAAAAGTTCTTGTAGGGTAATTTTGATCTTGTAGAGTATCATAATTACTCTACAAATGATCTAGTATGATAATTTTGATCTTGTAAGATAATTTTGATCTTGTTGGGTAATTTTGTAGAGTATCATAATTACTCTACAAGTGTATCAAACATACTCTGAAAGTTTCAAAATTACCCTACAATAACATTTTACAAAACTACCCTACAAGATCATTTGTAGAGTAATTTTGATAATTACCTACGAGCAAATAATTACGATAAGGCTGTTTATACTTGAACTTAACTCATATACCTTTATATTCATAATAATCAGTTTATATATATATATATATATATATATATATATATAATATTTTTTTCTAAAATGGGTGGTTGAAAAGTTTCAAGGGGTGTGGCTGAAAAATCTAAGGGGTGCGGTCGGGATTTTAGACAAAAATTAGCACTAATTTTTTTTTGTTTTCAAGAGGTACGCTCACCCACCCACAGTTATGTGTAAGTCTGGCCTTGGGTTGAATAAAATTTTGTTGGTCGTTCAAATAAAAGATTTAGACGATATATAAGTTAGCGGATTTTTAAAAATCTATACTATATAATAAAAGAAACCATTTTTGGGACACTTGTCATCATATTACACCATGTATCTTTTGATTTTTCTGTCAATCTCTTACAGATAATTATTACTTATTTTAATCTCTTCTAATTAATTATAGATAATTCTCCTACTAAATATCATTTAGTTTAATTTCTTCTATTTAATTATAGATAATTATTATTCAGTTTTAATTTTGTCATCATATTAGGCCATGTATCTTTTGATTTTCCTGTCAATCTCTTATGGATAATTATTATTTAGTTTAATCTTTTCTAATTAAATATAGATAATTGTCTACTAAATATTATTTAGTTTAATCTCTTCTACTTAATTATATATAATTATTATTTAATTTAAATTTAATGTATATTTCTCATTTATAACTAGGTTATTACCCGGGATAGCTTCCCGGGCTCAGGAAACTTAGTTATATTAATTATTATTTGTTATTAATATGACCTCATTACATCAATCATCTAATTGGACTCAACAACAATGTCTACAATTCACCGGATTAGATCATGAACACATATTAGACGTCAAACAAAAGCGAAACAGGACCACATGAATAATACGACCTCATTACATCAATCATCTAATTGGATTCAACAACAATATCTACAATTCTCCGATTTTACTTCAATGCACTTACATGATCGGGTGATTTAGGTTTTTGTAAAAATGTTTGTTCTTGTACCTCCTGACAACTTAGAACCACTGATTACATAGACACTGCTTCTATGTGCTGCTGGTTCACTTTCCACTTATGCAATCTAAGCACTGATGTTAAGCATCAGTGTTTTTTTCAAAGGTGATCAGTCCTTGAATGGGCAGTACTTGCTTTCTTCAAGGTGAATAGTCTTCAATCAGAATCTTGTTATTTTGCTGAGAGTTGATTTTCTGCAATAATCCTTTGAAGGGCCTCTTTCATAAGAAATTCTTCCTGAGCCTTGATTTCCTTTTCATCCATCTGTTTTTGTTTCTTTCTTTGATTTAGGGTAATGATAGAAGTATCAGAGGATGTGAACAACTTCTTCAAAGAAAGGGCCTGCTGCTGTGGATCATCAGCTTTCTTGTCTTTGTATTCAGGCTTCTTTGGAAGGCTAGGATCTGTCTCTCTCCTTTTTCTCAGCCTTTCATAAACCTCATCAGTGTATTGCCTTGTCCATTTTGCTATTGCTTTGGCTGTACCAACCTTTGCTGCAACCAACTCTTGCTTCTTCCTTTTATACTCCAAGGTAAGATCAGCAATTGTCTTTTTGTATTTGCTCCAATTTGGTGCTGATCTTTTCATACCTAGATCATTTTTTATTCTTTCAATTCTTTTAAGTTCAGCTTTGAGAGCAACAAGTGGCCAGTCTTGGAATTGTTCAGCTTTGGCAGGGTAAATTTTTTCACTCATGATCAATTCTATGAGATCTTCTCTTAGATCCACTTGTAAATCA
Source organism: Helianthus tuberosus (assembly GCA_030545235.1). NCBI lineage: Eukaryota > Viridiplantae > Streptophyta > Magnoliopsida > Asterales > Asteraceae > Helianthus > Helianthus tuberosus. Next base: position 158,262,029 of record CM060410.1, on the reverse strand, counting down.
GCATCTGGAGGGAGGTTGGACATCTCTTTACTCAGGTCTCTTGCATAGTCTTCTAATTCTTTAACCTTGGTGAGCAAGAAGTGCATTCGACATGAGATGGCATTATCACCTTGCTTTTTGCATTCATATTTGGCTATCAATTCAGCTTGCCTTGCTTTGACTTTTAAATATTCATCCATGTTTTTAGGATCTCTAAAACCTGCAAGAGATGGGAATTTTCTCTTTGAAGGATCATCCACTGTGTAGAATTGTTTCATTTCATTCTTCACTGCATGCACTTCTAGTGGATAGGTGGCAGCAATTGGTACAAGATCAACTGGATCAAATCCTTGAAGAGCTATTGGATCTTTGATTGGGTTGGCTAAGGTTGGAGGAATGAATGGTTGAGGTTTAATGACATTGTAAGGTGCAGATGAAATCGGAACAGGTGCTGGTATGTCACCATCATGCACCTGAAACTTTCTTTTTCTTGTATACAACTTTTTGGGAGAAGGCGTTTTTGTTTGAGTTTTTGGAACTGAAAGGACAATGGCTTGTGAAGAAATGTTTGAAGTGATGGGTGATTGACTAACAGTTGTTGAAACAACTGGTGTCTCAACGACTGTTGTCACTACAACTGTTGATGTATCAACTGTTGTCTTCTGCTTTATGTCAAGTGATGTTTGCAATGGTGATGTAGTTTATGGTATACCAGTGGGTTGAATGGTGATTGATGAAATGGTGGGTATCTGACTAACAGTTGTTGAAACAACTGGTGTTTCAACCACTGTTGTCACTATAACAGTTGATGTGTCAACAGTTGTCTTCTGCTTTTTGGCTGGTGGTTTTTGTGGTGGTGATGTTGTTTTTGGTATGGCAGTGGATTGAGTATTGGTTGATGAAGTGGTGATGGCAGTTGTTGGGATAACATCTGTTGAAACCACTGAAGTACCAACAACTGTTGATACAACAGGTGTCTTAACATCTGTTGGTTTGGAGGTTTGATGAGAGGAACTTTTGGGGATTTGAGGAGTTTGTTTGGTGGTTTTGGAAGGTGTGGTTTTGGGTTTGCTTACTTTTCTGGTAGGCTGTCTTCTGGTTGGTTTAGGAATAACCTGCTCTTCTTTAGGTTTAGAAGTACCCTGCTCTTCCTTTTCCATCAAAACTTTTTTCTCTTGCTCAAACCTTTTAGACCCTTTTATTTCCATTGACTCTTTCATGTTTGTCTTTAATGCAGCAAATGCATTTTGAGTCTCATCAACCTTTTTGGAACCATCTGGCCTTGGGATTTCTACAACCAGTGTAGCCATTGCATCTGGTTTAATGTATAGACCATATTTTCCCTTTTTACCCTTCTCCCCCTTTTTGGCATCATCAAGGGTTTCAACAAAAATGATTGAAGGAGGAGCAGTGCCAGTGGTTTGAAGCAAATGAGCTTTTATAGCTTTAATATCTGCTTGGGTATCTTTGTACCTAGCTTCCATGACATTTCTAACCATTTGAAGCTGAACTTCATGTTGTTGATCTGCATACTATCTTTGTTTGTGAAGCAAAGATTGAAACAGATGCCATAGCTCAGCAGGGGATGGAGCAGATGTTGCAGCAGTGGGTGTAGCCTTTTGAGCTTGTAACAACTGTTGCAGCATAGATTTGATTTCTGCAATAGATGTGTCAAGTTGATCAACCCTCTCCGTCAATTCCTTGTATTTTAAACCTTCACCCAAGTTAATGGGATCATCTGATTTCCCACCAGCAGTGGTTGTATCAGCAGTTGACTTAGGAAAAGTTTCCCAAACGTCATCCACGGATGCCCCTTGTTCTCGGTACTGGGGACTTCTTTCTTCAATAGAGGTTACCATTTTAAGGTTACCAGTGTATAAAGGATACACACCAGTAGACACTATGGTTCCCAAAGAAGAAATTGCCTTCAAGGGAGTCTCACTAATGAAACTACTATCCAGGTGTAAACCAGTGGGTTCAACACCTGTAGTAGCTTCTCCACTTGAACTACTGACAGGAATTACTTGCAATTCCTGCAGTGTAGCCTCCTCAACTGTTGGTGGGTTAGCAATGATAGAGACACCAGACTCAGTCAATTGTTGTGGTATATTCTCATTGATAGGTGATTGAGAAGAACTGATTTGTGTCTAGGCTATATCAAGTGCATCCAACAGAGGCATCAATGATGGTGGAAGTTGTTCAGTTAGGATATGGGTAGAAAGAGAATTTTCCCCAGGAGCTGGGCTGTCAGAGATAGATTGAAGTGAATCCATTGCTTCATAATGTGGTGTCCCTATGGATACAACCTGATCCTTTTGAGAGGATGCAGGAGGAGTTTTAGGCTCAGCTTGAGATATTTCTTCCATCTGATGTGAGGAAGTACCAGCAGTGGTTTCAGGTGACTTTTGTGTTGTCACAGGTGTTACCTCTGGGATCTCATCTTCCAGAGTTACCTTTTTGGTTGGGGGGCTAATGGGATTTTTTCTTGGTTGTCTTTTTGGTGGGTGGGTTTCACAGCAGTGGTGGTGCTACTGTGATTACCAAGAGCAGTGGGCTCAACAGCAGGGGCCTGAGGAACAGTTGTTGCTACTAAATTCTGCTCAGGTGCCTCTGTTTGTGTTTTTGAAGGTTTTGACAGCTTTGTGAATGTTTCAGAAGTTAGGCTGTTTATTTGAAATGGATTTCCTTGGATAAGCACATGTGCATTATCCTTTGAAAATTTCTTTTGTAGATAAAAACTAAAAAATCTTGGAAATAATAAAAATGATTTTTTATTGACATTTTTGACCATATCATTAAAAATCTCCTACGAATAGTTAAACTCAACTCCAGCCATTATAGCATAGCCCAGGTATTGGATTTTCAATGGGATCTCATTAAAAGTTGTGGTTTTATTTGACACACACATGAGGAGGGTATGAAATAAAAATCTCATGGCAGGTGGAAAACTGCCCTTTTGCAAAGTATCTTTTTTATTTCGTCCTCATACCCTCTCTCAAGGAAATCAGTTTGATAATCAACTTTTGGGAAAGAATCTTTACCTGTGAGATCGTTCATTTCAAAAACCTCTGAAATGGTTTGAGGTGTGATGGTAACCGGAATTCCCCTTATTGATGAAGTAATAACGAAAGGCTTTTTGTCCTTAGCTTCAAGATTTGCATTTTTCCAGAACTCTCGTTGGGTATCCAGGTAGATGGGTGCATTACATGTCAACAAAGTTTTGTACTTTGAAGACGAGAGTGCATCAATTACATAGTGAAAGGTTGTGTTTTGACTTGGTTTCTCAAGTATATACAGGTAGTTATGAGAAGTTTTGAATGGGAGAGCCATGGTGAATCGAAGGTGGTTTAGAATGAATGAAGTAGATGAGTGAATTGAGGGAATTTGATGGTAACTGCTTTTGAAAGGAATTTTGAATTCGATTTGATAGTGAAAACCTTGTTTGGGGTTTTGATCAGGGTTTTATAAGGGTAAAAAGTGAATGCTGATGTGGCAGCGGTTACAAAGATCTGACGGCTAAGTACTGACCACGTGACAATCTCCGATGAATAATTGTTAGGCCCTATAGGTTTATGGATTAGTAGATTAATTGCATAATGGATCAAGTTCTAGAAGTGGGGGTATTAGAGTGGGCTTTGGGGGAATTATGGGCCTAGGGTTTTGGGGGAAACCCCTTACTATAAATAGAAGTTAGAAATTAGGAGCATGGTTGGTTGGTTGATTTGTTTTTGAAACTTGTATTAGACAAAAGGCTTTGTATGCAAGTTTAAGCATTCAATTCAACAAATCTTCAAATCTTCATCTTTATTGTTCTTTGATTTCTTGAAGATCATCAAGTTTGGATTCCGCCCATCCTTGTTGATCGTTTGATATCGTTGTTTGATCCGGATTTTCGGGACTTACAATAATGGAGAACAGTTGTTTAGGAAACCACTGATGATCAATATCAGTGGTTTACAGTGGTGAAAATGAAAACAGTGGGTGAATTTTAACTATACAGTGGATAGCCAGCAATGATTGAAACACTGATTCTGGTCAGTCAGTGGTCAACATGAACAATGTAGAAACAGAGGTTGTTTTTCAGCAGTGGATAACTTTTAACAATCAGATGTTTGACCCAACACAGTGGTTGTAACAGACTTTTAAGGATTAATAAAAACTATCATTTTTAACTATTTTCAAAAGTGTTAAAATATTAGAAGACTTAAACAGATATTTGAGCTTATAAAGATGTTTCGCCTTATATATCAGTTGTTTGGACTTAAACAGATGTTTGACCTTAAACAGATGTTTGGCCACAAACAGATGTTTGGCCATAAATAAATGTTTGACCTTAAACAGATGTTTGCCCATAAACAGATATTTGATAGGCATCATCAGTGATTAGGTACATCAGTGCTTGCCTTTAACAGGGCTTTGACTTCAACAGTAGATTGGCCACATCAGTCTTTATGTCCATTAGTCTTTATAACAAGCAGTGGTTAGTTATAACAGTTCTTAGCATGATCAGCTGTTATAACCACTCCATAACCCATAGAGAGGAAACAAGTGTTGGTTTACATGGTAAATGAATAGGTTAACTGTAATTATGATAATCTGCTTTTGTTCTTTGAACTTCAAAAATTTGTCCCTTGGGTTTCTTGGTATTTAATTTTACGATTTTCCCATAAAAGTTGGGGTTTGAAAAGGTTTTTGCATTTAAAGACTGCTGTTTGAAATATACATTAATATGTTTATATTAAATCTACACGTTTGGATTGATTAAGTATATAAACTCATAGCCACTCCACCTGTTTTTCATCACAATTTCTACGAAGATATCATACTTTCAGCAAAGTCGAGTAATATAGTTTATTGAAATGGTGTCATTCACTTCGACGCTTTTGATCAATATGTGTGTTGTGTGATTGTTTGCCTTAAATACTATCTTGTGATATTAATAATTAGCAAATGTTTAAAATTCAGATGGACAACGAAGTGAACCAGGAAAACCAGAGTAACAATAACCCAGATAACGATAACGATAACCCGAACAACAATAATAATGAAAACCAAGTGGATAACAGTGTCATCCAACAAATAGTGGCACAAGGGATAATAGATGCGATGCCATATATTATCAAAACGGTTAAGGAAGCAGATAATAAAAGTAACCGTGATAGTAAATGACCCACTGAACCTTAACACAGCGTAAACAATGGACCCATACTTCAAGTGCCCATTCCCAAAAGAAGAAGAACCATGTCTTATGGTTGTTCTTATAAAGAATTCTGGTCTTGTAGACCAATGGAATTCTCGGGCAATGAAGGGGCTGTTGCAGCTGTACGCTGGAGAGAAAAGACTGAAGCAGTCTTAAAAATAAGCAAGTGTGCGGAAGAGGATAAGATAATGTTTGCCTCCAATCTGTTTAAGAATTTAGCACTAGAATGGTGGAACACTATCCTCTAGTCTAGGGGAAGTGATAGAATTTACAATATGGAATGGGAGGAATTTAAAAATATGGTAGAAAGGAAATTCTGCCCTCCCAATGAAAAAGAACAGATAGCAAATAAGTTCCTAAACATTAGGATGACTGGAGTAGATAGTAAGAGTTACACTACGTTATTCTTCTAGTACGCTAGAATAGTACCAACCCTTGCATCACCTGAACCAGTATTTATCTCCCGTTACATCTGGGGATTAATCAGTGAGATAAGGCATGTAGTCAAGGCAGCTAGACCTCAAACCATAGAAGAAGCTGTAGAACTAGCAAACACCTTGACTGATGAGTTAGAAGGTACACAAGAAGAAAACCAGAGGACGAACCTAGCTCAGAAACTTACCCAAGAATTTCGTTTTGGAAATTCCAATCGTGGGAAAAATGTAGGTTCTACTTCTGCACTCTACTGCAAGTATTGCAAAAGGAAGCATTCTGGAAGATGCTCTATATATTGCAATTTTTGCAAAATATCTGGACACAAAGAGGAAGACTGCAGGAAGAAGCCTAACAACAGGATATGCTACAACTGTGGAGAACAAGGTCATATCAAGCCAAACTATCCAAAACTAGCTCCAGCCATGAACAACAAGACTACTAAAAATGCTAGAGCATTTGTTTTGACTGCAGAATTAGCAAAGATGATTCCGGACGTGATTGCTGGTACGTTTATAGTTAACGATGTTTTTGCTAAAGTATTATTTGACTCTGGTGCAAACCAAAGTTTTATTAATACTTCATTTTGCAAACTTCTCAATCAACCATTAACTAAACTCCCACAAGAAGACAAATCCCTGTTAAAGACAAGCACTTATGTACCTAAGGCCTTATCAACCAAAGGAAAACCATTGCTCAGTAACAGCAGTGGTTCAGCATCTACAGCGGATTCAACATCAGGTGTTTGGTTAATTTTTGGTCATGTTTCCTGTTCTGTTTTGATGTTCACTTATCTAATTTTCATTTTATTTTTAGGCTTCTATACGATTTTGAGGTCGATTTATTGGTCACTTGCTATATATGATTTTGAGGTCGATTTATTGGTCACTTGCTATATATGATTTTGAGGTCGATTTATTGGTCATTTTATTTTTAGGCTTCTATATGATTTTTAGGCTTCTAATTTTCATTTTATTTTTAGGCTTCTATATGATCTCGAGACAAACCCTAGACAAACCCAAAGGTGAACCACTGCCCAACAACAACAGTAGTTCAGCATGAACATTAGATATTCTACCTTTGTTTATGTTAACAGTGTTTATATGTAACAGTATTTATCACATCAGTGTTTTATACTCTGTTAGATTGATAGCTGTCATATCACTTCAATGTTTATATGTAACAGTATTTATCTCATTACCTCAGTGGTTTGATCTGTACTATAAATAGAACAGTGGTTTGATCTTTATGGGCAACCACTGTTTTGGTTCAAACATCAGATTGTTAAATGTTATCCACTGCTGTAAGACAACCTCTGTTTCTTCATTCTTCATGTTGACCAGTGACTGACCAAACATCAGTGTATCAATCACTGTTGGCTATCCACTGATAGTTAAAAAATAGCCACTGCTCACATTTTTATTGTTGATATCCACTGATATTGTTGACCATCAGTGGTTTTCCTAAAAAATATCCACTGCTCACATTTTTATTGTTGATGTGGTTAATTAATTATAGAATGAAATTTTCAAATAAAAAGTAGAATTAAAATGAAATTACCATTTTACCTAATCGTTACATTCCAATGAGATAAGAGTTCCTCCAACACTGTTTTGGTGATAAAAATTAAAGTTAAAATAAAAAATAAAAAAAACCTGTTGATGACGTTTTGTTGCATATCAAATCAGTAATTAATGTTAATTTCTTGAGCTTTGGACATTGAAAATATGCAAAATGGGAATTTCAAATTGACGGTTATTTTCTCTTAATTAAAGTTAAAATAAAAATTAGAAAAGTGAGTTTTGTTTTCCGGAATATTTTCTCTTATGTGCCTGTGTCTTTTTGATGGCCAAATAAATTGTCTCACATATATAGCTAGTACAGATGCAACCTTTGTAATGATACCGATACCGACCATCGAAAGATTAACATGGACCATTGTGACACCCTAGGCAAATCCCACATTGGCCGTGGCCAGGAGAGATTCTTGTTCCATAAGACATTCCCTGCCTCTTAAATCACCAATGCGTTTTGGGCTTAATGTTAGTGGATGAGAGGAGGACTCCACAGTTAAGCGTGCTCAGGTGGGAGTAGTACTAGGATGGGTGACCTCCTGGGAAGTCTCCACCGGGGCAACTAAAAAAATTTGTGAGTTCCTAGATGGCAATCCATCGAGGGCAAAGCAGACAATATTGGCGGTGCGAGGGGTCGGGATGTTACAAATAGTATCAGAGAGCAACTCTTGAGCCATTCGGGATGGTGGGGCAAACCTCATCGAGGACGATGAGTCCCTAAGGGGGGGGGTGATTGTAATGATACCGATTACCGAAAGATTAACATGGACCATTGTGACACCCTAGGCAAATCCCACATTTGTCGTGGTCAGGAGAGATTCTTGGTTCATAAGACATTCCCGCCTCTTAAATCACCAACGCATTTTGGGCTTAATATTAGTGGATGATAGGAGAACTCCGTAGTTAAGCGTGCTCAGGTGGGAGTAGTACTAGGATGGGTGACCTCCTGGGAAGTCTCCACAGAGGCAACCTAAAACAAATTCGTGAGTTCCTAGATGGGTAACCCATCAGGGGCAAATCAGACAATATTGGCGGTGCGAGGGGCCGGGATGTTACAACCTTATAAAAATTTCCCTTAAGCTCACTCTGATAAATAACCATTAATAAAGGCACATTGGATTTAATAATCCCAGCTTTCTCAATTTGACACGATAATAATCCGAACTGGTCCACTTTTGGCCGATAAATAGTCTGCGTTAAATATAGCTTAACGGAATTAAGTTTTTTTTTCGGAATTACAAACTGATTTTGATTAGAACGAGTATACGAATTGATTGATGTAAAATTTACCTCGAAAAACGGTGCTTCAATTCAGGTGTTTAAATTTACAATTAACAAAAATCAAGCCGTTTGAAGCATCGTTTCGAGCTAAGTTTTGCATAAATCGACTCGTATCCTCGTTCTGATCAAAATCCATAAAAATCAGTTTGTAATTTGGAAAAAAACTTAACTCCGTTAAGCTATTTTTAACGGCGGACTATTATCGGCCAAAAATGGACCAGTTCGGATTATTATCGGCCAATAACTGAGTTGGGATTATTATCGGCCAAATTGAGAAAGCTGAGATTATTTAAACCCAATTTTCCATTAATTAATTACACATGCGTACATACCTACTTACATACATGTACGTAGATGTGTGTATATATATGTATGTAATAACAAAGATACATATATAATTATAAAAGGTTATATATCATCTTGTTCATTATGTTGAAGAAGTAACCACTTGACATGGTGATGCTAAGGTTGTGTTCATAAGTTTATTAAAAAATCATATTCATGATTTGAATCCACTTGTGGCCAATTCAAACGGTTTTATTGAGAAATCGTTCAAGAGAGATGATATTCAACTTGATTGACAAAAGTGAAAGAATCAAGAGGTTTCAATTAAGAATATTAAATTCCCTATATTAATAGAGTAAAAACTGATTGAAAATTCGTTCAAGAGATATGGTATTCAACTTGATTGACAAAAGTGAGATGATCAAAAAGTTTCAATTAAAATATTAAATTACCTATAAGGCTAAATGGTGTGGGGATGTGCCTAGTGCCAATAATCACTATACCGACCCACACAATAGCTCGGAGCAATTAAAAGGGAGCGCTATAGTGGGTTTCGTGAGTTGGTTGGCAAGTGCCAATGCTTGTTTGTGTTTAAATATTTTGTTTTTGCCCGTTGGTGAACGGTATAATTTTAAAGAAAGGATTTCTTAATTAAATTTAATTATTAACATTACATATTTACTTGTATAAACCAATCTTTTAAACCATTACCGTATTATAAAAACCTCTCAAATCTCTAGCAAAAAAAAAAAAAAAAAAAAACTCTCTAATCATCATGTTCCCAACAACAACATCAATGCGTTTAGTCCAAATCACCCGGTTATGCTCAACGTCAACCATTTGACCGAGTTTTATGTTTTACTCGCAAATGGGCAAACGGGTGAGGTCGAGTACCATCCAATCATGCCTATGCTACCATTCCCGCAAATGTCGATACCAGATTTTATGTTTTACTCGCAATGGCAACCTCGACGCAAAATTCTCCACAATCCGCGTGGCCGCCACAATTTTCACAATCAATCCCGGGAACTCAAAGTGTTTCGGAAATCCAACCCCAAACACAACCGACCTCCTCCAAGACGCGTAGGCATCAGAAGAAGGATCCCAAACAAAAACGTACGCTCAAGGTAATCGAGAGGTGGACACCCACCAAAGAATTTGCTTTGTCAATGTGTGGCTCAATGTTTTTGAACCCAATTGTTGGTAATATTTTTTTAAAGTTAAATAAATTTATATATTTAGTTTATCACGCATATAATATTTTTTATTTAGTGGTTAGATAATATGTATATGTTTTTGTGTATAATATATTTTTTGTCAATTAACTTAATTATATTATTTACTAGGAAGTGATCAAGAAGGGGTTGTTTTTTGGAGGCGTATTCGTGAGAAATTTTTCCAAAAAATGGGCCTTGGTGAATACCATACAAATGTTTTGTTCTCAGGCAAGTGGACAACTATGAGAACAAATATCTCCAACTTCAATAGCATTTACAATAACATGACGAGCAATCGTCCACGACAAAGTGGTGCAAGCGATATGGGCGTCATGAGCACGATCGATAGTGAGTTTAGGCTTCAATAGGGATGCGGGTTTACAATAACACCTTCTTGGGAACCTCTTTACCAATCTCCAAAATGGCATCTTGTACCATCATTTAACCAAAATGCCGTCGGGCAAGTGTTTAAACACTCGAAATCAACCTCTACCACATTGGACTCTCAAGATGCGTTGGACGCTCGTTCGACTTTAAACCTAAACGACCCCAATGACGACTTTGAGTTTGAAGAGCCACAAGAGTTGGCACGCCCACCAAGGAGAGATAAAAGCAAAGCCGCTAGAAGAAAGCTCCGATCAACCTCAACTAATCTCTCGGTTCCATCCACTAATCCCTCGGGCCTATCCAATAATCCCTTGGGTAGATCAATATTGGATGAGTTGGAAGAACAATCTATCATTTAGTCACGCTCAAGGAAGAAGAGAATGAATACCTTAAGGAAAAACAAATGGAAAATATTTAAAGTTTCTTGAGAAAGACTTTTCGCATTGCTCGCCAAGGAACTAAGCAATTTTCGAAGCTAAGAATGAGCAAATTCGAGCAAAATAATTAAACTAGGAGTTTTTTTATTAATTGTTTTAGTACTTTATTTTCATTTATGTTTTGTATTTTTTTTTTCTAGTTTAATGGTTATTTTTTTTAAATGCCTTAGTTGGTTTTTTTTTTAAATAAGGTTATTTTAATTTTAACTTATTATGTTTATAAATTATCTATCCATACAAAAACCAACTTAAGACACAACTGTTTATCAAAGGGTTACCACCGTTCCAACATACTACACATGGAAATTAACCGACACAAACTAACCGACGCACCATTACAACATACTACACACGGAAACTGAAGTATCATGTCATTTTTTTATAAGCACCCCTTCACCAAAGTTTGCAACGCAACCCTTCACCAAAATCCCCAAAGTTATAAATACTGGATGATGAATTGAGTAATCTATTCTTCATTTTGCAAAGTGACGGTTATCACATACGAGACTGTTTGATAATGCCCACTGTGGTTTCAATTTCTACCTTCAAAACTGACGCCATCATAAACCATTAAATTTGATTGCTGTTGTGTCTGTTCGATCTGTCGAATCCTGCTTCCGGCTACCGGTGATACAATCCTGATTCTTTTATCTTTTTGTTGATGTTTGTTATTTTTAAAAGGTCGGCGACAGCCAGGGGTTAGGGATCAAGCTGGCGGTGGCGGCGAGGATGAACCGAAAGAGATAGAGATGGTAGTTTCTCAACCAATACTATGAACACTGCCGGTTTTAAGAGATAGAGATGGTGGCTTTGTTCTACAGGAGAGAGGAGAAATTTTTCATCACTGTTACCATAATAAGAATTATATGTTCCATTGATTTGAAACAAAAACACTAAAGATTATCGGTTTATTGATTGGATGGTGATGATGTGGTGACGGTGGACATGGTTCGGTGGTTGTGTTGTGGTGGCGGTGGTTCGTTGGTGGTGTAGACGTGTAGTACTAATTTCTTCGAGGCCTTTGATGCCAACTTTTGGTATGTGTGTTTAAGAAACTGAAAGTTTGAATAATGGATATGTAAGTTTATTTGGATGGTGGTATTTAGATGATACAGATTGTTTATGATGGTGGTATTTGATGGGTTGTTTGGTGCTCACCCACTGTTTTACCATGAATTTTTCACCCACTTTTTACCATTCTCCCTAATATTATTATTTACATACAACTAGGGTTGTAATCCCTGTATGATTTACTCCTGTGTTGTTCTTGACTCATTGATGGGTTGATGTCAGTTACTTTGTGCACTGGTGGTAAAACGGTTTCGGGTTGAAACAGGTCACATGTGTCATGGTGTGATACCGACTCATTTGGTTAAACTAGGGATGCGCAAAATGGACCCGGTACCGGTACCGAATTTACCGAACCGATTCGGTACTGACTTTTGACATTTTCGGTACCGATTCGGTACCGACTTTTGACATTTTCGGTACTGGTCCGGTACCGGTTCGGTACCGGTATTTACCGGTTTTTACCCTCAAATACCGGTACCGAACCGTACCGAACCGGGTATATTCGGTACCGGTACCCACTTTTGAGGATTTTCGGTACCGGTTCTTTCGGTACCGGTACCCACTTTTGAGGATTTTCGGTACCGGTTCTTTCGGTACCGGTATTTACCGGTTTTTACCCTCAAATACCGGTACCGAACCGGTACCGGTACCGAACCGGGTATATTCGGTACCAGTACCCACTTTTGAGGATTTTCGGTACCGGTACCGGTTCGGTACCGGACGGTACCGAGCTCATCCCTAGGTTAAACACTTTCTCATCTTGATGGCATGTATGTTTATATAAACGAGGAAAACTTCAGTGTTAAAAACCTAAAAGTTAAAAGATATACTAGCGCAACTATGCGATATCTTTTGATATATATAATAATGCCAGAAAATAGATAATATATTACCATTCTCTTATACATATATTTTACCATTCCCCAAAACAAGTGACATATTTCTATATATTTATGCTTAGCTTCGGGGTCTCTCTTAAAGCAACATTTCTATCCTCATCGATAGGGGTAAGGTTTGCCTACATCCCACCCTCCCCAGACATGCCATTAGCTTTCCTAATTGCGGGATTTATTGGGTATGATTGTTATTGTTATTGTATGTTTCATTGACAAACTTTAATAGTCTTTAAAACATGAGAGACAGATTAAGATAACCAACATCGACATTCATCTTTATACTTCTTGATCAATGTCAATCCTTTGAGGCATTTGGGTTTTTTGTGCTGTAGTAAATGCCCGTTGCATAACGAACCAATATTATTGTTTCGACTTAGTCATTCTTTTTATAAAAAAAAGTTTTACGTAACAGTCCACAACACGCGTCTGTGATTCAATGTTTTAACGTTTATTTTTTCTTTGGAATTAACTATCCCGCCGCAACGCGCGGGTTCACGTCCACTCGTTAAAAACAAAAATCAAATTAAAAAAATAATTGAGTAATGATGACATGGGCTTTATAGAGCTTTATGCTACTGCAAACCAGTTAACAATGGAGTCCCCTGTCTAGTTGGCGCCGATGTGACTCTTATGTGGCACGGTAAATCCCTCAGAACCTTTATCAAACACCATTTAGCTAATGCTAGAGTAAAGCCATACTAAAATAACCTTTAAACAATATGTGTGCCACACATCTTATGATGTACAATAAAAAAAAACCGTGTACCATAACATCTGTTAATCTAAATACAGTAAAACTATACTATAATAACCTTTAAACTATATGCGTGCTGCATATCTTATTATGTACAATAAAAAAAGCTCTGTGTACCATGATATGTGTTAATCTATTAAGGATCCCAGGGTTATCACAGTCTTTTTTATTATGCATTATGTGTAGCGTAGGGGTGTTCAAAACTGGATATCCGAAATTTTCAGATAAGTTGGTTTCACTATCCGAATCTGTATTCGAAATTTCGGATATTCGATCAGATAGTGATTCAGATATCCAAATATGCAATTTTTTATTTATATATTTTTATTTATTTGAAACCGGATATTTCGGATATTTTCGGATATTTTTCCAGATACTTGGAATATCCGATAAAAAATAAAAAATAAATTTATAAATTTCCGTATTCGAAAAATTTTAAATCACTACCCGAATTCGAATTCAAAAATTCAAATATGGGATTTTTCAGATTAAGATATTTTTCAACACCCTAATGACGTTTTAGCATTGAGGCCATTCATATACGTTAGCTTTTTTATTTGGTTTTGATTTTTTATTTATACACTCATAGATGATTTGGGTTTGATGAGATTTTTTTATTTTTTTTAATAATGATTTATTTTTTATTGTATTGAACAATGAACGGGATCATGACATCAAGAATCGAGTTCACGATTTCTAAATCTAATTTATTTAGTGATATTTGTATGTGTTTTTGTTTTGTTTTTTCTTGTTTTTGTTTTTAGTTATTATGTGAAAGGTAGAGTCCAAAATTGACATGCGGGTAAGACTTTATGTAGATAGGGGCAGCCTGCGACTTTACTGACTCTTGAGTGTGACAAGTTTTATATATTCTATTTTACTAGGTTATAACCCTATCTATTACACAAGTTAAGGCCGTGGGGTATGGGGCGGGGGTTTTGGCGTGGGTTGGGGTAAAACGTCTAAGGCACCACCCCGGGTGGGCTTGGGTTGGGGTGTGGCCCCTTGGGGCTTGGCTTTCAAGCCGGGCGTGGGGCGGGGGAGCAAGGTGAGTTGGCGGATTGTGATTGGCCCATTAAAAGTAGCCGTTGGCTAGCCGTTGGGGTAGCCGTTGGGGGCTACCTTTTAAAAAAAAAAAAAAATTCCTTTATAAATACTTACCACATTTAACATTTTTTCCACACAATATCAAAACATAAAACACATTATTGCCATGAGTTCTTCAAGTTATAGTGAATCGTCATCATCGTCTGACGATGGTGCGGAAATATTTCTACAAACGATCGCGGCGGTGGTGAAAGCTATCGTGGAAGACGAAGACGATGAGTAAGAGACTCAACAACCTAAACGGAGGAGAAGGTACATCGCTCGTGAACGGCACACCGCTAACGATTTGTTGGTAAGCGATTACTTCTCAGCGGAACCTAAGTATGATGAAAAAATGTTTTGGCGTCGTTTTCGTATGACTAGAAACTTATTTTTAAGAATATCTAGAGATCTTGAGGAGAAATATGTTTGTTTCCAACAAAAACCCGATGTCACCGGGCAATTAGGATTTAGTACGTGGCAAAAGGTCACGGCCGCACTTAGGCAGTTAGCGTACGACAATAGTTCGGACATTATGGATGACTATTTAAAAATGTCTGCACGTGTAGCTAGAGAAACTCTTCACAACTTTTGTTCGTGCATTCTAGAACTTTATAGGAAAAGATATTTGAGAAAGCCCTCCTTCAGTGACATGCAACAAATATTGGAACATCACGCAGATTATCATGGGCTACCCGGGATGCTAGGTAGTTTAGATTGTATGAAATGGCCTTGGGAACTTTGTCCTACCCAATGGCAAGGTGCTCACACTAGTGGATTTCACGGGGTGCCAGCCATCATGCTTGAAGCGGTTGCGTCCCAAGATCTTTGGATATGGCATGCGTTCTTCGGTATGCCAGGTTCACATAATGATATTACCATCATAAACCACTCGCCTCTTTTCAATGATCGGGTAAATGGTATAGGACCCAAAGGAAGTTTCTTTGTAAACGGGATTGAGTACGTGTACGGGTACTACCTAGTTGATGGGATTTACCCAGAGTGGGGGGTTTTCGTAAAATCGTTCACAAGACACGGTACCACAGATCCAAAGAGATTAAAGTTTAACAGGGTCCAGATGGCTGCACGTAAAGACGTCGAGCGAGCATTCGGTGTTTTGAAGAAAAGGTGGCGAATATTGGCAATGCCTTGTCGACTATGGGACAAGGATCAGATTGGAAACGTGATGTACACATGTATCATTCTTCACAACATGATTTTGGAGGATGAAGGTAGAGCGGTGGTTACCTACTACGATGACGATGACCCCCAACAAGGTAACGTAACAGACGAAGATAAAGCGGCAAATGAATTTTTAATAAAGTCAAGGGATATATATCAGAACCTTCGAGCTGATTTGGTGGAACATGTTTCAACGATTCCTGGGTTCGAAACCGACGAAGACGACGAAGAATGACTATTATGTATGTTTATGTATTTAAAAAAAAATATGTATGTTTATTTTTTATTTAGTTATAAATAAAAATATATATAAAAAAATTGTTGATGTGGCTAGGCCACGCCGCCCAGCCACGCCCAACCCAAGCCCCACCATACCGCTAAAAAACTTGGCTTTGGGTTTTTAATATTTAAGATCCACGTGTCACCAAACGCCCAACCCAAGCCCCACCATACCCCATGGTCTAAATAAATGAATTTTATATAATAAATAATAAAATAGTATATCGTTAAAAACCTCTTTTATTATACGGGTTAAATAAATGTAATTTTATATATTAAATAGTAAAAAGTTATATCTATTAGAACCATATGTAGTGTACGAGTTGAATAAATATAATTTTATATACCAAATAATAAAAAAAATTATATCTTTAAAACCATATGTTTTACACGGATTGAATAAATATAATATTGTTTATCAAATAATAAAAAAGTTATATCTTGAAAAAAATAAAGTTTATTAGAGATAATTACATTAACGTAAAGAATAAGAGTAAAGTTATATATTACAAATAAAAGTAGGTGTTTGTAAAAAAGAAGTAATAATTTGTGTAAAATGAAACTAAAAAATGTAGATGATACATGACATGTTAGGTAATATAAACAATAAAGATAATATGATATAGAAAATCAAATAACTAATATCTATTATATATAATAAATTAAAGTTATTTGAGTCACGTGTTAGTAGATGAGGGCTACCTTTTTTCCCTTTTCCCGCCCAATAGTACCCTTCCCCTCTTTTATCTATCTCATCTCTCATTTATTTCATATCTCATTTAGGGCTTAACCTCTTTCTCTGTTGCTCTCCTCTATTCCGATCTTCAAAGATATTCAGATCAACGCTCCGATTAAAGGTTAGATTATCAATATGTGTCAATCTTTGTTTTTATTGCTCAATCATTTGATCTTCATGCGTTTTTACCTAGGGTTGTGCTTTGGCTAGGGTTCCGCTGGGAACTTGATGACGGAGATGATCGGAGGTTGTCGGCTCTACGGCCTGCAGTTCTCTTGGTTAATTTTTGGTCAGGTTTGCTGTTCAATTTTGATGTTCACTTATCTAATTTTTATTTTATTTTTAGACTTCTATATGATTTTGAGGTCGATTGAATGGTTATGCTGTAATGGATTTGAGGTTTATGGTTAGTTATAAATATATTTTTTTCATTTTTCCATCTTGAGTTTTAGGTTATGGTTTGTTTTATTTTATTTTATTTTATTTTTTGAGCTTCTATATGATTTTGAGGTCGATTGATTGGTGACTTGCTATTGTTGTTTGCTGTTGTTTGTTAATTAGGCTGCTGACATCACCAACCGACTCCAACGAGATCGAAAGGTTGTAGGACTATGACGACCAACTCAAAGATTCGAAGGACAAATATCAGGTGTTTGGTTAATTTTTGGTCAGGTTTCCTGTTCAGTTTTGATGTTCACTTATCTAATTTTCATTTTATTTTTAGGTTTCTATATGATTTTGAGGTTGTTTGATTGGTCACTTGCTATTGTTGTTTGCTGTTGTTTGCTATTGTTGTCAAGTAAGGTAAAAATGGCCATTCTAATTACCTGAATATTGCGTATGATATCCTTTTAATTTTAATCGCTCAACAAGTTTTTTGGTTTGTTTCTTTGTTCTTTGTTTATTTGTTAGATGTACACATTCTACAGAATGCAGTTAAGGGCCGCACATAAATTAGATAATTGTTATTCTTTTGCTAATTGTTAATACACTTTGTAGTCAGTTCTTCTTCTTCTTCGTTATTTCATATAATATAATGATTTTTTATACAACTACCTGATTTCATGTTTCATTATGATTTGTATGCTTTTAGGGTTTGATTTTATATTGGTAATCAAATTAATGGTGAGTACTCAACAATATTAGATGGTTGAATTAGTTTTATTTTGGGTATTTTTGAATGATTTCATCCATTTCTTTAGATAGTTCATGATTGAAGATGCAGTTGAAGTTATCTTTTGAGTGAAATGAATGTTGATTTATCAGAAGATGCAGTTGAAGGTATCTTAACTGGGCTAGCTCAGTTGGCCACCGACACCCGCTTTAAACCAACTCTAGGATCCTTGAGGTCTCGGGTTCGAAACCTGGCAACCCCAGGCTCTTCGAACCCCTAGTGTTGGCAGGGTATTCGCCGCCAGGCAGCGTTGTCGGGTCGCTAGCCTGGGAAGGGGAATCTCTTCCGCGGTCGGGGGTACCGTGCATCTACCCTTTTTTTTTAAATATGGTAATAATTGCATTACATCCCTGTTGAAAAACAGAATCGATAAATTTAGGGAAAATGAGGTTGAAAGATAATAACCCAAAAGTGGAGATGTCATTCTACAGCTTCGATATATTCAACGGTATTCTCAAATAATGCTTCCTAGATGCTTCCAATGAAGTAGCACTTTGGACATCTGTCGTCTTCAAACATCTATTATCTATTATCTATTATATATATTAAATGAAAGTTATTTGGTCCACGTGGACCAAATAACTTTCATTTATTATATATAATAGATAGAATAGATAATAGATAATAGATAATAGATGTTTAAAGAACAACAAATGTCCAAAGTGCTGCTTCTTTGGAAGCATCTAGGAACCATTATTTGAGAATACCCTTGAATTTATGGAAGCTGTAGAATGAGATCCTCCACTTTTGGGTTATCATCTTTCAACCCCATTTTCCTTAAATTTATCGATTCTGTTTTTCAACAGGGATGTAATGCAATGATTCCTCTCAATTAAATAGACCGACTTTTGCTTCCCCTCAAATGGTTATGGAGTGGTTATAACATCTGATCATGCTAAGGACTGTTATAACTAACCACTACTCATTATATAGATTGATGGACTTAAAAACTGATGAGGCCTATCCACTGTTGAAGACAAATCCCTGTTAAAGACAAGCACTTATGTACCTAAGGCCTTATCAACCAAAGGAAAACCACTGCTCAGTAACAGCAGTGGTTCAGCATCTACAGCGGATTCAACATCAGGTGTTTGGTTAATTTTTGGTCATGTTTCCTGTTCAGTTTTGATGTTCACTTATCTAATTTTCATTTTATTTTTAGGCTTCTATATGATTTTGAGGTCGATTTATTGGTCATTTTATTTTTAGGCTTCTATATGATTTTTAGGCTTCTAATTTTCATTTTATTTTTAGGCTTCTATATGATCTCGAGACAAACCCTAGACAAACCCAAAGGTGAACCACTACCCAACAAAAACAGTAGTTCAGCATGAACAGTAGATATTCTACCTTTGTTTATGTTAACAGTGTTTATATGTAACAGTATTTATCACATCAGTGTTTTATACTCTGTTAGATTGTTAGCTGTCATATCACTTCAGTGTTTATATGTAACAGTATTTATCTCATTACCTCAGTGGTTTGATCTGTACTATAAATAGAAAAGTGGTTTGATCTTTATGGGCAACCACTGTTTTGGTTCAAACATCGGATTGTTAAATGTTATCCACTGCTGTAAGACAACCTCTGTTTCTTCATTTTCTTCATGTTGACCAGTGACTGACCAAACATTAGTGTATCAATCACTGTTGGCTATCCACTGATAGTTAAAAAATAGCTACTGCTCACATTTTTATTGTTGACATCCACTGATATTGTTGACCATCAGTGGTTTTCCTAAAAAATATCCGCTGCTCACATTTTTATTGTTGATGTGGTTAATTAATTATAGAATGAAATTTTCAAATAAAAAGTAGAATTACAATGAAATTACCATTTTACCTAATCGTTACATTCCAATGAGATAAGAGTTCCTCCAACATTGTTTTGGTGATAAAAATTAAAGTTAAAATAAAAAATAAGAAAACATGTTGATGGCGTTTTGTTGCATATCAAATCAGTAATTAATGCTAATTTCTTGAGCTTTGGACATTGAAAATGTGCAAAATGGGAATTTCAAATTAACGGTTATTTTCTCTTAATTAAAGTTAAAATAAAAATTAGAAAAGTCATGATGACAATTGCTTTCAAATCAAATCAATAATTACTGATAATATCAATAACTTTTGAAATTCAAAATATGGAAAATGGTAATTTAAAATTGACGTTCTCTCTCTCTTTTTTTTTCCTACAAACGCAACATAGATTCATAAGATTAAAATTTATTCATTTATTCATGACATTAAAAGTCCAAGTATTACATAACATACTGAACAAGTAAACTTTTAAATCTAACAATAACCGTAAGAATTAAGAAAGGATAGCTTCAACTCCATCGATTGTTGAACCTCTCGATGTATGTCCTTCAGCATTGCCATGAACTCCACGTCTCTATCACCGCACTCTATATTACTGACAACACAAAGCTCACGAACGGAAGTTGAAGGCATCCGCATAAGATCTCTGGAAACCTGCTGTCTTGTGAACAGGCCAATTTGCAATCCATCAAAACATATCTTCAGCTCTTGAAGAGTAGCCCTATCTTGATACACATGTTCCTCGATTTGCCTGACAAAACACTGCTTTAAATCATCTGATTTTACAGAAGTGAATGACGCCATTTCAATAAACTATATTACTAGACTTTGCTGAAAGTATGATATCTTCGTAGAAATTGTGATGAAAAACAGGTGGAGTGGCTATAAGTTTATATACTTAGTCAATCCAAACGTGTAGATTTAATATAAACATATTAATATATATTTCAAAACAACAGTCTTCAAATACAAAAACCTTTTCAAACCCCAACTTTTATGGGAAAATCGTAAAATTAAATACCAAGAAACCCAAGGGACAAAATTTCGAAGTTCAAAGAAAAAAAGCAAATTATCATAATTACAGTTAACCTCTTCATTTACCATGTAAACCGACACTTGTTTCCTCTCTATGGGTTATGGAGTGGTTATAACAGCTGATCATGCTAAGAACTGTTATAACTAACCACTGCTTGTTATAAAGACTAATGGACATAAAGACTGATGAGGCCTATCTACTGTTGAAGTCAAAGCCCTGTTAAAGACAAGCACTGATGTACCTAATCACTGATGATGCTTATCCAATATCTGTTTATGGGCAAACATCTGTTTAAGGTCAAACATTTGTTTAAGGCCAAACATCTGTTTATGGCCAAACATCTGTTTATGGCCAAACATCTGTTTAAGGTCAAACATCTGTTTAAGTCCAAACAACTGATATATAAGGCGAAACATCTTTATAAGCTCCAATATCTGTTTAAGTCTTCTAATATTTTAACACTTTTGAAAATAGTTAAAAATTATAGTTTTCATTAATCCTTAAAAGTCTGTTACAACCACTATGTTGATTCAAACATCTGATTGTTAAAAGTTATCCACTGCTGAAAAACAACCTCTGTTTCTACATTGTTCATGTTGACCACTGACTGACCAGAATCAGCGTTTCAATCATTGCTGGCTATCCACTGATAGTTAAAATTCACCCACTGTTTTCATTTTCACCACTGTAAACCACTGATATTGATCGGAGATTGTCACGTGGTCATTTTCCTAAACAACTGTTCTCCATTATTCATCGGAGATTGTCACGTGGTCAGTACTTAGCCGTCAGATCTTTGTAACCGCTGCCACATCAGCATTCACTTTTTACCCTTATAAAACCCTGATCAAAACCCCAAACAGGGTTTTCACTGTCGAATCGAATTCAAAATTCCTTTCAAAAGCAGTTACCATAAAATTCCCTCAATTCACTCATTTACTTCATTCGTTCTAAACCACCTTCGATTCACCATGGCTCTCCCATTCAAAACTTCTCATAACTACCTGTGTATACTTGAGAAACCAAGTCAAAACACAACCTTTCACTCTGTAATTGATGCACTCTCGTCTTCAAAGTACAAAACTTTGTTGACATGTAATGCACCCATCTACCTGGATACCCAACGAGAGTTCTGGAAAAATGCAAATCTTGAAGCTAAGGACAAAAAGCCTTTCGTTATTACTTCATCAATAAGGGGAATTCCGGTTACCATCACACCTCAAACCATTTCAGAGGTTTTTGAAATGAACGATCTCACAGGTAAAGATTCTTTCCCAAAAGTTGATTATCAAACTGATATCCTTGAGAGAGGGTATGAGGACGAAATGAAAAAAGATACTTTGCAAAAGGGCAGTTTTCCACCTGCCATGAGATTTTTATTTCATACCCTCCTCATGTGTGTGTCAAATAAAACCACAGCTTTTAATGAGATCCCATTGAAAATCCAATACCTGGGCTATGCTATAATGGCTGGAGTTGAGTTTAACTATTCGCAAGAGATTTTTAATGATATGGTCAAAAATGTCAATAAAAAATCATTTTTATTATTTCCAGGATTTTAAGTTTTTATCTACAAAAGAAATTTTCAAAGGATAATGCACATGTGCTTATCCAAGGAAATCCATTTCAAATAAACAGCCTAACTTCTGAAACATTCACAAGGCTGTCAAAACCTTCAAAAACACAAACAGTGGCACCTGAGCAGAATTTAGTAGCAACAATTGCTCCTCAGGCCCCTGCTGTTGAGCCCACTACTCTTGGTGATCATAGTAGCACCACCACTGCTGTGAAAGCCACCAAAAAGATAACCAAGAAAAAAATCCCAAAAGCCCCCCCAAACCCACCAAAAACGTAACTCTGGAAGATGAGATCCCAGAGGTAACACCTGTGACAACACAAAAGTCACCTGAAACCACTGCTGCTACTTCCTCACAGCAGATGGAATAAATATCTCAAGCTGAGCCTAAAACTCCTCCTGCATCCTCTCAAAAGGATCAGGTTGTATCCATAGGGATACCACATTATGAAGCAATGGATTCATTTCAATCTATCTTCGACAGCCCAACTCCCGGGGCAAATTCTCTTTCTACCCATATCCTCACTGAACAACTTCCACCATCAATGATGCCTCTGTTGGATGCACTTGATATAGCCCAGACACAAATCAGTTTTTCTCAATCACCTGTCAATGAGAATAAACCACAACAATTGACTGAGTCTGGTGTCTCTATCATTGCTAACCCACCAACAGCTGAGGAGGCTACAATGCAGGAATTACAAGTAATTCCTGTCAGTAGTTCAAGTGGAGCAGCTACTACAGGTGTTGAACCCACTAGTTTACACCTGGACAGTAGTTTCATTAGTGAGACTCCCTTGAAGGCAATTTCTTCTTTGGGAACCATAGTGTCTACTGGTGTGTATCCTTTATACACTGGTAACCTTAAAATGGTAACCTCTATTGAAGAAAGAAGTCCCCAGTACCGAGAACAGGGGGCATCAGTGGATGACTTTTGGGAAACTTTTCCTAAGTCAACTGCTGATACAACCACTGCCGGTGGGAAATCAGATGATCCCATTAACTTGGGTGAAGGTTTAAAATACAGGGAATTGACGGAGAGGGTTGATCAACTTGACACATCTGTTGCAGAAATCAAATCTATGCTGCAACAGTTGTTACAAGCTCAAAAGGCTACACCCACTGCTGCAACATCTGCTCCATCCCCTGCTGAGCTATGGCATCTGTTTCAATCTTTGCTTCACAAACAAAGACAGTATGCAGATCAACAACATAAAGTTCAGCTTCAAATGGTTAGAAATGTCATGGAAGCTAGGTACAAAGATACTCAAGCAGATATTAAAGCTATAAAAGCTCATTTGCTTCAAACCACTGGCACTGCTCCTCCTTCAATCATTTTTGTTGAAACCCTTGATGATGCCAAAAAGGGGGAGAATTGTAAAAAGGGAAAAGATGGTCTATACATTAAACAAGATGCAATGTCTAAACTGGTTGTAGAAATCCCAAGGCCAGATGGTTCCAAAAAGGTTGATGAGGCTCAAAATGCATTTGCTGCATTAAAGGCAAACAAGAAAGAGTCAATGGAAATAAAAGGGTCTAAAAGGTTTGAGCAGGAGAAAAAAGTTTTGATGGAAAAGGAAGAGCAGGGTACTTCTAAACCTAAGGAATAGCAGGTTATTCCTAAACCAACCAGAAGACAACCTACCAGAAAAGTAAGCAAACCCAAAACCACACCTTCCAAAACCACCAAACAAACTCCTCAAATCCCCAAAAGTTCCTCTCATCAAACCTCCAAACCAACAGATGTTAAGACACCTGTTGTATCAACAGTTGTAGGTACTTCAGCGGTTTCAACAGATGTTATCCCAACAACTGCCATCACCACTTCATCAACCAATACTCAATCCACTGCCATACCAAAAACAACATCACCACCACAAAAACCACCTGCCAAAAAGCAGAAGACAACTGTTGACACATCAACTGTTATAGTGACAACAGTGGTTGAAACACCAGTTGTTTCAACAACTATTAGCCAGATACCCACCATTTCATCAATCACCATTCAACCCGCTGGTATACCACAAACTACATCACCATTGCAACATCACCTGACATAAAGCAGAAGACAACAGTTGATACATCAACAGTTGTAGTGACAACAGTCGTTGAGACACCAGTTATTTCAACGACTATTACTTAATCACCCATCACTTCAAACATTTCTTCACAAGCCATTGTCCTTTCAGTTCCAAAAACTCAAACAAAAACGCCTTCTCGCAAAAAGTTGTATACAAGAAAAAGAAATTTTCAGGTGCATGAAGGTGACATACCAGCACCTGTTCCGATTTCATCTGCACCTTACAATGTCATTAAACCTCAAACATTCATTCCACCAACCTTAGCCAACCCAATCAAAGATCCAATAGCTCTTTAAGGATTTGATCCTGCTGATCTTGTACCAATTGCTGCCACCTATCCACTAGAAGTGCATGCAGTGAAGAATGAAATGAAACAATTCTACACAGTGGATGATCCTTCAAAGAGAAAATTCCCATCTCTTGCAGGTTTTAGAGATCCTAAAAACATGGATGAATATTTAAAAGTCAAAGCAAGGCAAGCTGAATTGATAGCCAAATATGAATGCAAAAAAGCAAGGTGATAATGCCATCTCATGTCGAATGCACTTCTTGCTCACTAAGGTTAAAGAATTAGAAGACTATGCAAGAGACCTGAGTAAAGAGATGTCCAACCTCCCTCCAGATGCTGATTTACAAGTGGATCTAAGAGAAGATCTCATAGAATTGATCATGAGTGAAAAAAATTTACCCTGCCAAAGCTGAACAATTCCAAGACTGGCCACTTGTTGCTCTCAAAGCTGAACTTAAAAGAATTGAAAGAATAAAAAATGATCCAGGTATGAAAAGATCAGCACCAAACTGGAGGAAATACAAAAAGACAATTGTGATCTTACCTTGGAGTATAAAAGGAAGAAGCAAGAGTTGGTTGCAGCAAAGGTTGGTACAGCCAAAGCAATAGCAAAATGGACAAGGCAATACACTGATGAGGCTTATGAAAGGCTGAGAAAAAGGAGAGAGACAGATCCTAGCCTTCCAAAGAAGCCTGAATACAAAGACAAGAAAGCTGATGATCCACAGTAGCAGGCCCTTTCTTTGAAGAAGTTGTTCACATCCTCTGATACTTCTATCATTGCCCTAAATCAAAGAAAGAAACAAAAATAGATGGATGAAAAGGAAATCAAGGCTCAGGAAGAATTTCTTATGAAAGTGGCCCTTCAAAGGATTATTGCAGAAAATCAACTCTCTGCAAAATCACAAGATTCTGATTGAAGACTATTCACCTTTGAAGAAAGCAAGTACTGCCCATTCAAGGACTGATCACCTTTGAAAAAAGCACTGATGCTTAACATCAGTTCTTAGACTGCATCAGTGGAAAGTGAACCAGCAGTACATAGAAGCAGTGTCTATGTAATCAGTGGTTGTAATAGTCAGTGGTTCTAAGTTGTTAGGAGGTACAAGAACAAACATTTTTACAAAATCCTAAATCACCCGATCATGTAAGTGCATTGAAGTAAAACCGGTGAATTGTAGACATTGTTGTTGAATCCAATTAGATGATTGATGTAATGAGGCCGTATTATTCATGTGGTCTTGTTTCGCTTTTGTTTAACGTCTAATATGGGTTTAATGATCTAATCCGATGAATTGTAGACACTGTTGTTGAATCCAATTAGATGATTGATGTAATGAGGTCGTATTAATAACAAATAATAATTAATATAACTAAGTTTCCCGAGCCCGGGAAGCAATCCCGGGTAACAACCTAGTTATAAATGAGAAATATACATTAAATTTAAATTAAATAATAATTATATATAATTAAGTAGAAGAGATTAAACTAAATAATATTTAGTAGACAATTATCTATAATTAATTAGAAGAGATTAAACTAAATAATAATTATCCATAAGAGTTTGGCAGGAAAATCAAAAGATACATGGCCTAATATGATGACAAAATTAAAACCTAATAATAATTATCTAAAATTAAATAGAAGAAATTAAACTAAATGATATTTAGTAGGAGAATTATCTATAATTAATTAGAAGGGATTAAAATAAGTAATAATTATCTGTAAGAGATTGACAGAAAAATTAAAAGATACATGGTGTAATATGATGACAAGTGTCCCAAAAATGGTTTCTTTTAATATATAGTATAGATTTTTAAAAATCCGCTAACTTATATATCGTCTAAATCTTTTATTTGAACGACCAACAAAATTTTATTCAACCCAAGGGCCGACTTACACATAACTGTGGGTGGGTGAGCGTACCTCTTGAAAACAAAAAAATTAGTGCTAATTTTTGTCTAAAATCTCGACCGCACCCCTTAGATTTTTCAGCCACACCACTTGAAAATTTTCAACCACCCATTTTAGAAAAAAATATTATATATATATATATATATATATATATATATATATATATAAACTGATTATTATGAATATACAAGTATATGAGTTAAGTTCACGTACAAACAACCTTATCGTAATTATTTGCTCGTAGGTAATTATCAAAATTACTCTACACATGATCTTGTAGGGTAGTTTTGTAAAATGTTATTGTAGGGTAATTTTGAAACTTGCAAAGTATGTTTGATACACTTGTAGAGTAATTATGATACTATACAAAATTACCCAACAAGATCAAAATTATCTTACAAGACCAAAATTATCATACTAGATCATTTGTAGAGTAATTATGATACTCTACAAGATCAAAATTACCTTACAAGAACTTTTTACAAAATTACCCTACAAGATCATTTGTAGGGTAATTTTGATAATGTGACAACCGGTGATTTACGGCTCTTAATTACGTGATTAACAGGTGATTAACGCGATAATAAATAGTGTTTACAGCGCAAATTAACTCATTTAGGCCCTTGGAGTGCCCAGGAACGTTTATTCGACTGTACAGTGTGCGTATGACGATCTGCGGATAAATTGCGGAATATTAAACGATAACGAAACAAAACCGTACGAAATACTGACAACGCCGGCAAATACGGATTTTCTACGAATATTTTATGATTATGAAATTAATTTTGTGAATTTATGATACTTCCGTACGACACAAATGCAAACGTGAACTAAAAACGCGATGGTAGGAAACGCATCGGCAACGAAACGGAAGCAACGGAGATGCCTGTCACCTGCATGACTTACATTTTACGCTATATTTATATTCGTAATGAAATTTTAGTAACTACAGTCGAAACCGGATCAGAAAACGAATTAAAAACGGCAACAAGGTAATTTTTCGCGATTATTACCGTAATCGACAAACGAACGCGCCCAACGCGACTACTGACGCTATTTTTCATATAATGCTTCTAAGAAATTTATTTACGATATTTTTACGCTAATCAGGTGCGTTAACGGGTTCGTAGGAATTATCGGGCCACATATAACACGCAACTTTAGGCTTGTGGGCCTTGTGCCCAAGCCCAAAGCCCATTATACAAGTATAAAAGGGACCATACCCTTATCCTTTTAATTGTGAAGACAACAAACACACAAACACACACCTCGATCTTTCTCTCCCTCTCCGGCGAACATGTAGGGCGGAGCCACGGCGGCGGTGCTCCGGCGAGCCAGTTCGGGCGCGTGACAGCGCGTGACCACCCTTTTTTCTTCCTCGATGATTCTGACCGGCGATTGGCTCCCCACCAGCGCCGGTTTACCGGCGACATACCCCCAAATACCTCCTTCTCTTGTTACCCCTCACACACGTGCAGATCTGAGACAAAGAAGAAGGGCCGCCGCACACGGCGATGGCGTGGTTACACAGCGGAGACAGAGAGACGGAAGAGAGAGATAAACAGAAGGAGGAGATGAGAGAGAGAGAACCGGTAGTGGTGGTGAGCGGCGGTTGCGTCTCGAACCGGTGGTCCTTTACTCGGACCGGTGGTCCTTGTCTTTATTCGACGGATTTCGCCGTTTTTCCGGCGGTCCTTGTCTCGGTCCGGGGGTCTTCGTTTCTGTCCGACAAGCTCCGGTAAGCACACGTCTCTGTTCCCCCGATTTCTTTTAGTTTACTGATGATGAAGATGATGATGCTTGATAATGATGAAGAGTGGATTTGGTTATATTGGCTCGTTTATGTCAGGGTCGGCTCAGATTAGATGACGGCTCGGGTCACGTCCCGTGGTTCAAGATTCAGACAACAGTGGCTAATCGGTCAGCTTTGTTCGGGTCAACGGGTCAAATGCGGTCAAAGTCAGATTCGAGTGCGGGTCAAAGGAGTCAACACGGTCAACTTCAGTTTTGACTCTGTCCAACTTGGTCAACCGAGTAAACTCAGCCGGTCAACCCGGTTGACTCGGTCAACTCAGTTGACCCGGTCAACTCGGTCAACACGTTCGACGTTTCGACAAAGTAAGTCGCGATTATTTCGTTATTTTATATAATTTTAAACGTCGAGATTTCGATAATTCTTTAATAAAGATAAACATAGTTTACATTTATTTCAAATTTTCGAACAACACGAAATCGTTTTATAAAGATAAATATAGATTATATTTATTTCAAACATCGAACAATACGAAACCATTTCATAAAAATAAATATAGTTCATATTTATTTCAAATATCAAACGACATGCCTTCATTTTATAAAATAAATATAGTCCTTATATTTATTCCAAAGATCAAATAACAATGAATTCGTTTTCACAAAAATAAATATATTTTATATATTTATTTCTTGTACCAACAATAACGAATTCTTTTATAAAAATAAACATAGTTTTATGTTTATTTCAAACATCAAGCGACTCATATTCATTTATAAAAATAAATATAATTATATATTTATTTTCAAACACAACACCTCGAGGATTCTCTTATAAAATAAATATAACTTTTTATATTTATTTCAAGCGCCGAAACGGCATATACGTATATTTTGGCAAATATATACAAGACGTAATATATATAATACAAGTTTATTATACATTACTTTCATACGAATACTTCTAAATGCACAAACGACTTCTCGGGTCGACAAGCGATCTTAACAATATATTTATATATTCAGATATAAATATTTATTTATTCTAAATATCTCGAGAATCAAGTCTTTTCAAGACTCATCAGTGATTATCGACGATAAACGATACTTATCAAATATGACCTAATCGTTTCCATTTACTTAACAACTTATCGTTGAATCGTTCGGTTAACGATTCGGTAGAGCTCGATGACACGTAGTTTAGTTACTGCGTTTATTTAGAAACTTATAAGATATTCCGTGTTAGGAATATTGTAGAATGCACGCTAGCGAGTCACGTCTTGGAAACGACATCACAGAGTCGTATTTAGCTAGCTTTGCACATGGAAATTCAGGTGAGTTCATAACCCCACCTTTTTACGGTTTTACATTTTATAAATGTTTTCGGGGTGGAAAGACATGCACGTTTTTCAGAAACATACAAGTTTTCGATGAACAAAGATTGCATATTTTAGACAAAGCACGTTTTGCAAGAACATGCGAGGTTTTTGAATGAATGAAAACTCATATTTCTAAATCATGTTACGAATGGATTTCGAGGAACTCAAATGGTTCACGAATGAATCATACTAAATATACCGGTTTTTACAAAACAAATGCATATTATTGAAATGTGAATGATTTTCATGACTAGGGATGGGATCGTCTAGTTATAATATTGAGACTGGGTTGGTCTGCATTTGGGGAAAGGGACACCCAGTGAGTTTCATGTCCCCCTTTTCTTTTAACTGTTTTCAGTTTTATAACTTTGGGGGTTGTTGGTGCATAAATGTCTGTTAACTTCGTCTTTATCGAGTCTTATGTCTAGATAGGATAAACTAGCACACCACAGGTTAAATCTAGGGTTTGTGTAAATATTGGGTGATTACGCTTGAAATGGTACTGACCATTTCAAACGAAATTAAACTTGGTAATTTCGTGTGAAATTGTCATGGCCACTTTCAAACGAAATTAACTCACTATAAATAGGTGTGTTGCTAGTTCATTTGTAACTTTTCCGATTCAGAGCCGAGGTGCTGCCAGTTTGTCAAACGATCTGTAAAAGCTTTGGAATCAATAATAAGAAGAAAATTAAGAGGAATCAAGTTGTTACACGTCTATTTCTCTGATTCCGCCTTTGAAATAGATTGTAAACTCTTCTGATTGACTCGTTCGGGTCACACATCGATCCAACAAGTGGTATTAGAGCTCAGGAAGAAGAGTTTATACCAATTCAGCTTGTTTTCATCACTTCTACACCTTCTTTTCAAAATTAAACGAGATTTAACGGACAAAATGGCTTAATTTTCTCACATTACACGCGAAACACTGTTTTAAAGAATCCTTGAAAGAATTGGACCAAAATTCGAACTATATCTGGATCAATTTGACAAAATGTTGGCCGAAATGATGATGTCATCATAATTCCGCTCGAAATTGCACTTGTGATTTCGCAGGAATTAACTTTTGTGGTTAATTTCGCTTAAGATTGTACTTTGATTTCACACGAAATCACTAATTCCATTTGAAATTACCGCTGATTTCACACGAAATCAAATTTCGTTTGAGCATTTCACACGAAATCACTAATTTCGTTTGAAATTGTCTCTAATTCCGCACGAAATTAGATTTCGCTTGGATTATTTCGTTTGAAAACACTATTCCGTGTGAAAACCTTGATTTCGTTTGAAGTACTAATTTCGTGTGAATAGCTATTTCGCTTGAAAGGCTTATTTCGTGTGAAAAGCTGATTCCGTTTGAACTAATTTCGCTTGAAACTGTTTTTGTTAAAAAATCCAAAAATTTTCTAAGTGTTTGTTGATTGTTTCAGATAAGTGAAGATGGATGAGTTTATGAATCCTTTCAGTGACATGTTTGCTTTCACGGGAAACACCGGAGATGATACATGAAACAACACAAATGAAAACGTTTCAAATCCGAGTGCGAAGAAAACTCTTTCTGATGCTTTGAGTGTGGAGAGTGCTTATGGGACGTACAACAAACCTCCCAAACTGATGGCGATTGAAGAATACAATAGATGGGCTAAAAGGTTTGAGGAATGGCTAGAAGCATTTGCGTATCCAAGCTGAAAAAGCTTGAAGAATGGTTTCAATATCGGAAGATCAGATTATGAGAATTTAGAAGGAAATGATCATGTAGAAAGTTTTGTTGCTGAACAAAAGTGCATTGCATTGCTTCATCAGTCTGTGAGAGACGACATAATATCGTTGATTGAGTACACAAATTCAAAAGATCTATGGGAGAAACTTAGAGTGAAATGTGTGGGTAGTGCTAAGATAGTCAAAAACAAAAAGAAGTTGTTAAGAAAAGAGTTTGATTTGTTTGGATGTTTGAAAAACGAATCTGTTCCAAAGATGATTGAAAGATTCGGGCATTTGAAGCTGGAACTTGCAAGATACGAAATTGTGTACACTCAAGAAGAACTGGTTGACAAACTGTTTGACTCGCTGCCGGATGATAAAGACTGGCAATACTTTGCTTTGATGTTGAAGAATACAATCAAGTCGGAGGATCTGACGGTTGATTTGTTAATTGAAAGACTGGAAAGTCATGATTTGGAGATCAAGAAATCAAACAAAGTAAATCATTCCTCATACCAGCACAATGTGGAGCTGTATTATCGAGGAAGTGTGATCCCGAAGAATGTGTCTCCTAAGACAGCTTTCTCAGCAGAAAATAACACATCAAATCAAGAGAGTTCAAGCAGTGGTTTTCAAAGTGGTTCACCGTCAACAACTTCAAACCAATCTACTTTAAAGAATTTGTTTCAATGTAACATTGCTGTGGATCTAAAGAATGCTCAAAATTTCAGTGAAGAATCGGCAAAGCAGCAAATGGTGTTCTTAGCGTATGTGCTAGAGTCTTATGAGAGCCTTGTTGCAGGCAAGATTGGAAACACTAACCTCACCAAGGAGGATTATGATCAGATCGACCCCGAGGAGATGGAGTTGATTGATATCAGGTGGTGTATGGCTAGTGCAGTCAGACGAGCACAAAGATTCTTGGAAATTACTGGTAGACATTCAATTGGTGGACCTTCCACAAAACTTGGTTTTGA
This sequence comes from Helianthus tuberosus, assembly GCA_030545235.1. Lineage (NCBI taxonomy): Eukaryota > Viridiplantae > Streptophyta > Magnoliopsida > Asterales > Asteraceae > Helianthus > Helianthus tuberosus. The sequence continues at coordinate 158,229,537 of CM060410.1, read as the reverse complement.
TAAATCAAAGGACACGTGCTTCAGATGTAAACAAAAGGGACATTTTAAACGTGAATGTCGTAACGCACCTGCTGATGACACTGCAAATCCATTTCGTGAAGATTACTACAAAAGAGCAATCTATCATCAAAACAAATCTGAACCTCCCAGAATGAAGCAGATAGAAGAAAATCCCAAAGAAAAATCCAGAGCACTTACTGTTATCCATGACGATGAGGGATATGATTGGAGTGAAGTGTTACCAGAAGAAGACGCAGTGGGCTATGCGTTTGTGACAAAGATTGTTCCTTTCAAAGACTCCAGAACAGAAGAAGTGAAATACATCAACAGAAAGATGATAGCTCAGAACAGGATTAATAGAATCTATCGTACATATAAAGAAGCTAAACAGGCGAAGAGATGGGATGCTGATAGAGAATGTTATCTTGATCCCAATGGAAACATTGCTGTTGATCCAAATACTGTTGATGTTGAAACTATCACCAAACAAATTGCTGAAGAAGAAGAAGCCAGACAGAGAGAGTGGTGGGGAGGTGGAGAAGGTGAAGAAAAAACCGATGAAAAAGTCAAAGATAAGGAGAAAGAGCAGCAGTCAAAGAAAATTGATGACGGGATTATTGACACGTCACAAGAATTCACGGCTGAGAATTTGAAGAAGATGGCTGACAAAGTGTTTGCTGCGAAAGAACTAGAGGTAGTTTCTGGTTCTAGCACTAAGTCTAAAAGCAAGGTCAGTCAGAATGATGCAATCAATGAGTCAGGTAAGAAAGCTAAAAATGAGAGTGACTGCAAAAATTGCATGAATGACTGCAAGGTTTGTAGTACAGTTGCTTACCTCAACGTTAAAAAGGTTGAAGAACTAACAGGAAGAGTCAGAGACGTTGAAGATCAGATCTTAAACCGTGACAAAATGTTAAAAGCTTCAAATGAACGAGTAAAAGAATTAACTGAGAAAATCGAAAATGATAAAAGTGACGTAGAAAGAATTAGGAAAGAAAACGAAAAATTAATTCATGAAAATCGTCAACTTTCAGAAAATTTTGAGAAGCTAAAACGAACGGTAAAAGATTCTGATGAGAGAAATGGTAAGTCATACAAAGAAAATGTTCAACTGTCAGGAGTTCTTAGAGTAAAAGAAGAACTAATCAATCAACAACTGGATGAAATTGCTAAGTTGAAGCTTTAGTTTCAAGAAGCTAAAATTGAAAATGAACGCATCCAGTTGAAATTGAACAGTTACAACTCTGCAAGTTTTGTTCTTCAACATATCGTTCCTAAACCAACTGGGAAGAACAAAGCAGGCGAAGATGTATACTTTGATGGAACCGGGGTTGGGTTTCATCAGGTTCCACCACCAGTTCTAAATAATTTTTCAAAGAAAAAATCAGGTTTGGTTAATGATGAAGAAGAAAATGAAGTTAAGCTTCCAGACACGATTGATGTCACATCTACCACATCATCTAATGAAGATAGTGTCCAATCTGAAATTGTTAAAAGCATGGCTGAAAATGTTTTGAAAACTAAAAGTGACACTACTGAGGATGATGAATGCTTTTTGGATAAATACATTCCGAAATCAAAATCCAAAAACAACTTAAGTGAAGAACCTAATCTTGTGATGTACAAGATGGCGGGATCTGATAAGTTGTATTCGGATCGTGATTTTCCTTTGGAGAATGTGAATGTTGATAAATTGAAAAATGTGTTCAAGTTGGTTGAGATTGATGTGTATGAGATCGAAGGTTTGAAACGTTCCAAACGGCAATTCAACTTTGAAAAAGATAAAGCTTACTACAAAAAACCTGTTGTACCACCACGTTTTTCTAACAACTATCAAAACAAATGGTCGGGTGGCTATAAGGGTGGTAAGAATAATCAAAGGAAGAATTTTCAAAACAAGAAGTTTGTTGAGAAAAAAGTGTTTGTAAAAAGCTCGAGTTCTCATTCCGAGCAGGAATCTGAAATATTTTCAAAAACCAATGAAGAATTTTTTGAGGAAAAGGCCTCACAGCCTCAGACCGTAGGTACAAGTCGGGTAGTTGATACTCGTACATGCTTTAAGTGCAACAAAGTTGGACATATTGCACGAAAGTGCACCAACTTAAAGCCTAAGTCTGAAGTTGTTGAGAGTCAGAAAAAGAAAGCTGATGCAAAAGGCAAAGCTCCAATGGTTGTTGAGAAAAAAGTTTGAAAAATGAGAACACCAAGATCAAAACTGAATCCATAAAGAATGTGGTAACTAAAACTGACAAATTTTATAAACGGGTCGCTTCGCCTCAACAAACATGGAAGCCAAAATCAGTTGACAAAAAGTCAAGTTCTCCAAAACCAAAGGTTTCTGAGATTGCAAAATCATCATCTTCAACTAAGAAGATGTATGTACCTTTGGATTACTATGAGAAACTTGAACCACAAGAGGCTACTACTTCTGAAAAGAAGAATGTACCAAAGAAAGACCAATCATCTGGTCAACCTTCTCAAAATGATTTTTTTATACAAAAAGGTTGAGATTGGGTCTGAGGAGAGCTTAAAGATGAATGACAAGAATTTTCCGCCATTATACACTGCAACAACTCACCTCAATGTCAAGTTACCCGAGTCGAAAGAGGCTTGGGTGGCATCAACATCTAACTAAGTGTTTGTGATATATGCAGGAGCTTCCAAGATCCGTTTCACGTTGGATTATGGATAGTGGAGCTTCTAGGCACATGACGGGGAAGAAAACCCTATTGTACGATGTTCGAGGGTTTAATGGAGGATATGTGGGATTTGCAGGCAATCAAGGTGGTCGAATAGTTGGTGAAGGAACTATATCGAATGGAATTGTCACGTTTGAAAGAGTAAACTACATCGCCGAGCTTGAAAACAATCTTCTAAGCATATCTCAGATTTGTGATCGTATGTATACAATGCACTTTACTGACAAAGAATGTTTGATCTTGAAACCAGGATTTGTTGTTCCCGAAGAGTGGGTTATCATGAGAGCACCCAGAGTGAATGATCTGTACGTGTTGGACATGAGTGTAGCAACTACTACCACGGGTCAGGCACACTATTTTATGTCAAGAGTAACGGAAAAAGAATCACAATTATGGCATCGAAAGATTGGCCATATTCACCTGAGAAAAATGAATCACCTGGTGCATAACGACTTAGTTATTGGTGTTCATGTAAAAGGTTTTCATCTTGAGGGGGAGTGCATTAGCTGTGTCAAAGGCAAGCAAAAGAAGAAATCTCACCCTGGAAAGAAAGTTAACTCAGTCTCAAGACCGTTAGAGAGACTTCATATGGATCTGTTTGGTCCAGTGAACGTCAAAAGCATAACTGGAGATTTCTACTGTCTAGTAGTAACAGATGACTACTCAAGATTTTCATGGGTATCATTTCTGAAAACAAAAGATGAGACATTTGAAAGTTTGATGACGTTGTTCAGGAAAATTGAAAACTTGTACCAAACTCGAATCAGAAGAATCAGGAGTGACAATGGTACTGAGTTTAAGAACAATAAGATGGAAGAGTATTGTGATGAGAGAGGTATACTGCAAGAATTTAGTGCTCCTTACACTCCACAGCAGAATGGAGTAGCCGAAAGAAAGAACAGGATGCTAACTGAAACGGCTAGGACGATGCTTGCTGATTCCAAATTACCTGTTAACTTTTGGGCAGAAGCAGTATCAGCCGCTTGCTATACACTTAACCGGGTTCTCACAGTGAAGAAATTCAACAACACGTGTTTCGAGCTGATCAATAACCGCAAACCGAACCTGAAGTATTTAGAACTGTTTGGGTCTCCCTGCACAGTTCTAGAGCCTTTTGGTAAATTTGGTGCAAAGAGCATTGAAGGAATTTTTGTAGGTTACTCAAGTCCATTGAAACGAGTCTTTGTTCCAAGTTTGAAGTGGATTATTGAAGCACATAATGTTGAATGCCAAGGTTACACAATGCCACCGCAGAATCCAGGCGACTCGTGGCGTTTTAATTACGATACTTTATGGGATTCGTTTGACATGGAAGAAGAAGAACCAGATTTCTTTGACGAGTTAGATATTCTGAGAGAGTATGAAGAATCACAAGAAAGATTTCCAGCTGAGTATTCTAAACGTCAACGGCAAACTTCAAATGACGATGAAGCCGGTCCTAGTAATGCTGGAGAACATGATGATATTCAACAAACTCTTGACAATCAGATGGTAGTCAATGATAATCAAGAATCTGATGATAGACCTATATTCGATCATGGTGATTCAGATTCTGAGGGGGAGCAGATCCAGATTTCAAGTCAAACAATTCCAGTCAGTGAACAAGGTGCAAATCAGAATGTTACAAATTTGGAAGGCGAGGTAGATGTTCCAGGAGAGGTGATGTCGAGAATTCTTTCGTACCATCCAGAAGAGCTGATCATTGGAGAATTACAATCAGGCGTTCGCACTAGACGTCAAATTGACCAAGGCCTTACTTGTTTATTCTACAGTTGCTCCGTTACAAACTGAGTTTTCACTTAGTTGTTTTATTTCGCAGATTGAACCGCGAACATATAAGAAAGCACTAACTGAAGATTCTTGGGTCAACGCGATGCCAGAGGAGCTGAGTCAGTTTGAGAAGTTAGGTGTGTGGAAATTGGTAGACTTGCCTGATCGTCACAGGAAGATCAACACCAAGTGGGTGTTCAAGTGTAAGAGAGACGATAGAGGGGTTATTATTCGTAACAAAGCTCGGCTCGTAGTCCAGGGTTTCAGTCAGCAGGTGGGGATAGATTTCACTGAAGTATATGCTCCAGTTGCTAGACTTGAAGCAATCAGAATCTTCCTAGTATTTGCATCTTGGAAAAATTTTAAAGTTTATCAGCTAGATGTTAAATCGGCGTTTCTCTATGGGAAGGTAAAAAAGGAGGTATATGTCGGACAGCCACCGGGCTTCACCGATCCAATCCACAAAGACAAGGTTTATTTACTGGATAAAGCGCTGTATGGTTTACACCAGGCCCCGAGAGCTCAGTACGAGACATTGTCTCAACACCTGCTAGCCAACAGCTTCATCCATGGAAAAGTGGATGCCGCTCTCTTCACCAAAGAAGTCGATGGACATCTTCTGATAGTTCAAATATACGTGGACGAAATCATATTTGGGTCTACAAATGAAAATCTGTGCAAAGATTTTGAAAGAGTTATGAAGCAAAAATTTGAAATGTGATCGATGGGTGAGATGAAATTCTTCTTGGGACTTCAGGTTGATCAATTGCCTAAGGGAATTTTCATACATCAGACGAAGTATGTTCATGATTTCTTAGAGAAATTTGGGATGTCAGGTTCTACTCCAGCTTCCACCCCGTTAGCGACGAACCATGGGATAAACCCTGATCTCACCGGAGAGAAAGTAGATGAAACGTTGTATCGTTCCATGATCGGATCGCTGATGTATTTGACAGCTTCTAGACCAGATATTATGTATCCAACCTGCCTCGCAGCAAGATTTCAGTCTAACCCAAGAGCTTCGCATATGGTGATTGTGAAAAGGATATTACGCTACCTGAAAGGAACTCCATCACTGGGGTTGTGGTATCCAAGAGAAGGCGATTTCATGCTCGAAGGGTATTCTGATTCCGATTTCGGATGCTGCAAAGTTAACGCTAAATCAACAACAGCGGGATGCCAGTTTTTCGGACCACGATTGGTTAGCTGGCAATGCAAGAAGCAGACCTCTGTGGCTTTATCCACATGTGAAGCGGAGTATCTATCTGCTAGCAGTTGCTGCTCTCAGATCTTGTGGATCCAGCAACAGATGCACGACTACGGTTTGCAATTTCTTAACACCCCTATCTTTGTTGATAATGAGGCAGCGATAAACATTACTAAAAATCCAGTTCATCACGCTAAAACAAAACACATAGAAATTCGTCATCACTTCATCCGAGACTGTTTCGAGAAGAAGTTGATACGAATTGAGAAAATCCACACTGACGAACAAAAAGCTGATTTACATACCAAAGCGTTTGATAAAACTCGTTTTCAATATTTTTTAAAATTGAACGGTATGAAGCTTTTATCGGTGTTGGAGGAGATTCTTGGCGTTGATGAAGGAGACATTGTAGATGATGTTGAGAAGCAATCTGCAATGGTTTGTCGATTTTTTACTTGTTTTGGTATTTAGGGGGAGTATAGGGTAATATTTTCAGAAAATACAAAAATAGTAAAAAATTCAAAAATAAAAAAACATGAGATATTTTCAAAAGACAAAAACAATAGAAAACCAGAAAGAGCTTGTGTAAAAAGGGAAAATGATAGTACATCGGCTTGAAAGTTACGGTACGCTAAAGATATGTAAAGTTTAAAAGAGTTAAACAGTGTCGCTGATGATATGCCGATAGGTTTTTACACATTTAGTAGGTTTGTTCAGGATATAAACCTAAATTTAAACTTGCTTATTTCGTGGGGAACACTACTTGGATATATAGGTAACCCCTGAAATCTTGTTTGAAGGATCCCTATTTCTGAGATACTAGGTCTTTATACTCAGTGATATCTGGGGTATTATCCCGGGACTTCTGATTTTGCGGAAGCAATGGCCTAGTCCCCGTATAATACTTTACTGCTTGCTTGAAATATAGCACCACCCTCAGCAAAAATGATGAAACATTGAAAAATGCTAATCATGTGCTGTTGAAAAAACGATCCTCTAAAGGGGACCCACTGAAAGTTGAAGCCGTCATCTCTCTGATTTTGCGGAAGCAATAGCCTGAGCTCTCATGGCCCTCGCATTTAACCCCTTACAGATATCATATGTGGTATACTCACCTGTAAGACTGAATATTTGGATCTGAACACGGGAGTATATTCAAGAGGGGGGACACATGAATGAGTTTAAGTTCTTAATTCACCTAATTCGTATCCTGGACAGATTGAAATTTGTGTGAGAATTTAAGTGGATCATTATATCGACAATCTAAGTGAATTGTTTAAATTCTGAGTATGAAATCTAAGCTTAACGGTACTTGTGACTTGTCGAATAGCTGATATGATTCCCTAACACGCTCACCAAAAATATGTTTGTAAATAGTTTACATTTACTGCATTTTATTTCTGTATTTCATTTCTAGTTTAGAAACTTTATTAAAAATCCAAAAAGATTTTATATTTCTGCTTTATTTTCCGACAAATCAAAGTGGAAAGTTGATCTTCAGATTCACAATTTGAAGCAGATGCAGGAAGTTTCTGAGCTGGAAGATGAGTTGTGAGCTTAACATGTTAAACCTGTGAAATTAAAAAGTCAAAACAAGTTCATTAAGTTGAAACTTGTAATTTTCAGAAAAATGTTTTGAAGCTATGTTGAACAAAAGTTAGTTTTTGTTTCGTCTTGGATCAACCAAGGTCATTAAATTGGACTTGGTAGACAAATTAAGTTCCCAGGGTCATTAATTTGGACCTGGATACTTAAGTGGATTTCTAAATTCTGACAAAACCAACAAATGAAGTCAAATGGTAAGTTTGGATTGAAATTGTTAAAATCGTAAATCTTATTTTTAGGTAGAGATTGTGCAGGTAACAAGTTTGTTATTGAAATCAGCATAGCAAATCCCAGCTAACTGATAGGGGAAGTCTGAAGACTTAAAAGTCAGATACAGTTTCTGGATCTACATTCAAAGGGGAGTTTGAAGGTTGTTAAAGATTCAGTTTCTGTGTTTCATGCTAGCTGTTGATAGAAGAAGAGAAGAAGAGAAGAATTGAAGAATGCTTACAGTGTCAGACAAATTGGACAGAGCAAGAAGATAGACAAAGACTAAAGACTGAAGATTTGATGCTAAAGACTTCGTCAACATCCAAGGGGGAGTCTGTTGGTGCATAAATGTCTGTTAACTTCGTCTTTATAGAGTCTTATGTCTAGATTGGATAAACTAGAAGACCACAGGTTAAATCTAGGGTTTGTGTAAATATTGGGTGATTACGCTTGAAATGGTACTGACCATTTCAAACGAAATTAACTAGCACACCACAGGTTAAATCTAGGGTTTGTGTAAATATTGGGTGATTACGCTTGAAATGGTACTGACCATTTCAAACGAAATTAAACTTGGTAATTTCGTGTGAAATGGTCATGGCCACTTTCAAACGAAATTAACTCACTATAAATAGGTGTGTTGCTAGTTCATTTGTAACTTTTCCGATTCAGAGCCGAGGTGCTGCCAGTTTGTCAAACGATCTGTAAAAGCTTTGGAATCAATAATAAGAAGAAAATTAAGAGGAATCAAGCTGTTACACGTCTATTTCTCTGATCCCGCCTTTGAAATAGATTGTAAACTCTTCTGATTGACTCATTCGGGTCACACATCGATCCAACAGGGGTGAAGTACATGTTTCAAATGTTTACAAAATGCTTACAAACAATTACAATTTGGTATGGTTAGCTATGGAAAGTACAATAGATCATGTGAATGGGTAGGCGCACTCCTATGACCATTAATCCTCGTGTTAGGAACTAGGGGCCTGAGTGATAGATCTATTTGGGTGTAGCGAGCCCACACCCATGAGGACCAGGGTGGCCCATGAGGTGACTATGTCTTACAGCCGGAGGCCCGGTACAAATTTGCTAGGTTTGGGCCTTCCTACGCCGTTGCACGCATGTTAATGGCCTTGCAAACCATTAATCGATCTGTTTCCTTGTTTTGCTTTCATACCGGGGTTTTACAAATTACATACCATGTTTTATACAAATTCAAAGCATAGGATTATACATGCATGAAGTCAAAGTCAGGGTGAGCATTGACGGTTATACAAACTTTACAAATACAAGAGTTTACAAATACATGGTTTTACGAATATAATGCGTTACAGATACAAAGTTTCCATATAACTTGACAAGAAAATGATTTCTAAATTCGTTTTCTCAATAATATTTCACAAACCGGTTATTCAAAAGATTTATTTCAAATCTTTTACAAACAAACTATGAACTCGCTCAACTTTATGTTGATTTTTCGCATGTTTCTTTCTCAGGTTACTTTTCAAAGTTGTGGCACGGTTGGAATAGGAGAAACATATAGAGTCGAGTACTTAGTAGGCATTCATTTTCTAGAAGTCTTAGCTTATTTTGCTTCCGCTGTGCAATGAAGATACCGGTCCAGTCACGGCAAGCTCTGATATTTTGGGGTGTTACAGATTGGTATCAGAGCTATAGGCTACAACGAATAAGGTTTTCTGTAGGAATACCTAGGCTCTAACCTCACCTTTCTTTGGGACTTAGATCATTATGACTTTAAATACATACAGAACGCCTAAGACTCGGATATGGTCTCCAACCGTTTCCGAAAAAAAAAGTTCAGAATTTTGTTTTAAACATACGCGAATATTGTGTTTTATGCACGGTACACAAAACAATTACACAGGGAACACTAAACTTTGAGAGTTTAGGAAACATGCATTTCGGACCTTCGGAAAACTTATGTTGGAATTCATTCAAGGTCATCACGTAGGAACCATGATTATTAACTCGGGCACACGCTATTATCCATATTGTCTATGATATTTTAACTTTCCGAGCAGGCAGCCTACGCATAACGAAATGCTAGTGCACGAGAATACATGGAACTCAAATTTTACGTCAACGGATGTCGGAGTACATCATATTCTACGCGGAACGAAACGCTAGTGCACAGGTATACGTGAAACTTAAGCTATACATCAACGGAGGTTGAGGTACGTCACATACGACTTATGAGGTGAAGTCACCGAGAAGACACTATGGAGTATTTCAACGATGATGCTAATCCTATCAGCACGAAAAATATCGATCAGGAAGCGGCGGTTTGGCACGCGGTCCTGCAATGACACGAGTCACGCTAAGGAGAAGACACATGTCTTCGTATCCCCCTTTCTCATTAACGACGAATACGCTGTGTTCGACATTCCATGGTAATGTCACCTAACAACCGGTCCTCACACGCAACCCCAGGTTGTCACACCCTGATATTCCACGTAATACCGGTGGGCCCGTTGGGGAGTATCGTGACGTAGTTGATATCATCATAGTCAATTAACCACAGTTCAATGCACAGCAGAAGTCAAAAGTAAATATATTACAAACCGATTCGAAAGTAACATCAAAATTACAAACGGAATGTAAGATGGATCCACAGGCGAATCTTAAAACAGAAAGATAAACACTGTTCAACAAACTTTAGACGTCTAGAACTTGCAAGATTCCCTATTAACGCCCTGAGCTCCCAGCCAATTTACGTACAGTACCTGTCACTTAACCTTTTTGGAAAATACGTCAGTTTTCACTGGTAAATATAATTAACTGACTCTTTTTTAAAATCTTTATGAAAATTGATTTAAATGCACAAGGCACAAAAATTCTTTTATAACTTGGGACAATTATATTAATAACAATCTTGTATCAGATTTACATGTTTGTCCAACATTTAGGGCCGGTGATTATACAAACCGATCAAGATTAATCGACACACCACAAATATAACTCACAAGAAGTTACCTCACGAGTGAGTATATCTTTTACATACGCAACAGGAGGTGTTATGCCTACACCTTGTGCTTAAGTTGTGGCCATTTACACTTTTTAAATGAGCCAAGGATATCCAGGACACGGTCATTAACCCCCAATGTTATTTGTTATCAAGCAATACTGATTAAAACGGGATTATGCAATTTAATCATCTCCGATTAAAAGGTTTCTACACCCGACCAAGCAGTATTTTTATAATACCGTATCCCAAGCCCGTATAACGGTAAATAAGTTAAAAGTATTTACCTAAGCTAAAATGCAATATTATTCTCAGCCGTATATTCAAATCAGCAAGCAAAAGTACCTTTACTGGGGCTCTTAATCTGGAACGAAGGTTTTATTAACCTATTAGATTCCTAACGGGTCTTATTTAAGTTGTAACTTAGACCGGTTAGTTTTAAGGAAAGGTTTACGGTTCAAAACGCAAGATTAAGCGAAGACCGTGTTAGAATGTGATTTAGACCCGACAAGTATGGAGACTTGTATAATATGGGTAAACTATACACATTCTGAATTTTGAAGTGAAAATGATAAGGTTTGACCCGTTTCGGTTAATTCATGTAAGCTACATAAACCGTACCGAACGCGTAAAATGCATAACGGGTAACCAAATGAGTCATGAACATGTTTCATGAGTTAATATGCCTTAAATATGTTGGGATATCAGTAGGATACCTTCCATTATGCCCAAAATGAATTTAAAACCAATTTATTCCCAGTAGGGGTATTTTGGTCATTTTAATGAATATAAAAGAGGTTAAATAATAATATAAGTTTCTGGTCTTAAATAATCAGTAAAAATATTTATTTTATCAAGTTATATCAGTAAGATATCTCACATATGTGAAATTTATCATTTATGGCCAAACTATGCACCGTAGGGGCATTTTGGTCATTCCATATATGCTTTAAGGGTTAATTTTGGAAATATGAGTTCAAAACTTTTATTTACTATTAAAGTATAATAACTTATTCATAACATCAGTAGGTATCAAGCTTTAGATGCTTAATATGGTTTCAAACCGTACTATGCGCCTAAATCGCATAAAAGTCGGTATTTGACGATATTCGAGTTGATTAAGGAAATCTGAGATTTTATTCAGCCTTTATAGTTTAAAATAAATTATTTAGTATATAAAATCCGTATAAAAAGGTTTGGTATGTAAAGGATGTATAAAACTCAATTTATTAGCAAAAAGGGCGTTATCGTCAATTACCGAGACTATGCGAGAACTTTATGTTATGATCATCTTAAAATTTAATAAAAATTTCCAAAAATCCCAAAATATTATATTACATCAGTAGGTAAAAGTTTTGATGTCAAAATTTGAGTTTAAATAGGATTTATATCAAATATGTTGTTTAATTAATAAAAAGCTTTCAATTTACGATATCGAGCATAACTCTTAATTTAGACCTCAAACTGATGTCAAATCTTTAGGACATGTTTATAATTCAGTAATAAAGGTTTTTGTCCTCTCACATTTTCAAAAATCTCATTTTAATATCAAAAGGGCATAATGGTCAACTTTTAGGCAAATAAGGGAAACATGCGTATGAACATAAATTCTAAGGGATCATGTAGTATAACTTCAGGGGGTTATACTAACATATAATATGGTCACAAAGGGACCCTAAGGCATAACTATACTAAGCTAATTCGGGTCAGAACTGAAAGTCAAAGCAAAAGTCAACTTTTGCGACTTTCGGTTGCGAACCGATCCTAAATTCAGAATTGTAGGGTTGAACATGCCTAGACATGTTCAATTAATATTTACCAAGTTATTAAAGTGACAAAACTGATTTTATTGCCTTTACATCATTAGTTATGAATTTTATTTAAAAACCGACTCGTTTGACTTTTATTTTAATTACTTTGACCCGACAATTAACTAAGCAAACGTGGTAATTAGGAGGTGCCCTTTTGAGGGTTTAACACCTACCTAATTACGATCATGTAGCCATGTTCGTTGCAAACAATGGCTTGACCATACAAGGTCTAACTAAAAGTCAAAGCGTTTATCGAAAACGCTTGACTTTTCGGCTTTAAGAGCCAAACAAAATAACTAAGCATGAAAGGAACACTTACTAGTGGTCCTTAGGACTGAGATAAACTCAGAAGGAGGTTCCAGTTGATCAGGATCCCCAGATTTGAGTGATAGAGAGCAAAACTCAAGAAATGGTGTGAAAAGAATGAATGATCAAAGGCCCTTTATATAGGTTTTTGGATTGCATAGGATCAGTACAAGTGTTAGAGAGGTTTAACCAGATCATAACAAGTGTAATACCATTTTTCTAAACCATCAAAGGCCCCTAGAATCAAATGTGTGAGGCAAGGAAGCAAAACCAAAGCTGGTTTTCAGAATTCTGTTACTGGCAAGAGCATACGGACCGTAAGGTCCATTGTATACGGTCCGTAAGGACCAGTCCAGCTCACAAGAACTTTCAATTGTTATCAAGATTGGCCCCTGCACTTCCTAACTCCTCCAAAACGATGTTTTTACCTGTGTAAAAGCCTTATGAAGTTAATAACAATCATTCCCAAGGGTTTAATGGAGTATAATGGAGTATTATGACACTCCAGTTCATACAAGTTTGATTAAATGGTCGCTCAAAGGTGCAGTTTTAAATATTGATGCTTTTGGTCCTTTTAACGCGCAAACTTGCGCGTATGATCGCTTTATTGCGTCAAATCCCTATGTTATCCATATTGGGCATTCCCGAGAGTATTATCGAATATTACGATGCTTCGGGTTTGTTAAAAGGTCACTCAGAGGTAATAATTAACATGTTGACACTTTCAACCCTTTTTAACGCATAAACTTGTACGTATTGATACTTATTAACATTAAAGCCCTAATTGGCCAATGTTTTGCATTCTCAAGAGTATGATTAGATATAATAATGTTTCGAGTTCATTAAAAGGTTATTCAGAGGGATTATTAAACATGTTCACGCTTCTAACCCTTTTACCGTGCAAACTTTCGATTTATGCAAACGGTTTTGATTATCCAACAAGTGGCTTAATATGAGAATATGAATATCGTGTGAGGTTATTCCAAGACTTATTTTAAGCATGATATCAATTCCAGTCCTTCCATAATCAAAGTTTTTGATCTTTCACAAAATTAGTCCCTTAAATTAAACGTTTGATTTTATTAGGGTTTAATACACGTGTCAACACATCATTGGACGTGATTTTACGAGGTGTTACACAGGTAAAGTCCTCAAATTTATTTTATTGAAATTTTGACTTTCGCATTTACTGAGTATATTTTTGTATCTCTACTCCTCTTAATGGTCATTGTATCATGATCATTTCTTTCAATATAGCGAATATTCATTTGCTTCATTTGTTGAAAAATTCATATGATACACATGCATCGTTTGTTACGCATGTGGTTTTGTTTCAAATAAGCGCTTCATCAAAGTTCAAATATTTTTTCGCTAAATCTAATTATTGATTTGTGATTCGAATGACCTGCATTATTGCAATTGTTGGCTCCTTTGTTATCAAGTCAACACACTTTCTTGAAACTTCATTTCTTTTCAAGTTACATACATGGTTTATCGTGTCACCATGTCGAAACTTCCTTGTCGATACATGTATTTATTGTCGGATTGCGCTGAAATCAAGTTCAACTGTTTGAACTTGTTCATTACACATATTCAATTCAAGACACCATATGATGTATTGAAAACATCATATTCAAATTCGTTTTAACAAGTGTTTCATTTGTTCCGAGTTAAAGTGAACTTGTTTGGCATTCGACTCCATTAAATTGTTCGTTGATTTCGACACCTTGTGGTGGTGTTTTCACTAATTTAAAGCTTGCGCTAATCTCGTTTACACGTCTCATGCACGGATTTAAATATTTATTTATTGATTGCTTTAAATCCGCTTTGATTTATCATATCACAGCAGTCTTAACACAATCGTGTGATAAGACAATGGTACACAAATTCATTTCTATATTTCGATGTACCTCCTAACAGTCCTTTCAACATCGATCGGATGTTTTGCGATATTCATTGCTTCTTCGTCTTCGATCGAAAACACTATTTCTTTGATGTTCCATTTTCAATTGAAAATCCTATGTTGTCATTTGAAACAAACTTTCAGATTCACTTTATTGCGCTTTCATTTGATTTCAAACACGGTGAAGTTGTTTGATCACCGCTATTATTGAATTATTTAAATCACTACGATACCTTGTGGTGTCGGTATAAACTTGTAGCTTGGGCTAATCATGATCGAGCGTTTCATGCAAAACACAGGTGATATTTTTTCGATCACCGCTATTATTGAATTGTTTCATTCACCATGACACCTTGTGGTGTCGGTATAAACTTGTAGCTTGGGCTAATCATAATCGAGCGTTTCATGCAAAACACATGTGATACTTGTTCGATCACCCCTATTATTGAATTGTTTCATTCATTACGACACCTTGTGGTGTCGGTATAACTTGCAGCTTGTGCTGATCACGATCGAGCGTCACATGCAAACTGTTACATTTGAGCTTGTTGATTCTAAGTTCATCCAGTGGATGTTATTGCTTCTAGAACTCATTTACATGTTGTAAACGTTCATATGGAAATTCGATTGGTCAAAGTTCCTGTTCATTGTTGGATCCCTATTAACTTAGTCACACTAGTGACTGTATCTATACGTCTTGTTTCCTTTGACATCAATTTCTGAAAACACATTTCTTTTAAACCGTTGGGTTCTTATTGTTGTGGAATGTCCTTGAATTCACATGATTCAAATAAGTCTTGATTCGATATCATGTTCATTCACTTTGGTACTATTTGTATATATCTACGCATAACATAACTCTAAGGAGTTAACGTAGTCTAAATTTCGAGGACGAAATTTCATTAACAGGGGGAGAATGTGACAACCGGTGATTTACGACTCTTAATTACGTGATTAACAAGTGATTAATGCGATAATAAATAGTGTTTACAGCGCAAATTAACTCATTTAGGCCGTTGGAGTGACCAGGAACGTTTATTCGACTATGTAGTGTGCGTATGACGATCTGCGGAGAGATTACGGAATATTAAACGATAACGAAATGAAACCGTACGAAATACTGACAACGCCGACAAATACGGATTTTCTACGAATATTTTATGATTATGAAATTAATTTTGTGAATTTATGATACTTCCGTACGACACAAATGCAAACGTGAACTAAAAACGCGATGGTAGGAAACGCATCGGCAACAAAACGGAAGCGACGGAGACACCTGTCACCTTCAGGACTTACATTTTACGCTATATTTAGCTTTGTAATGAAATTTTAGTAACTACAGTCGAAACCGGATCAGAAAGCGAATTAAAAACGACAATAAGGTAATTTTTCGCGATTATTACCATAATCGACAAACGAACGCGCCCAACGCGACTACTGACGCTATTTTTCATAAATTGCCTCTAAGAAATTTATTTACGATATTTTTACGCCAATCAGGTGCGTTAACGGGTTTGTAGGAATTATCGGGCCACATATAACACGCAACTTTGGGCTTGTGGGCCTTGGGCCCAAGCCCAAAGCCCATTATACAAGTATAAAAGGGACCATACCCTTATCCTTTTAATTGTGCAGACAACAAACACACAAACACACACCTCGATCTTTCTCTCCCTCTCCAGCGAACATGTAGGGCGGAGCCACGGCGGCGCAACCGCCGGCGGTGGTGCTCTGGCGAGCCAATTCCGGCGCGTGACAGCGTATGACCCCCCTTTTTTCTTCCTCGATGATTCTGACCGGCGATTGGCTGCCCACCAGCGCCGGTTTACCGGCGACACACCCCCAAATACCTCCTTCTCTTGTTACCCCTCACACACGTGCAGATCTGAGACAAAGAAGAAGGGCCGCCACACACGGCGGCGACGTGGTTTCACAGCGGAGACAGAGAGACGAAGGAGAGAGAGAAATAGAAGGGATGAGAGGAGAGAAAGAGAACCAGTAGTGGTGGTGAGCGGTGGTTGCGTCTCGAACCGGTGGTCCTTTACTTGGACCGGTGGTCCTTTTCTTTATCCGACGGATTTCGCCGTTTTTCTGGCGGTCCTTGTCTCGGTCCGGTGGTCTTCGTTTCTGTCCGACAAGCTCCGGTAAGCACACGTCTCTGTTCCCCCGTTTTCTTTTAGTTTACTGATGATGAAGATGATGATGCTTGATGATGATGAACAGTGGATTTGGTTTTGTTGGCTCGTTTATGTCAGGGTCGGCTTAGATTAGATGACGGCTTGGGTCACGTCCCGTGGTTCAAGATTCAGACAACAGTGGCTAATCGGTCAGCTTTGTTCGGGTCAACGGGTCAAATGCGGTCAAAGTCAGATTCGAGTGCGGGTCAAAGGAGTCAACACGGTCAACTTCAGTTTTGACTCGGTCCAACTCGGTCAACCGAGTCAACTCAGCCGGTCAACCCGGTTGACTCGGTCAACTCTGCCGGTCAACTCAGTTGACCCGGTTAACTCGGTCAACACGTTCGACGTTTCGACACTGAAGATGGTAAAAGTTTAAGTCGCGATTATTTCGTTATTTTATATAATTTTATTGTCACGTGAAAACGAGCTCGAACCAAACAAAATGACGAAATGATAGTTAAAATACACTTTGATTTATTGTCATGTTTATATAAATTGATTATATACGTATACATTGTTGCAAATTGTTGAATTTTGAAAAATAACGACAACTTATGTTGTCGGGGGGCGTCCAAAAACAGAGGAAACTCTACCCGTTTTTCGAGAAAATCCGTAAAACTAATGTGTTTTTATTGTAAGACGAAAGCTATCAAACTCAAACGGCTATTATAAAAACAAAACACAAGTGTATAATACCTTCTACGACATGATACAACTTACGAAAACGGCGATTCGGAAACAATTTACAACCATAAATATAGTTATTTTAAACGTCGAGATTTCGATAATTCTTTTATAAAGATAAACATAGTTTACATTTATTTCAAATTTTCGAACAACACGAAATCGTTTTATAAAGATAAATATAGATTATATTTATTTCAAACATCGAAGAATACGAAACCATTTCATAAAAATAAATATAATTCATATTTATTTCAAATATCAAACGACATGCCTTCATTTTATAAAATAAACATAGTCCTTATATTTATTCCAAAGATCAAATAACAATGAATTCGTTTTCACAAAAACAAATGTATTTTATATATTTATTTCTAGTACCCAACAATAACGAATTCTTTTATAAAAATAAACATAGTTTTATGTTTATTTCAAACATCAAGCTACTCGTATTCATTTATAAAAATAAAAATAATTATATATTTATTTTCAAACACAACACCTCGAGGATTCTCTTATAAAATAAATATAACTTTTTATATTTATTTCAAGCGCCGAAATGGCATATACGTATATTTTGAAAAATATATACAAGACGTAATATATATAATACAAGTTTATTATATATTACTTTCATACGAATACTTCTAAATGCACAAACGACTTCTCGGGTCGACAAGCGATCTTAACAATATATTTATATATTCTGATATAAATATTTATTTATTCTAAATATCTCGAGAATCAAGTCTTTTCAAGACTCATTAGTGATTATCGACGATAAACAATACTTATCAAATATGACCTAATCGTTTCCATTTACTTAACAACTTACTGTTGAATCGTTCGGTTAACGATTCGGTAGAGCTCGATGACACGTAGTTTAGTTACTGCGTTTATTTAGAAACTTATAAGATATTCCGTGATAGGAATATTGTAGAATGCACGCTAGCGAGTCACGTCTTGGAAACGACATCACAGAGTCGTATTTAGCTAGCTTTGCACATGGAAATTCAGGTGAGTTCATAACCCCACCTTTTTACGATTTTACATTTTTATAAATGTTTTCGGGGTGGAAAGACATACACATTATGCAGAAACATACAAGTTTTCGATGAACAAAGATTGCATATTTTAGACAAAGCACGTTTTGCAAGAACATACGAGGTTTTTGAATTCACGAAAACTCATATTTCTAAATCATGTTGCGAATGGATTTCGAGGAACTCAAATGGTTTACGAATGAATCATATTAAATATACTGGTTTTTACAAAACAAATGCATATTATCGAAATGTGAATGGTTTTCATGACTAGGGATGGGATCGTCTAGTTATAATATTGAGACTGGGTTGGTCTGCGTTTGGGGAACGGGACACCCAGTGAGTTTCATGTCCCCCTTTTCTTTTAACTGTTTTCAGTTTTATAACTTTGGGGGTGAATTACATGTTTTAAATGTTTACAAAATGCTTACAAACAATTACAATTTGGTATGGTTAGCTATGGAAAGTACAGTAGATCGTGTGAATGGGTAGTCGCACTCCTAAGACCATTAATCCTCGTGTTAAGACCGAGGGGCATGATTGATAGATATATTTGGGTGTAGCGAGCCCACACCAATGTGGACCAGGGTGGCCCATGAGATGACTATGTCTTACAGCCGGAGGCCCGGTACAAATTTGCTAGGTTTGAGCCTTCCTACGTCGTTGCACGCATGTTAATGGCCTTGCAAACCATTAATCGATCTGTTTCCTTGTTTTGCTTTCATACCGGGGTTTTACAAATTACATACCATGTTTTATACAAATTCAAAGCATAGGATTATGCAGGCATGAAGTCAAAGTCAGGGTGGGCATTGACGGTTATACAAACTTTACAAATACAAGAGTTTACAAATACATGGTTTTACGAACATAATGCGTTACAGATACAAAGTTTCCATATAACTTGACAAGAAAATGATTTCTAAATTCGTTTTCTCAATAATATTTCACAAACCGGTTATTTAAAAGATTTATTTCAAATCTTTTACAAACAAACTATGAACTCGCTCAACTTTATGTTGATTTTTCGCATGTTTCTTTCTCAGGTTACTTTTCAAAGTTGTGGCACGGTTGGAATAGGAGAACCATATGGAGTCGAGTACTTAGTGGGCGTTCATTTTCTAGAAGTCTTAGCTTATTTTGCTTCCGCTGTGCAATGAAGATACCGGTCTAGTCACGCTAAGCTCTGATATTTCGGGGTGTGATAGATAATTACTCTACGAGTAAAAACTATGAAAATGTCATCGCATTTTTTACCTTTACACCCTATTCGTACGTTTTGTATGATAAGGGTATTTGTATTTGATCTTTTGTCATAACTATATAACAAAAATTATATAATTATTCTTTAACCATACCACTTATTCACTTAATTACTAACTCAACCAAGGCCCAATCAATCTAATTTGTTAGCCCAACTACCAAAGCCCAAACCTAACCCAAAGATTTTGAACTAAATAAAATAACCCAAACCAACCCACCCATTCAACTTCCAAATCCCTCCCCAACTGAAAAAAGACGCCCAACGACACAGCAGTACAACGACCAGGTGAGTTTTTTGGCCGGAAAATTCAAAATTCCGGTCTTTCGGACTGTTATTATGTTAGAATTCCGACTTAGAATGGGTATCCTTTCTTTATTGATTGTTTCTATTGTTTTATGTGGTGATTAGGAGAAAATATAGATGTATAAGGGTTTGATCTTTTTATGTTTTTTGATATTTTTTTGGTTGTTCTAGACTTGTAGTTAATGATATTGTTGTTTTATTTAAAGCTTTGTTTGTTTACATGATTACTAATCAACATTTAAAACTAGGGCTTGAATGTTTGAAAATTAAGATTGAAAATTATGGACTATGGTATTGGTTGAACATGATTGTTTATTTTCTTTAAGTGTTGAGTGTTGTTCTATGAACTTATGGAGCGATTCATATGTGATAGGAACCATGAGTAGGGAAGTTATGGTACAATTTCTCAGGAGAAGGGGTTGAATCATCTTCCGAATTCGTTGATGTGGATACTCTTTCTTTGGATCCTCATGATCTCAAGCCGATTGTATCATACATCGTGGATCAGCGAGATGAGATTAGAATAACATACCTACTAAGAGGAGCATGTCAACCAAGAGTTATTGAATTCCCACAATAAATGTTTCAAGGTAATGAGTTAAGAAAAATTAATGAAGAATGGTATAACAAAAAGGAGTATAAGGGATGGTTAGAGTATAGTTCAAAATCGGATCATGTGTTTTGCATATGTTGCTCCTTGTTTAGGGGCCAATTTGGAGATCATAGAGAAACATTTGTGTCCGAGGGGTATAACAGCTGGAAAAAAGTACATGAGGTACTTTAAAAACATGTTGGCATAGTTAATAACGTCCACAATAAATGTTTCCAAATGTGTGTCGATTTACTTAACGAAAATCAAGCCATACACACACGATGGGACAAAAAGACCCCTAAGGAGAAACATGAATACCGACTTAGAGTAAGTGCTTCAATTATGCTTGGAAAAAGGTTATGGAATGGCGGATTGGCGTTTCATGGTCATGATGAATCAAAAGATTCATTAAATAAAGGAAATTTCTTAGAGATTCTAGAACTAATGGGTGAAATGAATGAAGAGCGTGGTAAGGTTATCTTAGAGAATGCACCCGCGAATAACCAAATGACACGTCCTAAAATTCAAGCGCACATTAGACATTGTGATGCTCAAGTGGTACCTAAACAAAATTTTGAAAATCTAGGTGATGATGTTTTTTCTTTTTAGTTGATGAATCATGTGACGTATCCAAAAAAGAACACATGGCGGTTGTTATTCATTATGTTGATAAAGTTGGGATTGTTAAGGACATTTTATTGGGCTTGTTCATGTCAAGGAAACAACCGCATTAACACTCAAATCGGCTATTGATGATATATTTGCACATTATGGGTTGAGTTTGAAAAGGTTTAGAGACCAAGGTTATAATGGGGCAAGTAACATGCCTGGTGAGTTTAACGGCTTAAGGGCTCTAGTTTTAAAGGAAAATGTCTCGGCTTTCTATATTCATTGTTTTGCACGCCAACTTCAACCAGTTGTTATGGCGGTTGCTCACAAACACACACCGTTTGGAGAGTTTTTGAAATGATAACAAGTTTAACAAATGTCTTTTGTGCATATTCCAAACGACAAGATATGCTTCGTGAAAGCCAAAGAAGTAAATTGGAAAACATGGAAAACATCCTTTGTACTGGATTTGGGTTGAATCACAAAATGACACTTTCAAGACCCGGAGATACACATTGTAATTCCCACTACAAGACGCTTTCCCGTTTGATTACTTTATATCCAAACACTATGGAAGTTCTTGGATGGCTTGTAGAAACGGGTCAAAATCTTCCTTGTAGTAGACAAGCGGACGGACTTCTAGAGGATATGAAAAACATACGAATTTGTATTTTACATACACTTGATGGAGCATATTCTAAACATTTAACACACATTGTCCCAATGTCTTCTAAGAAAAGAGCAAGATTTGATGAATGCAGCTAAATTGGTTTCTACCACAAAAAACCAACTCGAAAAGTTTCGGTTGGAAGGTTTTAATGAGTTCTTGGAGAAGGTTAAATCTTTTTGTGACAAGTATGAACTTGAGGTGAAAATTTGGATGATGAATATATTAACAGAAGGTGGCCAAGAAGAAAAACAAACATCACAAATCGGCATTATTACGAGTAGGATTGCGTCAATGCTGTTCTAGATTTGCAAATTCAAGAATTTGGGAATCGTTTTAATGATGTAACCTCTGAATTACTTGTTTGTATGAATTTTTTGAGTCCGTGTGATAATTTTAGTGCGTTTGACATTCCAAATATGCTAAAACTAGCCGAGATGTACCCATATGATTTCGATGAAGCGGATATAAGAAGGCTTCCGGTTCAACGGAGAAACTATGTTTGTAATGACGTTTAACACAATTTTAAATATGTTTGTAATTACGTTTAACATTTTTTTTGATCGTATAATATATATATATATATATATATATATATTTTAGCTTGATGTTCTTTTGTTTTACTTGACCTGACCTGACCCAACCCTCCATGAACCTAATTTTTTTTATATAGCTAGGGGCCTAAAATCTTTAAAATATTCAGCAACCAGGAAATTTTTTTAGGCTCGCCACTAACTCAACCAAAGTTAGCAGGAAACTAGCATACACCAAATGTACAAAGAAGAACAACACCAAATAAAACATTACAAGCATTACATCCATTGCATCTAAAAGCTACCATCCCACCATAGATAAGTTTAAACCTTGCCACACCTCCCGAGTCAAGGAAGGTTTTTTAGCTCTTGCTCTCACCCACATAAAGCTTAGGGCTTGATATCCCTTACCACTTTTTGCATTGTGCTTTGTTTTTGACAAAAGATCAATTCATTCTGACTTCGCCAAATGCACCAGAGTGTAGTAAGACAACAACAAGAATGGCTTTCTTAAACTTCACAGAATTACTCACATAGGTGTGTAAGTCTAGAATTTCTCTGAGACCGAAGGTGAATACGACACCTAGGTTACACCACTGCGCCACCACATTCCAGATTACTTGTGCAAAGTCGCAAGAGACCAAAAGATGATTTGCATTCTCCGAATAATCTCCAGATAATGGACACAAATTGGAATCTAAATTTATATTCCCCCAAAGTAAAATCCAGTTCGACTTTCCAAGCAAGAATCTCTACTTTTCTAGGGACCCGATTGTTTTGTTTAATAATAGTAAGTGGCAGTCAGGGTGTCGAACCACGAAGAGTTTATGATCCGTGTCAAAACTTAACTAATTATTGGTTGTAAAACTTATAAAGCTTGCTATTTTAATTGTTTGTTTCTTTGTTGAATTGAAAGATATCGGAATGAATCAAAAATTTGTTACTAACTATGAAAACGATTCGTTAACTGTGACTGTAAACTTAAACAATATGATATAAACAATAATTTTTTGACAAGGATCACACGCGGTTTAAAATTGCAAGACCTAGGGTTCCCACAAGTTCTAGAATTAATCCAAATCACAATTAAGTTATTAACGGGTTTGGTGTTACGAGAGTTAGGTGCCGATAGCTATCAACTTCACAAGACGGGCAAAAAACGCACTTCTTTACACAAGAACATGTAAAACCTACTCTATACCAAAGCACAATTGTATGAAATCATTTCACGAAGTCAAAGGTGCGAGTGTATTTCGACAATCCGTGAATCCAAAACAAATACAATACAATTGGTATAATATTTAAACGCTCACACGTAATCAAAACGGAATAAAAAACTAAAGACAAATGTTAACACTCTAGAATTCTTACAAGGTCTACACTGGGGTGAAATCCTAGGAGATTAGTCGCTCATGGTGCGCGAAGCTTGGAAACCGGATCTTGGAGATGAAGAACGAGCCATAGGATCTTGAATCTTGATTATCTTATGATGAGGGAATGATTGTGATAATGATTGGATGGAATGATAAAAATATTTTTTTTATGATGATGGGACGGAATATGATTTTCTTTTTATTTTTTGAATGAAAGTGATAATAATATGATGGTGATGTTCAATGATTTGATGATGATATTATGTGATTATGGAATTTGGAAATGTCTCAATGATGATCCCCTTGATTATGTAATGACTGGTCATTCAAAACAATTCTTGTAACTCTCATAAATATCGTCCAACTCAACCCAAAAAACAAAAAAGATTAGAAAACCTTACGTAGCATAAACTGATGCACGTTGTTGACCTCGACGCGAAACGAGTCAGTCCTAGCCTCGATCCAGTTGACCCTAAGCTCAGCTCTTTTGTTCGTTTCTTGCACCCAGTCTATCCTAGCCTCGATCTGTTGTCTCGTTAAGCTCCCGAAATGCTCCTTTAACTCTGTTAGATATGCAAAATGCAAACCATACCAAAGTAGATCATTCGAAACACAAATTCTCATAAAAACATAAACTTAAATACGAAAAACACCAGACTTTCAATCAAGTATCACACTTGCAATCGTAAACTCTCCCGCCCCTTCTAGAGTCTACACCCACCTATCTTTTGAACTGGACAACAAACGGGTTGGTACTAAGTTGCGAAGTTATGCCAGTTTAGCCCCTTCCTCACCATTCGCCATACCCCTATTCCAATCCCATCTCCAACCTCCATCATCTTCCATGACCCGATTCATAACCGTAGTGAATTTGTTATTTTCTAGAGCAAATAATGCTGGAAATCGCGTAGCTAAGGGCTGCTATAATGCCCAACAGTTAAGCCAAAACAGGGCATCAGACCCGCAGCCTCCTACCCCTGTTATCGATCTTGAAATGTCCCCTCCAGCTCTCTTAACTTCCTAGAGTGAGCTGTGTTGGATCTAGTGGACCCCACAAAAGAACACATGATTGGAAAGCCAAAATAGTCTATAACCTCTGATTACAAATAATAGTGCTTTAAAGATCTGCTCCTCCCAAAGACAAAGACTCAACATCTGCTTCTCTAAAGTCTGCCAGAGCCAAAGGTCTGCCAAAGAGAACATCTGCTGATGAAGCCAAAGACTGTTGAACCAAAGGTTTGCGCAAGAGAACCTCTGTTGATGAAGACAAAGTCTGTTGAAATAAAGGTCTAATCAACCTAGGCTGAGAAGACTAAAGGCTGATGAAGTAAGGTCTGCTGTGGATCAACAGATGATAGAGTCCAACAGAGGAGCTTCAACAGATGATGATCAACAGAGTTTATCAATGTAACAGTGCTTAGGCTTTAGCAGATGTTAGGAGTTTGTTAGGTTGTTAAATGTCGCTGTCTAGGTGACGTCAACGTAGATGCTTCAGATGTTCGTTTGTACTATAAATAGAACAGTGCCTGTGCTGTTCTATTCATCACTTTCACCTTGACATATTTTGTACGAACAAACAAGGAGTGATCAGGCTGAGGGGGAGTTGTAATTCTTCATGCATACGTAAACTTGTAATTGCAAATTTATAAAAGCATGTTGATGAAAGCAATATCTTCATTATTGTGATTGAAAAGTTAATTATCCCGCTGCATATTTATCTTTGTTTTATCTTCTTTCATTATTTCCATCTTAATTGTCACAACAATCAAACTCAGATCCTAACAATTGGTATCGGAGCTTCGTCAATCAAATTCGATCTAAACAATCAATTTATATAAACATATCAGCTCTTACTACTGATATCGTTTGTTCATTGGATTGAAAATAGAGTAAACGTTTATTTATGTTCAAAGTATTTTAAACAAAAACTTGTTTGTAAACAATAAAAAATGTCTTAGAATTCATAAGATCCACACAACACTGGTACTCCGTACAAAGCTCCGATGCTTGTCAGATCATAATATAATATCTGGCAATGTTAGATGGGTCACATACTTGCTCAACAGAACACGGGTTGTTGGAAATCGATTATCTTCGGACCACATGTTTCGATGGTGCTGAGTGCTGAAGACCCCAAGGTTCAAGTACCAAAGAAGCTGGAAAACTACTCCGAGTAGGATTTTTAGAAAATCGAGTTAGATGCCAAAGAATATAGCATTGTTGCTACGACTCTAACGAATTATATCTATGCCGGTATGTTGCATTGTAATAGTGCTAAGGAGTTGTGGGATGCTTTGAAAGAGCAGTTTGGTGGCACAGAGGAATTTATTAAAAACAATCAAGAAGTTCTAAACCAACAGTATGAAACATTTTGTCACGTTAAAAGAGAGTCATTAACTCAACAATTTGAGAGGTTTAGGTCTAATAAGTGAATTAAAACTGGTAAATGTTGATTTTCCTAATTCAACCTTGAATAGCCGATTTCTAAGATCATTACCAGATAAATGGGACACTATTTCCTTTGTAATAAGAAACTCTGTTGGTTTTAAAGAGATGAGTTTGACTCAGCTTCATGGTAGGCTCCTAACTTATGAGAGAGAGCTTAACCAGAAAAAGAAGCTTCAAGAGTCAGGAAAAGTTGTTGATGACTATGTCTTTGGTAGTACAACACTTTTTGGTCAAGAGGAAACCTCTGGTGGAAGTAAGGATCAGGGTTATGATCAGTTTATTGACATAACATCTGGTGGAGGATTTAACCCTAACTCTTACTCACCTAATTATGCTTTTGCAGCAAATGGGGAAAACCAAGTTTCTGACAATTATCTTTTGAGTTAAATGATTTTCAACACTTTGACCACACTGATTTGGAAGAAATGGACATCTTGCACCAACTTGCTTTGCTAAGTGTTAGAACTAGCAAATTTTACAAAAGAATTGGCAGAAAATTTCCAGGGTTGCATGGGGGATTGAAAGTTGGGTTGGATAAATCTAAAATCAAGTGTTACAAGTGTAATAGGTTACTCCAATTTGCTAGAGAGTGTAGAAGCCAAGCAAGTGGTCCTATTGTCACACATCCAAGTCCTAGACCTCAAAACACTATCCATTATACCCAATACACCCCTGCTCCACACATGCAAAGCACTGCTCACTTTGCATGTCACACCCTGATTTTTGCGGAAGCGTGATTATGTGTGACTTGCTTAATATCATTGCATTCAACCATAACAAACAGCTATATGATAAAACTAAAGTTGTTCATCCATAAATTAAGTTTAAAACATCACATACAACATTGTCTTGAAATCCAGACGCATACTTCGAATCCAAATTACAAACCATGCAAATTGTTTTAGAGTTCCATAAGGACTCGACAAAAGACATTAATAAAACCCAGGCTTTGAATGATGTGTCTTATCCAGGATAAGATACACTATCTAAACCCTTAGACACCGGATGACATCTTTTATTTCCAACATCCCTTGAAACTTCCAAACGCCCGCCAGATCCACATTTAATTTCCTGAAATACATGTAGTTTGAAAACATCAACAAAAGTTGAGCGAGTTCATGTGTTTGTATGTGTGCACGAATAAACCTTTGTAATCATTGTAAGTATGTATGTTTTGTAAACCCGGTATGAAAGAGAATATGAACAGATCGATTAATGATTTGCAAGGTCATTAATGTGTGTGTAACGGTGTAGGAAGGCTCAATCCTTTGTGTATTTCGTACCGGGCCACCCGGCTGGAACGACATAGTCACCACATGCGGCCAACTCGCGGACCCATGGGTGGGGCTCGCAACACCCAAATAGATCTATCACTCATGCCCCTCGGTCCTTATAATAGGATTAATGGTCTCAAGTTAACGCCTACCCATTCACATGATCTAACAGTTCATTTCTTGACTAACCATACCATTTGTAATCATTGTAACATTTGTAACGTGTATTTCACCCCCGAAGTTATAAAACGAAAACAATTAAAAGAAAAGGGGGACATGAACTCACAATCTTGCGTTCTTCGTAACCAACTGTAATTCAAAGCTCCTTCTGGTGTACGCGACTACCTACAACGTACTAAGGTCTATTAGACGAGCGGGTCGTGCCTTGACTTAGTATTAATTAGTGTCTTTGAGTTACGTTTCTTTGTGTCATCAATATTATTCCAAGTTATATAATTATTTGTTAAAATAATAAATATTTTAACTTAAATTATATTTATTAAATTTTGGAATAATAGTTAAAATAATATATTTTAACTTCACACCTCTACGTATTTATACTTGAATATTTCCCCAAGGATGGGTGTATTAGTATTCGTATTCTTATCCTTGTATATTTTTGCCATGTATTGGTGTCGTATTCCGGAGTGTATTTATACATACGAAAATACGTATTTTTATTGTGTTTATTAAGTATCCTTATACTTAATTTTTGTATTACTTTCCTGGAATAATATTTCTAGTAAAAATACATCAA
The DNA here is from genome assembly GCA_030545235.1 of Helianthus tuberosus. Classification (NCBI taxonomy): domain Eukaryota; kingdom Viridiplantae; phylum Streptophyta; class Magnoliopsida; order Asterales; family Asteraceae; genus Helianthus; species Helianthus tuberosus. Next base: position 158,201,313 of record CM060410.1, on the reverse strand, counting down.
TATATATTTCCAAAATATATATTTTAAGAAATACTACTTAGAAAAATTATTTATAATTTTCCTTTGGCAAAAATAATTGTGTTTTCATGTAATTTCCAAAAAATAATATATTTTCAAGTCCAACTTAGAAAATATATATAAATCCATCTTTCATCAAAAAATAATATATTTCAAGTTTATTTAAGAAAATACTTTTTCTCCAAAAAATAATGTATTTCATGTTTATTCAAGAAAATATATATTTTTTTTCTTCCAAAAATAATTTATCTTCTAATAATTCCAAGAAAATATATATGTTTTCTTTTCAAACAATAATGTATTTTCTCCTTGTAAAAAATATGATATTTTTGTCAAAAATCATATTTTTGTTTCCTTGGTGTCCAAAATACTAATTACCAAAATATACTCATGAATAAATTTCCGGGATATTTTTGTGAGTTATATTCCTTTGTTCAGTTTCTCCACTATTTTGGGTATAAATTATATATCCATTATCTTGGAATTTTGGTAATATTTTGGATTGTAATTTTTTTGTATTTTGTTGAGTTATATTATTTCAAGTCCTAAAATAATATAACTAATACACATAATATACAAATAATCACACACATGGTGACATCTAAATATATATTTTCCTAAATACATATTTCTAAGTGTTTAATTTCTAGAAAAATTTTGCCATAGTTTCCCCTAAAAATGGAGGTTTTCATGCTTTCAAAGCATATCATTTTCTTTTGTAAATCAACGCCATTAACAACAAATCAATCAATACTTACCAATTTGCCAAAATCAAGCATAAATTACTACTTCATGAACTTGAAAATTTACAAAAATGTGTAGTAACTTACTAGTGTGTTTAGTGAGTCTAGTTACCCTTTAAAGTGTGATTGTTTAATTAAAAACATCATTTTTGAAGAAATTAGATCTTCACAACTTGTAAATCATTTTTCTAAAAATTTTCTTCTTGAGTTTTACTTGTTACATATATATTTCTACACATGTTTAACCTCTAAAAACATGGTTAATTTCTTTAAGAACCAAGATTAAGTAAACTTTGTATTCTTAACCTGGTTTCTTGAAAAATCATTCTTGAAATCATAGATTTACAAGACTTTATACTTACTTTGATCATCGCTTTACAAGAAAACAACTTATACTTTCAAGTTCATGATTTTCATGAGGTTGATCAATTGATCTTTAACATAATCATCCTCTCATCTTGCTAGATTATGTCTTTAATCACTATCTAGCAAGATCACATGATGATCTACATCATTAACATAAACAATCAATCATCAAGTAGCACAACAACACTAAACAACATGATTTCTTAAGATTTTTAAGCTTATGTTCATGTTTCATGTTCTTGATTCTTAGTGTTCATCATGATTAACAACATGTATCTTCTTTTAACCAACAAAATATGATGTAAAATGAAGTGTAGAGTGTTCTTACTACTAGCTCAAGGCTAGGGATGATCACTAGTTGATGAAGATGATAAATGTGGTGGATAAAAGCACAAGAGAAAGGTCCTTTAGCTTCCAAAGGCTCCAAGCTTCCTTATATGTCTTCTAGCACCCTTGTATATGTGTGGATTGAATGGAACTTGAAATATGAAGATGATGGTGGTGTGGGGGTGTTTGGCCGAGAGCAATGGGGAAGGAAAGAGAAGAACTCAAATGTTGGTGAATGTTGTGAATGACGGGTTATGTTCTCTAAGGTATTCTTATAATCCATCCAACTCACAATTACCTTTGGTTTTTATGTTTTCAAAGAGCCAACAAGATCTATTAAAATAACTAAATAAAATCCATGGTGGGGCCATGATGTTGGCCGATTACTAGGTGGGGGGGGGGGGTTCTAGGCTTATGTTTCAACTAATAGTTAGTTTAGTTAGTTAAAATTCAAGTATTAGTTAGGTATTTAGTTACTAGGTGTTATATAGTGTGTTATAATGTTCGGGGACCATAACTAGCTTGGTAATGTTAAAACAATGCTTCTAGTGAAAATTTGGTGTTTCGGGTAGTGTCCGGTTGTTCGGTTGGTTACCGGTTGGTTAAGGTGCTAAACTACGCAGTTTAGTGTGCTTTATGTTACCTTTTGTGACAGTTTTGATTCTTGGCACTTAGGAAAGCATTCAGGACCATTTAACCACATTTCTGCATGATATTAGAGTATTTAAATGCTGAATTTTGCTAAATTCTGTAGTTTGTGTGAGTTTTAGGCACTTTCCGGCACTTAAACTATCTCTAGGAAGACAGTTTTGTGATCCTTACTTTCCTACACACTATACTAGTGTAATACTTGGTTTCTGGCCCATTCTCTATCTCAACACCTTGTCTGTCTATGTAATGAACTCCGTCAGCATTTTTCTGATTTATCTGATAACTATGCTAACTGTGTTTCGTGCATCATTTGAATCAACAAAGTTTGCATGCAATAATGATATGTCATTTGCAATATATGATGCACATGTATGTATAATAACATCAATCAGAAACAATTCGAATCATTAGTTGTAAATCAGCACAGTCATTAAGTCATAATTACTTTTTAATAGTTGTACGGATACCTGGAATTTTCACAGTTGTCACATTGCACACCTTGCAACCACTGTTCCAGTACAGTATGTCCAAACCATTGTTCCTCAGATACAGTATGTTAAAACCCCAGTTCCTCAGGTTCAAGTGCAACCAACACCACAAGCTACACAAACCTCTGCTCAGGCAGAAAACAGTCAATAGAGCTTTTTCACACAAGGCTTTGTTGATTGGAGCAACTTACCTGTTGGATCTGAGTTTGGTTTTGATTGTATTTTACGTTTGAAAATAAGATGGAAATGAATGAGTTGTGCAGCGGAATAAAGATGGAAACAAACTTTGCATACAATCAAACGAGAGTATTGCTTTAATCAAAACACTTTTCACTATGAACCGAAAGATTGAATTTAGTTTCAACAACGATTACAAAGCAATGCTCGATACAAACTCCCCCTCAGCCAGAGCTCAGTGTTTGTTCGTGCAGAGAAGATAATTTTGCAAAAAGCTAATAGAACAGTACAGAGCACTGTTCTATTTATAGGCACTAGCAAACCACTAAGCATCTAAGCTGACGTCACCATGAAAGTGACATCTAACCTCCTAACAAACTCTAACCTCTGATCTATACAAACACTGCTATACTAACTACTGCTTGTTACATTACATAACATAAAGACAGAGTAAACAACTGATGCATCCCTCCACTGCTGTGAACCCAGCAGTACTTGTCCGGATCAGCAGTGCTTGAAACAAGCCAGTAGATTGAGCAGCAGAGCTTTAGTCTTTCATCAGGTCTTTACTTGATCAGCAGTTTGTAGATCAGCAGATTGCACGATCAGTAGATAGGAGGTCAGCAGATGATGAATTCACTTTCAAGGGGAGAGACTTGTATGTAACATCTGCTTATTCTGGATCCACTGCTCTGATCCAGTTTTGGCTTTAATTATCTGTTCCTCTGGTAGGGTTCAATCCCAACAATCTCCCCCTGGAACAGATAATGCCAAAACTCTTCATTATTGTGGAATTTTTATTGCCTCATCAGCAGTTCCCTTATCTGGCCTTTAAATTGTAGTTCAAAGTCTAGGGCATCTGTGTCATCATCATCCCTGCTAAGTGGAAGATCAAGGAGATCATGCAAATCTTCAAGTCTCAGGCCAAGAGCTTGTTCCCTTGATATTTTCTTCACTTCTCCACCAGACCTGAGTAAAGTCAATACGTAGGTCTGTTTGTCAGTTTCCCACTTTTGTATTTTTGAGCCTGGTGGGTTTCTTGGGAGATTTTTATTTGCAGAGGTGTTTGGTGAGGCTGGCCTATTCATGACTGACTGAGCAGTACTTGCAGATTGTTCCAATTCAAGATCTTCTTTTATCATTAATTTAATGCCTTCTTTTACGACATCATTTCCAGCTTTTAGATCTTGAATTGTTTCAGCACCTGACTGGTTTTGACTCCTTCTTTTGTAGATGGCAGCACCAGCTGGAGCAGTGGTTCTTTTGATTTGTAGCTTTGGTGGTCTTTTTGAGACCGCTGCTTTGGAGTAGTCAGGCTTTTGTGGAACTGTTGGATCTTTCTTTCTAAGTTCCTCTAACCTTTTGTAGGTAGCCCTGACCCTATCTTCTCCCCACTTTGTCACAGAATTCTTTGACCCATAATCAGCTGCTATCAGCTCCTCTTTCATTCTCTTCAACTCTAATGCTTTATCAGCTTCAAACTGTTTGAACTTTTCAGGAGGAGTCTTCTTGACCTTATTTTTGATCATTTCTTGAATCCTGGCTGCCTCTTTTTCAAGCTCAGGAATGGTCCAGTTTTTGTACATGTGTTTCTCCCCCTTGTATTTCTTGTAGGTCATGATGTTCTCAATGTAGTCTTTTCTCAAGGACTCATCTGCCCTTTCTGAGATTTGCTGACATACATTTTTGGCAAATTGCTCCATAGCTCTGACCTGAGTGAGTAGAAACTGATAGTTTTGCTGAAATTCCCTATCAGATTTCCCTTGTTTATTTCTGATTGCGATATCCTCTGCTTGCTTGGCCTTGAGTTTCAAATATTCTTCAATATTGTTAGGCCTGGGATATCCTTCAACTGATGGCAAACTCCTTTTAGCTGGGTCATCCTCATAGTAAAAGGATTTGATTTCTTCCCTAACTGCAATGAGTTCCAGAGGAAATGAGACACCAGCAGGAGGTAATGGCTTTAGAATTTGAGCTGAAGAGAGAGGCATGGGTTTTGGAATTGTGACAAGTGACAGAGATTTTGAAAATGTAGGTGGTGGAGATGTGTCATCATCTTTTAGAATTAGCCTTCTCCTTTTTGTTTGAGGAGGGACTGATGATGTTTTGGGTGGAACAGTGGTGATAGATTGGGTGGCAGTGGTTTGTGATTGACTAACAGCTGTTGAAACAACTGGTGTTTCAACCACTGTTGTCATTACAACAGATGTTGTAACATCTGTTGTCTTCTGCTTTTTGGCAGGAGGTGATGGTGGTGAGGTTGTTTTTGGAGGTGATTGTGGTGGTGGTAAGGCAGTGGTTGTGGTGTGTGTTGAAGTGGTGTGTGTTGAAGTGATAACAGATGTTGAAACCTCTGAAGTACCAGCAGTAGTTGATACAGCAGGAGTTACAACAGCTGTTTGGGTGGAGGTTTGATGCTGATGGCTTTTGGATGGTGGTTTTGGAATATGCTTTGGAATTCTGGATGGGATGGACTTAGGTTTCCTTTTTGTCTTAGGATTTTTAGTATCCTTTGACCCAGAACAACCCTGCGCATACAGCTCCATGAAAGCTCTTTTCTCCTCATTCCACCTTGAAATATCCTTTGCCATTCTATCCCTTTTTACACTTGCTACTCCTTCATCAAGTGCTTCTTGGGTTGCATCAACCTTTTTACTACCATCTGGCACAGGAATTTTTCTGGTCTTAGCATCCCTTTCTGGTTCAATGTAGAGACCATCATCTATTCCCTTCTTCTTCCACTCCTGAATTTTCTCCCCCTTTTTGGCATTATCTTCTGGAAGTTGATCAATGAAAAGTACTGTTGGAGGAGCAGTGCCACTGGTTTGCAATAGATGGGCCTTGATTGCCTTAATATCTGCTTGAGTGTTCTTGTACCTAGACTCCATTATGTTTCTCAGCTTTTGGACATGTAGTTCATGTTGCTGATCAGCCATTTCTTTTTGTTGTTGGAGAAAAGGTTGGAAGAAGTTCCAGAGCTCATTTGTAGCAAATGCTTGTGGTGGAGCAGGTGCTTGAGGTGGAACAAAAGTGGATTGCATCTTTTGTATTTTCAACACCTGTTGTAGCATGTCTTTAATATCTGCAACAGATGTGTCCAATTTGTCAACTCGTTCCGTCAAATCCTAATATTTTAAATCATCACCCAATTTAATGGGATCATCTGATTTCCCACTAACAGTGGTTTTATCAGTGGTTGAGGTAGGGAGTGTACTCCAAACACTAACCACTGATGCCCCCTTTTCTTGGTACTGGGGTCTTCTTCCTTCAACACTTGACAACCTTTTGATGTTGCCAGTGGGAAAAATAAATCCACTGGTGGTTGGCAGAGGTGCTATGTAAGGAATTGCCTCCAAGGAAGTCTTATTAATGTAACCACTGTCCAACTGTAAACCAGTGGGTTCAACAGTTGTAGTGGCTGCTTTGTGACACCTGTGTCACTTCAACCATCCAACAAATGCCAAACCAATGAAATATTGTATTTCATACTTTGGACTTGTATAAATATGTGTATCTTTTGCACATATCAATTCTTGTTCGATTACAAGCTCTAAATCGCCTTCTGGAAGGTTATACGCGCACTGATGCGTAAATATAACCAGTTTAATCCAACGAACCCTCCGAAATAGTGAAATAGGCTTAACATACCTTAAATAACCTTTACATAACTTAGAAATAAGTTTTGGAAGGTTTGGTATGGTGAAATCAAGTTAAATCGCTTACAGGGACTAAAGTTGACAAACTGCGAAAGTATGCCAATTTGAACTGTAACGAACATTCCGGAACATGACCATAAGTTAAACACACCTTAAATATCCTTTACATAGCTTAGAAATAGGCTTTGAGGGGTTCGGTGTGCTAAAATATACTTTTGGGACATTCAGGGACTAAAAGTGTCAAAAAGTACACAAGTTTGCATTTTCGCGCATAACTTACGTTCTGAATACATCCGAACATCCAAAAATTTATGTAAGCACTAAAATATTTTATTTTAGTGTTTGGCATAAGAAAAATCCATTCGTCGCGTCATTTGGATCGTTTTTCGCGCTTATGCGCATTCCGTCGTAATTAAGCGAACATCGCGATCGTACGGCCAAACGAACCGACATCCGACATATTTTTGAGCATGTTTCATGTCCACAATGTTTAGGCATCATTTTAGGGCCTTAAAGTTGGCTTTACGGGCCTTAGAAGTGTCGGAAATGGCCTTAAACATGTGCAGGGACCAAAACTGTAATTTCTGCAAACTTGTTCTGATCAGACAAGGCCAGGCGGCCCGCCTGAGTTTTGCCTGACCCTGAAGCGGGCCGCATCAGCCTCCCAGACAGCAGAAACATGCAGAAACATCGAATCTGGTCTGTTCCACTTGTGGCAAATGGTTTTGGGGAATCTATGGGCTGGTATTGAGGGCACATGGTATTACAAAACCATGTGTGCACATGTATGGACAAGATCAAAGCACAATATTCGAGAAACGATCTTAACGGTTCTCCGAATCCTATAAATACCCAACCCACCCCATTGCAAAACCCACAAGAATTCTGATTTGAGGAGCTCTAAGTTGAAACCTTTGTTTCATACCTGAGCTACTTGGATCGGGATTAGCATTCGGGGACCCTTCGTAAGTATTCTTTCGTTCTTTTATTGCTTTTCGAGTCTGAAAGTCAAACTTTGTTTGACTTTCTGCATTGACCAGTTTATGGTCAATGCGAAGTTCGTTTGAACTTCGCAACGTGAGTGTAATCACGTTGGTTATAGTCCTTTGGGACTATGCCTACTGATTACCACGTTGTCTAGGGTCGTAGGGTAAGCGATCTAATAAATCGCTTATACCTTCGAACCCGACCCATTTGGTCGATCATTAGGATCCGACCAAATACATTAGGTGACCATAGTAGGCAGGGAATAACCTTCCGAGGTTATACCTTATGGTCGCTTCGTTAAGTAGTTGTATGATAGGTAGTTTATATGCCTTAGGTAAATTACCAGAATACCCTTTTCATGTATAATTGGTAATTAAGCATTTGTAACCTAAACTTTTGTCACATAACTGATTATGTAACATGTTTAGGCATATAACACTTGTCATAGGGATAGTTAGGCGGTCCGAACGCGTTTCACGCGAACGACGCGTTATAGTAGCATAAGCTACCTAAACGGGTCGTAATGGGTCGTAAGCACATATGTTAGGTTTCATTTAGTATGTAGGCTTTGTTAAACCATATTACACGAGTCTCCACACTCGTTTGGTTTACGAACCCTCATTCTATCCGATCCTCCGATTTAGGTCCGGTTTATTAACATAGTTACCTATTTTAGGTGCCGTTTGATATCCGTGATCTCTAGCATTGTTTAGTTGTCACTCAAGGACTACTGAGCATTCTCAAGTGAGTACATAGACCCCTCTTTTACTGTTTTCAAACTGTTTTGGGGTGAAACACATGTGCCTACTTGTTACTTTCATGCTTTCCTGTTTTCACATCATATACTTGCTATGTTTATTAGTACAATTATAGTACATGATTTCATTGTGTTTATGCTATGTATGACCATTTTATGCATACCTAGTACATTGTTTTACATTACATTTCATGCTATGTATGTCTATTGTTGCATACTTAGTACAGTTCACATGGTATGTATGTCCAATCGTTGCATTGTTCATCATACTTAGTACATTTGTTATTCATCACATGCTTACATTTTGACATTTATATACACATTACATGATTTACATCTTGAGATAAGCATTTTGACATATTATTCAATACATTTGGCAATTGGTTTAAACATAGACATCTTACATTGTTGGTTTGGTTTGAGTAATTGATTAAGTAACGAGGCATGTGTAATATATTACAAGCATGGTGGATACGCCGCTGGTACTTCCTATATATAAGTGTTTGTATGGTATTACATGTCGTAACGTTATTTCAATCATTTCAATTTGAGACATATAACATTTTATACAAATAACATACTTTTCACAAGACATTGTTTTACAAACAACATATCTTATACAAACTCATTTTACATGGTTATTCATTTAACCATACATTATTCTCTTATTTATACATATCATCTGATCTTATCGATTTTCAAATGATTTACAAAACAAAGCAAATAACAAGGTTCATGACTAAACATTTTCTCAAACATAAGTCATGAATCCTATTTTCACAAAACCTATGTATCTCACAGGCATTTTTATGCTGACGTACCTATTTTCACATGTGTTTTTCAGGAGATGATGCATAGGACTTATCAAGACATACTTAGGCGGACCTGTGCCTTAGTGACTTAAAACGAGACAAGAACTAGTTAATTTATGTTATGTACTCTTTATTTCTTGTTTAAAAGACAATGTAACTCGCTTGTTTGATGAATAAAACGAAACTTTAATTTCCATGGTTGTGAAACATTAATTCTGTTACAACACTCCCCGACGTTTCCGCCACGTTTTGTATGTTCTACGTGGTCGGGGTGTGACAGAAAAGATGGTATCAGAGCCAATGGTTATAGGGAATTAGGTTATTAGTAATGCTTTGACCTAGTCTATAACCTTTCTAGGACCCTAACGCGAGTTTACTTGCGTTTAGTCATAAAACAATACCGTCACCTATCCTTAGGCTACGACCACAACAAGAACATAAATTTCAAAACCGCTTTGAAAACTAATCATCTGTTCTAGGATGATTGATTACTAGGTTTTGAACCCCTTTTGATTTTTCAAACTCTTGCCAAAGTTTTGATTCCTAAATAATGTGAACACGTGCAAACTGGAAGGGTGAATGCCTGTATTCTGGATTTTCTGTCTAGGCAAGCACTTCGTATATATCTCATCAGACGCGAGACCAGTTGTGCTTACCTGGGAATTCTTGGGATGAGTGTTCACTTATAGGCGAGCATGTCTTCGCGATACATTATTTTTGACCTATTTACTTTGATTAATCACCAAGGTCGTTTGTTGCTTTGTAGTAACAAACAAATGACCACTATCCTTGCTTTCATCAGATTTGTTTCATCTCATTCTTTTCGTCAAATTCTCTCACTCGTTTCCTTTCATGTTTCCTCTTTTAGAATGCCTCCATGATGCGAAAATCCGGTATCTATTGAAGATCTGGCAGCTGTCATTACACAGCAAATGACTGCTGCAATCCCGAACATCGTTGCTCAATGTCACCAAGCTCTCAATAACAACAATGCCCCCTGCAACTTCAAGACGTTCAACTCGGCTAAGCCATCAAAGTTTTCTGGGTCTCAAGGAGCGACTGCACTTCTGCAATGGTTCGAGAGTCTAGAGAGCACCTTCAGGCATGTACAATGTCCAAATGAGCGAAAGGTAGATGTCGCATCTAGTGTCTTTGAGAAACGAGCTTTGACGTGGTGGAACGGTGTGGTGAGAGATAGGGGTGCCGAAGTAGCACTGGCTCAAACGTGGGAAGAACTTCGAGCACTAATGATGAAGGAATTCTGTCCTCGTCACGAGATCAGGGCCTTGGAAAGAGAATTCGACGACCTTAAGCAAGACAGCGGCGAACATCGAGCATACACTGATCGATATGAGGAGCTGAGCCTGTTGTGTCCTACCATGGTTACGCCTTTGGATAAGGCGATCGAAAAATACATTGATGGTCTCCCTGACTCAGTTCAGGACATTGTTACTGGTAGTAACCCCACTACGGTTAGGCAGGCCATTGAGCTATCTGCAACCTTGACCGAATCTCAGATCAGGAAACGTAAGCTTTTCCGAAAGGGTGATAAGAAACCGGTCGAGGAATTGAAACCAATCGAGGAATCAAAGACCATGGATGAACCGACTGGATTCCCTAAGAAGTCAAAGAAGCGAAAGGCTTCTCAGAACTTCGCCATGGTTACTCACAATGATCAAGCCGTCCCCAACCAACCAGCTCAACCCCGTACTAGGAAGCCATACAATGGAACTTCACCCTTGTGCAACAAATGTAACCTTTATCATCATGCTATGGTGAAGTGCCGCGAATGCCAAATTTGTGGACGTAAAGGTCATACAGCAAAAGTTTGCGTAGTAGCAGTTGCACCAAATCAAGCTAACAACAATCCTGCTCAAGCTCGCTTTCCACCAGGTTCTTGCTACAAGTGTGGCGAGATGGGTCATTTCCGAAGAAATTGCCCAAAGCTTGCTAATGCTAATCCAGCACGGAGATGAGCATCTGACCGACTAGAAGACAACACCTTTTAGAAATAATCATGTCTTATGTATTATTTTCTTTTGTTGTCAAGGTCCATGAAACAGTTGTTATCATAGTTAATAAATAATTTTTTTTATTTACATTGCAATGTATTTATGTGGTTGTATGCATAAACAACATATCCCTTACAATACCGACAATCAAGGAATCGTATTCCTTGAAAAGCAAACTACTCCCCAAAATTTTTTCTATTTTATAATCTCTTGCGTTTTCCACGAAATTCCTAAGTACCTGTTTCTTTCAAGGAAAACGAAGTACAAAACGCAAGTTACAACACTGGACGAATACCCAAAGTACTACTATAAATCCTTAATAGGGTACCTAAGGGTATTTCCGTAAATCCTAAAATTTTTGTGTTCCTTAATTCGAATATTACGTTTCTTAGAAAACAAAAATCGAATTTTGGGAGATCTTCATATCTTTTCAGATAAATCCCAGAGGACATTGAAGTCAATTGACTGGTTTCCATATCCATTTTCAATCGATAACAAGTTAATAACAAATTAAACAACTATGTAATTATGTGCTTATGTGTTCCCTTTTATGTTCTTGTGTAATCCAAGTTTTGTTATCTAAATCCTCGTAGAATCTTCCATATCTTTGTGTACTATATTAAATCCTCAATGGGCTTTTACGTAATAGTAAAGACCCTTGGATTATATTGTACTATTCCATAATTAGACCCCTTGAGTGGTCTAGTTAAACAGATTGATCAAAAAATCTGGTTAGGAATATCATGTGATGAGATAGCTGAAAGAACTCCTAGGTGGCCTAATTAAAAGGATCAGTTGTCAATCTAATTAAAAGGACCTTATGGTAGTCTAGTCACACTCATCACAGGTTTGATTTTTCCTCCCCTTCATATTACAAACAAATTGTGCGGACTGTGCAAGGAATTACGTAATTATGGATGCATACATAATTATGAAATTCAGTGCACGGAAACCACAGCAAGTTTGGTCGTGTGTGAAGATATTGTGGAAAATGACTCATTTCGTTCATTTTCGTTTCTGAAGAGGTTGTGGAAAATGACTCATTTCGTTCATTTTCGTTTCTGAAGAAATTGTGGAAAATGACTCATTTCGTTCATTTTCGTTTCTGAAGAAATTGTGGAAAATGACTCATTTCGTTCATTTTCGTTTCTGAAGAAATTGTGGAAAATGACTCATTTCGTTCATTTTCGTTTCTGAAGAAATTGTGGAAAATGACTCATTTCGTTCATTTTCGTTTCTGAAGAGGTTGTGGAAAATGACTCATTTCATTCATTTTCGTTTCTGAAGAGGTTGTGGAAAATGACTCATTTCGTTCATTTTCGTTTCCGAAGAAATTGTGGAAAATGACTCATTTCGTTCATTTTCGTTTCTGAAGAGGTTGTGGAAAATGACTCATTTCGTTCATTTTCGTTTTTGAAGAGGTTGTGGAAAATGACTCATTTCGTTCATTTTTGTTTCTGAAGGGGTTGTGGAAAATGACTCATTTCCTTCATTTTCGTTTCTGAAGAAATTGTGGAAAATGACTCATTTCGTTCATTTTCGTTTCTGAAGAAATTGTGGAAAATGAATCATTTCGTTCATTTTCGTTTCTGAAGAAATTGTGGAAAATGACTCATTTCGTTCATTTTCGTTTCTGAAGAGGTTGTGGAAAATGACTCATTTCGTTCATTTTCGTTTCTGAAGAGGTTGTGGAAAATGACTTATTTCGTCCATTTTTCGTTTCTGAATAATGCCTGTTGAAAATAACTCCGTTCATTTTTCAATTCGGAAAAATGTCCGTTAAAGAGAAATAACAGGATTATGCCTTGCTTATCTTTGATGGTTACTTAATACAAAGCCACAGATAGACTCCTACGAATTTATTTCGGGACAAATTTCCTAAAGTAGGGGAGACTGTGACACCTGTGTCACTTCAACCATCCAACAAATGCCAAACCAATGAAATATTGTATTTCATACTTTGGACTTGTATAAATATGTGTATCTTTTGCACATATCAATTCTTGTTCGATTACAAGCTCTAAATCGCCTTCTGGAAGGTTATACGCGCACTGATGCGTAAATATAACCAGTTTAATCCAACAAACACTCCGGAATAGTGAAATAGGCTTAACATACCTTAAATAACCTTTACATAACTTAGAAATAAGTTTTGGAAGGTTTGGTATGGTGAAATCAAGTTAAATCGCTTACAGGGACTAAAGTTGACAAACTGCGAAAGTATGCCAATTTGAACTGTAACAAACATTCCGGAACATGACCATAAGTTAAACACACCTTAAATATCCTTTACATAGCTTAGAAATAGGCTTTGAGGGGTTCGGTGTGCTAAAATATACTTTTGGGACATTCAGGGACTAAAAGTGTCAAAAAGTGCACAAGTTTGCATTTTCGCGCATAACTTACGTTCTGAATACATCTGGACATCCAAAAATTTATGTAAGCACTAAAATATTTTATTTTAGTGTTTGGCATAGGAAAAATCCATTCGTCGCGTCATTTGGATCGTTTTTCGCGCTTATGCGCATTCCGTCGTAATTAAGCGAACATCGCGATCGTACGGCCAAACGAACCGACATCCGACATATTTTTGAGCATGTTTCATGTCCACAATGTTTAGGCATCATTTTAGGGCCTTAAAGTTGGCTTTACGGGCCTTAGAAGTGTCGGAAATGGCCTTAAACATGTGCAGGGACCAAAACTGTAATTTCTGCAAACTTGTTCTGATCAGACAAGGCCAGGCGGCCCGCCTGAGTTTTGCCTGATCCTGAAGCGGGCCGCATCAGCCTCCCAGACAGCAGAAACATGCAGAAACATCGAATCTGGTCCGTTCCACTTGTTGCAAATGGTTTTGGGGAATCTATGGGCTAGTATTGAGGGCACATGGTATTACAAAACCATGTGTGCACATGTATGGACAAGATCAAAGCACAATATTCGAGAAACGATCTTAACGGTTCTCCGAATCCTATAAATACCCAACCCACCCCATTGCAAAACCCACAAGAATTCTGATTTGAGGAGCTCTAAGTTGAAACCTTTGTTTCATACCTGAGCTACTTAGATCGGGATTAGCATTCGGGGACCCTTCGTAAGTATTCTTTCGTTCTTTTATTGCTTTTCGAGTCATTTCGAGTCTGAAATTCAAACTTTGTAGGCTTTGTTAAACCATATTACACGAGTCTCCACACTCGTTTGGTTTACGAACCCTCATTCTATCCGATCCTCCGATTTAGGTCCGGTTTATTAACATAGTTACCTATTTTAGGTGCCGTTTGATATCCGTGATCTCTAGCATTGTTTAGTTGTCACTCAAGGACTACTGAGCATTCTCAAGTGAGTACATAGACCCCTCTTTTACTGTTTTCAAACTGTTTTGGGGTGAAACACATGTGCCTACTTGTTACTTTCATGCTTTCCTGTTTTCACATCATATACTTGCTATGTTTATTAGTACAATTATAGTACATGATTTCATTGTGTTTATGCTATGTATGACCATTTTATGCATACCTAGTACATTGTTTTACATTACATTTCATGCTATGTATGTCTATTGTTGCATACTTAGTACAGTTCACATGGTATGTATGTCCAATCGTTGCATTGTTCATCATACTTAGTACATTTGTTATTCATCACATGCTTACATTTTGACATTTATATACACATTACATGATTTACATCTTGACATAAGCATTTTGACATATTATTCAATACATTTGGCAATTGGTTTAAACATAGACATCTTACATTGTTGGTTTGGTTTGAGTAATTGATTAAGTAACGAGGCGTGTGTAATATATTACAAGCATGGCGGATACGCCGCTGGTACTTCCTATATATAAGTGTTTGTATGGTATTACATGTCGTAACGTTATTTCAATCATTTCAATTTGAGACATATAACATTTTATACAAATAACATACTTTTCACAAGACATTGTTTTACAAACAACATATCTTATACAAACTCATTTTACATGGTTATTCATTTAACCATACATTATTCTCTTATTTATACATATCATCTGATCTTATCGATTTTCAAATGATTTACAAAACAAAGCAAATAACAAGGTTCATGACTAAACATTTTCTCAAACATAAGTCATGAATCCTATTTTCACAAAACCTATGTATCTCACAGGCATTTTTATGCTGACGTACCTATTTTCACATGTGTTTTTCAGGAGATGATGCATAGGACTTATCAAGACATACTTAGGCGGACCTGTGCCTTAGTGACTTAAAACGAGACAAGAACTAGTTAATTTATGTTATGTACTCTTTATTTCTTGTTTAAAAGACAATGTAACTCGCTTGTTTGATGAATAAAACGAAACTTTAATTTCCATGGTTGTGAAACATTAATTCTGTTACAACACTCCCCGACGTTTCCGCCACGTTTTGTATGTTCTACGTGGTCGGGGTGTGACATGCTTCACTTGGATTACCACCAAGAGTTACTTGTAACTCAAGGGGTGTAACCTCCTCAGGTTGTGTTGGTTGGTTAGCAAGGATTGATACATCAGACCCAGTCATGTGTTGAGGGATATTCTCATTGATAGGTGATTGAGAAGGACTGGTTAATGCCTTGTTCAAATCAATTGCTTCCAATAGAAGTTTGGTTGGTGTGGGAATTGTGGATGTGATGGTTGGTGTAGAAAGAGGATTTGCCCCGGGAAGTGGGCTGTGGATGATGGAAACAAGTGCTTCCAGAGCATCATGATGTGATGTCCCGATTTGTACAACCTGTTCTTTTTGTGACGAAGCAGGAGGGGTTTCGGCTATGGGTTGAGATATGTGTACCAACTGCTGTGTGGAAGTAGCAGCAGTGGTTTCTTGTGACTTTTGTGCTGTCACTGGCAGTAGCTCTGGTATCTCATCCTCCAGAGTTCCCTTTTTGATGGGTTTGGGGGGTTTTTGAGTTTTTCTTTTTGTTGGCTTTTTGGTGATTTTAGGTGTGGGTTTCAAAGCATTTGTTGTGCTACTTTGATCACATTGAGCAGTGGGCTCAGCAGCAGATACCTGAGGAGCAGTGGTAGCTGGTTAATTCTGCTCAGGCACCTCTGCTTGTGTTTTGCAAGGTGTTAACATTCTTGTAAAAGTTTCAGCAGTTAAGCTGTGCATTTGAAAATATTCACCTTGGTTTATTGCAGCAATATCATCCTTACTGAATTTCTTTTCAAAATAATAACTTAAAAACCTTGGAAACAGTAAGAATGATTTTGTTTCAACATTGTTAACCAGATCATTAAAGATTTCCCGAGAAAAATTAAAATTTTCTTCTTGAAGAATAGCATATCCCAGATTTTGAATCTTTAATGGTATATCATTAAAAGAAGTGGTTTTGTTTGAAACACACATTAGGAGGGTATGGAATAAAAACCTTGTTGCAGAAGGAAAGAAACCTTTTTGTAAGGTAGCTTTCTTCATCATTGTGTCTGCATACCCTCTCTCAATGAAGTCAATTTTTAACTCGTTTTTAGGGAAAGAAGTTTTACCTTGCCGATCCTCGATTTTAAAGACTTCTGATATAGATTGTGGTGTGATTTGAACAGGTTTACCCTTTAAAGAGGAGTTAATGGCTACCACAGTTTCACCTTGTTTGTCAAGGGTTGCGTTTTTCCAAAACTCTCGTTGGGTTGCTAAGTAAATTGGTGCATCGGCTGTTAACAAAGTTTTGTACTTTGATTTAGCCATTTTGGCGATGATGGAGTCGAAAGCATCTGTGGTGCCGGGTTTTGTGAGAAGACCCAGAAGATTGTGAGATGGTTTATGTGGGATTTCAGTGGTATTGACCTTTTGAGAGGCCGCTTTCGACGATGATTTGGAAGTGGGTTTTGCAGATGGCTTCGATTTTGTCATTTTGGAGATGATGATCGAATAAATTTGTGAAGGAATGTGAAGAAAAACTGTTTTGAGAAAAGAATTTTTGAGAATTCAATTCGACAGTAAAACCCTGTTTTTGGTGTGAAGTGGGGGTTTTATAGAGGAAAAAGTGAAGGCTAACGTGGCAGCGGTTACAAAAGTACTGACCACTATGTACTGCCCACATGCCAAACTCTGAAGAAATGAAGGACAGTACTTTTATGAAAGTTACTGATGAAGGCAGTGGTTACAACGGTATAATGAAAGCAGTGGATGATTTTCACTATCAGTGGATAGCATATCAGTGGATAAGACACTGCTTTTGAACAACAGAGTTTATCAAGGAAATAAGTGGGCAGAGGATGGCTTTCAGCAGTGGACAGACTTTGAAGTATAGCAGACTTTTGAACAATCAGTGGTTATGGCAGACTTTTAAGGATGGATTTTTGATTTTCTGAAAACATTTTAATGCTTTTATTCACAGAAAAACAAGATTTTGCTTGTTATTCCATGTTTAGCATACCAATCCTAGAGACCAAACTTTCAAAGGTGGCAGTATCTAATGCTTTTGTGAGCACATCTGCCAGCTGGTCTTTAGTTGGAACATGATGCAGAGAAATCAAACCTTTTTCATAGCAGTCCCTCACAAAGTGATGTCTGATGTCGATGTGTTTGGTGGTTGAATGGGAAACTGGATTTTTGATGATATTTTATGCTGCCTGGCTATCCAACATGAGTGGAGTCTTTAAGGCAGTGATACCAAAATCCAGCAACTGATTATGAAGCCACAGGAGTTGGGCTGTACAGCTTGCAGCAGCAATGTATTCGGCTTCAGCAGTGGATGTTGAAACAGCTGCTTGCTTTTTGCTTTGCCATGAAACTAAGCAATCACCTAGAAACTGGCACCCTCCTGATGTGGACTTCCTTGTGGTGTTACATCCAGCAAAGTCACTGTCTGAAAATCCTGAAAGCTTGATATTCCCATTAGCTAGATACCAGATACCAAGTATGGGAGCACTTTTTATGTATCTGAATATTCTTTTTACAGCAATAAGATTGGATTTTCTAGGGGCTGATTGACTTCTTGCACAGACACATGTTGCAAACATGATGTCTGGCCTAGATGCAGTTAGGTACAAAAGAGACCCAATCATGCTTCTATAAAGAGTTTGGTCAATCAGCTCATCCTTTTCATCAGACATGACCAGCTTATTTGTTGCCATGGGTGTGCTGCATGGTTTACAATCATTCATATCAAATTTGTTTAAAAGTTCTTTTGCATATTTGCTTTGATGAATGAAAGTACCATTTTGCATTTGCTAAACTTGGAGACCAAGAAAGCATTGCAGCTCACCCATTGCACTCATTTCAAACTCAGCTGTCATGAGTTCCCTAAACTCTTCACACATTTTGTTGCATGTGCTTCCAAAAATAATGTCATCCACATAAATTTGGACAATCATTAAATCCTTTCCTCTCCATTTTAGAAACAGTGTTTTATCAATGGTACCTCTTTTGAAACCATTTGAGAGTAGAAAGGTGGAAAGAGTTTCATACCAGGCCCTTGGTGCTTGTTTCAGGCCATACAGGGCTTTGTTCAGCCTGTAGACATGATCTGGATAGAATGGATCCTCAAAACCTGGAGGTTGAAACACATACACCTCTTCTTGAATTGTACCATAGAGGAAAGCACTTTTGATATCCATTTGGAACACCTTCATGTTGTGGTTGACAGCAAAGGCCAGGAACAGTCTTATAGCTTCCAATCTTGCTACAGGGGCAAAAGTTTCATCATAGTCAATCCCCTCTTCCTGTCTGTAACCTTGAACCACAAGCCTGGCTTTATTCTTGACAACAATACCCCTTTCATCAGTTTTGTTCTTGAAGACCCACTTTGTACCAATGGGACTAACCTCTTCTGGCAGTGGTACAAGCTCCCATACTTGTTGTCTTTTAAACTGTTGGAGCTCCTCTTGCATGGCTTCTGTCACACCCCCAAAATCCACACGCGGAGTATCACCGCTTGGAGGCGTGACTAACCAGGATCAAGCCACCAATCATATTGAACAAGTATGTAAGTAACCATAATTCAACCAACCAATATGAAAGGTGTTCAAAAACCAAAGCATAGTTAAGTGTTTAGCGGAAGCATAATTTGTAAAACCCATAGCAAGCATTTAATATGAAATAAAGTAATGTTTAAAGCATGGCACACATCGCCATGTCCCACAACGACCGTTCCTCCCTGTGCAAGCTCCATGGGTACCTAATGACCTGCAAGGCATGTAGCAACGAATCAACAACAAAGTTGAGCGAGTTCACAGTTGGTTGTTTGGTTAAAGTATTCATTTCATAAACCGTATTTATTCGTTTTGTAAACCATGTATCGCGTTAATCCTTGCTGCCAGTCCAGACATGCGTGCGATGATTAGTGGGGGCTTCCCATGTGTTACAAGACCACGCGTATCGACTGCTACGAAAATATAAGAGGTGCCCTAAGTCAATGTCTATCAGCATTGACCCTTTGCCCATAGTCCATTAGTACACGCTCGTCCGACTGGCACGGTGTGAGGTTTGTTAAACCTAATAGCGCTATTAACTAATGACCCGCTCGCCCTAGGCCTCGGCGATTAAGTCGATAATTGAGGGACTTCCTTTGATAGAGGTGATGGTCTTAAGATCGTGTACGTAGGCTTTACGTACGTGCCCTTCAATCCGAGGACAGTAGTAAGTATAACTGTACGTAGGTTTTACGTACGTGCCCTTCAACCGAGGACAGTAATAATCTGTTTAATAGTAATAGTTGTATGAGTAGTTATTCAATCCCATTCCCAACCCCTGGGAATCCCATGCCTTGGCTAGTGTGAACTCACCTTGGTTTGCTCGGTTTGATTAATTACTTGTTAGTCCGTTGATCAATCAAATCCTATTGTAGTTACCAGGGACAGTCAGTATCATGAATTCATAATTCACATATCTAGTCGCACGTATGCTCAAGCGATAAACATCTAACATATAACGTCACACATGTCATAACAAGCATAATTTGCACTATCACACAAGTTGTAGCAAATATCCATACCGACACATATTCACATTTCAAGTTAGGGCCATACACGCATGTTTCGTTTCATCACTTGTATCTAGTTTGCCAATCACAAAAGAATGGAACCCAATCAATTATCATGTAACTCAAGTGTCACTCACCCATCCTACCCTGCCCAACATGTATATTCACTCACTTTAAATAGTCCCATATAAATTAAAACTTCGGCCCACTAACCAGCACCCCTAATTCACATGCAAACAATAATGACTTCACATGAAATCTCACAATTCTTATTGGACCGAATGTTTTTGAGCTGACAAAATGTTCCATGTGAACTAATATGTAGGACTTTTATGATGTCACTTGAATGGGATGAATACAAAATAGAATGATATAATTGTTACATATATAAGTCAATATCATGTACACATCATTATTCGAGATTTAATAATTCGCTTCCCATATATCACGGCCAAGTCAATAACAACCTATCGATTAAAGCATGATATTAATGAGTTCAGATCATAGTTATCCAACTCTTGCATTTTGCACACAGTACGTCATGTGATGTTACCCATTCACATCTAGCAATAAGGTTACATATTAAAATATTGAATTAGAAAACTAATGGCCGACAACCCTTTGAAAAACATTACACGCACACTATGAATCAAATAGCAAACTGATGAATTATTTGTTGTGACAATTTAATTGGACCTCAATTTTGATTGCAAGTCTCAATGTTTATAAAGAGATCCTGACAAAACCACGTGATGATCTTTCATCTTTGGTTCACTTTAATTGATTTAACATGGTTATCATGTATCTCAAACACTAACAGGAATATCAATTCATGAGTGGTTAACCAGAAAGAATACACATCAATGAATACACATCAATTCACAATCATTACCCACTAACAGTTTATTCATGATGTCAAATAGTCACATGATTTCAACCAAATAAACATATACATACGGACATGTGGTGATTTACTAAGGAGTCATGCATGATTCAAACAATATTGTAACTAACCGAGATGGGAGATCACTAGATCGATCGAGAGGAGAGGCTTGAAAACTTGCAGTTGCCGTCGCACTCTAGGGTTCGGCGATAAACTTTTCATAACAGTGGGGAACAAGATATTAAACATTGCTACTGGGCCCTAGGCCCTTGTGTTGATTTCGCCGGCCCACCGGTTGACGAAAACACTTTTGTGTTTTCGTGATGGGTGATTTCACAAGGGGGGTGGGTTTTCGGCTAGGTTGTTTCACATTGACAACAACAATACACAAACTTATATTTTTCCCATACAATCATATATTAACAAACATATTAACCACCACGCAAGCATATGTCCACATTCAAACATATTAACCACCACGCAAGCATATATCCACATTGCGCATCAAATATAACATATTAATCACAACACGATTTAACGTATTACAACGTGTACAGTTGTGAAACAACAAGTCGTGTAAATTAACAATCTAAACAATAATCGTGCAATTAATGCGAAGACAGAATCTCAGAAACTCGAGTTGTCACAGCTTCTACCCAGCTGTTGTCTTTCAGTGCCTCTTGGTACTTGACTGGCTGATGGAGCGATAGAAAACCAGCAAAAAGACAAATGTTTTGGGTTTGGCTTCTTGTGAGCACCCCTTCATTGATGTTGCCAATGATTTGGTTAGGTGGATGAGATCTCAAGTAGATTAAATCTCCTTGGTATGGAATGATGGCATTTGTTGGTGAAGGCTGCAAATGTGTATCATCTAAGCTAACCACTGCTGGGGACTTTGATGATCCAGCAGTGGCTTCAAAAGGTGGTGGAATGGGAGGTAATGAAGTGGACACATGCTGACTTTTATCCACTGTTTGGGGACTTTTGTCAGCAGTGTTTGAGGATGTGGAAGCAGTGGTTGATGGGCTTCTTTGGTCAACAACTGTTGAGGAAGCAGTGGTTGAGCTTTGACAGCTGTTTTAAACATCTGATGCTCTTCCCAATCTGACAGACTTTTGAGGGATGATGATTTCATACCCATAGTCTGGTGTTGAATCCTCTGATGGACCAGCACAGTTAGTCTTGACAGCAGTATTTTCAAAAGTGAATTTCTCAAGATCAAACAGATCTGCAGGATTTGCTGGAATTTTCATTGATGAAAGTTCATTGAACTTTACATTCAAAGTCTCCTCCACTGCCTTTGTCACACCCCGACCACGTGAAACTACGATACGTGGCGGAAACGTCGGGGGGTGTTGTAACAGAATTAATGTTTCACAACCATGGAAAATTAAAGTTTCGTTTTATTCATCAAACAAGCGAGTTACATTGTCTTTAAACAAGAAATAAAGAGTACATAACAAAAATTAACTAGTTCTTGTCTCGTTTTAAGTCACTAAGGCACAGGTCCGCCTAAGTATGTCTCGATAAGTCCTATGCATCAACTCCTGAAAACACACGTGAAAATAGGTACGTCAGCATAAAAATGCCTGTGAGATACATAGGTTTTGTGAAAATAGGATTCATGACTTGTAAGTTTAAGAAAATGTTTAGTAAGGTTTAGTCATGAACCTTGTAGATTGTTTTGTTTTGTAAATCGTTTGAAAAACAATAAGTTCAGATGATATGTATAAATAAGAGAATAATGTATGGTTAAATGAATAACCATGTAAAAAAATGAGTTTGTAGAAGATAAGTTGTTTGTAAAACAATGTCTTGTGAAACGTATGTTATTTGTATAAAATGTTATATGTCTCAAATTGAAATGATTCAAATAACGCTACGATATGTAATACCATACAAACACTTATATATAGGAAGTACCAGCGGCGTATCCACCATGCTTGTATCATATTACACACGCCTCGTTACTTAAATCACTTACTCAAACCAAACTACCAAAGTAAAATGTTTATGTCTAATGTAAATCATGTAGTGTGTATCCAAAATGTAAGCATGTGATGAATAATAAATGTACTAAGTATGCAACAAAGAACATACATAGCATTAAGTGTAATGTATAACAATGTACTAAGTACGCACACAATGGGCATACATAGCATAAAATGTAATGTAAAACAATGTACTAAGTACGCACACAATGGGCATACATAGCATGTAATGTAATGTGAAACAATGTACTAAGTATGCACACAATGGACATACATAGCAGGAAATGTAATGTAAAATGATGTACTAAGTACGCACACAATGGGCATACATAGCATAAAATATAATGTAAAATGATGTACTAAGTACGCACACAATGGGCATACATAGCATAAAATGTAATGTAAAACAATGTACTAATAGTGTACTAATGAACATAGCACGTATATGATTTGAAAACATGGAAAGCACGAAAGTAACAAGTAGGCCCATGTGTTCCACCCCAAAATGTTTGGAAAACAGAAAAAGAGGGGTCTATGTACTCACTTGAGATTTCTCAGAAGTCCTAAGATAACCACCAAGCAATGCTAGAGATCACGGAATCAAACGGCACCAAATATAGGTAGCTATGTTAATAAACCGGACCTAAATCGGAGGATCGGATAGAATGAGGGTTCGTAAACCAAACGAGTATGGAGACTCGTGTAATATGGTTTAACAAAGCCTACATACTAAATGAAACCTAACCTAAGTGCTTACGACCCATTACGACCCGTTTAGGTAGCTTATGCTACTTTAACGCGTCGTTCACGTAAAACGCGTTCGGACCGCCTAACTAGTCCTATGATAAGTAGAATATGCCTTAACATGTTTAATATTGTTGATAAATCAGTTTAGAGGTCATAGGTTATGTTACATATGTTTAAAATGAATTTTGGCATCAAAGGGGTATTTTGGTAATTTACCTAAGGCATATAAACTGCCTATCATACAACTACTTAAACGAAGCGACCATAAGGTATAACCTCGGAAGGTTATTCCCTATACACTATGGTCACCTAAGGTATTTGGTCGGATCCTAATGATCGACCAAATGGGTCGGGTTCGAAGGTATAAGCGATTTATTAGATCGCTTACCCTTACGACCCTAGACAACGTGGTAATCAGTAGGCATAGTCACAAGGGACTATAACCATCGTGATTACAATCACGTTGCCAAGTTCAAACGAACTTCGCATTGACCATAAATTGGTCAATGCAGAAAGTCAAACAAATTTTGACTTTCGGACTCGAAAAGCAATAAAAGAACGAAGGAACACTTACAAAGGGTCCAAGAATGGAAGGTTTGAATCCGAACACTCTCAGGTATGAAGTGTTTATCACAACAACTTAGAGAGCAAGTTCAGATTTCAAAGGTGTGAGTTGAGAGTGAAGTGGGTGTTGGGAATTTATAGATTTCGGTTCACCGTTAGGATCGTTTCTTGGAGAAGAGGGAATGATCACATCCCTACACTTGTCGGAATGTTGTGGTAGCTCATTTTGCCCCTACCATCAGTTATTGACATGTGTCTTTGGCCTTTGGAGTGTTTAAAGGCTGTTAACAGCAGTTTAAACAAGTTTCTGCATATCTGACCCCTGCTTACGGACCTCAACATTATCAGCGTTGAGGTCCGTAAGGACCTTGCAGACCTGAATCTTTCAAAAATGGCAGAACATGCCCCTGTGCGCGTATCGTCGTGTTTTGGCACTTCTAACACCCGTCAAACCCAATTTCAAGCTCCACAATGATGTTAAAGTATAGGGAACTTAAAATGTGCTCAAAAATATCTCGGATGTCGGTTCGTTTGGTCGTACGGTTGCGATGTTCGGTTAATTACGACGGAATGCGCATAAGCGCGAAAAACGATCCAAATGACGCAACGAATGGATTTTTCTCATTCCAAACACTAGAATAAAATATTTTAGTGCTTACATAAATTTTTGGATGTCCGGATGTATTCAGAACGTAAGTTATGCGCGAAAATGCAAACTTGTGCACTTTTTGACGCTTTTAGTCCCTGAATGACCCAAAAGTTTATTTTAGCACACCGAACACCTCAAAGTCTATTTCTAAGCTATGTAAAGGATATTTATGGTATGTTTAACTTATGGTCATGTTCCGGAATGTCTGTTACAGTTCAAATTGGCATACTTTCGCAGTTTGTCAACTTTAGTCCCTGTAAGCGAATTAACTTGTTTTTGCCATACCAAAGCCTTTAAAACTTATTTCTAAGTTATGTAAAGGTTATTTAAGGTATGTTAAGCCTATTTCAGTATTCCGGAGTGTTTTTTGGATTAAACTGGTTATATTTACGCATCAGAGCGCGTATAACCCTCCAGAAAGCGATTTAAAGCTTAAAATCGAACAAGAGTTGATATGTGCAAACGATACACATATTTTTACAAATCCCAAGTATGAAATACAATATTTCATTGGTTTGGAATTTGTTTGATGGTTGAAGTGACACAGGTGTCACAGTCTCCCCTACTTTAGGAAATTTCATCCCGAAATTTAATTCCAGAGGAAACTTGTGAAGACAGCTGTGACGGTTTCGCCTTCTAATAGATCCATTGAACCCTTAAGTAAAACTCTAGGCCATGTTAGGACTCTTAGCGAATTTGTTAACCCTCAAAGTGAATTCCTTGTAATACTAAAACATGGAATTTTGAACTACGGACAGAAGAACGTTTCTTATGAAGACTTATCATAGGAAACTTGGATTCACGATTGGGAAGTGTAAGATAAAATGACATCGGTCAAAGTCCAAGACTTCTCCCGTATCATTACTCTTGTCACTATTGGTCTTTACACATGACAAAACTTCCTGTGGTTTCTGTGCACTAAATTCCATAATTATGTAGGCCTCCATAATTACGTACTTCCTTGCACAGTCCGCACAGTTCAGTTCATAATGCGTATGGGAAAAAAAACCAAACGAATAATCCTGTGGTGATTTAACTTGACTGCAATAGAGTCTCTTTAACTAGGTCACCAAAGGATTAGATCAACGAACAATCTCTTCAGCTAAAGTACCGAAGAGAAATATTTAACTACATCGACGTAGGATGTCTTTAACTAGATTGTCGAACCAATCTCTTCAACTAAACTACGTAAGAGAAATATTTAACTACATCGACGTAGGATGTTTTTAACTAGATTGTCGAACCAATCTCTTCAACTAAACTACCCAAGAGGAATATTTAACTACATCGACGTAGGATGTCTTTAACTAGATTGTCGAACCAATCTCTTCAACTAAACTACCCAAGAGGAATATTTAACTACATCGACGTAGGATGTCTTTAACTAGATTGTCGAACCAATCTCTTCAACTAAACTACCCAAGAGGAATATTTAACTACATCGACGTAGGATGTCTTTAACTAGATTGTCGAACCAATCTTTTCAACTATATCAACACATGTTGTCCTTAAACTTTGGAATAGTACTTTATAATCCAAGGGACTTAACTACAACGTAGAAGTCCATAAAGGATTTAAGATAGTACCTTTTTGAATATCCTACTACGAATCCTTCATATGAAGATAAGAAAGATTCTATGAGGATTTGGATAACGAATATCCAGAGTATACAAAAACATAAAACTGCATAAAAGAAAACGCAAAATGCATATCTTTTTTTTGTCACACAACCACAAAATTGTTTATCTAGATCTTTATTTTGTTAATTTGTTTTGTTTATTGCGTACATGTATTTGAAGCACACTAGGAATCCATTCCGTGGATTTCATTTGGTACTTTAAACATTTTCAAGAATCTATCTATAAAGATAGAATGATCTACCAAAAATTTGATTTAGTTTTCAAGAAAACGCAATATTCGAATTAAGGTACAATAATTTTAGAATATACAGAAATACCCTTAGGTACCCTATTAAGAATTTATAGTGGTACTTTGGGTATTCGTACAGAGTTGTAATTTGCGTCTTGTACTTCGTTTCCTTGGAAGAAACGGGTACTTAGGAATTTCGTGGACATCGCAAGAGATCATAAAAATAGAAAAAATCTTGGGGGGGGGGGTAGTTTGCTTTTCAAGGAATACGATTCCTTGATTGTCGGTATTGTAGGGGATATGTTGTTTATACATACAACCACATAAATACATTGCAATGTAAATAAAAGATTTATTTATAAACAACAACAAATGTTTCATGGACCTTGACAACAAAAGAAAATAATACATAAGGCTTGACTATTTCTAAACAAAATTGTCTTCTAGTTGGTCCGATGCTCATCCCTGCGCTGGATTCGCATTAGTAATCTTTGGGCAATTTCTTCGGAAATGGCCCATCTCGCCACAGTTGAAGCAAGGTCCTGGTGGACAACGAGCTTGAGCAGGATTTACTTGAGGTTGGTTTGGACCACCTTGGTTTGGGGTAAATCGACAAGCATTTTCCAGGTGACCGAGTCGCCCACATGATGCACATAAACGACACTGTAGGTGAGCTAAGTGGTGTGCATTACATTTGTCGCATATCGGTGCAGTACCGGCATAAGGTTTCCTTGCAGGAGGTTGAGTTGGTTGGTTGCGGGTGTTTTGGTTGGGTTGAGCAGCAATCGCACAATTCTGCGAAGCCTTACGCTTCTTAGACTTCTCAGGGGATCCAGTCTGTTCATCCATGGTCTTTGATTCCTCTATTGGCTTCTTGTTACCCTTTTGAAAAAGTTTATGCTTTCTGATCTAAGATTCAGTCAAGGTTGCAGATAGCTCAATGGCCTGCCTAACTGTAGTGGGGTTACTACCAGTAACGATGTCCTGAACTGAGTCAGGGAGACCATCAATGTATTTCTCGATCGCCTTATCCAAAGGCGTAACCAGGGTAGGGCACAACAGGCTCAGCTCCTCATATCGATCAGTGTATGCTCGATGTTCACCGCTGTCTTGCTTAAGATCGTCGAATTCCCTTTCCAATGCCCTGATCTCGTGACGATGACATAATTCCTTCATCATCAGTGCTCGAAGTTCTTCCCAAGTTTGGGCCAGTGCCACTTCGGCACCCCTATCTCTCACCACACCGTTCCACCACGTCAAAGCTCGTTTCTCAAAGACACTAGATGCGAAATCTACCTTTCGCTCGTTTGGACATTGAACATGCCTGAAGGTGCTCTCTAGACTCTCGAACCATTGCAGAAGTGCAGTCGCTCCTTGAGACCCAGAAAACTTTGATGGCTTAGCCAAGTTGAACGTCTTGAAGTTGCAAAGGGCATTATTGTTGTTGAGAGCTTGGTGACATTGAGCAACGATGTTCGGGATTGCAGCAGTCATTTGCTGTGTAATGACAGCTGCCAGCTCTTCAATAGATACCAGATTTTTGCGTCGTGGAGGCATTCTAAAAGGGAAACAAGAGAGAAAACAAATGAAATGGTATTGGGTAAGAATAAGATGTTACAATTACCGACCAAAATCATGGGTGATGGTCATTTGTTTGAACCACGAAGCAAACAAACAACACAAAGGCTGAATCAAAGCAAATAGATCCTCATAATGTATCGCGAAGACATGCTCGCCTATAAGTGGACACTCACCCCAAGAGTTCCCGGGTAAGAGTGACTGGTCCGATTATGTGGATTTGTACGAACACTCTAGCCTTAGACAGAAAACTCAGGGTACAGGCATTCACTCTTCCAGTTTGCACGTGTTCACACTATTTAGGACCCAAAACTTTGACGAGATTTTGAAAACTCAAAGGGGTTCAAAACCTTATAACAGAGGGTTCAAAACTTAGTAATCAATCATCCTAGAACAGATGATTAGTTTTCAAAGTGATTTTGAAATTTATGTTCTTGTTGTGATTGTCGCCTAAGGATAGGTGACGGTATTGTTTTATGACTAAACGCAAGTAAACTCGCGTTAGGGTCCTAGGAAGGTTATAGACTAGGTCAAAGTATTACTAATAACCTAATTCCCTATAACCATTGGCTCTGATACCATCTTTTCTATCACACCCCGACCACGTGAGACAACGTAACGTGGCGGAAACGTCAGGGAGTGTTGTAACAGAATTAATGTTTCACAACCATGGAAAATTAAAGTTTCGTTTGATTCATCAAACAAGCGAGTTACATTGTCTTTAAACAAGAAATAAAGAGTACATAACAAAAATTAACTAGTTCTTGTCTCGTTTTAAGTCACTAAGGCACAGGTCCGCCTAAGTATGTCTCGATAAGTCCTATGCATCAACTCCTGAA
This sequence comes from Helianthus tuberosus, assembly GCA_030545235.1. Taxonomy (NCBI): domain Eukaryota; kingdom Viridiplantae; phylum Streptophyta; class Magnoliopsida; order Asterales; family Asteraceae; genus Helianthus; species Helianthus tuberosus. The sequence goes on along the minus strand of CM060410.1, from coordinate 158,172,255 downwards.
AACACATGTGAAAATAGGTACGTCAGCATAAAAATGCCTGTGAGATACATAGGTTTTGTGAAAATAGGATTCATGACTTGTAAGTTTAAGAAAATGTTTAGTAAGGTTTAGTCATGAACCTTGTAGATTGTTTTGTTTTGTAAATCGTTTGAAAAACAATAAGTTCAGATGATATGTATAAATAAGAGAATAATGTATGGTTAAATGAATAACCATGTAAAAAATGAGTTTGTAGAAGATAAGTTGTTTGTAAAACAATGTCTTGTGAAAAGTATGTTATTTGTATAAAATGTTATATGTCTCAAATTGAAATAATTCAAATAACGGTACGATATGTAATATCATACAAACACTTATATATAGGAAGTACCAGCGGCGTATCCACCATGCTTGTATCATATTACACACGCCTCGTTACTTAAATCACTTACTCAAACCAAACTATCAAAGTAAAATGTTTATCTAATGTAAATCATGTAGTGTGTATCCAAAATGTAAGCATGCGATGAATAATAAATGTACTAAGTATGCAACAAAGAACATACAGAGCATTAAGTGTAATGTATAACAATGTACTAAGTACGCACACAATGGGCATACATAGCATAAAATGTAATGTAAAACAATGTACTAAGTACGCACACAATGGGCATACATAGCATGTAATGTAATGTGAAACAATGTACTAAGTATGCACACAATGGACATACATAGCAGGAAATGTAATGTAAAATGATGTACTAAGTACGCACACAATGGGCATACATAGCATAAAATATAATGTAAAATGATGTACTAAGTACGCACACAATGGGCATACATAGCATAAAATGTAATGTAAAACAATGTACTAATAGTGTACTAATGAACATAGCACGTATATGATTTGAAAACATGGAAAGCACGAAAGTAACAAGTAGGCCCATGTGTTCCACCCCAAAATGTTTGGAAAACAGTAAAAGAGGGGTCTATGTACTCACTTGAGATTTCTCAGAAGTCCTAAGATAACCACCAAGCAATGCTAGAGATCACGGAATCAAACGGCACCTAATATAGGTAGCTATGTTAATAAACCGGACCTAAATCGGAGGATCGGATAGAATGAGGGTTCGTAAACCAAACGAGTATGGAGACTCGTGTAATATGGTTTAACAAAGCCTACATACTAAATGAAACCTAACCTAAGTGCTTACGACCCATTACGACCCGTTTAGGTAGCTTATGCTACTTTAACGCGTCGTTCACGTAAAACGCGTTCGGACCGCCTAACTAGTCCTATGATAAGTAGAATATGCCTTAACATGTTTAATATTGTTGATAAATCAGTTTAGAGGTCATAGGTTATGTTACATATGTTTAAAATGAATTTTGGCATCAAAGGGGTATTTTGGTAATTTACCTAAGGCATATAAACTGCCTATCATACAACTACTTAAACGAAGCGACCATAAGGTATAACCTCGGAAGGTTATTCCCTATACACTATGGTCACCTAAGGTATTTGGTCGGATCCTAATGATCGACCAAATGGGTCGGGTTCGAAGGTATAAGCGATTTATTAGATCGCTTACCCTTACGACCCTAGACAACGTGGTAATCAGTAGGCATAGTCACAAGGGACTATAACCATCGTGATTACAATCACGTTGCGAAGTTCAAACGAACTTCGCATTGACCATAAACTGGTCAATGCAGAAAGTCAAACAAAGTTTGACTTTCGGACTCGAAAAGCAATAAAAGAACGAAGGAACACTTACGAAGGGTCCAAGAATGAAGGTTTGAATCCGAACACTCTCAGGTATGAAGTGTTTAACACAACAACTTAGAGAGAAAGTTCAGATTTCAAAGGTGTGAGTTGAGAGTGAAGTGGGTGTTGGGTATTTATAGATTTTGGTTCACCGTTAGGATCGTTTCTTGGAGAAGAGGGAATGATCACATCCCTACACTTGTCGGAATGTTGTGGTAGCTCATTTTGCCCCTACCATCAGTTATTGACATGTGTCTTTGGCCTTTGGAGTGTTTAAAGGCTGTTAACAGCAGTTTAAACAAGTTTCTGCATATCTGAACCCTGCTTACGGACCTCAACATTATCAGTGTTGAGGTCCGTAAGGACCTTGCAGACCTGAATCTTTCAAAAATGGCAGAACAGGCCCCTGTGCGCGTATCGTCGTGTTTTGGCACTTCTAACACCCGTCAAACCCAATTTCAAACTCCACAATGATGTTAAAGTATAGGGAACTTAAAATGTGCTCAAAAATATCTCGGATGTCGGTTTGTTTGGTCGTACGGTTGCGATGTTCGGTTAATTACGACGGAATGCGCATAAGCGCGAAAAACGATCCAAATGACGCGACGAATGGATTTTTCTCATGCCAGACACTAAAATAAAATATTTTAGTGCTTACATAAATTTTTGGATGTCCAGATGTATTCAGAATGTAAGTTATGCGCGAAAATGCAAACTTGTGCACTTTTTGACGCTTTTAGTCCCTGAATGACCCAAAAGTTTATTTTAGCACACCAAACACCTCAAAGCCTATTTCTAAGCTATGTAAAGGATATTTATGGTATGTTTAACTTATGTTCATGTTCCGGAATGTCTGTTACAGTTCAAATTGGCATACTTTCATAGTTTGTCAACTTTAGTCCCTGTAAGCGAATTAACTTGTTTTTGCCATACCAAAGCCTTTAAAACTTATTTCTAAGTTATGTAAAGGTTATTTAAGGTATGTTAAGCCTATTTCACTATTCCGGAGTGTTCGTTGGATTAAACTGGTTATATTTACGCATCAGAGCGCGTATAACCCTCCAGAAAGCGATTTAAAGCTTAAAATCGAACAAGAGTTGATATGTGCAAACGATACACATATTTTTACAAATCCCAAGTATGAAATACAATATTTCATTGGTTTGGCATTTGTTTGATGGTTGAAGTGACACAGGTGTCACAGCCTTGGTCCGTGTATTAAACACTTTGTAGGCCTTGGCAGTGGTTGAGTACCCCAGATGATAACCACAATCAATTTTGGCTGCAAATTTTGAAATGGAATCTTTTAAGTTCAAAATAAAGCATGGGCAGCCAAACACCTTGAAGTATGAGATCAGTGGTTTGATTTTATACAGAATTTCATAAGCAGTCTTTTTGTGCCTGGGGTTTATTAAAACTCTGTTCTGGACATAGCAAGCAGTGTTTACTGCCTCTGCCCAGAAAGTTAATGGCAAACCTGAATCAGCAAGCATGGTTCTGGCAGCCTCAATCAAAGTTCTGTTCTTTCTTTCAACTACCCCATTTTGCTCTGGTGTTCTAGGGATGCTGTACTGCCTTACAATCCCTTTCTTCACACAGAAGGCATCCAACTCCTTATTTTTAAATTCTGTGCCATTGTCACTCCTGAAGCTTTTCACTGGAAGGTCAAATTGCTTTTCAACCTGTGTCACAAAGTCTTGCAAAATGCCTGTAGTCTCATCTTTTGAGTGTAAAAAGAAAGTCCATGTAAACCTAGAAAAGTCATCAACAATAACCAAACAATATCTTTTCTTTTTGAGACTCATGACTTGAACTGGGCCAAACAAATCCATGTGTAGCATTTGCAAACAATGGGTTGTTTTGGACTTTTCAATGGACTTATGAGAACTTTTATGTTGTTTTCCTTTTAAACAGGAAAAGCAATGTTCAGGACATGAAAACAATTTTTGTGGTAGGCCTCTTACCAAACCATTTTTTTGAAATTTCAGTGATTGTCTTAAGATTTGTGTGCCCCAGTCTTCTGTGCCAAAGTTATGTCTCTTTGTTAAAGGCAGCTGAGAACAGACAGGCATCAGCTATGGGACACTCTTTTGACATATCAACAACATAAACATTGCCACTTCTTTGAGCAACAAGTTTTGTTTGACCAGTTTTTATTATTGCTTCAATATTTTTGACCATTTCTAGTCCAACAATCCTACAACACTCCTTTGTGAAGAATGACCCATACCCCTTATCACTCATTTGTGAAACACTCAGGAGGTTGAATTTCAGACTGTCTATCAGATTGACATTTTCACATTTTACATTTCCAGACTGTACTCTGCCAGACCCCAGAACTTTTCCTTTACTGTTATTCCCCAAGGATATATCGCCCCCTCCATGAATTTTGAAATCTTTGAGTAGGGCTTTACATCCAGTCATGTGCCTGGAGCCTCCACTATCAATATACCAAAGGCTATCTAAACAGGCAGAAGCTCCCTGCACATGAAGTAAAAGGATTAGTTCATTAGGGTTTCCAAAGCCAATAAGGCTTTGGATGGGGTCTCAACAGTGTCTGGGATGGATGCACATTGATGGACAGTGGTTAGGTAAGAGGTTTGGACAGTTTTAGTACTGTTTCTTGCTAACCACTGTTGGGGGTCTTGCCCAATCACCTGTTGGTACCCAAAAGGATGCCTGTTCACTTTAGGTTTAGAGGGCCTTTTGTAGGCTTCATAAACGTGTGGAATCCTTTGGTAAGACTGTTTTTCCTTGCCTTTTCTGAACTGATTGGCAGGGGGTGCATCAGTAACCTGAACATCTCTTTTGACAGATGTTTGGTTCAGCTGTTTTGTGACAGCTGTTTGAACTGGCACAAACAGTGGTTGGTTCTTGGTGAATTTGACAGATGATGTTGATGGACTCAAGGATGTTTTAGCAATGTACTCATTCTTTTTCACATCAAAGTTTTTGAGATACACACATGCTTGAGTTTTGTGGTTTGTTTTACCACAAACAATGCAGCATTCAGCTGGAACAATGACACTTGTTTTGTTCAAATCATAAGCTTTTAAATGGAAACAGTCTTTTATTAGATGATTCCTTTTCTCACAGAATTCACAAAACAGGTTATTGATCTTTTCTTTCTTCTTTCTCTTTTCGGACTCCTTTGCAGCAGAGGTTTTAACCTCTGTTGGGATGTCCTTGAGAGGAATGACTTTAGCTTTTGGAGCTTTAACACCATCAGTTGATGTAAAGTCCATGGGCTTGAAATTTTCAAGAATATCACACTCATCAGACCATTTTGGTTTAAACTGATAATTTTCAAGCTCCTCAAAAGTAGAGGATCCCATTGGTCTGTCAAGTGTGATTTTGTTTCCAAGTTTATCAGTGATTTTCACTTCTTGGCCATTCTTTTTTGTGGGGATGAACTCAGTGGTTACATCAGTGGTTGAACAGATTTTTCAAAAGCATTGTTTTCATCATCATGTTTTCTATAACCAACACCAAATTTTACATTGCTTTTAATCTGTTTTTCAAGCATAACCTCATACCCTTTGCATGATTCCACCCATTTTTCACAGGTGATCTGGGTGGACTCCAACTCCTTTTTGCAAACTTGGTATTTTTCTACCATAGTTTGGAGTTGAGTTTTGGTTATGCTTTACTCTTCTTTAAGACTGCTGATCTCTTTTTCTTTTTCAGTCAATTTGTTTTTAAGTTCTTTTAAAGAACTCTCAAATTTGACTTCATCAGTTAAGATTTTATTCCGAAGGTTTTCATTAACCTCTTTGATGTTAGCAAAAGCAATAATGCAATTGTCAGAACACAGTTTTTCAAGAACTTGAGGAGATACCTTGGCAGCAGCCATCATTGCACAATCACATTGATGATTTTCTTCATCATCAGCTCTTACTTCCTTCTCACCTGCTCTCTTTTCTTCCTCTTCTTCTTTGTCCTCTTTGGACCATGGGTCTGTCAGTGGTTCAATCAGGGTTTCTGAATTTTCTCCCAGCAGCAATTCACCAGCAACTGCATTAACAACTGCTTCAGTCACCTCATCCACTATTTCATCACTTAGTTGTTCACCTTCAGTTTCAATCCCCTCTGGTATTGGATCTAATGCCATCAAACAAAATTCATCATTAGAAGGTTCATTAGAAGCATAGAGTGCAAAATTTTCATCACTAAGCTCATCAGGCATGCTGCTCCAGTCAACAAAGCCTTGAGTGAAAAAGCTTTGCTGATCTGGTTGTACCACTGCTGGAGCAGCTGTTTGAGGTGCAACAGATTGCACTTGTGCCTGGGGGACAGGGGTTTGAACATATCGAATCTGTGGAACAGTGGTTTGGACATAATGCACAGGCACAGGGGCAACAGCATAATGAGCAGTGTTAACATGAGCTGCAGGGGTATATTGGGTATAGTGCACAGTGCTTTGATTTTGAGGTCTAGGGTTTGAGCTAGGATGAGTGATTATAGGACCAGTAGTTTGACTCCTGCATTCCCTAGCTAAATGACCTACCTATTGCACTTGTAACACTTGATTTTCGATTTATCCAACCCAACCCTTAGATTCTCATGTAACCCTGGGAACTTTCTCCCTGTTCTTTTGTAGAATTTGCTTGTTCTCACACTAAGCAAAGCCAACTGATGCAAAATATCCATCTCCTCTAAGTCAGTAGGTTCAAAATGTTGCAAATCATTGAGTTCAAAGCACAAATTATCTGACATCTGGTTTTCAGTGTTTACAGTAAAAGCATAATTTGCAGAGTGAGGATCAGGGTTGGTAAAGTTACCACCAGCTGTTATATCAATGAAATGATCATAACCCTGTTCCTTACTACTGCTACCAGATTCTTCCTGACCAAGAAGAGCTGTGCTACCGAATGAATAATCATCAGTGGCTTTTCCAGACTCTTGCAACTTCTTTTTCTGGTTCAACTCCCTTTCATAAGTCAGGAGTCTACCAAGAAGTTGGGTCAGGGTCAGATCTTTGAACTCAACAGAGTTTCTAGTCACAAATGCAATTGTGTCCCATTTATCAGGTAGCGATCTAAGAAACCTGCTATTTTGTGTTGATTTTGGAAATTCAACCTTAACAAGTCTTAGCTCACTGATGAGACAACTGAAACGTTCAAATTTTTGGGTCAATGATTCACCCTTAATGTGACAGAAGGTTTCATACTGCTGATTCAGAATTTCTCTATTGTTTTCAATAACTTCTTCGGTTCCCCCAAACTGTTCCTTCAATGCATCCCATAGCTCTTTGGCATTGTTACAATGTAACAGTCCAGCATAGATCTCATTTGGTAATGCAGATGCTATGATGCTAAATGCTTTGGCATCGAGTTCGAACTTTTGAAAATAAGTTTCAGTATAGTTTTCATAAGGTTTTGGTACGAACTTCTTTGGATCCTCAACACTTGGCACCATAGGAACATGGGGACCAAAAACAATAGACCTCCAACATCCAGTGTTCTGTTGAGCAAGGATGTGACCCACCCTTCGCTCCCAGATGTTGTATTCATTTCTTTTAAGCATAGGTGGTTTAAAAAGTGAGCCAATGTTATTCTTATCATCTTGAGATTGTGACGTCATCCTGGTTGTTTTACAGACACTGATTAATCAACTTTAAAGGTGATTAAACCTTGCTCTGTTTTTCAACAAAAATGAACAAACTATCGATATCAACGATTTTGAGCTGAACTATTTATGTCAAAATGATTGTTAAATCAAATTTTGACTGTCCTAGCTCTGATGCCAATTGTTGGATCTAAGTTTGGTTTTGATTGTATTTTACGTTTGAAAATAAGATGGAAATGAATGAGTTGTGCAGCGGAATAAAGATGGAAACAAACTTTGCATACAATCAAACGAGAGTATTGCTTTAATCAAAACACTTTTCACTATGAACCGAAAGATTGAATTTAGTTTCAACAATGATTACAAAGCAATGCTTGATACAAACTCCCCCTCAGCCAGAGCTCAGTGTTTGTTCGTGCTGAGAAGACGATTTTGCAAAGAGCTAATAGAACAGTACAGAGCACTGTTCTATTTATAGGCACTAGCAAACCACTGAGCATCTAAGCTGACGTCACCATGAAAGTGACATCTAACCTCCTAACAAACTCTAACCTCTGATCTATACAAACACTGCTATACTAACCACTGCTTATTACATTACATAACATAAAGACAGAGTAAACAACTGCTGCATCCCTCCACTGCTGTGAACCCAGCAGTACTTGTCCGGATCAGCAGTGCTTGAAACAAGGCAGTAGATTGAGCAACAGAGCTTTAGTCTTTCATCAGGTCTTTACTTGATCAGCAGTTTGTAGATCAGCAGATTGCACGATCAGTAGATAGGAGGTCAGCAGATGTTGAATTCACTTTCAAGGGGAGAGACTTGTATGTAACATCTGCTTATTCTGGATCCACTGCTCTGATCCAGTTTTGGCTTTAATTATCTATTTCTCTGGTAGGGTTCAATCCCAACATTACCTGATGAACTTACAGATGAAAATTTTGCCCTATTTGCAAATTTTGAAAAGAAACATGATGATTTTTGTTTTATGGCACTAGAGACAATATTGGAAGGGGTTGAGTCTGAGGAAGTGGTATCCAGTTCTGATGTGGTTTGTGATAATGTTGAAACAAATGTTTCAGAAGAAAAGGTTGGTGAAGAAATGGCGAATCCTCTGACAGACCCATGGGAGTCTAGTGTTTGTGAAGGAGGGTGTGATTGTGCCATGATGGTTGTTGCTAAGGCGTCACCTCAAGTCCTTAAAGACTTATGTTCTGAAAAATGTGTATAGCTTATGCAAACATTAAAGAGGTGAATGAAAACCTTAGGAACAAGATCTTAAATGATGAAATTCAGTTTGAAAAACTTGTTAAAGAGTTAAAATCAAAACTGTTTGAAAAAGAAAATGAAATCAGCAATCTCAAACATGAATCAAGCATAACCAAGGATCAACTCCAAACAATGGTAGAAAAATATCATAGTTGTAAAAAGGAGCTTGAATCTACCCAGATCACATGTGAAAAATGGGAAAGTCCTGCAAAGGTTATAAGTTGATGTTAGAAAAATAGATTAAAAGTAATGTAAAATTTGGCATAGGCTTTCGCAAAAATGACCATGTTTCTCAAAACATTGTTGTAAATGATTCTGGTTTGGTTGAAATCATTCCTACCAACATGGCTGGTCAAGAAATTAAAGTCACAGATCCAAACGTAAAGAAAATTGTTAAACCTGAAGGATCCTTAACCTTTGAGGAAATTGAAAATTACCAATTCAAACCAACATGGTCAGATGAATATGACATTCTTGAGAATTTTAAGCCGATGGACTTCTTGAGGGTGTGAATGCACCTAAAGTGAAAATCATTCTTTTAAAAGACCTTCAAGCAGATGTTATACAACATCTGCTGACAAAAAAGATGTCACACCCCCAAAATCCACACGCGGAGTACCACCGCTTGGAGGCGTGACATGACCAGGATCGAGCCACCAATCGTATTGAACAATGAAATTAAGTAAATAAAACCAACCACAATACGACTGGTGACCAAAAGAAAGTAACCGACTTAATGTTAACAGCGGAAGCATTAAACGTAAGTCCAAAACATAAGTCCCATAGTTCATAAGTTTGAAGGTCAAAACATAAGTTTAATAGATTCATAAAGATTAATTATTAAGCATGGGACATTACGATCCATATCCCACGACGACATCCTCCTCGTGCAAGCTCCATAAGCATCTAGCGACCTGTAAGGCATGTAACAACGAGTCAACAACAAAGTTGAGTGAGTTCACAGTTGGTTGATTAGTTTTAAGTTGTTTCTAAAAGCGTGGTTTGACTTTCGTTGGCTTATTTGCCGTGGGTGTTACCCCATTGTTGAAAGTATGTTTAACCAGTTCCTTTTTATTACCCAAACCATATCCATAATCAGTGGGGAGCTTCCCCATGTGAACCACTAGACTGATATCGACAATTGACGAACAATAGTTGTGCCCTACATCAATGTTCTATCATCATTGACAGTTTGCCATAGTCCATTAGTACACGCCCGTTCGGACGACACGGTATGAGGTTTGTTAAACCTAATAGCGCTATTAACTAATGACCCGCTCGCCATTGGCCTCGGCGATTAAGTCGATATAAATTGAGGGACTTCATGATAGAGTTTTGTCTAGTAAGTTTTAAGGTTGTTGTCCTACCCAAGGAGGACGAACGTACGTATTCTACCCAAGGAGAATACGCATGATTAATATTGGCATCCTACCTATGGAGGATGGCCGTACATATCCTACCCAAGGAGGATATGTAGATTCCATTTTAGTTTGTTAACCCATTCCCAAACCACCGGGAATCCCATGCCTTGTTGAAAGTGTGAACTCACCTCGGTTGCTCGCTTTGACTCTAAAAAATAGCTAACAGTCAAGTTCGGTTAATCACGTCATAGTATGATTACCACTTAGTTTATTAGTGACTTCAAATAGAGCACAAAGTTCCTACACGTATCTATCACATAACATGCATCACTTTAACAGTTTATGCCCATATAAGCTTCCCATATATTCCCGTTCACAAGTAAACATACGACATTTCACATAACACTTTTATTGACATATAACATGTTAGATTATTCTCAGATAACCTTTGACATTTAGACACGCAAATCATTACTTATGTCGTTTCAGCTTTAATCTTCAAAACTGGGCTGTTTTCGGGGATTTAAATAAAATAGTTAACTTATTCTAAAAATTCCCAAATTTTTACAGAAGGTCTTAAACGATCCAATTATTATTATATAAAAATATCGGGATCCAGTTAATTACCAATATTTTATAAAAATTCATTTTCCGGACTGAAGTCAGATTCATCTTTTCCTGACTGCAGTCCACGAAATAATTTATTTAAAATTCCTCGTAAGTCCGATTTACGAAATTCCAGTGGGAGAATTACAAATACATCAGTGGTCATTTACAGTAAAAATTTCATGATCTGACTCTACACAGAATCCAAGTTATGACGGAAAACAGAACGCTTATTTTCAGCAGTAAAAATGCAGCTTGAGCTGCTGTTACAAAACGGGTCTTTAAAAATAGTAAACGAAGTCCAAAAATTATGATTCCAGTGCCATTAGAACCGTATTTCATAATACATAAATCTAGACTTCAGAAAATACATTTTCTGCTTTATTAAGGTCTGGTTACAGCCAACTGAAGTTGGCTGTAATCACTAAACAGCCATCCTGTTTCAGCTTTTAACATTCTAAAGTGTGTTCGATTGATTCCGTTAACATGTTTAGCGATCAATAACGACATTTAACATTAACAAGTAATCAGCAAGTAACCAGCAACATATCAAAACAACTTCATACTAACATTATGACACCATGTTTCATCTTTAATAAAGCTTTATGTTCATCTTCTTGGTTCTTGTTACTTTAGTGTTTAACATAAGCATTTTACTACAACTTTTAACCATGATACAAGATGAACAAGGGTGTAACAAAGAACTTACTACTAGCACAAGGCTAGGGTAGAATCTAGTGAAAAGATGATGAGAAAAGATGATGGAAAAAGCAAGAACAAGGCTCCTTTGAAGCTCCACAAGATGCAAGCTCCTATAACCCTTCTTCTACACTTGAATGAGACTTGAAGAATGGAAGATGGTGGTGGTTTAGTGGTGGTGATGGTGGCGGATGTAGGAGGAGCCGAGAGGGGAGAGAGAGGTAAGTGAGGTAGTGTGTGATCTAGTGCAAGATATGTAGTGATGTGTAGGATCTTCTCAAAATCTCCAATCATACTTATAAAGATGCATCCTATATCTTGTTCATCATAGCAAGCAACAATCACTTTAAAATATGGGCAAGATATTATAGAAGATATGTTGGTGATTGTGTGGGTCCACTTAGGGACCGAATTCGGTAATAGGGGAGTTTAGTGTAACATTTTCAAGTAAGTTGTAAGAGATAGTTAAAATCCAAGTAACAAGATCATATATATTAGTTTGTTGATTTTTAGTGGGTGTTATGGTATACGGGGACCATAACTAGCCAAGAAATAATAATATAATGTATTTGACAAATATTTGGTGTCCCGGGTAATGTCCGGTTGTTCGGTTAAATACCGTTTCGTTAAAGTGTTTAATTATTCCGCAAGGTGTCTTTTATATATATTTTTGTAACACAATTAATTCCTAACACATAGGAAAACATATCGGACTATTTAGTAACTTTTCTGTACACTACTAGTACGTTAACAAGCACATGTAAGTACAACACAGAAATCAGAAAGCAGTTAAATGATTCAGCATAGTCATCAAGCACTTTAATTATCATTAAATAATCGTACGGATACATGTAATTACGAGGGTTGTCACAAAAGATGAAAAAGGGAAGAAGATAGAGAAGATATCAAACTTGTTTTGTGATTTTTTGCGAAAAGAAAAACCATGTTACTAAAAACTATTTTCTTTTAAAAGCATATGACATAAACAAGACCAGTGTGCTTGTTGTTGCACCTCATTGCACTATCTGTGGCAGAAAAAGTCACAAAACTCAAGAGTGTGTTTAACTAAAAAAATTGATGTCAAAAGAAATGAGTATAAATAAAAAACACTTGAGGGTCCAAGGGCTAGTACTAATAAAGGAAAGTCCAAACAGACCTTCATCCCAGTCCAAATATCTGTTACCAAACAGATGAATGCAACCTCTGCTCCTAGAGAGGTTCAGCTAACAAATGCACCACCAGCAAACCAATTTCCAAGACGATATGGCTAACCACTTTATCAAAGAGTACCACATGGTTATGAGGCCTACAAAAGACCTTCAAAACCAAGAGTTAACAAGCATCCTCATGGTTACAACCACTTGACAGGAAATGGTCAACAACAGGTGTTTCAAAAATCTACTCAAAACTCTGGCGTTCTCTTGGACTTGAGGCTGGAATGTTTGTCACCCCATCCAAAGCCATTTTGGCTTTGGACACTCACCAAAACTAATCTGTTACTGATGTGCAGGGAGCTTCTACTTGCTTTGATAGTTTATGGTATGTATATAGTGGAGGCTCCAGGCACATGATAGGATGTAGAGCCCTTCTCAAAGATTTTCTAGCACATGGAGGGGGTGATATATCCTTTGGTAACAACTCAAAAGGAAAGGTGTTAGGTTCAGGGACAATCCAAGCAGGGAAACTCAAGTTTGAACACGTCAATCTTATTGACAATCTGAAATTTAACCTTCTTAATGTGTCTCAAATGAGTGACAAAAGCTATGGCTTATTCTTTACTAAGGAATCTTGTAAGATTGTTGGGCCAGATGTGGTGAAAAAGATTGAAGAAATCATAGCTGGGAGCAAAACACAGCTTGTTGCTCAAAGGAATGGCAATGTGTATGTGGTAGATATGTTGAAAGATAATCCAATGTCTGATGCTTCTCTGTTCTCAGCTGCCTCTACCATAGAGACAAAACTATGACATAGAAGACTTGGTCACACAAATCTTAAAACTATCACCACACTCTCAAAACAAGGCCTTGTAAAAGGCCTTCCACCAAAACTATTCACATGTGATGAATATTGTGTTTCCTGTCTAAAAGGTAAACACCATAAAAGTTCATTCAAATCTATTGATGGGTCCAAAACTAGTCAGTGTTTACAATTGTTACACATGGACTTGTTTGGCCCTGTTGAAATCATGAGTCTTAAAAAGAATAGGTATTTCCTTGTTATAATTGATGATTTTTCAAGGTTTACATGGACTTAGTTTTTACACTCCAAAGATGAGACTGCAGGTATTTTGCAGGACTTTGTAAGAAAAGTTGAAAAGCAATTTAATCTGTAAGTAAAAATCTTCAGGAGTGACAATGGAACAGAGTTAAAAAATAAGGAGTTGGATGACTTCTGTGTGTCAAAAAGGATTGTAAGCCAGTACAACTGTCACACCCCAAAAACGTCGCAGCAGAATATAAAACGTAGTGGTGACGGAATTTGGTGCCCATTTATATCTTGATGATCGATGCATTAAATTGTTGGACATACTATCTTATTTTAAACATAAGTTTTAAACATAACGTTTCAAAACGTGACACAATCACGACATAGTTAAATTGTTTTGATCCTCATGGATCTTATTACATTCGTCCCAGAAAGTTTTAAAACTTAGTCCAACATATTAAGTGACAAAACATGCATCAACAACCACAAGATACGCCATGATTCCCGAAGCCGAACTTAAGTACCTGTAGAACACGTTTAAAATCAAGTGTCAACACAAAGGAAGGTGAGTTCACATATCCAAATTTAAACAACTTGATCCTAAGGAAAAGCTTTAATTATGTGTTTTGTTATAAAACATCCATATAATTTTAGAAAGTCCATTTATTTCCTTAATAAAATCCATGGGTCATCCGGCGTAAATTTGAAAACTCGACATCTTGGCATTTTCCCAAGTTTTGTATATTAAATTTATAGCGTCAACGTTCAGACTCGTATGTTAGCTAGACAATACGAACTATATATTTATCATGTAGGGATAATCAATGCTAGACAATAAACAAAATTTCAATTCGTCGTTTGACTTGACACGGGGAGACCGGTCACGACGGGGTTGTCAACCCGATAGATCTACCAATAATTCATCGCGTGCAATAATTAAATGATTAAACGACACCATTGGCGCATGGCCCATATTGAGACCATTTATGTTGTCTGCCTCACGTATAATATATATATCCTACTAATATGACAAATTTAATATATGATATTGTACGAATTCCCTAAAATCCCCGTCGAAAGGTAAGCCTAAGACGATACTTACTCTCTTGAGATCAAGCCAAATTCGTTCCAACTACACGGTCGTTTTCCCCCAAACGCCGTGCAAAACCCCGTTTCCACCCGAAACATATTTATTCACCAAAACATTTCATCCCGAAATATATATAATTTATCAAAAATCCATATATTTTCAAGGAAAATATATAATTTATATCAAAAGGTATGTTTTATTTCAAAAACAATATTAAACCCATTTAGGCGTGTTCTACCCCCAAAATATATACAAAGCAGTAAAAAGAGGGGTTTAGTGACACTCACCTTTGGGTGCGTATTTTTAAATAGCGCAATCCCACAGATTGATTTCTACATGTCCTTTAAAATGTAGGATCGATTTTTAAATCAATATATCATAAAAATCCTAAGTTTCTCCGTTTCTTAGAATTGTCACATAACTTTGAGATTTTCTCGAAAAGTTATCGTTTTTGATTATGTTGGCACGTTAATATATATGAGTCCATATATATATATTTTTAAGATTTTGTGACTTGAACGATTTTATTGGTGACCGTTATCATGTAAATCCATTAACACTCCCGTTTATACGTAATATATCTACGATTTGCGCGTCGTAATATATATATACACATAAACGTTCACATAAATTGTTATCGAAACACGCGTAATCTCGTTAACTTATCTATTTTTGTCATTTTTAAGGCAAGTATACATAAAATATCTTATATGTATCAAATTTCATGCTCGACAAACAAGTTACACGTTTAACGCGATTTTCACCGTTTCTATCACATAAAACGCACAAGTATACATACATAGTCAAAATTTCCCACTATCAAGTTAACACTTAACATATTACCAGATTCACATGTTTAAATCACATAACACATTTTAACACATGAGATTCACTCAAAAATAACCCATACTAGTGTTCATTGAAAAAAACGCGTATTTTAGTGATTCAGTAATGTTTTCGGATGTCGGAAGTCACGTATGACCAACCAAACACCAAGTAAACTTAATATTAGTTAAAATAATTGTATTTAAACTAAAAATATTAGTTTACTTACTGATCTAAATCAGTTTCATAAAAATCATTCGAAAAGCCGATTTTTGACCGTTTTAACGCATAGTTTTGGGTTAAACGTTACTATATTCATCCCAACTCGGAATAACTTGACATTTTAACACAATACATGTTAATTACTGATTTAAATAGTGATTATAATCAGATTAGTGCAGTTTTTGTGCAAGTCACATAAATCATGCGATTTCACGTATTTTACAACTCCTAATGCACCAAGTACAACATGCAATGCTAGAAAACATTATGACAAAGTTTTATACCATTTTAACACTTCAAATAAATATATTTTTAGTGTTTAGGATCTGATTAAAAATCATCTTCATCATACCATACATAAATCATCATTTCATGACCATTCATCCACATGCATGCTTAAGTACAAGCATCTAATGCATTCAAATCACATCATCATCAACAAGCGTGAACTAAATTATATCTATCATGTATTTAACTCATGTTCAAACATTCAAGAATATCATCATCTTCATATGATCATCATCTTATCATTTCATCATAAATGCAAGACATATATATATATATGTATATATATATATATATAGAGTGGGGATCCTACGGAAAGTGTGTTTTTCCTAAAAAGTGTAAAAAGTCATAACATAATAATTTCAGGCATAAAACACACCTAAAACTCACAAATAATAGAATGAATATTACTAAAACACCATATTCAAACTCTAATAGTCCATAAAAACTTCAAACACACCATCGTAGAACTATGAATATAAAACACACAATGCTAAACAACATAAAACACAATAATATTTGTTATTCCACAATCAGAGCCTTAACATCTAAAACACAACACAAAACCCACATACATGATGTTTTAGTAATCTTCATCATATTATTTGTGGGTTTTTGGTGTGTTTTATGGTTGACATTATGGTGTTTTATGACTTTTTACACTTTTTAGGAAATTTGGACTTTCTGGCCAACTCCTATCCTATATATATATATATATATATATATATATATATATATACTTATATGCTTACACATTTAAGATTTAATCAACAAAATTTCACATGCATGCATATATATACACATACATATATGGTTCACATATGTATACACACACATGATTTTACATCTTTACTTTCACATGTCCATTCATATGATTAAAACCTTTTTAAAAGTTCTCAACGTTCACATTCCCATCATATTTCAACATCTTATCAACAAGATCATATTAAAAATCAAAACTCATATTTTTACATATATTTATATACAAATATATACGGCCACACATACATACATACATACATACATACATACATACATACATACATACATACATACATACATACATACATACATACATACATACATACATACATATACACATCCATTTTATTTTATTCCAAAAACCCATTGGTTTTAGTTTTCAAGTTTATGTTTAAATCCAAGAACAAGAGAAACTTCCACAACCATCTATATCACCATGAATCAAGAACAAAATTTTTAAAATAAGTTTTATACCTTCAAGATTCTTAGTGGGTTTTGACAAAATGATGATATGGAACTTGATTCTAGCTTGAAACTCCTTGGAAACACTGTTAGATCTTCATATGGACTTCAAATAAAATTGTATGAACATGAATCTTCAAGAAAAATAGTTGAAATTTGAAAATGTATGTTGTATAGGGGGGTGTTCGGCCGTAGCTTGTAGTGAGAGAGAGAGAAAATGATTTAGTTTGTGATATAAGTTCTTGGATTATGCAAGATTTGAAGGATATGAGAAGATTAAAAAAAAACATAATCATCACCCACCAATTTTTCACCCAATAAGTGGAAGAGAGAGGGGATAGAGAGAGAGAGCTTGCATGTGTGCCAACTCTTGTCCACCCCCATATATATACATATATATAGATTAAAACTGGTATTGTACTGGATACCAGGTATTTTATCTAGCGTTTTAATCCCGTTTTAGTGTGTTTTAAATTATTTGTATCATTCTATAAAAAAATCACACAAAATTATTACTGAAATAATTACCAGTTGCCTTGACTGGCGGCGTTGACAGTATTTTGTCTATTGCGCACAGTATCGCGCGGTACGCGCTCAAACTCGAAAAATAGAGTTTCTTAGCGTTTTAATTTATTTTTCCTCACGAACATGATTAAAATTACCGTTGTAATCATAACAAACTATTTTTAGGATTTTAACACTGATCGGGTGGTCACCGACGTTCGTTTCGCATTTTAATCGTTACACGATAAGCGTTTATTTTATCGTTGCCAACATAATTTTTATGAATGTTTGGACTCACCAACACATTAAATATCACATATAAATATCAGAATTTGTCAAATACAGCCTTTTTATTTATTTATGACACGTGTTACATTTGTACGGTACAACCTAAATAGCCGGGTGTCACAACAGCATCCCAAGAACACCAAAACAAAATAGGGTGGTTGAAAGAAAGAATATGACCTTAATTGAGGCTACCAGAATAATGCTTGCAGATTCAGGTTTACCATTGTCTTTTTGGGCAGAGGCTGTAAACACTGCCTGCTATGTGCAAAACAAAGTTTTAATCAATCCCAAACATCAAAAGACTGCTTATGAAACTTTGTTCAAAATCAAACCACTGATTTGTTATTTCAAAATCCTTGGCTGCCCATGTTTCATTTTAAACTTAAAAGACTCAATTTCAAAATTTGCAGCCAAAGTAGATTGTGGTTATTTTCTAGGATACTTAACTACTACCAAGGCCTACAAAGTGTTTAACACAAGGACTAGGTGTGTAGAAGAGACCTTGAATGTAAAGTTCAATGAACCTTCTTCTTTAAAAATCCGTGCAAATCCTGCTGAATTGTTTGATTTAGATAAATTTACATTTGAAGACGTGTCTGTCAAGACTAACAATACAGGTACACCACAGTCTTCCCATCAAGATTATGGATTTGACATTGTGATCCCACAATATAAAGTTACTTCCACCACCAGAGAAACAGATTTTCAAAACAGCTGTCACACCCCGACCGCGTGATATAACGAACCGCGGCGGAAACGTCGGAGAGTGTCGTAACAGAATCATTGTTTCACAACACATGGTGATTGAAGTTTTGTTTTATTCCATTAATGGACTCATTTTTTAAAACCAAATAAATACAAATAACAGTCTTTCAAGTTTTAAAGTCGCTAAGGCACGAGTCCATCCTATGTGTAGCATGTGTCAACAATCATCACATAGTAGATTCTGAAACATATGTGAAAATAAAGCGATAGCATAAAAATGCATGTGAGTAACATAGGTTTTGTGAATTAGATTCATGGCTTTAGATAACATAAGAAAAGGGTTTTATGTTTACAAAAATAGCCATGAATCCTTGTAAAAAGTTTGGTTTCTAAAGCGCATTGTTTTGATAAAAGGTTTGTAGTTTATACAAAAATATACTTTATTTTTTAAATAGTTAAATAGATAGTATATCAAAATATACTTTGGTTTAAGAATGAAAGCATCAGTAGTATATCAAATTATACTTTGGATTTGAAAGTAGCATATCAAACCATGCTTTGGTTTGAAAATAGCATATCAACCATGCTTTTGTAGTATATCAATATATACTTTAGTTTGTGAAATAACAAAGTCGGTAGTATATCAAACTATACTTTGGTTTTGAAAATAGCATATCAAACTATGCTTTGGTAAACAATATCACATTAGGAGCATATGCTTTGGTAGTATATCAAAATATACTTTAGTTTGTTAAATAAGAAAGTCGGTAATATATCAAACTATACTTTGGTTTTCTAAATAGCATATCAAACTATGCTTTGGTAAACAATATCACATTGGGAGCATATCGACTATGCTCTGGAAGTATACCAAAATATACTTAAATTGTGATTTGGTAGTATATCAAACTATACTTTAGTAAAATAGTATCACGTTGGTAGCATATCAAAATATGCTTTGGTAGTATATCGAAATATATCATAATCATGATTTGGAAGTATATCAAACTATACTTTAGTAAAACAGTATCACGTTGGTAGCATATCAAAATATGGTTTGGTAGTATATCGAAATACACCATAATCGTGATTTGGCAGTATATCAAACTATACTTTAGTTTTGTAAATAGCATATCAAACTATGCTTTAGATTTGGAAACAACATAAGAGTAGTTTTTATGGCTTAATTGGAAAACATTTGTAATCCATACGTTGGTTAATATAATATCACGTTGGCAGCATATCGAAATCTGCCTTAGTAGTATACCAAAGTATACCATAGATCGTGATTTGGCAATACATTCAAACCTTAGTGTATCAAACTACACTTTGGTGACTATAGATTTACCACAAAGGCAAAATCTATTTGGTTTAAACTTTGGTTTCTGACATTCCATACAACAGGAATGGGGTCTCACCCTATAGCACTATATCATACTACCAATCAGCTTGATCATAGTTAATGAATGTATAAGTAACAATACGAACCAACAACTAGTCTTATAAACTTTGAAAATCAGTATTTAAGCCATAGATATCAGTTTAAGTTTGTCACAGGATAAGTACTAAGCGTGTGAAAACATATAGTTTGAAATCATGAAAATAGAGAATAGGCACATATGAATCACCCCAAAAGATTTGAATACGTAAAAGAGGGGACTATGTACTCACTTGATATTGCAAGTATCCTTGATTAAGTGGTCTAACAAAGCTCGGGAAATCAAGGAATCAAGTGGCACCTAGTATGGAATCACTATGTTAATAATCGGGACCTAAATCGGGAGATCGGGTAGAATGAGGTCTTGTAAACCAATTAAGTGTTGGAACTCATGTAATATGGTTTAACAAAGCCTACATTCTGATTTGAAACCTATCCTAAGTGCTTTTGACCCGTAATGACCCGTTAAGGAAGTTTACGCTACTTTAACGCGTCATTTGCGCAAATGCACGCTCGGATGGTCTAACTAGCCCTATGATAAGTCTTATATGCCTAAACATTTTTAATAATGTTGCATAATCAGTTTTAGTGTCAAAATTTTGGTTACATATGCTTAAATTGAAATTATGCTCAAAAAGGGCATTTTGGTCATTTTCCTAAGGCATATAAACTACCTATCATACAACTAATTAAACGATGTGACCATAAGGTATAACATTGGAAGGTTATTCCCTATACATATCTTCGTCAGCAACCTTCAACTGATAATATCCCAATCGTAGATCGATCTTCATGTAGCAGCTGGATCCCGGTAGCTTGATCGAACAAATCGTCAATCCTCGGTAAAGGGTGCCGATTCTTGATAGTCAACTTGTTCAGTTCTCTGAAATCATCACATATCCTGAAGGATCCATCCTTCTTTCTCTCAACAAAACAGATGCGCCTCAAAGCGAAAAAAACTTGATCGAATGAAACCCTTGTCCACTAGCTCTTGAAACTGACTCGACATTTCTATCATTCTCAAACGGTGCTTAATCTATAAGGAGATTGTGCAACTAGGTGCAGCACCGGGTACCAGATC
Organism: Helianthus tuberosus; assembly: GCA_030545235.1. NCBI lineage: Eukaryota > Viridiplantae > Streptophyta > Magnoliopsida > Asterales > Asteraceae > Helianthus > Helianthus tuberosus. Next base: position 158,151,137 of record CM060410.1, on the reverse strand, counting down.
GATTCGAAATTCAATCTGTCTCGCAGGGGGCAATCCAGATAAGTCTTTTCAGGAAAACTTCTGGATAATTGCGAATAATAGGAATCTCTCCGATATTCCTACATTTGGCCTTCATATCCTACCACGTTAACAAGGAACGCAGGATAGCCTTTTTGCAACAACTTCAGCATCCTCAAAACACTGACGACTCTCTACCATCAACACTCGACACCCGACACTCGATCGGTTTCCGCGAACAATTATCACTTCTCTGCCGTCATCAGGGTGAGATATCCTATCTAGCTTCTTCAGGCGATAGTCCCCCACTTCGTTCTCGGATAATCAATCCATCCTCGCATCTACGTCAAAGCTCCCCAGCTCCACTTGAAATAAACCAACACTAGAACTACGATCACCTAACTAAATACTATAACCGCAAATGGCCTTACTAGTTTCTATCAACTTACCAATTGTTAGTTCTATCGGGCACTTTTATACCCAGCTTACTTGTTAGTGAACACAAAAATGGTTCAAAGTTTCTCGAACAAAACTCAAGTCAGCTTCGGTATTAAAAGTATGAACATAGATTGGTTTTTGATTCGAAACATACCTGTCACACCCCCAAAATACCACATGCGGAATTACCGCGGGGCGTGTGACGTACCAGGATCCAAGTCACCAATCACATTGAACTTCGTATAATATAATTAAATAAAACTTTCATTTATTGACATTAAGTGTTACAACGTTACAAACAATTCACAGTATACAGCGGAAGCATAATTCATTCGTTAAGTGTTTATAAACCATTAGTCTTGTGTTGCGATTCCATGTATCTCGACCCATGACCACTCCAGCCTCCCACTCTGCAAGTTCCAACAATATGCACCTAAACGCCTGCAAGGCATGTAACAACGAGTCAACAACAAAGTTGAGCGAGTTCACAGTTGGTTGTCCATTTTAGAGTTGTTCCAAAAACCATATGTTCTTTCGAAAACCATGTGTTAACCAATTCCTTGTTTCCCAAACCATAACCAGTTGGGGCTACCCCATGTTAACCACTAGACCGTTACTATATCGACAACTGACTGAGAAAGTTGTGCCCTACGTCAATGTCTATCATCATTGACTAAGTGCCTAGATCCATTAGTACACGCCCGACCTACCGGCACGGTGTGAGGCTTGTCAACCCTAAAAGCGCTATTAACTAATGACCCGCTCACCATTGGCCTGACAATTAAGTCGATATAAAAATGAGGGACTTCATGATAGAGTTTTGCCTAGTAAGTTATATGTTTTCGTCCTTCCCAACCGAGGACGGAGGTACGTAATCTACATAAGGAGATTACACAGGTTAAATGTTGTCATCCTTCTCAACGAGGATGGAGGTACATATTCTACCCAAGAAGAATATGCGGTTTCCATTTTAGTTTCTTAACCCATTCCCAACCAGTGGGAATCCCATGCCTTATAGAAAGTGTGAACTCACCTTGGTTTGCTCGGATTATTAAGTTACTTTACCCGTTCCCAGTTGGTCTACCAAACCCTACTGTGGTTACCAAGAGTAATCAGTTTCACAATCATGTATCCAATTCACGTATCACATAGTAAACATTCAGATTTCATGCACAATTATAATCACAGGTTCATGTTTCTATCGATGGTTACCAACGACGTCAGTTACAGTTTGCATCTATCCCATGATCACAGTATACACGTAGCACGTATCCAGTTCCTTTACAAGTTCACGTATAAATAAAAGTCATAGTGTGTATTCAATCAACGATCACCGAATAGTACATAGCAGTTATATAACTCATTCATATCCATAGTTCACATGTATGTTCCGTAACAATGCTTAACAGTTAAGTGTGTTAATCAAAACCGAACTATGCTTTCCCCAACACAACTGGCATTACTAACAGGTAAAGATCAACACGTAATTATTCATCATCAAAGATCAACATGTAATCATTCATTATCATAGACCAACATGTAATCATTCATTCTCATCCTCATCCTCATACCAAATACAGTCTGTTTACGAGCTCCTGATCCTAATGGTGAAGCTTCAAGGTGATGTAACTCCAATATATTTCGTCGTGTGTGGGTGTGACGAAACTCCAACATGTTTCGTCGTGAAATTATATGTGACGAAACTTGATGTTTCGTCGTGGAGTTATCTTGTGACGAAACTTGATGTTTCGTCGGGGGACATCATCAGATGCTATGGCGCATCCTGCAAACCCTATTCCAACAACACAACTCTAGTGATTCATTGTTCTTTTATAAATTTTATAATCAAGACCCTCGTTCACAACAAACCAACCCACATGATTACCTCAATAGCTAATCATTACTATCCACGACAAATCACATCCAACCTCAGATCACAATCATGTGCAATTTATGAAATCATTATAAACCCTTTAGCAATTTATGGAATCATGTGCAACCTCAGATCACAATCATTATTTACAATCATTATGCCTAGAATTAATACAATTTACAACAATTCCTATGATCATGCTTCTAGTCTAAACACAGCAACACTTATTCATAAATCATGCATGATCAATACAACCAACTAATATAAATCACATGATGGAAAGAACATACCGATTGCAGAATTATAGATAGAGGAGAACGTTACGAGAGGGGGGGGATATCTACTGTCGTCGCCAAGCAAAGGAGAAATAGGGTTTTATGTTTGAGTTTTTCCAATCAAGAAACATAATATGTAAACATATAAGATGAGGGTTTGGGGCGGTCCACCCTTTTGGCCGAGATAATGGGCTTAAGCTCACACAACTGGGCTATTAAAATTACGTAACACTCTACAACCCCCTTTGCCCCTCAAGTATACGCGTAATACCAGATTTGGGCTTCGGGCCTGATCTATGCGTGTGGGCCGATGTGAGGACATGTGGGATTAGTGTGGCCTCCGGCCCAAGTGGTTGTGATAAGGACATGTGAGATTAGTTCTCTAAATTAGCTAATTGGCACATAAGAGCGTTTTAACGGTTTGTTGTAGTTAATTAGTTAAACACACGTAACACATACTTAATCACGTTATACATATAGCAAGTATATTACATACACGAGTGTTTAACAATTTTTATCGCCGTAAGGGACATGAAAGGGAAGTAATCAGAAAACAGAATCACGTGACTAAGAGACACTGACCTTGAAAGTTTGGGTTGTCACATCATCCCCAACTTAAAAGAAATTTCATCCAGAAATTTAGCACGCAGTTACTGAGGAAGCTAGTTAGGTTGCATGGTTTCCTGGTTTTCCTGGGGTGTCACATCATCCCCCCGTTGGTTTGGAATTTCATCCTGAAATTCCGCAGTAGCTTCAGCCTCAGTAGTGGTTTCATTGTTCTCGAACAACTGGGGATATTTGTGTTTCATTTGATTTTCTCGTTCCCAGGTAAACTCTTGGCCACGACGGGAGTTCCAACGAACTCGAACAATTGGTATCCTGGGGCGGTTGAGAATCTTGACCTCGCGGTCCCAGATTCTCACTGGTTCTTCGAAAAATTGCAACTGATCGTCGATGGTGAGCTCCTTGAAAGGAACTATGAGGGTTTCATCTGACAGACACTTCTTCAGATTCGATTGATGGAATACGTTGTGAACTCCACTGAGTTCTTCGGGTAGATTCAGTCTGTAGGCCACCTTGCCAATTCTCTCCATGATTTCGAAAGGTTCAACATATCACGGTTTGAGTTTTGTCTCGTATACCAAAACGAACTACACCTTCCCAAGGTGAGACTTTAAGTAGTACTCGATCCCCAACCTGGAACTCGAGTGGTTTCCAGTGCTTATCAGCGTAGCTTTTCTGACGGTCACGAGCTGTCGCCATTCGTTGTCACATCTGAGAAACCTTCTTTACTGTGTCTATAACGAGTTCTGGGCCAGTGATTTGGCTGTTTCCAACTTCTGCCCAACAAAGAGGTGATTGGCACTTCCGTCCGTACAACGCCTCGAACGGAGCAGCCTGAATGCTGGTGTGTTAACTGTTGTTATACGAAAACTCCACTAAAGGGAGGTGTCTTTCCCAGCCGTTGCCAAAGTCGATTTCACGTGCTCGAAGCATGTCTTCAAGAATTTGGATAGTACGTTCAGTCTGCCCATCCGTCTGTGGATGATATGCTGTGCTCATGTCTAGACGTGAGCTAAAGGAATTGTGCATCGCTTGCCACAAATCAGATGCAAATCGTGGGTCGCGATCAGAGATAATGGAGGTTGGCACCCCGTGCCTAGCAACCACTTCTTTCAGGTAGATGACTGCAAGTGTAGAAAACTTATTTGTTTCCTTGATGGCTAGAAAGTGTGCTGGTTACGTGAGACAATCAACGATTATCCAGGTGATATTGTTTTCGTTTCGAGTCGTAAGTAGACTAGCGACCAATTCCATGGCAGTCTGTTTTCGCTTTCCCTATAGGTGTTTCTGGTTGCTAATAGTTCACCTTGACTTTCTCACAAGTCAAACATCATTCCCATACCTAGCTAGGTGGGCCTTCATGCCCGATTACCCGTACCAGGTTTATAAATCCTAGTGTCTCTTATCCAAACCCAGACTACTAGAATATCTAGGCTGGTGTACTTTGCTCAACATAAATTTCCTACAGTTACTGTATAATGAGATACATACTCCTTCCATGAGGTAGCGAATATTGTCTAACCTGCCAAGGTTGCTTCTCCATGCCCCGCATGGGTTCAATTTGAAAATCCTCTCCCTTCAGTTCTCCAGTTTGAACAGGGCGAGTCAGATCGGGTAAGTTAGAGTCGATAGTGAGCTGCAAAGCTCGCGTACGTTCAAGTTTTCATAGTCGTTATCATCCTAAAGTTCCCCCCAGCGATGCCATTAACTGATTTAGCTCTGTCGAAGCCATGGCACACGGGAGGCCCTTGTGATCGGTCTAAATAACGCATCTGGTACCGTCCAAGTAATGCCTCCAACTTAAATCCAAGGCCCACGGTTGCCACCGCAGGTTGTGTGTTGTGCAGTCCCTCGTTGTAACTCCATTACGTACGCCATCACTCTCTCGTGTTGCATCGGTGTGTAACTGGGACTCTGATTCGAACCATCATGGCTAGATCGCCCGTACTCTTAGGTAAAGACGATGCTCGGTGCATTGCAGAGTTGGGATTTGAAAGCTGAAAAGACGTCCTCCTATTTCGTCCTTCACGAACACAACACCCTGCTGTGCTAAAGAGATTTAGGCTGCACGATCTTCGAAAATCCTGTGATGAATCTGTGATAGTGTCTAGTGAGGCCAAGAAATTGTTGTATCCTTGGAGGGATCTTTGGGGTCGATCAGTTTCTAACAAAATGGATCTTAGCGAGATTCACGTGTATTCCCACTTCGTTGTTTTTATGACCAAAATGTACCTCTCGAATCCAGAAGTTACCTTATTACAAAACTTCGCGCGGCGTGACTCCTTCCTCAGGAGCTCCAGAATAGGATACATATGCCGCCTATACTGTTCCTTCCTCCTGGTAATGAGTCAACACATCATCAACAAACACGGTCGATTATTGTGGTCCATAAAGCTGCTGGTGTGTTGCTCAATTGAATGATCTTGGTGTACAAAGTCAAAATGGCCGCATTGCGTTTGATATGCCGTTCTAAGAACATTCTCCCCCTTGGACTTCCATCTAATGGTAGTTCGTTCGTTAGTTAATCCTCAAATGGAAGTTTGTCCCTCGCAACTGGTCGATAGGTTTTCAATACATGGTCGAGGCAAGCGGTTCTTAACCGTAACCTTGTTACGTTCTCAATAATCGGTACACATACGAAAAGGCTTATCTCCACTGGCATTTCCGGGCTCCCAAAAGAGAAAAACTAGATCCGATGAAACTCATGTCCAATAGTTCCTGAGGTTGATTAGGCAGTTCCTGCAACCTTCCTGGTGTAAGACAATAAGGAATACTAGTAACAAGGGTTGTTTCTGACGTGGTACTGGTCTGATATTCCACCTGACGATGTGAAGGTAAACCTGATAGTTCTTCTAGTAGCAATTAGGGAGAAATCACGAACAATTGGTGGATCCTCGGTCCTCTTTTCCTTAGCCTTGACATCAGTAACGAGGGCTATCATGGCGGGGTAATCCATCCGTAGACACTCCTGGCATTCGTTGTTGAAATAACGCTAACCGTTGCGCCACTCCGACGCGTTATCACAGATAACAATCCTCCACTAAGGAGGGGAATACATAGAATCTTCTCCTCACAGGGTACATCTATCGAGAACAATAGAAGAAAGGTAGATGTCGAACACTTGTCCCACAAGGTCGAGTTTGCATCCCAACGATCATATAAGGTTTCCATTGTCTTCCCATTAGCCGATTCCACAACAGGTTGGGTTTCAAGAAGCATCAAGGTTATATTGAACATATACGAAGTGATTCGTTACCAAGAACGTGTATGCCACCATGTTATTACAATCCTGGCGTCGCCCATGCCAATCCTATATGCCCCTCCATGAGCATCATTTCCAGTGTTGCTGTTTTCATTACAAGGATTTCAAGTACCGTCGTTGTTCCTTTGGTCATTGTCTACTTAACTTAACCACGACCAATCCATGTTGTAGGCACCTTTATTTCCATACTGTAGGCTAGGGTTACGAATACCTTGTTGTCGCTGTGAGTGCTGCTCCCAATGTCGTTGCTCGAAACGAAGCCCTACGATTCTTCACCATCAAGGCCCATCTTTTCACATTCTGAGCCACGTCCTTGAGTGCTAATCACTGTGCTGGCAGTTACACCTTCCACATTATAGTCGATTGTCATTGCTTATGTCCTGATTGATTCGTAAGAGTTGACTCCCATAAGTCGCTGACAAGGGTTAAGGATTCGATTGAAGCCAATTCACTGGTGCTCGTTGCCGGTAATCAGGGTCGTCAAAGTACTGAGGTCGGTAAAGTACTACGATCATCCTCCTGTCCATCGATGTTGCAAGTTGCTTGGGTAATACACAGTCTGTTGCGAGGGTATTGCAGAAGTGATCACACTTCAGAATCTAAGACGTCAATACATGAGTTCCAGCAAACGAGGAGGAGTAAGAAAGGTATCGATCAATCATTCGACGTTGCAACATCCAACTCAGGGACGTTCGTATAAGCACCTAACATTCTACACGGTTCGCTAGGTGTTCAGATGGGTGTTCAGGTAATACTCGATAGCATCGAGATTCGAAGGGATCTAGAGATGAATGAAAAATTCACGTTCGAGTAGGGGACAATCACTGCTATGACCCCTATAGGTTTGTTATGTTTCACGTCGATCAAATAACGGAACGGAACCCCTTTTCCACTTGTTAAGGCTCACTGGGACTCGCATGCATCCCACATTATTATTATGTGTGCACCCACAATAATATTACGATTTGCATGGTTCCTCAACTCAGATGTCAAACGGAGGTCGTCAAAGTAATAAGATCACAAAAATCCAAGGACTATGGCATACTATCAACGCATCATAAGATAAGCAAGCAATCCATGCCATCATGCTATAGTGACGAATGTGTTTTCGTATGTTTCGTCATAACAAATGTGTACTAGTCACATAATGTATGCAACAAGTAAGAAAGACAAACCTTGCAATTTGAAGATGAGTGTCATGGTCGTATTCACGTTTTCAGAACTGTTCGGTTATAGTCTGGTTTTATAAAAACGGTTTTCCCCTTTTAAAACCAAGTTCACTATAACCAATGGCTCTGATACCAATATGTCACACCCCCAAAATACCACATGCGCAATTACCGTGGGGCGTGTGACGTACCAGGATCCAAGCCACCAATCACATTGAACTTCGCATAATATAATTAAATAAAACTTTCATTTATTGACATTAAGTGTTACAACGTTACAAACAATTCACAGTATACAGCGGAAGCATAATTCATTCGTTAAGTGTTTATAAACCATTAGTCTTGTGTTGTGATTCCATGTATCACGACCCATGACCACTCCAGCCTCCCAGACTGCAAGTTCCAACAATATGCACCTAAAGGCCTGCAAGGCATGTAACAACGAGTCAACAACAAAGTTGAGTGAGTTCACAGTTGGTTGTCCATTTTAGAGTTGTTCCAAAAACCATATGTTCTTTCGAAAACCATGTGTTAACCAATTCCTTGTTTCCCATACCATAACCAGTGGGGGCTACCCCATGTTAACCACTAGACCGTTACCATATTGACAACTGACTGAGAAAGTTGTGCCCTACGTCAATGTCTATCATCATTGACTAAGTGCCCAGATCCATTAGTACACGCCCATCCTACCGCCACGGTGTGAGGCTTGTCAACCCTAATAGCGCTATTAACTAATGACCCGCTCGCCATTGGCCCAGCGATTAAGTCGATATAAAAATGAGGGACTTCATGATAGAGTTTTGTCTAGTAAGTTATATGTTGTCGTCCTTCCCAACCGAGGACGGAGGTACGTAATCTACACAAGGAGATTACGCAGGTTAAATGTTGTCATCCTTCTAAACGAGGATGGAGGTACATATTCTACCCAAGAAGAATATGAGGTTTCCGTTTTAGTTTCTTAACCCATTCCCAACCACCGGGAATTCCATGCCTTATAGAAAGTGTGAACTCACCTTGGTTTGCTCGGATTGTTAAGTTACTTTACCCGTTCCCAGTTGGTCTACCAAACCCTACAGTGGTTACCAAGAGTAATCAGTTTCACAATCATGTATCCAATTCACGTATCACATAGTAAACATTCAGATTTCATGCACAATTATAATCACAAGTTCATGTTTCTATCGATGGTTACTAACGACGTCAGTTACAGTTTGCATCTATCCCATGATCACAGTATACACGTAGCACGTATCCAGTTCCTTTAGAAGTTCATGTATAAATAAAAGTCATAGTGTGTATTCAATCAACGATCACCGAATAGCACATAGCAGTTATATAACTCATTCATATCCATAGTTCACATGTATGTTCCGTAACAATGCTTAACAGTTAAGTGTGTTAATCAAAACCGAACTATGCTTTCCCCAACACAACTGACATTACTAACAGGTAAAGATCAACATGTAATTATTCATCATCAAAGATCAATATGTAATCATTCATTATCAAAGACCAACATGTAATCATTCATTCTCACCCTCATACCAAGTACAGCCTGTTTACGAGCTCCTGATCCTAATGGTGAAGCTTCAAGGTGACGTAACTCCAATATATTTCATCGTGTGTGGGTGTGACGAAACTCCAACATGTTTCGTCGTGAAATTATATGTTACGAAACTTGATGTTTCGTCATGGAGTTTTCTTGTGACAAAACTTGATGTTTCGTTGGGGGACATCATCAGATGCTATGGCGCATCCTGCAAACCCTATTCCTACAACATAGCTCTAGTGATTCATTGTTCTTTTATAAATTTTATAATCACGACCCTCGTTCACAACAAACCGACCCACATGATTACCTAAATAGCTAATCATTACTATCCACGACAAATCACATGCAACCTCAGATCACAATCATGTGCAATTTATTAAATCATTATAAACCCTTTAGCAATTTATGAAATCATGTGCAACCTCAGATCACAATCATTATTTACAATCATTATGCCTAGAATTAATACAATTTACAACAATTCCTATGATCATGCTTCTAGTCTAAACACAACAACACTTATTCATAAATCATGCATGATCAATACAACCAACTAATATAAATCACATGATGGAAAGAACATACCGATTGCAGAATTATAGAGAGAGGAGAAGGTTACGAGAGGGGGGGGGGATATCTACTGTCGTCGCCAAGCAAAGGAGAAATAGGGTTTTATGATTGAGTTTTTCCAATCAAGAAACATAATATGTAAACATATAAGATGAGGGTTTGGGGCGGTCCACCCTTTTGGCCGAGATAATGGGCTTAAGCTCACACAACTGGGCTATTAAAATTACGTAACACTCTACAACCTCCTTCGCCCCTCAAGTATACGCGTGATACCAGATTTGGGCTTCAGGCCTGATCTATGCGTGTGGGCCGATGTGAGGACATGTGGGAGTAGTGTGGCCTCCGGCCCAAGTGGTTGTGATAAGGACATTTGAGATTAGTTCTCTAAATTAGCTAATTGGCACATAAGAGCGTTTTAACGGTTTGTTGTAGTTAATTAGTTAAACACACGTAACACATACTTAATCACGTTATACATATAGCAAGTATATTACATACACGAGTGTTTAACAGTTTTTATCATCGTAAGGGACATGAAAGGGAAGTAATCAGAAAACAGAATCACGTGACTAAGAGACACTGACCTTGAAAGTTTGGGTTGTCACAATAGCGATAACAACAGCAAGATCGTCTCGTGCTTTCCCAGCATTTAGCTCGAACGCTCTACCTCTGGCATCCTGACCCTTCATTTCCAGACAATCTCTCCTGAAAAGTCCTTGCTCACCACACTCGTAACATCCCTTGAGTGTATCTCCCTCCGACGTACTCTTAGTATAGCACTCGCGAGTCATATGTCCAGTCTGACCACATCTGGCGCACTTTAACCACTCATCCTCGTGAGTCTTCCTCTCAAGACCACTCCTGCCATCCCTGGTATTATCCTTTCCCGACTCTCTAGGGTTAGCTACACACGCTTCCTCCAATCTGCGTTCCTCACCACGCTTCTCATCGGTATCTTTCCTCGAACTCTCAGACTTTCGCTTTCGTGGATCCCCAGATCTAGGCTCGGAATGCGGAATTATTTGAATGGTCAACCCGCTTTGACGGCTTGACATCACGCATACCGTTGCCACGTCATTGCATACAGTACCGGCAAATGATCTTGGGTTACAACCCTAGATTGTTTTATGTGTACATCTATGTACTGTTCACAAAGTTAATGAAAAATAAGAATTACGCTCCGATTATATCATAACACAGGAACTATTAAAACTTTCCGATCATTATATCACCTGAAGGGTTTCCGATCTGTGTCCCACCAAAACCGTGCCCATGAGTATCACGTCCACGTTCCTGGCCATTATTTTGGTTAGCATCGCGCTGTTCCATGGCAGTATTAACGTGTTAGGCTATGAGTTGTGCCAACTCTTTCGGGGTAATAGGTAGTCCAGAACCCTGTCTCGCTTTTGGCGGCATTTCGTCGTTTCTATTATTACAACATAATATCAACATAAGACGATATCCAAAATAATTCAATCATTAAGTGCTAGTGGATCAACATTGCGCATGTATAATATCCACTTATTAATGAGAACAATTTTTAACCAAAAGGAACCCATTCGATATTTATATAAGATATTTTCAAAGCTTGTTTTTAGTACTAAGACCAAATCAAAATTCGGCGTGCCTACATCAACACCCGCAACAAGTCTATATGAAATTTCCTCCTAAATATCTGAAAATTTGGCGTGCAAGCCATAAATAGGGTTTATCAAATGAGACATACGAAACAAGCAACAGAAACAACCAACCACTAACGCTTCAATCCCTGGAAGTCCAACATCTTCCTAACATGCTCTTCTAGCTCATCATACTAGTCCATCTGTCCCTCTAAGTCTTTCATCTTGCCCTTCGTCGTCTCCAAGTCTCCGCATAACGTGGCGAACTAACGATCACAGTGAGAGCGATTGACCCAAATCTCCTTCTGCTTCTTCAAAGCGGACGCTGTCTCAGCTCTCGAGGTCGATGCGATCTCTCCAACGGGTCGTGTCCTCTTCCTACGGCGTGTGTAGACCTAAAAGAGGTGTAGCAAAACATGCGACTCGAATAGCGGAATAGTCGATTCTATAACGACGGGCGAAAGAATCTCAAGTGTAGGCTCGACAGTATCAGTGAGCAAGACTACTTATAGTTCTATAGGCCGAGACGTGACATATCGTAACCGTACAAAGTAAGTGTGTGATCAATATGAATAGTAACACATAAGGCCCAAATAAACAGAAAATCACGTATGCACATAAACACATAAGGGTTTTCATACATGATAAAAATTTTCTATGTTTATTTAAAATTCTTGGCTTCGAGAATTTTGGATTTTATATTTCAAAATTCTTCGGTTGTAGTCTAGTGTTTTCCTTCGAAAACATCTAGTTCGCTAACAACCATTGGTTCTGATACCAACTTCTGTCACGCCCCAAAAACATCGCAGCGGAATATAAAACGTAGTGGTGATGGAAGCCGGTGCCCATTTATATCTTGATGATCGATGCATTAATTTGTTGGACATATTATCTTATTCAAAACCTAAGTTTTAAACATTACGTTTTAAGATATGACACAATCATGACATAGTTAAGTTGTTTTGATCCTCATGGATCTTATTATATTCGTCCCAGAAAGTTTTAAAATTAGTCCAACATATTTAAGTGACAAAACATGCATCAACAACCACAAGATACGCCATAATTCCCGAAGCCGAACTCAAGTACATGTAGAACACGTTAAAAATCAAGTGTCAACACAAAGGAAGGTGAGTTCACATATTCATTTACAACCAATTTTATTCCAAGGAAAACTTTATGATTAGGTGTTTATTTGAAAACATACATATAATTTTTAGAAAGTCCATTTTATTTCCTTAATAAAATCCATAGGCCTTCCGTCGGTTCATCAATCCGACAACTGTAATATATATATATATATATATATATATATATATTGCCCAGGTTTTGTATATTAAATTATTGCGTCAACTTTCAGACTCGCATGTTAGCTAGACGATACGAACTATATATTAACCATGCAGGGATAATCAAAGCTAGACAATAAACAGAATATTAATTCGTCGTTTGACTTTACACGGGGCGACCGGTCACGACGGGGTTGTCAACCCGATAGATCTACCAACAATTTATCGCGTGCAATACTTAACTGATTAAACGACATCATGGGCGCAGGGTCCTCTTGAAGGACAATATGATGTCTGCCTCACGTACAATATATATATATCCTTCTAATATGACCGTTTAATACACGTCGTTGTACGAATTCCCCTTACTCTCCATTATATGAGACCCAGTCAAGAATTTATCCCCAACTGTACGGTCTTGTTTCACTTAAGAAATATCGTACTTACAATATTCATTCATCAAAAACGTTTTACTTCGAAACGTATGTCTTATCAAATCTCATATATTTTTCAGCGAAAATATATATTTTATATTAAAAGGTATGTTTTATTTCGAAAACATTATTATACCCTTTTAATGACGTGTTCTACCCCCAACATATATACAAAACAGTAAAAAGAGGGGTTTAGTGACACTCACCTTTGGGTGCGTATTTTAAATAGCGCAATCCCAGAGATTGATTTCCACATGTCCTATTATATATATATATATATATATATATATATATATATGAACGATTTTAAATCAATATTCATAAAACAAAAATCCTAAGTTTCTCCGTTTCTTAGAATTGTCACATAACTTTTAGATTTTCTCGAAAAGTTGTCATTTTTGATTATGTTGCCACGTTAATATATATATATATATATGAGTCCATATACATATATTTTTATGATTTTGTGACTTGAATGATTTTATTGGTGACCATTATTGTGTAAATTCGTTAACTCTCCCATTTATACGCAATATATCTACGATTTGCGTGTCGTAATATATATACATAAACGTTCATATAATTTAACACCGAGACATGCGAAATCTTGTTAACTTATCTATTTTGTAATTTTTATAGAAAATATTCATAAAATATCTCATATGTATCAAATTTCATGCTCGACAAACAAGTTACACACTTAACGCGATTTTTACCGTTTCTACCGCACAAAACGCACAAATATACATGCATAATCTAAATCTTTAAAATCATGTTAAAACTTAACATATTTTCACATTCTCATGTTTAAATCACATAACACATTTTAACACATAAGGTTTACCCAAAATTTTACCCATACTAGTGTACTTAGAAAAATGCGTATTTTAGCGATTCGGTAACGTTTTCGGGCGTCGGAAGTCACGTATGACCAACCAAACACCAAGTAAACTTAAAATTAGTTAAAATACTTATTTTTAAACTAAAAATATCAGTTTATTTACTGATCTAAATTAGTTTTATAAAAATCACTCGAAAAGCCGATTTTTGACCGTTTTAACGCATAGTTTTGCGTTAAACGTTACTATAATCATCCCAACTCGAAACGACTTGATATTTTAACACAATACATGTTATTTACTGATTAAAATAATGGTTATAATCATATTAGTGCAGTTTTTGTGTAAGTCACATAAATCATGCGATTTCACGTATTTTACAACTTTTAATGCACCAAGTACAACATGCAAAGCTAGCAAATATTATGACAAAGTTATAAGTCACTAAACACTTTAAAATAAATTCATTTTAGTGCTTATAATCTGCTTATAAATTAATTTTACTAAATCATACTCAAATCACCTTTTAAGATCACATACCATCATGCATGTTCAAGTAAATGCATCAAATGCATTCATAATACATCATCATCATTTTATATGCACTAAAATATATATTCAACTTATATTTAAATCATGTTCAAGTATTCAAGAACAATCATATTCTACACATGATTATCATCCAAATCATTCATCATAAGTGCAAGACATGCACATTCTTACGCATCTAAGACTTTTAAGCATCAAAAATTCTCATGCATGTATATATATACATACATACACGACCCATATACATACACACTAATGATTTCAATTCTTCACTTTATCATGTTCATCTTTTAACCATATGAACTTTCATAAATCACCTTTTGATCATGCAAGCATTTCATTTTTGAGAATCAAATCAAACAAGAATTAACCAAAATCAAAACTCAACTCAAATACACATGTATACACACACTCACGGTTATACATACATATACACATACATTCATTTTTATTTTCTTTGAAAACCCATTTGTTGTTAGTTTCAAGTTTGTGTTTAATTCAAAGAACATGAGAAACCTTTTTACTATCATCTTCTTCACCAAGAATCAAGAACATTTTTAAGAAAATAATTTTTATACCTTCAAGATTCAAATGGGTTTTTGAATGAAAAAGATGATGTGAAACTTGTTCTAGCTTAAATCTTCTTGAAAACACCTTTAAACATTCAAATGAACTTGAAATCTCCTTGAAATGGATCATGTAGGAGTATGGATCTTTAGAATTTTCACAATTTAGTGTGTGTGTGTGTGTATGTTCAGCCGTGAACAAGAGAGAGGGAGTGAGAAATGATTGTCTCAAATGATTTTCTTGATTTATGGAAGAGATTGGAAGTTGTGTTGTGTAACGCCCCGCGTTTTCATACTTTCTATATTTAGAAACCATCGTATGTAAAACTATTTTTGGAAACTTCGTAGTCTTGTAATCGTTCTTTCATTAAAAGCGATGTAAAATCCGAGACTTGGATTATGAATAAAACTCGTATTTTGTTAATTACATGATACACATACTTTATATAGTCTCATACATTCAATTTCGTGGAACAATTGATACTTATTCGTAATTTTTGGAAACAAGGTGCTAAACTTGTAAATACATGAAACTTATGCATAAAACGTGTTTTGAACGAGAACAACACTTGACTTTGATGCTCATACGATTAATTATACTTGGTTTATACTCCTCATACTTAATTGTACCTCAAAATATGCTTTTGTGGCAAGTATAGTCCTTATATGCCCTATAATCACTAAAATAACAACTCTAGGGGGCTGAATTGCAATAAAGGAAACTTTTACCCGGAACCTTAAGTTGAGGCGGCCCGCATAAAGGTACCCTGACCTCTTACGCGGCCCGCGTTGATGTCCGTTTCACAGAAAACCAACTCGGCTGCATTTTGACGCGTTTTGGCACAAAATCCCAACACTTAAACTCACCCAATCACCTCTAATCCACCTCTAAACACCTCCAATCACCTCTAACCTCTTCCACTATAAATACAACTCTTCTCCAAGCATTTCTACACTTTCACAATCCTCAAATCTCTCTCAAACACTCTCAAGTTCTTGCAAATTTCAGAAATTCGGACAGATTCATACACCTTTACAAAAGTGAGCATAACTTGCTCATTTCTCAACGAAATTACTCGATTCTTCTTCCTACTTGCTTGGATAATCATGGAGTTTGATTCCTTGACTTCTCCTGGGAGAAATCAGACCTGGAATTGCTCTGAAATTGTCCACAAACTTTCTGTTTTGTTTCAAGTTCTTCAAAAGTTGTTTAAACTCATCCAACTTGTGTCTAACACATCTCACACCTATGTCCTAATGCTTACAACCTCTCTTATGGTTGGTTAAGCTTAAAAACAAGGTTGAGACACTATAAATCAGAGGTTAAAACCTCAAATACTTTCTGTTTTGTTAGGGTATTTAGCCCACAAATCATGTCAAGCTTAGATCTTGATAAATGAGTGATTATGGAACAACTTGGGTTGTCCTACATACAATCCTCACATGATTTGATGATTTCTCTTTAGTTAGGTTGTTTATATTATTGTGTTAATCCTAGTTAGTGACCCTCCTTGGTTGTTTTTACATCAAGTGAAGTGGTGAACATTCAAGGGGTTCCTAAATGGAAGCATGTTCTTCCTACCCCATACATGACATCTATGATAACTCGAGGTGCCTAAATGAAGATCCTAATCTTCTACCTCCTACTTGAATTATTGGACTAAATAATATGTAATACTTAGCCTAAATATATATATACACTCATTCGAACCTTTAATGTTGAACTTGTGTTTATATGTTAAAGTAGTAGAAGATCCTCTAAGACCTAAACCTTGTTGTGATTCTTATGGGTGTTCAACTCATGAAAACATTATCATAACCCTTGAGGTTACCAAGTGTCATACAAGTGTTATGTGTTGAAAGTGATCATTATCACATGTTATTCTCATAATTTATTTTTATGTTGTTTTAAATACCGAATCTCGACTCTAAGCATACTTGAACTTTAACCCTTACACATTCAACCTTTTAACCTCATCAACTCGTCAATAATTGGATAATTGGAAAGCATATGCAAACTTTGTGAGTATACTCGTATTTCCCCTTTTTACTTTTACCACTTTTGGGGTGTAACATGTTTACTTATCAACAACTTACACATGAACATTTTGCTTAAACACATGAACATTCCTATAACATGCTTGTATACGTGATTTCTTGATACTTTAAACTTGGGTGAAACTTTATGTGTTGAACTTATCATTAACTTCGTACGAGCCTAACCGTGACATATGTAGCGCTATAGGATTGACGCCCCGCCCGTAGACTTGTGGTTATGTCATGCAGCATCTCGCGTCTCTTTTGGGTTGATTTGTTAGACACATGCCAAATTTATTGTTTATCTTGAATCACATGCTTGCTATGAGGAATTGTTTTAAAACTTATCTTTTGTTATGTACGTACCAAACTTGTATACTCGCCTTTTCTTTTGCGTTGAACTTTATTTTAAACATGTTACAGGTTGAGGATGATGATGCCATGAAATGAAGTAGCATTGATACCTAGATACACATTAGACGTTTAGATTAGATACGTTGTATAAATGTCATATTTGTTGACGTATTGTTCTTTTTGTATTTAACATGTTGTATTTCAAATTTCATGTATTGTAACATTTATTTATGAAAGAAATCAATTTATCTTAAATTCTATTGTCACAAATTAGCGTTATGTGTGATGAGCAATCTTTCTTCGTCTCACTCCGATGTTTCCGCCATCGGTTGGGGTGTGACAGATTGGTATCAGAGCCATGACTATAGGGAATTAGGTAGAATTGCCATGCTTTTTCCTAGTCTATAGTTTAGAGCCTTATTCGTATGTTTTGCTTGAACTACTACATGATACTCTATTTGTTCCTTATTTATGCTCTCTTAGACATGTATGTTACTCATGTGTAATACTTGACATGTTATTCTTACGCATCAATGCTTGTTTAATTATGTGTTAATACTTGTTTCATTGATCGATTCTTTATGTGTTATTCTTGACATATTTCTCTATGTTTTATACTTGTTTTATCATTTCATTATTTAAGTACCA
Organism: Helianthus tuberosus; assembly: GCA_030545235.1. NCBI lineage: Eukaryota > Viridiplantae > Streptophyta > Magnoliopsida > Asterales > Asteraceae > Helianthus > Helianthus tuberosus. The sequence goes on along the minus strand of CM060410.1, from coordinate 158,133,099 downwards.
TTCTTGATATGCTTTCTTATGTGTTTATACATGTTCGTGTATTTCCTTCGACATACACTTCCCTCATGCATTTTGCTCGATATTTTTTTAATCCGACAACACTCATACTACAAAAACGAGACGACTTCACCAAAATAGGCGTGAAACCCACAATTTGGTGAATGACTCTCGATCCTTCTACTTTTCTTTTCTTACACGAAATTCACCACCAAGTTAGGAGTGAATTCCTTACCTTGATGGAGAAATTCAAATTTTGAATTCTAGTGGACCCTCGTCAAAGTGTTGAAATCTAATTTTGACCCGACGGGTACCAACCACACTTAGGATACTAAATCGCCAAGTTAGGGGTGAAACCTGCACCTTGTCGACTAGTTCCATTCTTTGACTTTCATTAATCCCGCTAAGTCTCGAAATTTCAATTGAATTGGGGACATGTAGTAACTGGAAGGGTAAATACCGTTAACCGACTTGTCGGCAAGAGTATTTCACCTATTAGGCCAAAGCATGCTCCTCAAATTCGAAAGACTTTTCGACCACTTTGGTTAGTCAACGTTCCGTTATGGAACCATCCAAATTTTGATCAAACATGTGTTTCTATTATTCATTTTATACGATGCAATCTTTCAAATTCGAATTTACTTTCGATATTCTCTTTTCAAGCACACAACACATTGAATCATTTACATACACTTATACATATACATGATTTCATATAATTTAAACTCATATTTCTTGTAACGAAAGGTGGAGACATATCATCGAGATAGAAGTGATTTCCTTACCTTGACGATTAACTCCACTCCCATTTTCTTAAAACGACATCACCAACGAGTTAGGGGTGATTCCCTTACCTAGGTGATCGTTACCAAAACGTCTCTTCAAAATATCTTATTATGCAAACTCGATCATGTTTTATACCTAAATTATTTATCTATATTCAAAATAAACGCGTATACGATTTTCAAAATACATTGTTTTATCAAGCGTAGTTTCTATCCTACAACCTATTTTCACTTAACTCTTATACACGAGATTCTTAAACATATCTTAAACGTTTTACTACACAAATTTTCAAACCTTACGCAATGCTACCTATCAATTTAGTCGGTCCAAGGAATCTCTTGCCCATGAACTTCATATTCGGCTTAATCACTAAAACGCACTTATGACATAAATCACCAAACTAAAGACTTTCATTCTCAATCGGAGGATCAAACCAACCTTTCTTTTACACCTATGAGATCTTATGGATGTTACATGATCGTTTGACCAAAGACTTTTTTTTACTTCAACAAATCATTTGTTAGAACTTTTAACGACCACTAAGTCCTTTTGCTAAAATTCTTTTCTAAGGATCCTCGTTTTCACAAGAACCTCTTAAATTCATAATTTCTTGTTTAATGAAACGAACTTACTTTTATCGAAAACCTTTTCCTACACCAATTTACAAACCACGTGGGCAAGAAGACTTCACGAAGACCGATAACCTTCAATATACGTAAACTCTTTTAAAACAAAAGTAGCATTTCCATTCATTACAAAATACATTATACTTAACCAATGAGTACTTCATATCCTCTTACATATGTAAACTATAGTCTACCTTTCAACCCAAGCTCAATCTAATTTTGATTCGATGAACTCAACGTTTCGTTTAAACAACTACACATGCATATCAACATACACGTTTTAGTCGTTGCATCGTGACAATTTCATGTATATCGTTTGTACTTACATGCTCAACCTCTTGAGCACTTTTACTTGCTTAACTTTTGTTATAATACTATATACGCAATCATTAGTATTCGTACCCACACTCACACTCATATTCATAATAGTACATTTTATGTTTATACTTACAATCGTATTCATACTTGTACTCATACGTTTCATGTATATTTTTTTTTCTACACTCATATGTTTCGTGTTTTTACTTATACTCATACGTTGCATGCTTATACACATACGTGTTATGTTGATACCCATACTGGCGTGCTTATTCATACTTAAACTTATACTTATGCTCATACTCTCGTTCATACTCATGATCCATACATTCGTACCCATACGCGAGCGTAATCCGAGTGATTCGCTTACGTGGGCCCTATACATAGTTAAGCATGGACTTGCTTACATACTTTATTCTTATACGCACACATTCATATTTTTTTTAAAGTATACCTACCCAAATTCATACACAACTAGTACAAGCTATGCGGATCATGCGACGATCAATATAATCACGGGTGCACAAGGGATTATAGTGATAGGCGTATGAGAACCATAGAGTGTACTATTGTGTATGGTAAGACACGGAACGTAACATGACACCGAATGCGAAACGGAAGTATTGTGGTCAAAACATGGTGGATACGCCGTTGGTACTTCCTATATATAAGTGTTTTCACCACGTTACCAAACTTTCGTAAAACGTGTCATGAGAAATTCAGTGTTTTACAGACCTATTTAGACCTAATACAAACTTTATACAACCCACAAACGCATTATATCCGATTATCCATGACGAGACTTCATCCTTAACACACTACGTTCATCTATCCAACACTTATGCTATTCTTATACTTGCACTCCGTAAGAGTCATTCGTTCATTCTATACTCGTATTATTCTCCTTATCCTTTTCATTCACACAAACCTCGTTCGCAATCAAGCTTGTTTAAACATTTGAGTCCTAACTTACCTCGTTACCTATAAAATAGCCTTCCTATTCTTGATTCTTGTGTAACTATACTTAGTATACCTTTATTGCTTTATTTAAAGTACCAAACCTTCTCGTTTCACTCAATAAACAATCTTCTACAAATGTGATTTGGTTACCACGTCCCATCAAGATACAAACCGTTTGTCAATATCTTATTTCTTATTACGTCACTTTTTTTCATTATTACGTCACCTTTTTAAATACGTCGCCAATTAAAGTTATTCGAACTTGTTTAGACTCACTTCACCTATATACGCACCTACAGGTTTTCAACTATGTCAGATACCTCAAATTATTTTAGACAATGAACTCACTCACAAATTTACCTTGTCACTATCCAAAGTTTTGTGCCTTTCAAAATGTTTCAAAATTTTCAAGTCTCAATTTTTTACTAAAACTCTTCAAGTCTACCTCTTGAATAAATTTCAGGACGAAATTTCCTAAAGGAGGGGAGACTGTAACGCCCCGCGTTTTCATACTTTCTATATTTAGAAACCATCGTATGTAAAACTATTTTTGGAAACTTCGTAGTCTTGTAATCGTTCTTTCATTAAAAGCGATGTAAAGTCCGAGACTTGGATTATGAATAAAACTCGTATTTTGTTAATTACATGATACACATACTTTATATAGTCTCATACATTCAATTTCGTGGAACAATTGATACTTATTCATAATTTTTGGAAACAAGGTGCTAAACTTGTAAATACATGAAACTTATGCATAAAACGTGTTTTGAACGAGAACGACACTTGACTTTGATGCTCATACGATTAATTATACTTGGTTTATACTCCTCATACTTAATTGTACCTCAAAATATGCTTTTGTGGCAAGTATAGTCCTTAAATGCCCTAAAATCACTAAAATAACAACTCTAGGGGGGCTTAATTGCAATAAAGGAAACTTTTACTCGGAACCTTAAGTTGAGGCGGCCCGCATAAAGGTCCCCTGACCTCTTACGCGGCCCGCGTTGATGTCTGTTTCGCAGAAAACCTACTCAGCTGCATTTTGACGCGTTTTGGCACAAAATCCCAACACTTAAACTCACCCAATCACCTCTAATCCACCTCTAAACACCTCCAATCACCTCTAACCTCTTCCACTATAAATACAACTCTTCTCCAAGCATTTCTACACTTTCACAACCCTCAAATCTCTCTCAAACACTCTCAAGTTCTTGCAAATTTCAGAAATTCGGACAGATTCATACACCTTTACAAAAGTGAGCATAACTTGCTCATTTCTCAACGAAATTACTCGATTCTTCTTCCTACTTGCTTGGATAATCATGGAGTTTGATTCCTTGACTTCTCCTGGGAGAAATCAGACCTGGAATTGCTCCGAAATTGTCCACAAACTTTCTGTTTTGTTTCAAGTTCTTCAAAAGTTGTTTAAACTCATCCAACTTGTGTCTAACACATCTCACACCTATGTCCTAATGCTTACAACCTCTCTTATGGTTGGTTAAGCTTAAAAACAAGGTTGAGACACTATAAATCAGAGGTTAAAACCTCAAATACTTTCTGTTTTGTTAGGGTATTTTGCCCATAAATCATGTCAAGCTTAGATCTTGATAAATGAGTGATTATGGAACAACTTGGGTTGTCCTACATACAATCCTCACATGATTTGATGATTTCTCTTTAGTTAGGTTGTTTATATTATTGTGTTAATCCTAGTTCGTGACCCTCCTTGGTTGTTTTTACATCAAGTGAAGTAGTGAACATTCAAGGGGTTCCTAAATGGAAGCATGTTCTTCCTACCCCATACATGACATCTATGATAACTCGAGGTGCCTAAATGAAGATCCTAATCTTCTACCTCCTACTTGAATTATTGGACTAAATAATATGTAATACTTAGCCTAAATATATATATACACTCATTCGAACCTTTAATGTTGAACTTGTGTTTATATGTTAAAGTAGTAGAAGATCCTCTAAGACCTAAACCTTGTTGTGATTCTTATGGGTGTTCAACTCATGAAAACATTATCATAACCCTTGAGGTTACCAAGTGTCATACAAGTGTTATGTGTTGAAAGTGATCATTATCACATGTTATTCTCATAATTTATTTTTATGTTGTTTTAAATACCGAATCTCGACTCTAAGTATACTTGAACTTTAACCCTTACACATTCAACCTTTTAACCTCATCAACTCGTAAATAATTGGATAATTGGAAAGCATATGCAAACTTTGTGAGTATACTAGTATTTCCCCTTTTTACTTTTACCACTTTTGGGGTGTAACATGTTTACTTATCAACAACTTACACATGAACATTTTGCTTAAACACATGAACATTCCTATAACATGCTTGTATACGTGATTGCTTGATACTTTAAACTTGGGTGAAACTTTATGTGTTGAACTTATCATTAACTTCGTACGAGCCTAACCGTGACATATGTAGCGCTATAGGATTGACGCCCCGCCCGTAGACTTGTGGTTATGTCATGCAGCATCTCGCGTCTCTTTTGGGTTGATTTGTTAGACACATGCCAAATTTATTGTTTATCTTGAATCACATGCTTGCTATGAGGAATTGTTTAAAAACTTATCTTTTGTTATGTACGTACCAAACTTGTATACTCGCCTTTGCTTTTGCATTGAACTTTATTTTAAACATGTTACAGGTTGAGGATGATGATGCCATGAAATGAAGTAGCATTGATACCTAGATACACATTAGACGTTTAGATTAGATACGTTGTATAAATGTCATATTTGTTGACGTATTGTTCTTTTTGTATTTAACATGTTGTATTTCAAATTTCATGTATTGTAACATTTATTTATGAAAGAAATCAATTTATCTTAAATTCTATTGTCACAAATTAGCGTTATGTGTGATGAGCAATCTTTCTTCGTCTCACTCTGATGTTTCCGCCATCGGTTGGGGTGTGACATGTTGATCCATTAGTCATGCATGCACCTCCATTTTTGCCTAATGAATGTATGAAAGAGGAGAGAGAGAGAAGTCTTCTACTAACACATGTCCCTACACACACACACACACACATATATATATATATATATATATATATATATATATATATATGTAATTTAGGCTAAAAACTGGTATTTTACTGGATACCGGGTATTTTATCTAGCGTTTTAACCCGTTTTAGAGCATTTTAAATTATTTTTAACACTCTATAAAAATAAACTCACCAAAATATTATGGAACAATATTTTGTTTGCCTGGACTGGCGACATTGTCGGTATTTGGCAGTATGCGCGGTACGCGCTTAAAATTGCAAAAATAGGGATTTATGCGTTTTTATTTATTTTTATCATTCTAAAGTAATAAACTCATCAAATTATTACTAAAATGATTATTAGTTGCCTTGACAGGCTGTGTTGACAGTATTTTGTCGGTATACGCGCGGCATCGCGAGGTACGCGCTCAAACTCGAAAAATAGGGTTTCTTAGCGTTTTAATTTATTTTTCCTCGCGAATATGATTAAAATATTTATTCTAATCATAATAGACTATTTTTAGGATTTTAACACTGATTGGGTGGTCACCGACGTTCGTTTCGCATTTTAACCGTTACGCGATAAGCGTTTATCTTACCGTTTCCAACATAATTTTTATCAAAGTTTAATTTTACCAACTCATTAAATTCCACAAATAAACATCATAACCAGTCAAACAAAACCCTGTTACCTATTCACAACACCTGTTACAGTTGTACGGTACGGCCTGAAAAGCCGGGTGTCACAATCTCCCCCTGTTTAGGAAATTTCGTCCCCGAAATTTTTACTCTACAGGTTTTGTTTTTGCACTGGGTGGAAACAGGAAAAACAGATTTAATGAATATAGTCTTATAGTTTCTGCGGGAAACTTTGATTCTTTACGAAGAATCTTCGTAGACCTATATTACATATACCCTCAATTCCTAATCTCTCATCTCAACGCTCTCCACCCTTTCCAGGGTTCAACATTTACAAGCACTTAATCAAGAAGATTAAGTCAATATTCCACCAATTTGGGTTCTACATACGTATATTTACATATACATTACCCCGTACCTAAGATAGTCTGAGTTTACACCCGATTGATCCAACTCGAAATGGGCTCTCGAAAGAATCAAATCTCATAAACTCGTCTTCCTTCCTTCTTGCATTCATTTCAGATGTCCACAAATCGCCAAATCAATAATTCGCATACACGATTAGAATGCTGTAATTACCTGTCCGGTTATTAGCATAACTCTTCTAGCTATACGTACTGCTTCTACGGTGCTTCGATAATCTTCCGTTTATCTTCCAAACAAATCTCTATAAAGAACATAATCAGTGTATTATCCATTATACACTTTCTCAACTGAACCCAAACAATACATCATGTACACTACTCCATCCTTATGATAGCTTGAGCCTATAAGCGATAGATCCAACTCAAGATGGGCTCTTGAAAGGACCAAGTCAATGTGGCTCAGCTTTTCTTCTCTCTACTAGACCTAATAGCACCTCTGCAAGATAACTCCTTTAACAGAATCAAATCTTCAATCTGGAATCGCAATAGTTCCTTCAATTGTCCATGTGGTCCTTCTGTTGATCAATTGGCGACTTTTAACCTTCCCTCGATCCAGGCAAATCCTATCACTGGTTTCCTAGATAAATTAAGGTCTGGTTAATTGTCCTTTGTCATGTTAGCTCAACAAAGTGGCGATCAACACTTCTATCCATGCAGGACTTCAAAACGGAGCAACCTAAATACTAGTGTGATAACTATTATAGGATAACTCTGCCACGGGCATGTGAGTATCCTAACTTTCTTCGAAAGCCATCGTACACACTCCCAGTTCTTCTTACAAGGGTTTGAAAAGCTTCCTCTCACTTTTCTGCCCAATCAATTCCCCTTTTTCCCTTTTCGTGGTTATTAGTGTCGAAGGCTGCACTAATTTAAGGAAATTCTTAATAAATTTTCGGTAGCACCTAGCTAGCCATATAGATCATCAAACTCCCGATGGGGTCTTTGGCGCTCCTCATCATACACCAACTCCATAGTTAACTTCAAATGTTACTCATGATTCTCCTTTGTTCGCACATAGGCAAGTATGTCGTCGATGAATATTATCGCGAATTCATCTGATTAGGGTTTCCATACCCTGTTAACGAGATCCATGAATATAAATGGCGCATTAATTTAGTCAAAAGGCATGACTAATAACTCGTAATGGCCATATCATGTTCGAAAAGCAGTCCTTAGCATATCTTCGTCAGTAACCTTCAACTGATAATATCCCAATCATAGATCGATCTTCATGTAGCAGCTGGATCCCGGTAGCTTGATCGAACAAATCATCAATCCTCGGTAAAGGGTACCGATTCTTGATAGTCAACTTGTTCAGTTCTCTTAAATCATCACATATCCTGAAGGATCCATCCTTCTTTCTCTCAACAAAACAGATGCGCCTCAAAGCGAAAAAAAAACTTGATCGAATGAAACCCTTGTCCAGTAGCTCTTGAAATTGACTCGACATTTCTATCATTCTCAAACGATGCTTTAATCTATAAGGAGATTGTGCAACTAGGTGCAGCACCGGGTACCAGATCGATTCGAAATTCAATCTGTCTCGCAGGGGGCAATCCAGATAAGTCTTTTCAGGAAAACTTCTGGATAATTGCGAATAATAGGAATCTCTCCGATATTCCTACATTTGGCCTTCATATCCTACCACGTTAACAAGGAACGCAGGATAGCCTTTTGCAACAACTTGAGCATCCTCAAAACGCCGATGACTCTCTACCATCAACACTAGACACCCGACACTCGATCGGTTTCCACGAACAATTATCACTTCTCTGCCGTCATCAGGGTGAGATATCCTATCTAGCTTCTTCAGGCGATAGTCCCCTACTTCATTCTCGGATAATCAATCCATCCTCGCATCTACGTCAAAGCTCCCCAGCTCCACTGGAAATAAACCAACACTAGAACTACGATCACCTAACTAAATACTATAACCGCAAACGGCCTTACTAGTTTCTATCAACTTACCAATTGTTAGTTCTATCGGGCACTTTTATACCCAGCTTACTTGTTAGTGAACACAAAAATGGTTCAAAGTTTCTTGAACAAAACTCAAGTCAGCTTCGGTATTAAAAGTATGAACATAGATTGGTTTTTGATTCGAAACATACCGATAACAACAGCAAGATCGTCTCATGCTTTCCCAGCATTTAGCTCGAACGCTCTACCTCTGGCATCCTGACCCTTCATTTCCAGACAATCTCTCCTGAAAAGTCCTTGCTCACCACACTCATAACATCCCTTGAGTGTATCTCCCTCCGATGTACTCTTAGCATAGCACTCGCGAATCATATGTCCAGTCTGACCACATCTGGCGCACTTTATCCACTCATCCTCGTGAGTCTTCCTCTCAAGACCACTCCTGCCGTCCCTGGAATTATCCTTTCCCGACTCTAGGGTTAGCTACACACGCTTCCTCCAATCTGCGTTACTCACCACGCTTCTCATCGATATCTTTCCTCGAACTCTCAGACTTTCGCTTTCGCGAATCTCCAGATCTAGGCTCGGAATGCGGAATTATTTGAATGGTCGACCCGCTGTGACGGCTCGACATCACGCATACCGTTGCGACGTCATTGCATAGGGTACCAGCAAATGATCTTCGGTTACAACCCTGGATTGTTTTATGTGTACATCTATGTACTGTTCACAAAGTTAATGAAAAATCAGAATTACGCTCCGATTATATCATAACACAGGAACTATTAAAACTTTTCGATCATTATATCACCTAAAGGGTTTCCGATCTGTGTCCCACCAAAACCATGCCCATGAGTATCACGTCCACGTTCCTCGCCATTATTTTGGTTAGCATCGCGCTGTTCCATGCTAGTATTAACGTGTTAGGCTATGAGTTGTGCCAACTCTTTCGGGGTAATAGGTAGTCCAGAACCCTGTCTCGCTTTTGGCGGCATTTCGTCGCTTCTATTATTACAACATAATATCAACATAAGACGATATCCAAAATAATTCAATCATTAAGTGTTAGTAGATCAACATTGCGCATGTATAATATCCACTTATTAATGAGAACAATTTTTAACCAAAAGGAACCCATTCGATATTTATATCAGATATTTTCAAAGCTTGTTTTTAGTACTAAGACCAAATCAAAATTCGGCGTGCCTATATCAACACCCGCAACAAGTCTATATGAAATTTCCTCCTAAATATCTGAAAATTTGGCGTGCACGCCATAAATAGGGTTTATCAAATGAGACATACGAAACAAACAACAGAAACAACCAACCACTAATGCTTCAATCCCTGGAAGTCCAACATCTTCCTAACAAGCTCTTCTAGCTCATCATACTAGTCCATCTGTCCCTCTAAGTCTTTCATCTTGCCCTTCGTCTCCAAGTCTCCGCGTAACATGGCGAACTAACGATCACAGTGAGAGCGATTGACCCAAATCTCCTTCTGCTTCTTCAAAGCGGACGCTGTCTCAGCTCTCGAGGTCGAGGCGATCTCTCCAACGGGTCGAGTCCTCTTCCTACGGCGTGTGTAGACCTAAAAGAGGTGTAGCAAAACACACGACTCGAATAGCGGAATAGACGATTCTATAACGACGGGCGAAAGAATCTCAAGTGTAGGCTCGACAGTATCAGTGAGCAGGACTACTGATAGCTCTATTGGCCGAGACGTGACATATCGTAACTGTACAAAGTAAGTGTGTGATCAATATGAATAGTAACACATAAGGCCCAAATAAATAGAAAATCACGTATGCACATAAACACATAAGGGTTTTCATACATGATAAAATTTTTCTATGTTTATTTAATATTCTTGGCTTCGAGAATTTTAGATTTTATATTTCAAAATTCTCCGGTTGAAGTCTAGTGTTTTCCTCCGAAAACATCTAGTTCGCTAACAACCATTGGCTCTGATACCAACTTCTGTCACACCCCAAAAACGTCGCAGCGGAATATAAAACGTAGTGGTGACGGAAGCCGGTGCCCATTTATATCTTGATGATCGATGCATTAATTTGTTGGACATATTATCTTATTCAAAACCTAAGTTTTAAACATTACGTTTTAAAATATGACACAATCATGACATAGTTAAGTTGTTTTGATCCTCATGGATCTTATTACATTCGTCCCAGAAAGTTTTAAAATTAGTCCAACATATTTAAGTGACAAAACATGCATCAACAACCACAAGATACGCCATAATTCCCGAAGCCGAACTCAAGTACCTGTAGAACACGTTAAAAATCAAGTGTCAACACAAAGGAAGGTGAGTTCACATATTCATTTACAACCAATTTTATTCCAAGGAAAACTTTATGATTAGGTGTTTATTTGAAAACATCCATATAATTTTTAGAAAGTCCATTTTACTTCCTTAATAAAATCCATGGGCCTTCCGTCGGTTCATCAATCCGATAACTTTAATATATATATTGCCCAGGTTTTGTATATTAAATTATTGCGTCAACTTTCAGACTCGCATGTTAGCTAGACGATATAACTATATATTAACCATGCAGGGATAATCAAAGCTAGACAATAAACAGAATATTAATTCGTCGTTTGACTTGACACGGGGCGACCGGTCACGACGGGGTTTTCAACCCGATAGATCTACCAATAATTCATCGCGTGCAATACTTAACTAATTAAACGACATCATGGGCGTCGGGTCCTCTTGAAGGACAATATGATGTCTGCCTCACGTACAATATGTATATCCTACTAATATGACAATTTAATACACGTCGTTGTACGAATTCCCCTTACTCTCCATTATATGAGACCCAGTCAAGAATTCATCCCCAACTGTACGGTCTTGTTTCACTTAAGAAATACCGTACTTACAATATTCATTCATCAAAAACGCTTTACTTCGAAACGTATGTCTTATCAAGTCTCATATATTTTCAGCGAAAATATATATTTTATATTAAAAGGTATGTTTTATTTCGAAAACATTATTAAACCATTTTAATGACGTGTTCTACCCCCAAAATATATACAAAACAGTAAAAGGAGGGGTTTAGTGACACTCACCTTTGGGTGCGTATTTTAAATAGCGCAATCCCAGAGATTGATTTCCACATGTCCTATTATATATATATATATATATAGGAACGATTTTAAATCAATATTCATAACACAAAAATCATAAGTTTCTCCGTTTCTTATAATTATCACATAACTTTGAGATTTTCTCGAAAAGTTGTCATTTTTGATTATGTTGGCACGTTAATATATATATATATGAGTCCATATACATATATTTTTATGATTTTGCGACTTGAACGATTTCATTGGTGACCATTATTGTGTAAATCCGTTAACTCTTTCGTTTATACGCAATATATCTACGATTTGCGTGTCGTAATATATATACATAAACGTTCATATAATTTAACACTGAGACACACGAAATCTTGTTAACTTATCTATTTTGTCATTTTTATAGCAAATATTCATAAAATATCTCATATGTATCAAATTTCATGCTCGACATACAAGTTACACACTTAACTCGATTTTTACCGTTTCTACCGCACAAAACGCACAAATATACAAGCATAATCTAAATCTTTAAAATCATGTTAAAACTTAACATATTTTCACATTCTCATGTTTAAATCACATGACACATTTTAACACATAAGGTTTACCCAAAATTTTACCCATACTAGTGTACTTAGAAAAATGCGTATTTTAGCGATTCGGTAACGTTTTCGGGCGTCGGAAGTCACGTATGACCAACCAAACACCAAGTAAACTTAAAATTAGTTAAAATACTTATTTTTACACTAAAAATATCAGTTTATTTACTGATCTAAATTAGTTTTATAAAAATCACTCGAAAAGCCGATTTTTGACCGTTTTAACGCATAGTTTTGCGTTAAACGTTACTATACTCATCCCAACTCGAAACGACTTGATATTTTAACACAATACATGTTATTTACTGATTAAAATAATGGTAATTATCAGATTAGTGCAGTTTTTGTGTAAGTCACATAAATTATGCAATTTCACGTATTTTACAACTTTTAATGCACCAAGTACAACATGCAAAGCTAGCAAATATTATGACAAAGTTATAAGTCACTAAACACTTTAAAATAACTTCATTTTAGTGTTTATAATCTGCTCATAACTTATTTTTACTAAATCATACTCAAATCACCTTTTAAGATCACATACCATCATGCATGTTCAAGTAAATGCATCAAATGCATTCATAATACATCATCATCATTTTATATGCACTAAAATATATATTCAACTTATATTTAAATCATGTTCAAGTATTCAAGAACAATCATATTCTACACATGATTATCATCCAAATCATTCATCATAAGTGCAAGACATGCACATTCTTACACATCTACCACTTTTAAGCATCAAAAATTCTCATGCATGTATATATACACATACATACACGACCCATATACATACACACTTATGATTTCAAAACTTCACTTTATCATGTTCATCTTTTAACCATATGAACTTTCATAAATCACCTTTTGATCATGCATGCATTTCATTTTTGAGAATCAAATCAAACAAGAATTAACCAAAATCAAAACTCAACTCAAATACACATGTATACACACACTCACGGTTATACATACATATACACATACATTCATTTTTATTTTCTTTGAAAACCCATTTGTTGTTAGTTTCAAGTTTGTGTTTAATTCCAAGAACAAGAGAAGCCTGTTTACTATCTTCTTCTTCACTAAGAATCAAGAACATTTTTAAGAAAATAATTTTTATACCTTCAAGATTCAAATGGGGTTTTGAATGAAAAAGATGATGTGAAACTTGTTCTAGCTTAAATCTTCTTGAAAACACCTTTAAACCTTCAAATGAACTTGAAATCTCCTTGAAATGGATCATATAGGAGTATGGATCTTTAGAATTTTTGAAATTTAGTGTGTGTGTGTGTGTATGTTCAGCCGTGAACAAGAGAGAGGGAGTGAGAATTGATTGTCTCAAATGATTTTCTTGATTTATGGAAGAGATTGGAAGTTGTGTTGATCCATTAGTCATGCATGCACCTCCATTTTTGCCCAATGAATGTATGAAAGAGGAGAGAGAGAGAAGTCTTCTACTAACACATGTCCCTACACACACACACACACACACACATATATATATATATATATCCGATTTTAATTATATGTATACATATATATATATATATATGTAATTTAGGCTAAAAACTGGTATTTTACTAGATACCGGGCATTTTATCTAGCGTTTTAACCTGTTTTAGCGCGTTTTAAATTATTTTTAACACTATATAAAAATAAACTCACCAAAATATTATGGAACAATATTTTTTTTGCCTGGACTGGCGACATTGTCGGTATTTGGCAGTATGCGCGCTGTGCTGCGCGATACGCACTTAAAATTGCAAAAATAGGGATTTATACGTTTTTATTTATTTTTATCATTCTAAAGTAATAAACTCATCAAATTATTACTAGAATGATTATTAGTTTCCTTGACAGGCTGTGTTGACAGTATTTTGTTGGTGTACGCGGTGCAACGCGCGGTACGCGCTCAAACTCGAAAAATAGAGTTTCTTAGCGTTTTAATTTATTTTTCCTCACGAATATGATTAAACTATTTATTCTAATCATAATAGACTATTTTTAGGATTTTAACCCTGATTGGGTGGTCACTGACATTCGTTTCGCATTTTAACCGTTACGCGATAAGCGTTTATCTTACCGTTGCCAACATAATTTTTCTCAAAGTTTAATTTTGCCAACTCATTAAATTCCACAAATAAACATCATAACCAGCCAAATACAACCCTGTTACCTATTCACAACACGAGTTACAGTTGTACGGTACGGCCTGAAAAGCCGGGTGTCACAATAACCATCGTGATTACGCTCACGTTGCAAAGTTCAAACGAACTTTGACTTGACCAAATCATGGTCAAAGCTGAAAGTCAAACATTGTTTAACTTTCTTGCTTGAAATAAATAAACAAAGCATGAAAGAATACTTACAAGTGTTCTAGGCTGGAAAAATGACTAAGAAAGCTCAATATGAGGCCTCCAACAAAGTGTGGTAGCCTCAATTCAGAGCTAAGGTGAAAGAAGAATGAAATAAGCAAGTGAAGAAAGAAATGGTCTTGGCTATTTATAGTAATCCTTGAATCATAAGATCATGACAATTGTTTGTGTGATGATCAAGGAAAGATCCTAGCCCTACATGTGTTAGAGACTGATTAGGAAGCTTTACTTGGTCCCCAAACAAGGAAACAATTGGCCAAAACCATTGATTTCAGCTGTTTTGATCAAAAACTAGTTTCTGCCAGCTCTAGTCCTTAGGGCCCGCTACCCCAGACAAGATTTCTGTCGCGGCCAGCCTAACAGGTGCAGATCAGAAGTTTCAAACTTTGTCAAAACAGGCTCCTGCAGCTCCAAAACTTCTTTTTCGACGCATTTAACCCCCGTTAACCCAATTTCAAGGCTCTACAAGGATGTTAAAGCATAGGGGACTTGAAATATGCTTGAAAATATCATGGATGTCAGTTCATTTGGCCGTACGATCGCGATGTTCGGTTAATTACGATGAAACTCGAACGGACGCGAAAACGATCCAAATTGCGCGACGAATGGCATTTTTGCATTCCTATCACTAAAATAAAATATTTTAGTGATTACAAAAATTTTTGGATGTCGGGATATGGTCAGAACGCAAGATATGCACGCATTTGCATACTTTCGCAGTTTTGACGCTTTTAGTCCTTATGATCAAATAAGCGTATTTTCTCATACCGAACCCTTCAAAACTTATTTCTAAGCTATTTTAAGGGTATTTAGGGTATGTTTAGATTATGATCTTGTTCCGGAGTGTACGTTGCTACACGAATCGACAGTCTTTTCCAGTTTGTCGCAAATAGTCCCTGTGATCGAATAAACATGTTTTTGCCATACCAAACCCTTCAAAACTTATTTCTAAGTTATGTAAAGGTTATTTAAGGTATGTTAATCTTATGTCACTATTCCAGAGTGTACGTTTTGTTAAACTGATTACGTTTGTGTAATTGTTTACGTAAAACTTCCAGAAAAGCTTCTCGAGAGTTCGAAATCATACGAGATTTGATATGTGCAATGTCATATGTAATTGTACAAATCCCAAGAATGAAAAACAAGATTTAATTGGATTCATATTTGTATGACAGTTGTAAAGGCACAAATGTCACAGTCTCCCCTTCTTTAGGAAATTTTGTCCCGAAATTTAATTTTAGAGGAAACTTGTGAAAGCAGATGTGATTGTTTCGCTTTCCGATGAATCCCCCATTCCCTAAGTAAAACTCTGGGCCACGTTTGGATTTCCAGCGAATTTCTTAATTGTACTCGTCTGTTGTTTATAAGGATGAGTTCAGATCCGAAGATTTAAACTTCACTCCAAATAATAGATGTATGATTATACCGAAACTCAAGAGCGCCATGTTAATGTCAAAGTGATGTCCTTGTTGCAACAAAATATGAAGAGTGTGTGACCTTTGGGGTTTCTAACAACGGATGGGAGAATGTTTTCTACTAAAACTATTATAGGAAACTTGTGTGTGTGTTCGAAATGGGAGTCGGAGAGTGTAAGATAAAACAACATTGGTCAAGGTACAGGACTTCTAGTAACTTAAATAACGCTACGCCCGCAATGTAATAAGGAACACTTATATATAGGAAGTACCAGCGGGGAATCCACCATGCCCTTTTTACATTGTTCCCGTTTCGTTATTCTTATCACTATATGTAACACCCCGTGTTTCCGAGAGGTCAGAGTCAAAGTCAAGGTCAAAGTCAACGACCGATTTCGCGCGACTTGACTTATAGTAGATTTCTTTTGTATATTTATTTTAGTTGTATTTTGTGGAGTAAGTGTCAATAATTACAATAATCGAAGCATGTTATTCGCAATCTAAGCAACCTACGACTGTGAACTACAGGAAGTAACAATGCGATAAAGCTAACTAAACGATAATCAAACTATGCTAATCGAATCGACATTAAATCGCAACTCGAACTACGCATTTTAGTTATTGTTATACGTGTGTGTGTGCCTTATGTGTTACTTGTGCATGTTCATTTATGTTACGTGTGGTAATCAATCGAATCGCAATCGAACTCGATACGCAATCGAACTCAATCGAAATCGAACTATGATAATTAGTGGAGAAGAGATAGTGCTAGATATAGTAGTTGGGACTAAAAGTAATTTGAATAGGAAACTCTATAGCATTCGCATCGATCGCAATCAAAATCGAATCAGTAAAAAATCATCGCGTCGAGAACACGAACCAAGTGCCATCCGGCCGGATAGTCATCCGACCGGGCTGCCACTTGGCCATGGTGTCAAGATGCCATCCGACCGAGATGACATCCGACCGGATAGTCATTCGGGCGGGATACCATCCGACCGACCCACACTTTCCCCTTTTGGAATCCTATAAATACCCATGTCACTCTCAAACTTTCTACTTTTGGAAACCTCTGTCCGACCAGCACTCTCAGCTCACCTTTTCTTTGATTTCTCTCAATCTTGGTAAGATCTCGTCCTAAATCTTGTACTTTCTTGATCTACACGCACTCCTACACCTTTCTATCTTTTGAATCATAACTTTTAACCGTGAAATCGCTAGATTTGAGGTGTTCTAGGATGATGTCATCATGTGTTCTTGAAGAACTTCATGTTTTGACTTCAATCCACCGAGAACAACTCGGATCTAACCGATTTTCACACAAATGAACAAAGATCTATGCTAGATCTAAACATAAACATAGTGGAAAAGGATTGAAAGATGGTTTCTAACTTTCTTTCAACTCTTTTGCACTCAAAGCACTTGAAACTGATAGAATTGGACCTAGATCTAGTCCTCCGCTCATTCTTACTGTTGTGCTAGCTCAAGATCTGGATTCTACTCACGAGACCACCGATTTCGGGTTAAACAAGAACAACCGTCTTGAACCGGTTAACTGGCCGAACTAAGGTGATTCCTGGTCGATCAGGTCGCTTGGGTCAAGATGGGGTTATGTTGCTTAACACAATGTCAAAGCATCTCGATAAAACTACAAACAAACAAAACGACCAAGTGTAAGACTACCGGAGCAACCGGGACGAAGTGTTGTCTGACCGGACTACTGTCCGAACGGATAGGCTCCCCGAACGGATTGCTGTCCGAACGGATCACACCTTGGGTCCCACACTTCATCAACTCTATCTGGAGTTTGAGTATTGAACGAATTGCCATCCGATCGGATTACTCTTCGGATCATGAGATACTAGGACTTTAAAGACTTAAACAATTTTCAACATGTTCATTAACAGGGTTGCTACCCGGTCGAATGGACATCCGATCGAGTGACACTTCTGCTGTGAATTTGTTCCCACTAAGTAACCTTATCACTAGAGTCGCCGTCTGACCAGACTACCGTCCGACCGGATGATCATCCGAGCGGATTGTCACCCGCACGATTGACCATCCGATCGACCGACTTGAAGGATAGAGATACTTCAATGTTTTCAAAATGCTATAACGAAATTTTCAAAAGACAAACCATCATACACAAACACATTCATCTCATAGGAAGAAACAATCCACAATAGTCATCCGACTGGACTACCGTCCGACCGGATGACCATCCGAACGGATTGCCATCCGCACAAACAAACCGTCCGATCGGATTACCATCCGACTGAACTGCTATCCGACCCATTCGTACTTTGCATCGTTTTACGCGTCACTTATCATCATGCTATCAATCTATTCAGGCTAACCCTACTCACTAAGCGCTCCCTTCAATCCATCAACCACTGTGAGTAAACTCGAACCCTTTTTGCTTTATGCACTTTTGGGTGTTACATACGTTACAACGATTCAAATCACATCGAACACACTACTCAATACTATTTGAACGCTAACCGTTAATGCATGTTATACGTGGCTTATGAATGCTTGTTTGTTATGTTTACACATGGAATGCTGTCTACCTGCCTTAGCAACGATAGTACTATAGTTTGGACTCAACACCTGTTCGCAGGGGTTGTTAAGGACAATTACTTGCATGGATTACAGTGGTAATCATGTATTGCGAACTGCCTCAGGCAGTCAACCCGCAGTCATTGGTATCGATGGATCTATGTCGATAACTAACGTGCTTCATTTCACTATGTGTACGTGCTGGTTATGCGTAAACGAATTCGAACTCTATATGCTATTATCAAGCTTGTTTGCTCACCTTTACATTATATGTATTGACTTTATTTTAACGTATGTGACAGGTGCTTAAGTTGTTTGTATGCCTATTTCGCTGTGAAATCGAGGCTAGGAAAGGTCTAGGATGCTCTCTGCGCAGTGATGAAATCGAAGCTAGGAAAAGAGGTCCTAGAAACCAATAAATAAACTATCTATGTATAAATCTGAGTTGTCGGGACAGAATTGTTTGCCTTGATTTTATCTGTAATAATTTGTTTACTGTTTGAGACATGGTATGGGACATGTTATTTTAAATTGAATGGTAATGATAATTGTTATGGAAACTTCTGGACAATCTGTTTCGCTTAGTGCCATGCCCCGATGATTCCGCCATCGGTTAGGGTGTGACAGATTGGTATCAGAGCCA
Organism: Helianthus tuberosus; assembly: GCA_030545235.1. Taxonomy (NCBI): domain Eukaryota; kingdom Viridiplantae; phylum Streptophyta; class Magnoliopsida; order Asterales; family Asteraceae; genus Helianthus; species Helianthus tuberosus. The sequence continues at coordinate 158,113,695 of CM060410.1, read as the reverse complement.
TAACTATAGGGAATTAGGCAAGACACGACCTAGTCCGGGTCGATGTCTTAGAAACCTAGTCTATAGTTATGAACCAACAGACCGACTCGTGTACATCCAGTAGGGATTGTGTACGAGCTTATTTCTCACTATTCTCGCTTATGCTACACTATCACTGCACTCGTGTCACACCCCGACCACGTAAAGCAACTAGACGTGGCGGAAACGTCGGGGAGTGTTGTAACAGAATCATTGTTTCATAACCATGGAATAAATAATTTCTGTTTTATTGAATAAATGAACTCATTGTTTTAATACAATCAAATAAGTACAACTATGATCTTCCAAGTTTTAAAGTTGCTAAGGCACGAGTCCATCCTAAATGTAGCATGTATCAACAATCATTGCAAAGCAGTACCTGAAACATGTGTAAAAAATAGGTACGTCAGCATAAAAATGCCTGTGAGATACATAGGTTTTGTGAAAATATGATTCATGACTTGTAAGTTTAAGAAAATGTTTAATAAAGTTTAGTCATGAACCTTGTAGATTGTTTTGTTTTGTAAATCATTTGAAAAGCAATAAGATCAGATGATATGTATAAATAATTGTAAGGTTAAATGAATAACCAAGTAAAATGAGTTTGTATAAGATAAGTTGCTTGTAAAACAATATTTTGATAAAAAGGCTTATAGTATATCTGAAAATATACTTTGGATTTTAAGAGAATCGAATGAGTAATATATTAAAGTATATTTCAGTTCCAATATCGTTAACCCAAATGTACTAAATAACGCCACGGTGTGTAATGCAATGAAAACACTTATATATAAGAAGTATCGGCGGCGTATCTACCATGTTTTCATCACATTACACCCGCCCCGTTATCTAAACACTAACCAAAACCCAATCGATAGATAGATAGTACATTAAATATACCCTCGTTGTTTAAAATAATAGTTTTAAGTAGTATATTACATGTATACTTCGGATTCATAAATAACATAATAAACTATGTTTTGGTTTTGTAAATAACATATCAAAATATGCTTTGGATGTGATAAATAAAATAACATATATGTTGGTTTTGTACTATATCGCATATGGGAGCATATCAAACTATACTTTTGGGAGTATAACTAAATATACAAAAATAATGTGATTTAAGAATTCATTCAGACCTAGTGCATCAAAATACACCTTTGAGACTATAGGGATACCACAAAGGAAATCCCTATTTGGATGGAGAACCAAATTGGTTTCAGACATTCCATGACAACAGGAATGGGGTGTCAAATCCTATAGCGCTATATCATACTAACAACCGGTCTGGTGAACAAAACAAGTACAATTCAACAATTAAGGTTATAGTATTTGAAAAATCAGTGTTTAAACAATAGATAGTCATTCAGTTCGTCAACAGATAAGTACTAACATGTATAATCAATTATACTTTTGGAAAACATGAAAATAACAGATAGGTACACATGCTTCACCCCAAAACAGTTTGAAAACAGTAAAAGAGGGGTCTATGTACTCACTTGAGATTGCTTAGCAGTCCTTGAGTAACAACCAAACAATGCTAGAGATCACGGATATCAAACGGCACCTAATATGGGTAACTATGTTAATTAACCGGACCTAAATCAGAGGATCGGATAGAATGAGGGCTTGTAAACCAAATGAGTATGGGAACTCATGTAATATGGTTTAACAAAGCCTACATACTAAATCGGAACCTAACCTAAGTGCTTTCTACCCATCACGACCCATTAAGGTAGCTTATGCTACTTTAACGCGTCGTGCGCGCAAAAGCGCACTCGAGACGTCTAACTAGCCCTATGACAAGTGTTATATGCCTAAACATGTTACATAATCAGTTATGTGACAAAATTTTAGGTTACATATGCTTAATTACCAATTATACATGAAAAGGGTATTCTGGTAATTTACCTAAGGCATATAAACTACCTATCATACAACTACTCAAACGATGTGACCATAGGGTATAACCTCGGAAGGTTATTCCCTATATGCTATGGTCCTAAAGTATTTGGTCGGATCCTAATGATCGACCAAAATGGGTCGGGTTCGAAGGTATAAGCGATTTATTAGATCGCTTACCCTTACGACCCTAGACAAGCACAAAACCAAAAGTGACGAGCTAAGCATGTTAAAACATGCTTAACTAAGTTTGAAAACAAGTTTGGTATCAAAACAAACGGTTTTGATACCTAAGAGTAGTTTGGTTACAAAATACGCATGAATGCGCATTTTGACCGAAACTACGGCTCGTCACTGAGCCTAGACAACGTGGTAATCAGTAGGTATAGTCACAAGGGACTATAACCATCGTGATTACGCTCACGTTGCGAAGTTCAAAACGAACTTCGCATTGACCATAAACTGGTCAATGCAGAAAGTCAAACAAAGTTTGACTTTCGGACTCGGAAAGAAATAAAAGAATGAAGGAACACTTACAAAGGGTCCCCGAATGCTAATCTCGATCCAAGTAGCTCAGGTATGAAACAATGTTTTCAACTTAGAGCTTCTCAAATCAAGATTCTTGTGGGATTTGCAAATGAAGGCAAGGGGTATTTATAGGATTCGTAGAGCCGTTAAGATTGTTTCTTGGAAACCGTGCTTTGATATTGGCCATACATGTGCACACATGGTTTTGTAATACCATGTGCACTCAATACCAGCCTATAGATTCCTCAAAACCATGTGTAACAAGTGGAACGGACCAGATTCGATGTTTCTGCCCAGATGAGGCGCTCGCGTAGCGCTACTGGAAAGGCATGAAGTGCTCGCGCTACGCTAGCATGTGCCATATTCAGAAAAGTTTCAAAAATGGCAGAAATGGTCCCTGCAGCCCGTTTAAGCTATTTTCGATGCGTTTGAACCCCGTTAACCTCATTTCAAGGCTCTAAAATGAAGTTAAAGTATAGGGAACTCAAAACATGCTCAAAAATGTCTCGGATGTCGGTTCGTTTGGCCGTACGATTGCGTTGTTCGGTTAATTACGACGGAATGCGCATAAGCGCGAGAAACGATCCAAATAGCGTGACGAATGGATTTTTCTCATGCCAAACACTAAAATAAAATATTTTAGTGCTTACATAAATTTTTGGATGTCCGGATGTATTCAGAACGTAAGTTATGCGCGAAAGTGCAAACTTGTGCACTTTTTGACACTTTTAGTCCCTGAATAACCCAAAAGTTTATTTTAGCACACCAAACCCCTCAAAGCCTATTTCTAAGCTATGTAAAGGATATTTATGGTATGTTTAACTTATGGTCATGTTCCGGAATGTCTGTTATAGTTCAAATTGACATACTTTCGCAGTTTGTCAAGTTTAGTCCCTGTAAGCGAATTAACTTGTTTTTGCCATACCAAAGCCTTTAAAACTTATTTCTAAGTTATGTAAAGGTTATTTAAGGTATGTTAAGCCTATTTCACTATTCCGGAGTGTTCGTTGGATTAAACGGGTTATATTTACGCATCAGAGCGCGTATAACCCTCCAGAAAGCGATTTAAAGCTTAAAATCGAACAAGAGTTGATATGTGCAAACGATACACATATTTTTACAAATCCCAAGTATGAAATACAATATTTCATTGGTTTGGCATTTGTTTGATGGTTGAAGTGACACAGGTGTCACAGTCTCCCCTACTTTAGGAAATTTCGTCCCGAAATTTAATTCTAGAGGAAACTTGTGAAGACAGCTGTGACGGTTTCGCCTTCTAATAGATCCATTGAACCATTAAGTAAAACTCTGAGCCATGTTAGGACTCTTAGCGAATTTGTTAACCCTCAAAGTGAATTCCTTGTAATAGTAAAACATGGAATTTTGAACTACGGACAGAAGAACGTTTCTTATGAAGACTTATCATAGGAAACTTGGTGTGTGATTGAGATCAGAATTGGGGAGTGTGAGAATAAATGACATTGGTCGAGGTCCAAGACTTCTCCCGTATCATTATTCTTGTCACTATAGGTCTTAACACATGACAAAGCTTCCTGTGGTTTCTGTGCACTGAATTTCCATAATTATTGTTTTGGTCAAAAATTACCTAAGCAATTAAGTGATCAAATTAGTTAAGTGAGGTAGTGTGCTAAAATTTATATGTGAAAAATGTGTTATCCAAATTAGTTGTGAAAACAGTTTCAGGATACGGCTCAGAATATAGAGCTGTATCTACAATCAAACAATGAGCGAAAATGTAAAGGTTGACACGTGATGTACGAGGAAAGCCCTTGATCAATCTAGATCGCCGGCATAAAACCTTGGGAGCTGACAATCGCAGCTGCCTTGTTCTTCTATTGCTTAAAATATCAGGATACAGTGCAGGATGTGGTGCGGATCGACTATGTGTTATAATGTGATTCGAATACAAGTGTTGTGTGTAGTGTTTGCGATGAGCTAGAGAGAAAGTGTTCGAAAATGTGTAGGTTGAGTGCCTTAATCTGATCCGCCCCCATCTATTTATAGTAAAACAAATCTAACTAACTATCCTACATAACCGGGATCCGCCGAATATTCCTTAGTTGAACGTTGGAGACCTGGTCTTTCGGGCTCAACGTCTCTCCTTTAACAAATACGTCCGAGTCTTGAGGAGATGAAGTCCACTTGACTGTTGGCAAGTCCCAATCTTTAACCTGCACGTGATTAATTCGATATACCTCAGGATATCACCCAGGATGTTAGCAATATCCCCGTCCAGTATCCTGATCATAGATAAAGAATAAAAAGCAGGATATATAGTTCAAGATATGTATGCTTAGAAAATGAGCCATAACAATTGTCCCCAAATATATCGGTTGGTATACCAATCCAACGGATATATTTCAAAAGTCTTATCCCATAATTCAAGGCATTTAAAACGAAGCGACGGTCGAGATCACATCGTAACCTCCAACACGCTTTTTGCTCAATGGAGATCCATAATGCCCCTATATCTTCTCTCTTCTTGTTTGAAAAGCAGATATCTTCAACAGAGCCTTCAGGTAATTCTTCATTTCTCATCTACTTTCTATTAATCTTCATTGCCTTATTCGTAATGGAAGTCGAGACCTTCACCCAGCAGAATCTCCTCAAAAATCCCGAAAAGGAGGTCTGTGCTTTTGACAACGCAGACATTGCGGCTTTGAGAGCTTCCGGCGCTTTCCCTGATAACACGGTCTTTAGACCGTTCGATCGGTCAATTCGATCGGATGTTTCTTCCACTGAATGGGTTTGCTTTCCAGCATATCCTTTTTCGCTAGGTCTTCGATACCCTTTTCCCGAATTCATGATGCAATTCTTCCGAACCACCGGCATCTCTTTTGCTCAAACCATGCCCATAGTTTGGAGAGTATTAATTGTACTTAACCAAATCAAAAACCTTCATTACCCCAACCTCCGCATCGAGGATTTGCCTATTGCTTATCGCCTCCGATCCCATGGCTCTAGCCGGTTCTTGCTTTTCTCGACCTCTAGCAAACCCCTGATTCTTAAAGCCACCAAAAACGAAGACGGATGGCAACGCAAGTTTTTCTTTGTCAAACGAGACTCCATTGCTGAGGGTGCCAACCTTCCTAAAAGATGGTTGACTTCTGGTAGGACTTAGGGTTTTAGGAGTATCCCCAATCATATCCCAAACCTCCATCCTGAACCAACATCATGATATGTTTATTTCTCTTCTTGCAGCAAACTTTAAAGAACTAGCTCCTCCCAGTGCTGAATCGGAAGGGAGGATAAAAGAGATCTATAAGCTTCCAGAGGGTGAGAGAACCTTTAACCTGTTACTCACAAGCTCAAGTCAAAGATCAAGTTCCAACATGTCTGGTAAGCATAATTTCAGGAATTACTTTTATATCAAATTGATTATTATAATAAGCTTAAAACATCTTCCCATGGGCAGTGCCAGTTATTAACCTCGAAGGATTTCAACTCGATGAGCTGGACAGTTATTCCAGCCTTGAACCTGTCAAGCAAGAGTCTAACCCGAAGTCATCCGTTACACCAAAACCTACCAGTTCAAAGACCGCCACTGCTCCCAAAGCTCCCCCAGCATCCAGGACCCGAGCCTCCAGCTCCCGGAAAAGAAAGGAAGTTGAGCCCTCTGCTCCACCCCACGTGTTCCCATTCGAGAACCACGGGTTCACAGAATCCAACACATTTATGACTGGCTTCCTTAACCAGGTTAGTATCCTGACCTATATCCTGCACCGTATACTAAATAGAAATGTTCATTTAGAATAATGCCTGTTTCTTTACCTTGCAGGGCTTTGAACGCCTGATTTTCCTTTATGAAGACGCATGCGGCTCCAGCGTCATGCTTGAAAGCCAGCTAAAAAAGGCCAAGGCCACCATTGCAGATCAAGCAGCAATTGCCACCGCTAAATCAGAACACTACGAAGCTAAGTATAAGGCTATGACTCAAGATCACCAGTCCGTCATCCAGAAGATCACTCAGGAGGCTCAAGCTAAATTTGACGCGGCCCAGGTTCAACACGAGCAGGCCATGGCTTCATACCGAGAGAGCCTCAAGAATTCCGTCGTGATTTCCCTTCTTCAGGCCAGGCTGAAAATGGCTTACGAGGCGATGGCTTTGGGTTTACAATGCCCTTCTTGGAACACCAAGGCCTGGGAGGCGAAGTTAAAAGATCTTGGGGGAAATCCTGTGAATCCTCCCGCCAAATCTGCTGTGGAAGAATCCGCCAAGACAATGGATGCTAGCGCTTCAAAGGATGTTTCTGAGAACGCTGGGGCAAATGCTGGAAAGAATGCTGGTGAAGAGGATGCTGCTGCAGATGCTGAGAAGAATCCCGAGGATGATGCTGGTACGGACGCCGGGAAAGAGGTTGCTATTCAAGAAGGTGCTGCCCCTTAGGCAGTGGAGTGGGCGATGATGGATATACATGCTGAGGCCGGAGCCCATTTTTAAATTTCATGGTTGTGGTTGTGAAAAACAATTTACATTTCCTGTCTTTGAACAATTTATATTTCCTGCATTAGAACAATATGATGACCAAAGGTGGATGGGTCCAAGGTTTTAGGATGAAGCCCTTGGTCATCGATTAGTATAACCTGTTTTGAATGTGGTAACGGTTGTAGGTGGACAGGTCCTGTTTTGAGATAGATCCTCCAACCGTTACACAAGTATGGTAGAAACTAATTGTGCTTTTGGTGGATGGGCCTCGGTTTGAGGTGAATCCAAAAGCATAACTTTTGACATGTTAATAATATAACTATCTCTTAACTTATTTGTTATTGCCTTGCATTACTTAATGTACTTTTTAACTTTGCAAAAATTTTGTATTGTTATCTTATGAAAATATCCTGATCAATATGCTCAGCGATATATTATAAAAACTTTTTATTGGAGAGGATTCCCAAACATTCGTTCAACTTTGTAGAAAGCTCTTTAAAAAGTGACAAACAATCCATCTTTCCAAAACCTGTTTTGATAATACTTAAATGATCAACATTTCAAACTAGTATTAGTTTCAAATATTTTAATCAAATATTCTGAGAAGGATTTTGAAAATATATTTTGAGGATATTTAACCTTTTACCAAACATAGTATTAAAAACTTAAACAATGTTTATAAAGGAAAGATCATACCAGGAATAGGGTATAACCCTATTATCAAACCTCAATCCCTTTGCAACTTTTCCAATTGTTAGGGCTCATTTTCTTAACATACGTATCCTGACCAATATCCTGCCTTTATTTGTTTATTTATGACCAGGATGCTGGAAGAGGATATTGCTAACATCTTGGGCGATATCCTGAGCTTTATTGAATTAACCACGTGCAGGTTAAAGGCTGAGACTTGCTAACGGTCAAGTGGACTTCTTCTCCTCAAGACTCTGGCGAGTTTGTTGAAGGAAAGACGTTGAGCCCGAAAGACCAGGTCTACAACGTTCGATGAAGGAATATTCGGTGGATCCCGGAAGTTTAGGGTAGTTTGTTATTTTATCTTTACTATAAATAGATGGGGGCGGATCAGCTTAGAACACACAATTTTCACTAACACTCTCGTACACTATCACTCTCTAGCTCATTGCAAACAACACACTTGTATTCAATTTTCGTTGTAACACTTAGTCGATCCGTACCACATCCTGCACTGTATCCTGATTTTTGAAGCAATAGAAGAACAAGGCAGCTGCGATTGTCAGCTCCCGAGGTTTTATGCCGGCGATCTAGATTGATCAAGGGCTTTCCTCGTACATCTCGTGTCGTTTACTTTACTTTTGCTCATTGTTTGATCATAGATACAGCTCAATATCCTGAGCCGTATCCTGAATACTGATTTTCTAAATAACTTAACAAGCATATTTTCAAACACACTTTCTAGCACACTACCTCACTTTACTAATTTGATCACTAAATTGCTTCGGTAATTTTTGACCAAAACAATTTGGCGCCCACCGTGGGGCAAGTGGTGCTCTCTTTACTAAAAATTTTTGTCAAATCGCTAATCGGTTTTCTGTTTTCAAAACTTTTTGCCACATTGTCCATAATGGCCTAAAGATCAAACATGAGTTCCTCTACTGTGTCTGCTATGACTTCTGCTACTACCGGTTCGGTGCTTCCACCACCTCCTCCAAGGATGCCAGCCTCTACACAATCTCAAGATGTTATCCCTACTCGGAGTGTCCAGGGATCTGCTCCCGTTTTAGCTTCTAATGATGAAATTTTAACCTTATTTGGAAGTGTGCAGGAACAAATGAGGCAGCAACAGGAAATAAACCAAATGCTTTTAAGGGAAATACAACTCCTGAAGTCTGGTTCGAGCAGATCTGCTGAGGACAATGTCACTCCCTTACACCCCAGAGCGTTGAACTTTAGTTCAGCTGTGTATACTGAGGACAACAGGGGGAATATTGTGCCCAGTCTTCCTCAGAATCATACTCCTGAAATACCCTCCTCGGTCAGGATGTCAACCATGAGGAGCTCAGGATATGCTTCAGGATATGGGCAAAATCCTCCAACGGGTAACGTGTCAAATAATAATAATACTCATGCTACTAACAATGGTGGATCTTTGCAGGATACAGGTGTAACATCAGCACTTACTAGGGAACTTCAGAAGTTGAAGGACATGATATCTAGTGTACCTGGGGTGGTCCAGCCGATCCCGGAAGTGTCCCAGGACAGCCACAAGATATCTCGTTTTGCATATCCTATCTGTGATGCTGAGATCCCAAAGAGATTCCAAACCCCCAACATGAAGCTTTATGATGGAACTACGGATCCTGAGGAGCATATTGCTCAGTATAGGGAAAGAATGGAGATTAACCCTATCCCTTCGGAGCTCAAGGAAGCGTGCTTGTGCAAGGGATTTGGTTCTACTCTAACAGGATCAGCATTAAAATGGCTGTTAAACGTTCCTCCTCACTTAATTACTTCGTTTGCTCATTTGGTTAATTTATTTAACAGTCAATTTTCTTGTAGTCGGAGTTTTGAGAAACTAACCAGTGATCTTTACAGGATAACTCAAGGGCCTCAGGAATCCTTGAGGGATTATGTGAACAAATTCAGTCGAGAATCCTTGGATATCCCACATCTTGATGTTGCAACAGCTGTGCAAGCTTTTAAGATGGGATTACAAAAGGATTCTCAGTTTTATCAGGATCTTGTAATGAATCCCTGCAGGAATCTCGACGAAGCTCGTAAGAGGGCTTTGAGATATATCCGTCTGGAAGATGACAGGAAGATGCAAGAAAGGATGAACTCATCTAACACTTATGAGTCAACTAACAGGAAGTCAGAATCCTCATTCAAGTCATATCGGCCTAAGCCATATGGTAGAAATGAAAACAAGAGAGTGAATGCTGTCGAAGATGAGGATCCTGAAGAGTATCCTGAGTTGTCTGAATATTGCTTTTCTGTTAACATTCCTGAATTGATGTATGCCATGCAGGGTCTAGGGGACAAGGCTAGGTGGCCTCGAAAGAATCAACAAAAGGCTGACTGGAAAGATAAGTCAAAATGGTGTGCTTTCCACGAAGATTTCGGACATGTAACTGAGGATTGCATTGCTCTAAGGAAAGAAATAAGCTATCTTCTAAGCAAGGGATATCTGAAAGATCTCTTGGGAAGAAAGAAGAATAAGGGTCAGGATACTGAGAAGGATCCTGAACGAGCAGCATCACCTCCCGCAGATGCCAAGATAATCAACTTCATTTCGGGAGGATCCGACATTTGTGGAACTTCGTATTCGGCAGCAAAGAGACATGCAAAAGAAGCTATGGCCGAAAGGGGAGACAAACCTGTCAGGATGACCACCCTCACAACTGACAAAGTGATCACTTTTGATGCTGATGACAGGGATACTGTCCAGGATCCTCACCATGATGCTCTGGTAATAACGTTATATGTGGCTAACCATTTTGTACGCAGGATACTGGTTGATAATGGCAGCTCCGTCAACATAATCCAACTAGAAACTCTGTAAAGAATGAATGTATCTCCGATGGATATCACTTCAAAGTCTACCGTGCTTGTTGGGTTTAGTGGAGAGGCTAGAAACACAGTGGGAGAGATAAAGTTGCCAGTATACGTTGAAGGAGTCAACTCGATACAACGTTTCTGTGTGATGGATTCTCTATCCTGCTATAACATCATACTGGGAAGACCGTGGATTCACGATATGAAGGCCGTGCCATCGACATATCACCAATGCATCAAGATACCTACCCCTTAGGGAGTGGTTAAAGTTGATAGTGATCAGCAGGAGGCGAAAGAATGCTACTCATCCTCGATGAAATCCTCAACCAAACCTAGTGCAGCATAGCAATTAAAGACGCGGGCCCAGGATATCGTGGAGGATCCGGAGCAGGATGTGAAGAAAATTATCCTAGACCAAGATAATCCCGATATTTCGGTGCTCGTAGGGACCAATATCCCTCATGATATTGAAGAGCAATTAATTAACTTTTTGAAATGCAGGATGTCTACGTTTGCATGGAAGCATGAGGATATGACAGGCATATCCAAAGATATTATCACTCACAAGCTTGGAATTGATAAATCATTCAAGCCTGTGCAGCAAAAAAGAAGGAAGTTTGCTCCTGAGCGGAACACGATTATCCAGGAGGAAGTTGAGAGATTATTGAAGTCCAGAATGATCAGGGAGGTTAAGTTCCCAAGGTGGCTAGCAAACGTGGTTGTAGTACAGAAGAAAAATGGGAAATGGAGAGTTTGTGTGGACTACACAGACTTGAACAAAGCTTGTCCTAAAGACCCATTTCCTCTTCCCCACATTGATGCAATGGTAGATGCCACTGCCGGGCATGAAATGCTGACCTTCATGGACGCATCTTCAGGATTTCAACAGATCCAAATGGAACCTTCTGACCAGGAGGATACTGCCTTCATGACACCAACAGATATTTATTGTTATACAGCTATGCCTTTTGGTTTGAAAAATGCAGGTGCAACATACCAAAGATTGGTAAACATGATGTTCAAAGACAAACTGGGGGACACCATGGAGGTATATATCGATGATATGGTGGTGAAATCTAAAAAGGCTGAGGATCACCTCCAGGATATCAAGGGAGCATTTGATATCCTGGATCAATACAACATGAAGCTGAATCCTGCTAAATGCCATTTCGGAGTGGGGGCAGGAAAGTTTCTTGGATATATGGTGACAAAAAGGGGGATAGAAGCGAGCCCAGAGCAGATCAAAGCTATCCTGGATATAAAATCACCCTCAAACACGAAGGACGTACAAAGATTAACAGGCCGAGTAGCAGCTTTAAACAGGTTTATCTCGAGATCCTCAGAGAAATGCAAAGATTTTTATGATATCCTGAAGAAGAACAAAAAATTCAAATGGGGTGAGAAGCATGAAGCGGCCCTACAGGATTTGAAGCGATATCTCTCAACCGCACCTCTATTAATGAAGCCTGAAAATGGTGAACCACTATCCCTGTACCTTGCTGTATCAAGGAATGCTGTAAGTGCCGTTCTTATAAAAGACCATGAAGGTCAGCAATATCCTGTTTATTATGTTAGTAAAAGTTTGCTAGATGCTGAAACTAGGTATTCTCATTTAGAAAAATTGATACTAGCATTAGTCATGGCATCAACGAAACTTAGGCATTACTTCGAGACACATAGGATACATGTTAAAACAAATTATCCTGTCAAAAATGTGCTTAGGAAACCAGAGATGTCAGGCAGGATGGCTAAGTGGTCAGTAAAGTTAAGTGCTTATGATTTAGTATATGAACCTAGAAATGCCATAAAATCTCAGGCTTTAGCTGACTTTGTGGCTGACTTTAGTAGTGACATTCAGGACGAGGTAGACCTAGAAGTTCAACAGTTAGGAGAATCCTCAGGATCCTGGACATTATATACTGACGGTGCATCTAATGTAAGAGGAGTAGGATTAGGAATACTACTAAAATCGCCACAGGGGGACATATTACCCCAGGCTATTAGGTGTGAATTTCCTGCTACTAATAATGAAGCAGAGTATGAGGCTTTAATTGCGGGATTAGAGTTGGCTAAGAGCATGAGTGTCAAAAATTTGCAAGTATATGTTGACTCTTTGTTAATTACTAACCATTTTAATGGATCCTATGCAGTTAAGGGTGAGAAATTAATCGAATATCTCGATATTCTCAAAAAATTAGCAGGATATTTCGATGTTTTTATACTTGAACAGGTACCGAGGGAGGATAATGCTGAAGTGGATGCCTTAGCAAATTTGGGATCATCGATCAGGATACCTGAAGGGACCCAAATACCAATATTACATGTCTTATATCCTGCGACGAATCCTCAGGATAAAGAAGTAGCTGGTATTCAGGATCCTGGAGCAGAACATCCTAAAGAGGATCCTAAATCCTGGACGACTCCAATCATGAGATATCTCAAAGAAGGACACATCCCTGGAAATGAGAATCCTAAGGCATTTAGGATGAAGGTATCACGATTCACTATTATAAATAATATTTTATACAAGAAATCTCTTGCAGGACCGTATTTGAGATGCTTGGAGGATCCTGAAGCTAAAGAAGTACTTCAGGATATACATGAAGGGGATTGTGGTAATCATGCTGGGGGCAGATCGTTATTCTCAAAAGTGTTAAGGACAGGATATTATTGGCCAACAATGAGAAAGGATGCAGCAGAATATGCTCGAAGATGTGACGCATGTCAAAGACATAGTAACATACTGCATCAACCTGCTGAACCATTATATCCTATTGTTTCCCCTTGGCCGTTTATGAAGTGGGGTATGGATATAGTGGGAAAGCTACCAAAAGCTCCGGGAGGAAAAGTCTTTATGCTAGCAATGACGGATTATTTCTCTAAGTGGGTTGAAGCAGAAGCATTTGTTCAAGTAAGAGATCAAGAAGTAGTATCCTTCATAAAACAGGAATATCTTAACCAGATTCGGAGTACCAGCCGAGATAATCTGTGACAATGGTTCTCAATTTGTAAGCAAGAGAACTACTGACTTTTTGCAAAAGTTGGGGAATCAAAATGATTACATCTACTCCGGTACATCCTCAAGCAAATGGACAAGCAGAATCCTCAAACAAGATAATTGTCAATAACTTAAAGAAGAGACTTGGAGCCAAAAAAGGAAGATGGGCAGAAGAATTACCTTTTGTTTTATGGGCTGATAGGACAACGGTAAAGAATGCAACAGGCCAAACCCCATTTTCCTTGGTGTTTGGAGCAGAAGCAATGATTCCAACGGAAATGACAATACCTACTGCAAGATCTACCTTGGGTGATCCTGAGCAGAATCCTGAAGCCTTGAGTCAGGATTTAGACACTATAGATGAGAAGAGAGATGCGGCAAGGCTAAGGATGGCAGCATATCAACAAAGAATATCCAGGGTATATAACAAGAATATTAGGACCAGAATATCCAGGGTGTTAAGAAAGGCTTTTCAGAATACTACTAATCCTGCCGATGGCAAGTTAGCTCCAAAATGGGAAGGACCATATGAAGTTGAATCAGAAGCAGGAAAAGGAGCATACATGCTCAAGAATATGGAGGGAGATATGCTGCCAAGGTCTTGGAATGCTATACACCTTAAGCTCTATTTTAAGTGAGTTTAGAATTCAATTTCTAACTCAGAATGGTATGAATTCTATCTTTTTTAAATATGTTTTGGTTTAATTTATTCTTTGAAACTCAATACTAACTTAAGCATCGGAGGGGTGTTAGCCAAGCTAACACCCACCTTAGTTTACAATTGTTTTGCAAGATATGTTTCAGGATATAGCTCCAGGATATGTACTCAGGATAACTCGAAAGATTAGAGGATTGGCCCCCTCTCTCACGTTTAAGGGATTCTGATCCCTTCACAGGTTTAAAGGTATTCACCTTTCTTCCGAATTGGGTTTAAACACCCCGCCTGGAGCGCAAGTTATTCAGGTATAGTTCAAGGTGGCGGGACCAGTCCATGTAAAAGTGGCTGACAATTTCGTTACTGTTGGCTATATCCTGAATTCTAAAGGTATATGAGGATTGATCACCCTCTCTCACGAAAGGGTATTTTCATACTCTCTAAGGTTTAAAGGTTTTCACCTTTCTAAGTCTTGGAGTTTATACACTCTCGCCTGTAGCGCATGAAAATTTGGGATTTTCCCCAGGATACAAGGGATTTATCTCTAGTACATCCTTGGGTTTTACCCTTGGAACCTAAAAAGTTTCCTATACAATGGAAACTCACATTCAGAAGATTTCTAAGTGTTTGAAGACATTGTACACAGGGGACATCCTTGCCAAGATGGTGATGTAAAGCTAAAAGAATGAGGCTCGGAACTAATGCACTAAGTACCTTGCACAGGGGACACCTTCGTTGGGAGAGTTGCAAAGGGATTGAAGTCTGGTAATAGGTTTATACCCTATTTCTGGTATGATCTTTCCTTTGTAAACGTCGTCTAAGTTTTTAGTAACATTATTTTAAGTATCCTGATATATTTCCTCAAAGTCCTTTTAAGGATATTTGATTAGGGTGTTTGAAACTAGTATTGATGTGGAACTTTGATCATTTAAAACTTGGTTTTAAAAAGATAGACTGTTTTTCACTTTCTAAAGAAATTTTTACAAAGTTGAAGGAATGTTCGGAAGTTCTATCTAATAAAAGGTTTTTACAGTATATCGGTGAGTATACTGGTCAGGATATTTTATAAGATAACAATATAAAATTTTTACAAAGATAAGAATTATACTAAATAATGCAAGGCAATAACAAACAAATAAAAAGATGAAATTATTCTTGAAGCAATCAATACTGGATGATAACCGAAGGTTTCATCCTGAAACCCAGGACCCATCCACCTTCGGCTATCAAATTGTTTCGACACAGAAATAAATTGTTCATAGAAACATAAAATTGTTCGAATGATTTAAAGGAAATAAGCTCTAGGGGGTAGTGCCTTCTTGCTCCATAGTGGTTTCAGCAACATCCGTCTTGGGATCCGCCTCAGCATCCTTCTCAGCATCGGTTGCTTTTTCAACTGCTTTGGAAGGTTCATCGACAGTTGATTTGGAAGAGGTGCCGTCGAGGTTCTTCAGCTTGGTCTCCCAAGCACCAACATCCCAAGAAGGACATTCGAAGCCTAATGTTTTGGCTTCATGAGCCATCTTCAACCTGGCTTGAAGGAGAGAAATGACGACGGAACTTTTGAGGCTCTCCCGGTAGCTGACCATATCCCGTTCGTACTGCACATGGGCGGCTTCCAGATCGGCTTGAGCTTGAAGAGTAGCTTTGTTGAGAGCAACTTGGTGTTCCAGGTTCATAGCTTTGAATTTCTCCTCGTAGTGACGAGATTTGGCGGCAGCAATCATACCTTGGTCGGAGATTGTGATTTCTGCTTCCTTTAGCTTAGATTCAAGTGTTTTATTAAGCTTGCAGGATTCTTGATATAAATGAACCAAATGCTCAAGACCCTACAAAGGTAAGAGGACAGGGATTAATATTGTTAAATCTTTGAAAATAGTCTAAATTGCAGGATATGATATGAGGATACTAACCTGGTTAAGAAAAGAAGTCATAAACCCGCTGGCTTCAATGAACCCGTGCTTCTCATAAGGAAAGGTGTCAGAAATGACAGGGGAATCGGGTTCTTTCCTTTTTCGAGAACTTGAACTCCGGGGCTTGGTAGCTGGTGAAGGTTTAGGAATGATGATGGCTTTGGAGCTGCTGGGTTTGGATGTAGCTGTGGTCTTGGGGCTAGGTTCTTTCTTGACCTGGATCTGGTCAGAATAGCTGTCCAATTCGTCAAGATCGAAGACTTCGGGGATCTTAGCTGGTGCTGCATAAAGGGAAAAGTTTTACTCTTTATCTTATCATTATGCTGTTGTAACTAATTATTTTGAAAGAAATTCTTACCAGACATCTCGGATGATGAGTATTGACTGGAACTCGGGACGTGTGTGGTGAAAGTCCTGTCTATTGCAGGTAACCGGTAAACAGTATTGATTCTCTCTTCTGAGTCAGCGGTAGGGGGAGCAACTTCTTTGAAGTTCACTGCATAAAGATCAAAAAGAAGAGTATTAATAGAAGATAACAATCAAATGGTCTATGAGGATATTTATGATCCTACCGGTGGTTAACCACTCCACCGGAAGGTTGGCACCCTCAGCAATGGAATCTCGTTTGACAAAGAAGAATTTGCGTTGCCATCCGTCTTCGTTTTTGGTGGCTTTGAGAATCAGGGGTTTGCTGGAAGTCGAGAAGAGTAAGAACCGGCTAGAGCCGTGGGATCGGAGGCGATAAGCAATAGGTAAATCCTCGATGCAGAGGTCGGAGCAATGGAGGTTTTTGATTTGGTTGAGTATGATTAGTACTCTCCAAACCATGGGCATGGTTTGAGCAAAAGAGATGCCGGTAATTCGAAAGAATTGCATCATGAATTCAGGAAAAGGGTATCGAAGACCTAATGAAAAAGGATATGCTGGGAAACAGACCCATTCGGTGTAAGAAGCATCCGATCGAATGGTCTAAAGACCGTGCTGTCAGGGAAAGCGCCAGAGGCTCTTAAAGCTGCAATGTCTGCGTTGTCGAAAGCGCAGATCTCCTTTTCGGGATTTTTAAGAAGATTCTGCTGGGTGAAGGTCTCGGCGTCCATTGTAAGTAAGGTGAAGTAAATTGACAGGAAGAAGATCGGAAATGGAGAATTACCTGAAGGTTCTGTTGAAGATATCTGCTTTTCAAACAAGAAAAGAGAAGATATAGGGGCATCGTGGATCTCCATTGAGTAAAAAACGCGTTGGAAGTTACGATGTGATCTTGACCGTCGCTTCGTTTTAAGTGCCTTGAGTTATGGGATAAGATTTTTGAAATATATCCGTTGGATTGGTATCCCAACTGATATATTTGGGGACAATTGTTAGGGCCCATTTTCTTAACATACATATCCTGACCAATATCCTGCCTTTATTTGTTTATTTATGACCAGGATGCTGGAAGAGGATATTGCTAACATCTTGGGCGATATCCTGAGCTTTATTGAATTAACCATGTGCAGGTTAAAGGCTGAGACTTGCTAACGGTCAAGTGGACTTCTTCTCCTCAAGACTCGGGCGAGTTTGTTGAAGGAAAGACGTTGAGCCCGAAAGACCAGGTCTACAACGTTCGATGAAGGAATATTCGGTGGATCCCGGAAGTTTAGGGTAGTTTGTTATTTTATCTTTACTATAAATAGATGGGGGCGGATCAGCTTAGAACACACAATTTTCACTAACACTCTCGTACACTATCACTCTCTAGCTCATTGCAAACAACACACTTGTATTCAATTTTCGTTGTAACACTTAGTCGATCCGTACCACATCCTGCACTGTATCCTGATTTTTGAAGCAATAGAAGAACAAGGCAGCTGCGATTGTCAGCTCCCGAGGTTTTATGCCGGCGATCTAGATTGATCAAGGGCTTTCCTCGTACATCTCGTGTCGTTTACTTTACTTTTGCTCATTGTTTGATCATAGATAGAGCTCAATATCCTGAGCCGTATCCTGAATACTGATTTTCTAAATAACTTAACAAGCATATTTTCAAACACACTTTCTAGCACACTACCTCACTTTACTAATTTGATCACTAAATTGCTTCGGTAATTTTTGACCAAAACACCAATGAAGATGTCCCCTGTCTGAGACACTTTGTGCATTAGTTCCGAGCCTCATCCTTTGAGCTTTACATTATTGCTTTAGTGGGAATGTCCCCTGTGTACAATGTCTTCAAATACTTAGAAATCTTCTGGATATCAATTCCCATTGTATAGACAATTTTTCATGTTACAGGGGTAAAACCCAAGAATGTACTTGTTTTGGTCAAAAATCACACAAGGATAATGCAACCAAATCTGATTTTGTGAGGAATGATGCTTGGTTAATTGAATGAACGACAAGTGTATGAAATCAACGATGAACACCGAGATTTATACGAGGAAAAAGCCCTTGATCTTTAGAAGATCTCCGGCATAAAAAACCTCGGGTGATGGAAACTACCGATCACCAACTATATTGCAAAAACAGCAGTGATCCTTGTACAACTTCGGAAGAAAACAAGCTCAATACAATGAATTTCTAGTGAAAGTGTGTATTTTTTGCTAAGTGTTTGCAGAGAATTCATGTATTGTGTGTATTTTCTGTGGTGTGCACGACTTATGCCTCTAATGAGCTTGTTTCCCCTTAAAAAGATAAGAAAAAACAACTAACTAACTTCCCGAAAAAGGTGGAAGTCACCCATGACCACCACTAACGGTTATCTCCTCAATATGCACGTGCCTAAAAGCATATTCCACGAGATTCCAGCAAAGAAGTGGTCCACTACGTCCATTACCTGCATTTACACATTAAAAACGTGAAAAACATAAGTTCTGTTAAGGATCCTGATCCTCAGACTCGTGATCCTCAGACGCGTGATCCTCAGACTCGTGATCCTCAGACTCTGGATCCTTAGACTCTGGATCCTCAGACTCTGGATCCTCAGACTGTCTGCATCATCCATTAAGGATCCGTGATCCATGCCCAGACTCAGGATAGATGATCCTTAGCATAGAATTCATGCCCTAACAATTGCCCCCAATATGGCAGTTGTGATAAGGATTCATAGCTGTCATATGTCCGTCAGAAGCGGACTAGCCGTTGCTGCTGGTAACTAGTTGTTACACTGCCTGTCGTCACTGATAAGACCTGCTATAATGATCATTGCAAAATATAGAGTTAGAGATAACTCCTCAAGTGCCTTTACAGATCAGAAGATCCTTCCATTCGTGGAGAATGAATCCTTCTACACAGTTTGCTATTAACCTTCCTGCACTTTAATTTCTGCATAGACACTTTAACTGTTAGATAGCCTTATCCGGCCTGGGTGGATGGTCCACGGTTTTGCTGGTGAAATCCAGGCCAGATGATTTGATACATAATGAATGGGTAATAACATTAAACTTTTTTAGCTACATCTATTGTTGTTTCTTCCCTTTTTATTTTTCATGTATGCTTTCTATTTTCAAAAATATCATCACCAAACAACTGGAAAGTTATTGAAAATCTGATGATAATGTTACACTTTTAACAGAAAACTTGAAGTGTTCATATAAATGTGGATCAATGATCCTTAACCAAAAAGGATAAGAGACAACTTACAGCTTCGAAAAAGTTAGAATATAACATACCAGAGAATCCAAGTTAGGATTCTATATCCTTGTAAATTATTGCTGAATAAGCAAACTATGAAAAGTAAAGCTTCTAGGATCAAGGATCCTTATCGTCAGAACTTGTATAACTTTAGACAGTAGTTTCTAGGGTGAAGAATCATGGATCCTTGAACAATAGGCAGGATAATGGGTGGTGGATGGATCCTCTGTTTGGGGGATGAAGCCACTCGTTATCCTTCCGTCTTTTATTTTCTGCACTACAAAGACCCGTAAACAATGGACACCCTTTGCCAACCCATGTGGACGGGCCACGTTTTGCTGGTAGAAACGTGGGTTGGCAATTTTGACAACCTTAAAAGGTTTAATATTTTGTGAATAAAATAACTTTAACTTTTTGGCTATCTCCCGTGTTGCTATCCTTATGTATCCTTTAGTTTTCAATTGTTGTGATATACATTTGTTTGAATAAGAAAAGTTAAACAAATTAAGTTTAAGAATTTTAGGATATGATCCAGGATCAAATATCCTATAGTTGAAAAGTTCCGAAAAGTAGTATATTTTAAGGATCATAAGTTCAGTTGTCAAAGTATAAGGGCTATTCAAATGAATAATGAATAAAATCAAAATAGTTAAGGATCATACCTGAGAATCCAAGTTAGGATCCTAACCTTTATCATTATAAACAGGATAACCATAAGACAAACCTTAATGGAAGGTAAGGATCAAGGATCCTTGGTCGTTTGTCTCCAAAAACCTGAAATAGGATACAACTTGGGACTAAGCCAATATAAGATAAGAGTTAGTAACTAGGGACAAGCCCAACAAACTGGGGACAAGCCCAAATAAACGGATGTAAACTGGGGTCAAGCCCATATAAACGGATGTAAACTGGGGTCAAGCCCATATAAACGGATGTAAACTGGGGTCAAGCCCATATAAACGGATGTAAACTGGAGTATGGCCCTCACTGGCGACTATCCAAACTTGAGCGACATGAAAATGCCGAAACCTTAGCTAACGTGAAAACGTTAGAAACCTTAGGAACGGATGTATGGTACGTCTACCATTATACGTAGGATCATGGGTACAGCCAGTACAATGAAATTGTCAGCCCCTAAAATGAGTACTGGTCGCACTGCCTTGAACTGCACCAGGATCATCGTGCGCTACTGGCGAAACTGGGGTCAAGCCCAAACTGGGGACAAGCCCAAAACTTTGGAGGGTTGGCCAACCACTTTGATCTTCTGTAAAATGATAACAACTCTGTAAAAGCTTAAACTTTGTGAAAATAGATGTTAACTGATTAACATCTTTAACTTACGATAAGTAATAGGTATAAAATGAATGAAAATGAAAATGAAAGTAATGTGTTACCAAATGTAGAATCATATATCCTTTGAGGATGCTGGATCCTTAATCAGAATACCGGTGTCGCTGAGGATCCCTGATCCTTCTTACTTAAAGTATTTTTTTGAGATGAACAGCATTCCAAGCTCTTGGCAGGAGATCACCATCCATTGTTAACAAATGATATGACCCCTTTCCTGATTCAGCTTCAATTAGATAGGGGTCTTCCCACTTTGGTGCTAGCTTGCCATCAGAAGGATTTGTAGTGTTCTGGAATGCTTTTCTTAGCACAAAATCACCAACTTGAAATCTTCTAATCCTGACATTCTTGTTGTATGCTCCAGCCATTCTTTGTTGATAACTGGCCATTTCCTTTTTTCTGACTTTGAGCAAAAGCTTCTTCTTAGGATGCAGATGTTATGTTGGTTGGTGTAGAATAGTACTGTGTCTTTGACAAGCATCACACTTCTTTGCATAATCCACAACATCTTTTTTCATGGTAGGCCTATAGTATGTTGTTCTAAGAATCCTTGAGAATAGTGCTCTGCCCCCAGTGTGGTTTCCACAGTCTCCTTGACTTTGAAAGCTTTAGGATTTTGTCCTGTAGGGATCTCTCCATGTTGTATATATCTTAGGATTGGAAGGATCCAGGATCCTGAATTCGACTGTGCAGGATCACCAGGTATGATTGCAGAATCCTCCACTATCTCCATGGCTACGTGATCCTCAATTGCAGGAGTTAAAACATGGGTGATGAGTATTTTTCACATCTTCTTGCATCTTTAGGAATGATCCAAGGTTAGTTAAAGCGTCAGCTTCTGCATTTTCTTCCCTGGGTACCTGTGGTAGACTGAAAAAAGCAAAAGAATCTGCCAGTTTCCTGACTATTTCTAAGTACTTGATTAGCTTTTCATATTTGACAGTGTAAGAACTGTTGTAATGATTAGTAATTGATAGAGAATATACATATACTTGAAGATACCTGATCCTCATATTATTAGCTAATTGCAAACCTGCTATCAAGGCCTCATACTCAACCTCATGATTAGTGGTTTGGAATTCACATGCAATGGATTGGGGTATAATGTCCCCCTGTGGCGATTTTAGTAGTGTGCTTTGTCTAGTTCCTTTAACATCTGAAGCTCCATCCGTGAAGAGTGTCTAAGGATCCTTGGTCTTCTCAAGTTGTTGAACTTCTAGTTCAGCTTCCCTTTGTAGATCACTACTGGAATCAGCCACAAAGTCAGCTAAAGCTTCGGACTTGATGACAGTCCTAGGTTCATACTTAATGTCATATGCATTAAGCTTGATTGCCCACTTTGCCATTATACCTGACATTTGAAGTTTCCTGAGAACATTCTTGATAGAAAGGTTAGTTTTCACAATAATGGTGTGAGTTTCTAAATAATGTCTATGTTTAGCAGAAGCCATAATTAAATCAAGAATTAATTTCTCTAAATGAGAATACTTGGCCTCAGCATCAAGTAGAATTTTACTTACATAGTATACCGGATGTTGAGAGCCTTCATGATCCTTAACTAGGATCACACTTACTGCTTTAGCTGAAATAGCTAAGTATAAGGATCACACTTAAGTGCAGCTTCATGCTTATCAGTCCACTCAAACTTGTCTTGAGCAATTTGTCTACCTCTTCTTGGATAATGGCATTCCTTTCAAGTGCAAATTTTCTCCTGTCATATCTTCATGTTTCCAAGCGAAGGTAGATTTTCTTCTTTCCAAGAAGGATACTAAATCCTGCTCAATACTGTCTAGGATCCCGGATCCTATAAAAATTTTGGATTCAGGATCCTTTGGGTTCAACAGAATATCCTTGACGTCTTGCTCTCTTGCCTCCATGACGTCTTGCTCCTTGGAGGTTGGCTTCATTGAAGAAGTGTAACAGTTCTTTGCCTCCTGCTGATCACTTTCTATCTTCACCATATCTCATAGAGTTGGGAGCTTGACACATTGATGATATGTTGAGGGGGACTGCCTTCATATCGTGTATCCATGGCCTGCCAAAGATAACATTACAGCAAGATAAGCAA
The DNA here is from genome assembly GCA_030545235.1 of Helianthus tuberosus. NCBI lineage: Eukaryota > Viridiplantae > Streptophyta > Magnoliopsida > Asterales > Asteraceae > Helianthus > Helianthus tuberosus. The sequence goes on along the minus strand of CM060410.1, from coordinate 158,090,676 downwards.
TCAATAACATAGAATTTTTTTTAACATATTTCACTCCCTCTATGTAGATAGGAAGTTTGGTGTCCCCCAATGTAATCTTTGTCTCTCCACTGAATCCCACAAGGACAGATGATCTTTGGACAATATCGGATTCAAGGATGTCCATTCTATTGAGGACATCCAACTGGATTAAGTTCACTGAGCTTTTCCCATCAATGAGAATCCTGCGAACAAAATGGTTAGATATAAATAATGTAATAACTACACCGTCGTGATGAGGATTCTGAATGTCCGCACAGTTATCCTCATCATATGATATCACTTTCTGCTGGGTAAGGATGGAGGTCCGAACAGGTCTGCCCCCATTCTCCATCTTTGTTTCCTTTGCACGTCTCTTAGCTGCTGAGAACCTCCGGAGATGAAATGGATGATTTGAGCATCGGATGGTGGAGGAGGAGCTTTTTCAGGAACTTTCTCAGGATACTTGATCCTTGACTTTTTCCTTCCGAGCAATTCCTTCAAGTATCCTTTGCTCAAAAGATAACCTATCTCCTTCCTTAATGCTATGCACTTATCTGTGAGATGACCAGAATCCCCATGGTAAGCACACCATTTCGATTCGTCTTTGATGGTAGGCGGTTTGTCATTCTTCCTTGGCCACCTAACCTTGTCGCCTAAACTCCGCATAGAAAGGATTAGTTCATTATTATCAGCAGAAAAACAATATTCAGAAATAGGAGGATAATCCTGATCATCTTCCTCTTGTTCCACAGCATGCACACTCTGGTTGTCATGCTTGGAGTATTGCTTGAATCAGTTATCCTTGAGATAGGATCCTTATTTGTCTTGCTTTGAGGATCCTGACAATCTCTCGTGGATCCTTTTGTCATCCTCTAAACGGATGAACCAAAGGGCCCTGTTCCTTTCCTCATCTAAGTTCCTGCAAGGTGTCATAAAAAGATCATCATAGAACTGAGAATCCATAAGTAAACCCATTTTAAAAGCTTCTAGAGCTGTAGCAATATCTAAGTTAGGGATTTCTAAGGATTCTTTACTGAATTTAATTATGTAATCTCTAAGTGATTCATTATGACCTTGAGTTACCCTATATAAATCACTAGTTAATCGTTCAAATCTCCTACTGCATGAGAATTGGCTATTAAACAAATTAACTAGATTAGCAAATGAAGTAATAGAGTAAGGAGGAAGACTTAGCAGCCATTTTAACGTTGAACCGGTAAGTGTGGATCCAAAGCCCTTGCACAAGCAACCAGATTTGATGTCTGAAACCTCTTCGGTATCTCTCCTGAATGATTCAAATTTGGAATTCCAGATGTGAATCCATGTTGGCGGGATTCTGGCATAACCGAGGGACCAGAGGAAGCAATGGTCTGCATTGGTATGAAGTCTCCTAGATAAACATCTGAACTTCTGGGTTGCACACTCCTTAAGTATCCTTGATCCTGGAAGATGTTGGATCCTTGAAGTGCTGTGAATGTAGGTCTTGGAGGATAATCCATGGATCCGGAAACCTGAGATGAAGATCCTTGAACCTGGAAGGAGGAACCTTGAACCTGAGAGGATCCTTGAACCTGGGAGGAGGATCCCTGAACCTGAGAGGATCCTTGAACCTGAGAGGATCCTTAAACCTGAGAGAATCCTTGAACCTGAGAGGATCCTTGAACCTGAGAGGAGCCTTGAACCTGAGAGGATCCTTGAACCTGCGAGGATCCTTGAACCTGAGAGGAGCCTTGAACCTGAGAGGATCCTTGAACCTGAGAGAATCCTTGAACCTGAGAGGATCCTTGAACCTGAGAGGAGCCTTGAACCTGAGAGGATCCTTGAACCTGCGAGGATCCTAGAACCTGAGAGGAGCCTTGAACCTGAGAGGATCCTTGAACCTGAGAGGATCCTTGAACCTGAGAGGATCCTTGAACCTGAGAGGATCCTTGAACCTGAGAGGATCCTTGAACCTACGAGGATCCTTAAACCTGAGAGGATCCTTGAACCTGTGAGGATCCTTGAATCTGAGAGGATCCTTGAACCTGAGAGGATCCTTGAACCTGAGAGGATCCTTGAACCTGCGAGGATCCTTGAACCTGAGAGGACCCTTGAACCTGTGAGGATCCTTGAATCTGTGAGGATCCTTAAACCTGCGAGGATCCTTGAATCTGAGACATTGCCGATGATCCAGAACGTATTCCTGTTGATCCACCCTGGTATTGGACATGTGGAGCTGCAAAGTGCTGGGAAGTTATGACCGGAGTGTCGAAATTCAGCGACCTCGACATCAAAGGGTTGTGATCCTCTGCTGATTTTATCAATTTCGCGAAGGATCCTGCCATTAGTTTTGACCTACTGCATGTGATCCTTCATCTGCACAATCAAAGCATAAAAATCACTGTTAGTAAGTGTAGAGGAAGAAACAACAGTTGGTTTTGTGAAAATGGGGGTTGTCTTCTTCGGAGAATTCTCAGCATTCTTCTGGAATGCAAGGGGGAGATGATGCAAAGGCGGAATGCCCTGTGAAAAAGTGACCACCGGCATAGAACTTGGAGTAGTTTTCCCTGAAAAGCCATGTGGTTGAAGATAATGAACCGAAATGAACGAAATGAACAAAATTTCTCAGAATTGAAGCACCAATTGCCCCACGGTGGGCGCCAAACTGTTTTGGTCAAAAATCACACAAGGATAATGCAACCAAATCTGATTTTGTGAGGAATGATGCTTGGTTAATTGAATGAACGACAAGTGTATGAAATCAATGATGAACACCGAGATTTATACGAGGAAAAAGCCCTTGATCTTTAGAAGATCTCCGGCATAAAAAACCTCGGGTGATGGAAACTACCGATCACCAACTATATTGCAAAAACAGCAGTGATCCTTGTACAACTTTGGAAGAAAACAAGCTCAATACAATGAATTTCTAGTGAAAGTGTGTATTTTTTTCTAAGTGTTTGCAGAGAATTCATGTATTGTGTGTATTTTCTGTGGTGTGCACGACTTATGCCTCTAATGAGCTTGTTTCCCCTTAAAAAGATAAGAAAAAACAACTAACTAACTTCCCGAAAAAGGTGGAAGTCACCCATGACCACCACTAACGGTTATCTCCTCAATATGCACGTGCCTAAAAGCATATTCCACGAGATTCCAGCAAAGAAGTGGTCCACTACGTCCATTACCTGCATTTACACATTAAAAACATGCAAAACATAAGTTCTGTTAAGGATCCTGATCCTCAGACTCGTGATCCTCAGACGCGTGATCCTCAGACTCGTGATCCTCAGACTCTGGATCCTTAGACTCTGGATCCTCAGACTCTGGATCCTCAGACTGTCTGCATCATCCATTAAGGATTCGTGATCCATGCCCAGACTCAGGATAGATGATCCTTAGCATAAAATTCATGCCCTAACAGTACTGGAGATAAATTCCTTGTATCCTGGGGAAAATCCCAAATTTTCATGCGCTACAGGCGGGAGTGTATAAACTCCAAGACTTAGAAAGGTGAAAACCTTTAAACCTTAGAGAGTATGAAAATACCCTTTCGTGAGAGAGGGTGATCAATCCTCATATACCTTTAGGATTCAGGATATAGCCAACAGTAACGAAATTGTCAGCCACTTTTAGATGGACTGGTCCCGCCACCTTGAACTATCCCTGAATAACTTACGCTCCAGGCGGAGTGTTTAAACCCAATTCGGAAGAAAGGTGAATACCTTTAAACCTGTGAAGGGATCGGAATCCCTTATACGTGAGAGAGGGGGCCAATCCTCTAATCTTCCGAAGTATCTTGAGTGAGCATCCTGGAGCTATATCCTGGAGCATATACTGCAAAACATCCTTAAACTAAGGTGGGTGTTAGCTTGGCTAACACCCCTTCGATGCTTAAGTTAGTATTGGGTTACAAAGAACAAATTAAACCAAACATATTTAAAAAAGATAGAATTCATACCATCCTGAGTTAGAAATTAAATTCTAAACTCACTTGAAATAAAGCTTAAGGTGTATAGCATTCCAAGATCTCGGTAGCATATCCCCTTCCATATTCTTGAGTCTATATGCTCCTTTCCCTGCTTCTGATTCAACTTCATATGGTCCTTCCCATTTTGGAGCTAGCTTGCCATCGGCAGGATTAGTGCTATTCTGAAAAGCCTTTCTTAACACCCAATCTCCAACCTTAAATCTTCTGGTCCTAATATTCTTGTTATATGCTCTGGATATTCTTTGTTGATATGCTGCCATCCTTAGCCTTGCTGCATCTCTCTTTTCATCTATAGTATCCAAATCCTGACTCATGGCTTCAGGATTCTGTTCAGGATCACTTAGGGTAGATCTTGCAGTAGGTATTGTCATTTCCGTTGGAATCATTGCTTCTGCTGCAAATACCAAGGAAAATGGGGTTTGGCCTGTTGCGTTCTTTACCGTTATCCTATCAGCCCACAAAACAAAGGGTAATTCTTCTGCCCATCTTCCTTTTTTGGCTCCAAGCCTCTTCTTTAAGTTATTGACAATTATCTTGTTTGAGGATTCTGCTTGTCCATTCGCTTGAGGATGTACCGGAGTAGATGTTATCATTTTGATTCCCCAACTTTTGCAAAAGTCAGTAGTTCTCTTGCTTATAAACTGAGAACCATTGTCACAGATTATCTCGGCTGGTACTCCAAATATGGTCAGGATATTTCTCTTTATGAAGGATACTACTTCTTGATCTCTAACTTGAACAAATGCTTCTGCTTCAACCCACTTGGAGAAATAATCCGTCATTGCCAACATGAAAACCTTTCCTCCTGGATATTTTGGAAGCTGTCCCACTATATCCATACCCTACTTCATAAACGGCCAAGGGGAAACAATAGGATACAGCGGTTCAGCAGGCTGATGTAATATGTTACTATGTCTTTGACATGCGTCACATCTTCGAGCATATTCTGCGGCATCTTTTCTCATTGTCGGCCAATAATATCCTGTCCTTAATACTTTTGAGAATAATGACCTGCCCCCAGTATGGTTACCACAATCCCCTTCATGTATATCCTGAAGTACTTCTTTGGCTTCAGGATCCTCCAAACACCTCAAATACGGTCCTGCAAGAGATTTCTTGTATAAAACATTATTTATAATAGTGAATCGTGATACCTTCATCCTAAATGCCTTAGGATTTTCATTTTCGGGGATGTGTCCTTCCTTGAGATATCTCATGATTGGAGCCGTCCAAGATTTAGGATCCTCTTCAGGATACTCTGCTCCAGGATCCTGAATACCCGCTACTTCTTTATCCCGAGGATTCGTTGCAGGATACAAGACATGTATTATTGGTATTTGGGATCCTTCTGGTATCCTGATCGATGATCCCAGATTTGCTAAGGCATCTGCTTCAGCGTTATCCTCTCTTGGTACCTGTTCAAGTGTAAAAACATCGAAATATCCTGCTAATTTTGTGAGAATATCGAGGTATTCGATTAATTTCTCACCCTTAACTGCATAGGATCCATTAAAATGGTTAGTAATTAACAAGGAGTCAACATATACTCGCAAATTCTTGATACTCATACCCTTAGCGAATTCTAATCCTGCAATTAAAGCTTCGTATTCTGCCTCATTATTAGTAGCAGGAAATTCACACCTAATAGCCTGGGGTAATATGTCCCCCTGTGGCGATTTTAGTAGTATACCTAAACCTACACCTCTTATATTGGATGCACCATCAGTATATAATGTCCAGGATCCTGAAGATTCTCCTAACTGTTGAACTTCTAGGTCTACCTCATCCTGAATATCACTACTGAAATCAGCCACAAAGTCTGCTAAAGCCTGAGACTTTATGGCATTTCTAGGTTCATATACTAAATCATAAGCACTTAACTTTACTGACCACTTGGCCATCCTGCCTGACATCTCTGGTTTCCTAAGCACATTTTTGACAGGATAATTCGTTTTAACATGGATCCTATGTGTCTCAAAATAATGTCTAAGCTTTGTCGATGCCATGACTAGAGCTAATATCAATTTTTTTCTAAATGAGAATACCTAGTTTCAGCATCTAACAAACTTTTACTAACATAATAAACAGGATATTGCTGACCTTCATGGTCTTTTATAAGAACGGCACTTACAGCATTCCCTGATACAGCGAGGTATAGGGATAGTGGTTCACCATTTTCAGGCTTCAACAATAGAGGCATAGCAGTATAGCAATATATACCTGTAGGTGTCATGAAAGCAGTATCCTCCTGATCCGAAGGCTCCATTTGAATCTGCTGAAATCCTGAGGATGCGTCCATGAATGTTAACATTTCATGTCCAGCAGTAGCATCTACCATTGCATCGATATGAGGGAGAGGAAATGGATCTTTAGGACAAGCCTTGTTCAAGTCCGTGTAGTCTACACAGACTCTCCATTTCCCGTTTTTCTTCTGTACCACAACTACGTTTGCTAGCCGTCTTGGAAACTTGACTTCTCTGATCATCCTGGACTTCAACAATCTTTCAACTTCCTCTTGGATAATCGCATTCCGCTCAGGAGCGAATTTTCTTCTTTTTTGCTGAACAGGCTTGAATGATTTGTCAATTCCAAGCTTGTGAGTGATAATGTCTTTGGATATGCCTGTCATATCCTCATGCTTCCATGCAAACGTTGACATCCTGCATTTCAAAAAGTTAGTTAACTGCTCTTCAATATCCTGAGGGATATTGGTTCCTACGAGCACTGAGATATCAGGATTATCCTGATCCAGGATAATTTTCTTCACATCTTGCTCCGAATCCTCCACGATATCCTGGGCCCGCATCTTTAATTGCTATGCTGTACTAGGCTTAGTTGAGGATTTCATTGAGGATGAGTAGCATTCTTTCGCTTCCTGTTGATCACTTTCAACCTTGACAACTCCCCAAGGGGTTGGAATCTTGATGCATTGGTGATATGTTGACGGCATAGCCTTCATATCGTGAATCCATGGTCTTCCCAGTATGATGTTATAGCAGGATAAGGAGTCCATCACACAGAAGCGTTGTATCGAGTTGACCCCTTCAACATATACCGGTAACTTTATCTCTCCTACTGTATTTCTAGCTTCTCCACTGAAACCAACGAGCACAGTGGACTTCGAAGTAATGTCCATAGGAGATACATTCATCCTCTTCAATGTTTCCAACTGAATTATATTGACAGAACTACCGTTGTCTACTAGTATCCTGCGTACAAAATGGTTAGCCACATATAATGTTATTACCAAAGCATCATGGTGAGGATCCTGAACAGTATCCCTGTCATCACTATCGAAAGTGACCACTTTATCAGTTGTGAGGGTAGTCATCCTGACTGGTCTGTCTCCCCTCTCACTCTTAGCTTCCTTTGCATGTCTCTTGGCCGCCGAATACGAAGTTCCACAAATATCGGATCCCCCTGAAATAAAGTTAATTATCTTGGCATCTGCTGGGGGTGATGCTGCTCGTTCAGGATCCTTCTCGGGATCCTGACCTTTATTCTTCTTTTTTCCCAGCAAGTCTTTCAGATACCCTTTGCTTAATAGGTAACTTATTTCTTTCCTTAAAGCAATGCAATCCTCGGTCATATGTCCGAAGTCTTCGTGGAAGGCACACCATTTGGATTTATCCTTCCAATCAGCTTTCTGCTGGTTCTTTCGAGGCCACCTAGCTTTGTCCCCTAAACCCTACATAGCATACATTAACTCAGGTATATTAACAGAAAAGCAGTATTCAGATAAGTCAGGATATTCTTCAGGGTCCTCGTCTTCAACAGCATTCACTTTCTTGTTATCATTTCTGCCATATGGCTTGGAGCGATATGGCTTATATGAGGTTTCTGATTTCCTGTTAGTTGATTCATAGGTTGAGGTAGAATTCATCCTCTCCTGCATCTTCTTGTCATCTTCCAGACGGATATATCTCAAAGCCCTGTTACGAGCTTCATCGAGATTCCTGCAGGGATTCATTACAAGATCCTGATAAAACTGAGAATCCTTTTGTAACCCCATCTTAAAAGCTTGCACAGCTGTTGCAACATCAAGATGTGGGATATCCAAGGATTCTCGACTGAATTTGTTCACATAATCCCTCAAGGATTCCTGAGGCCCTTGAGTTATCCTGTAAAGATCACTGGTTAGTTTCTCAAAACTCCGACTACAAGAAAATTGACTGTTAAATAAATTAACCAAATGAGCAAACGAAGTAATTGAGTGAGGAGGAACGTTTAACAGCCATTTTAAGGCTGATCCTGTGAGAGTAGAACCAAATCCCTTGCATAAGCATGCTTCCTTGAGCTCCGGAGGGATAGGGTTAATCTCCATTCTTTCCCTATACTGGGCAATATGCTCTTCAGGATCCGTAGTCCCATCATACAGCTTCATGTTGGGAGTCTGAAATCTTTTTGGGATTTCAGCATTACAGATAGGATATGCAAAGCGGGATATCCTGTGGCTGTCTTGGGATACTTTCGGAATTGGCTGGACCACTCCAGGTACACTGGATATCATGTCCTTCAATTTCTGGAGCTCCCTGGTAAATGTTGACGTCATACCTGCATCCTGCAAAGAGCCATTGCTGTTAGTAGCAAGAATATTATTATTTGACACATTACCGTTTTGAGGATTTTGGCCATATCCTGAAGCATATCCTAAACTTCTCACAGTCGATATCCTGACCGAAGAGGGTATCTCAGGGGTATGATTCTGAGAATGGCTTGGGACAATATTCCCCCTATTATCCTCAGTGTAAACTGCGGAACTGAAGTTCAAAGCCCTGGGCTGTATAGGAGTGACAGTTTCTTCAACAGGTCTGCTCGAGCTAGCTTTTAAGAGTTGTATTTCTCTTAACAGCATTTGGTTAGTCTCCTGTTGCTGCCTCATTTGTTCCTGCACACTTCCAAATAAAGTTAGAATTTCATCATTAGAGGCTAAAACGGGAGCAGATCCCTGGACACTCCGAGTAGGGATAACATCTTGAGATTGTGAAGAAAACGGCATCCTTGGAGGAGGTGGTGGAAGCACCGAACCAGTAGTAGCAGAGGTTGTAGCAGACATAGTAGAGGAGCTCATGTTTGATCTTGAGGCCATTGTAAACAATGTGGCAAAAAGTTTTGAAAATAGAAAACCGATTAACGATTTTACAAAGATTTTTAGTAAAAGTAGCACCACTTGCCCCACGGTGGGCGCCAAATTGTTTTGGTCAAAAATTACCTAAGCAATTAAGTGATCAAATTAGTTAAGTGAGGTAGTGTGCTAAAATTTATATGTGAAAAATGTGTTATCCAAATTAGTTGTGAAAACAGTTTCAGGATACGGCTCAGAATATAGAGCTGTATCTACAATCAAACAATGAGCGAAAATGTAAAGGTTGACACGTGATGTACGAGGAAAGCCCTTGATCAATCTAGATCGCCGGCATAAATCCTCGGGAGCTGACAATCGCAGCTGCCTTGTTCTTCTATTGCTTCAAATATCAGGATACAGTGCAGGATGTGGTGCGGATCGACTATGTGTTACAATGTGATTCGAATACAAGTGTTGTGTGTAGTGTTTGCGATGAGCTAGAGAGAAAGTGTTCGAAAATGTGTAGGTTGAGTGCCTTAATCTGATCCGCCCCCATCTATTTATAGTAAAACAAATCTAACTAACTATCCTACATAACCGGGATCCACCGAATATTCCTTAGTTGAACGTTGGAGACCTGGTCTTTCGGGCTCAACGTCTCTCCTTTAACAAATACGTCCGAGTCTTGAATAAACATGAAGTGACTCGACTAGACCATCAAAGGGTCCTTTTAATTAGATCAACGAACGAGCCTTTTAACTAGATCAACGCATGATCTTCTTAACTAGACCGTCGTACGATCTCCTTAAATAGACCACTTAAGGGATCTTTTTAATTATATCATCACATGATATTTCTAATCAGATTTTCAAAATCAATCTGTTTAACCAGACCATTCAAGAGGTCCAATTATAGAATAGTACTTTATAACCCAAGGGACTTAACTACAATGTTGAAGTCCATTAAGGATTTAAGATAGTATCTTTGGATATCCTATTATGAATCTCTCGTATGAGATATGGAAGATTCTATGAGGATTTAGATGGATCACATATAACCACAAAACATGTAAGAAAACACATAAGCACAAAATTAGTTAACTTGATTCTTTAATTCGTTATCTTTGGGCATGGATATTTAAAGCACACTAGGAATCCAATCCATGGATTTCATTTGGCACTTTAATGATTTTCAAGGATCTATCTATAAAGATAGAAGGATTCTCAATAAGAGTTTGGCTTTGTTTCTTAAAAGAAACGAGTGTTTAAGGTTCTTGGGGAGATCACAAGTGATCATAAAATAACAGAACCACACGAGTAGTTTGTCTTTGGGTTGAAATCATAAGGTTGCATCAAGCATTCACACAAACGCATAAATTTTGCAGAAATAAAAACAACAAATCTTTATTTATGTAACAACCGAATTGTCTTGAAGTGTCAAAAGATAACAACCAAGGAAATACAAAACACTAATTGTTCACTGCTGCATCATTGTTCATGTTTGCCTCATTGATGTTAAACACTCGTCTACGCGCTGGAGGTATGTTAACAAGTCTTGGGCAATTGTTCCTGTAGTGGGTAAGGTCACCACAGTTATAACATGACCCCGGAGGGAACCGTGCTTGAACAGCAGCAGGGTTTGCAGCAGCTTGATTTGCATAACGACAAACATTGATCAAATGTCCCAACCGCCCACAGTGGGTACATTTGTGACACTGCTCTTGCTCTAGATGATGACGGTTGCACTTGTTGCACAAAGGTGCGGTACCAACATAGTTTTGCCTTTTTGCGAGGTTGTGCTGGCTGGTTTGGTGCAACCTGTTTGTCTTGAGCAGTTACAGCGTAGTTTTGAGAGGCTTTGCGCTTCTTCTTCTTGGACACCTCAGCATGTTCTTCCTTTGGTTCCACTTGAGCAGTCTTGTCAGGTGGTCTTGAGTCACCCTTCCGAAACAGCTTGCGCTTCCTGATATGGGATTCAGTCAGAGTGGCAGACAATTCAATGGCTTGTCTGACAGTAGTAGGGTTGCTGCCAGTAACGATATCCTGAACTACGTCAGGAAGACCATCAATGTATTTCTCAATCGCCTTATCCAGAGGCGTAACCATAGTAGGGCATAACAAGCTCAATTCCTCATAGTGGTCAGTATAGGCTCGATGTTCCCCACTGTCTTGCTTCAAATCATCAAATTCCCTTTCTAGAGCCCTTAGCTCATGACGAGGACAGAATTCCTTCATCATAAGAGCCCTAAGCTCAGCCCAAGTCTGTGCTAATGCAACCTCAGCACCGCGGTCTCTCATAACCCCGTTCTACCACGTAAGAGCCCTCTTCTGAAATACACTCGAAGAAAACTCGACCTTGCGATTTTCAGGACACTGAACGTGACGGAAAGTATTCTGAATGCTCTCGAACCATTGAAGAAGCCCAGTTGCTCCCTCAGAACCACTAAACTTGAGCGGTTTAGCCGAGTTAAAATTCTTGAAATTGCATGGAGCATTGTTGTTGTTGATGGCTTGAATCATTTGAGCATAAAGATTTGGGAAGGCAGCAGCCATTTGCTGCGAGATGATTTCCGCCAGTTCGGCATTCGCCATCTGATTGTCGCGTCGAGGAGGCATTCTAAAAGAGGAAACATGGAAGGAAACGAGTGAGAGAATTAGACGAAAAGAATGAGATGAAACAAATCTGATGAAAGCAAGGATATTGGTCATTTGTTTGTTACTACAAAGCAACAAACGACCCCGGTGATTAATCAAAGTAAATAGGTACAAAATAATGTATCGCGAAGACATGCTCGCCTATAAGTGGACACTCACCCCAAGAGTTCCCAGGTAAGAGTGACTGGTCCGATTATGTGGATTTGTATGAACACTCTAGCCTTAGACAGAAAACTCAGGGGACAGGCACCCACCCTTCCAGTTTGCACGTGTTCACATTATTTAGACCAACTTTGACGGGATTTTGAAAACTTAAAGGGTTCAAAACCATATAATAAATCATCCTAGACCAGATGATTAGTTTTCAAAGCGGGATAGAAATTTATGTTCTTTATTGTGGTTGTCACCTAAGAAAAAGTGACGGTATTGTTTTAAAACTAAACACAAGAAAACTTGTGTTAGGGTCCTAGGAAGGTTATAGTCTAGGTCAAAGCATTACTAATAACCTAATTCCCTATAACCATTGGCTCTGATACCAACTTTTCTGTCACACCCCGACCACGTAAAGCAACTAGACGTGGCGGAAACGTCGGGGAGTGTTGTAACAGAATCATTGTTTCATAACCATGGAATAAATAAATTTTGTTTTATTGAATAAATGAACTCATTGTTTTAATACAATCAAATAAGTACAACTATGATCTTCCAAGTTTTAAAGTTGCTAAGGCACGAGTCCATCCTAAATGTAGCATGTATCAACAATCATTGCAAAGCAGTACCTGAAACATGTGTAAAAATAGGTACGTCAGCATAAAAATGCCTGTGAGATACATAGGTTTTGTGAAAATAGGATTCATGACTTGTAAGTTTAAGAAAATGTTTAATAAAGTTTAGTCATGAACCTTGTAGATTGTTTTGTTTTGTAAATCATTTGAAAAGCAATAAGATCAGATGATATGTATAAATAATTGTAAGGTTAAATGAATAACCAAGTAAAATGAGTTTGTATAAGATAAGTTGCTTGTAAAACAATATTTTGATAAAAATGCTTATAGTATATCTGAAAATATACTTTGGATTTTAAGAGAATCGAATGAGTAATATATTAAAGTATATTTCAGTTCCAATATCGTTAACCCAAATGTACTAAATAACGCCACGGTATGTAATGCAATGAAAACACTTATATATAAGAAGTACCCGCGGCGTATCTACCATGTTTTCATCACATTACACCCGCCTCGTTATCTAAACACTAACTAAAACCCAATCGATAGATAGATAGTACATTAAATATACCCTCGTTGTTTAAAATAATAGTTTTAAGTAGTATATTACATGTATACTTCGGATTCATAAATAACATATTAAACTATGTTTTGGTTTTGTATATAACATATCAAAATATGCTTTGGATGTGATAAATAAAATAACATATATGTTGGTTTTGTACTATATCGCATATGGGAGCATATCAAACTATACTTTTGGGAGTATAACTAAATATACAAAAATAATGTGATTTAAGAATTCATTCAAACCTAGTGCATCAAAATACACCTTTGAGACTATAGGGATACCACAAAGGAAATCCCTATTTGGATGGAGAAACAAATTGGTTTCAGACATTCCATGACAACAGGAATGGTGTGTCAAATCCTATAGCGCTATATCATACTAACAACCGGTCTGGTGAACAAAATAAGTACAATTCAACAATTAAGGTTACAGTCTTTGAAAAATCAGTGTTTAAACAATAGATAGTCATTCAGTTCGTCAACAGATAAGTACTAACATGTATAATCAATTATACTTTTGGAAAACATGAAAATAACAGATAGGTACACATGCTTCACCCCAAAACAGTTTGAAAACAGTAAAAGAGGGGTCTATGTACTCACTTGAGATTGCTTAGCAGTCCTTGAGTAACAACCAAACAATGCTAGAGATCACGGATATCAAACGGCACCTAATATGCGTAACTATGTTAATTAACCGGACCTAAATCGGAGGATCGGATAGAATGAGGGCTTGTAAACCAAATGAGTATGGGAACTCATGTAATATGGTTTAACAAAGCCTACATACTAAATCGGAACCTAACCTAAGTGCTTTCGACCCATCGCGACCCATTAAGGTAGCTTATGCTACTTTAACGCGTCGTGCGCGCAAAAGCGCACTCGAGACGTCTAACTAGCCCTATGACAAGTGTTATATGCCTAAACATGTTACATAATCAGTTATGTGACAAAATTTTAGGTTACATATGCTTAATTACCAATTATACATGAATAGGGTATTCTGGTAATTTACCTAAGGCATATAAACTACCTATTATACAACTACTCAAACGATGTGACCATAGGGTATAACCTCGGAAGGTTATTCCCTATATGCTATGGTCCTAAAGTATTTGGCCGGATCCTAATGATCGACCAAAATGGGTCGGGTTCAAAGGTATAAGCGATTTATTAGATCGCTTACCTTTACGACCCTAGACAAGCACAAAACCAAAAGTGACGAGCTAAGCATGTTAAAACATGCTTAACTAAGTTTGAAAACAAGTTTGGTATCAAAACAAACGGTTTTGATACCTAAGAGTAGTTTGGTTACAAAATACGCACGAATGCGCATTTTGACCGAAACTACGGCTCGTCACTGAGCCTAGACAACGTGGTAATCAGTAGGTATAGTCACAAGGGACTATAACCATCGTGATTACGCTCACGTTGCGAAGTTCAAAACGAACTTCGCATTGACCATAAACTGGTCAATGCAGAAAGTCAAACAAAGTTTGACTTTCGGACTCGGAAAGCAATAAAAGAATGAAGGAACACTTACAAAGGGTCCCCGAATGCTAATCTCGATCCAAGTAGCTCAGGTATGAAACAATGTTTTCAACTTAGAGCTTCTCAAATCAAGATTCTTGTGGGTTTTGCAAATGAAGGCAAGGGGGTATTTATAGGATTCGTAGAGCCGTTAAGATCGTTTCTTGGAAACCGTGCTTTGATATTGGCCATACATGTGCACACATGGTTTTGTTATACCATGTGCACTCAATACCAGCCTATAGATTCCTCAAAACCATGTGCAACAAGTGGAACAGACCAGATTCGATGTTTCTGCCAAGTTTCTGCCCAGATGAGGCGCTCGCGTAGTGCTAATGGAAAGGCATGAAGTGCTCACGCTACGCTAGCATGTGCCATATTCAGAAAAGTTTCAAAAATGGCAGAAATGGTCCCTGCAGCCCGTTTAAGCTATTTTCGATGCGTTTGAACCCCGTTAACCTCATTTCAAGGCTCTAAAATGAAGTTAAAGTATAGGGAACTCAAAAATGCTCAAAAACGTCTCGGATGTCGGTTCGTTTGGCCGTACGATTGCGTTGTTCGGTTAATTACGACGGAATGCGCATAAGCGCGAGAAAGGATCCAAATAGCGTGACGAATGGATTTTTCTCATGCCAAACACTAAAATAAAATATTTTAGTGCTTACATAAATTTTTGGATGTCCGGATGTATTCAGAACGTAAGTTATGCGCGAAAGTGCAAACTTGTGCACTTTTTGACACTTTTAGTCCCTGAATGACCCAAAAGTTTATTTTAGCACACCGAACCCCTCAAAGCCTATTTCTAAGCTATGTAAAGGATATTTATGGTATGTTTAACTTATGGTCATGTTCCGGAATGTCTGTTATAGTTCAAATTGACATACTTTCGCAGTTTGTCAAGTTTAGTCCCTGTAAGCGAATTAACTTGTTTTTGCCATACCAAAGCCTTTAAAACTTATTTATAAGTTATGTAAAGGTTATTTAAGGTATGTTAAGCCTATTTCACTATTCCGGAGTGTTCGTTGGATTAAACGGGTTATATTTACGCATCAGAGCGCGTATAACCCTCCAGAAAGCGATTTAAAGCTTAAAATCGAACAAGAGTTGATATGTGCAAACGATACACATATTTTTACAAATCCCAAGTATGAAATACAATATTTCATTGGTTTGGAATTTGTTTGATGGTTGAAGTGACACAGGTGTCACAACTCGAATTTTCAAATTATGAATAGGCGATAAAGTCGAGATTAGGTGTGAAAACCGTAAACTCTCGACAAAAGTTGCTTGATCAACCCGCATTTTATCAACAAACGAGGAGAATTATGTCAAATCAGGAGTGAAATCCATATTTTGATGAATAATCTCCTTGATTTTATCAAAAACAGGAACGAAGTTGTTTAGCCATGGGTGAAACCCTAACCTTGATGACTTGTTCCGCCCATTTTACAAAAACTCTCACCAAAGTCTCGACGGACTCCAACAACCCGAAGTCACAATATGACTAACGGGATGTGTACCACACGCCCAAGAACCGAGCCAAGAGCATAGTCCTGAAGGTCAAATGTGCACAACGGATCCTTGTGAATAGTCGAACCACTTTGGATAGTCGAAGTCTACTAGCCGCAGACAATATATTACTCGATATTTATGTGTTTCAATTCTGAGCCCGCAACTGTTGACTCTGATAATTCGTCGATTTTATGTGTTTATATGTGTGTTTACCTGTTCCTGTGTTAAATTTTGGAAGAGTTATTCGATTTATACTTACGCTTCGATCGACACACACGGCTCGCACTGCATTTCTATCTCAATACGCTAACAAGTCGCTAAACTATGGATGACCTCATACTATGATATACGCTTATACTACACTACTCGATATACTAAACGCGATCGCTATATTCGAACACTCGCGAACTGTGAATGATAGGTTTCTGCATTCTGGCTACCCCTGTGATTACTTGAGTGTGTACTTCTGTTCTTCTGTGCCCTACGTGCTTATGTGTCCTGTGCTTTTCATGTATGTGCTTACGTGTCCCTATGAGAATCTGTGATTTTGTGCCTATGTGTTTACATAATTATGCGTGTTCCAAAGCTTTAGTAAGTAGTAGACGCGTGAGGTGAGATTCGAATACAATGTGTTGAGTCCTGTGACGATGTCTGTTGCAGACAATGTCATCTGGATCCCGTCATCCCTCACTTTCTCGTCAAGAAAAGAGAGACAAACGCCTTACTTCTATCATCGCTAAACAAGTAGCAAAGGCCGTGAGTGATGTTTACGAGAATGTCAGCAAATCGTCTGAGGAGTCGAGGACCGAAGCTCCTAAAGCTACCACCAAATCTCCCTTCAATTTCAAGAAATTCAAGTCTTGTGGGCCAAAAGAATTCACTGGCGAGGGAGGCCCCACAGCGTTGTTCCAATGGTTTGACTCTATTGAGGTCACTCTACGACAAAGCGGTTGCCCTGACGACCTCCGTACTCTGAACGCTACCGGCATCTTCCAGTCCCGTGCTCTAGACTGGTGGACGACCGAGAGGAACAAGCGAGGGAATGATGCAGCCTACGGTTTGTCGTGGGACGAGCTCAAGGAAGTCATGCTGGAAGAATTTTGTCCTCCTCATGAACGTCAGAAACTAGAGGATGAATTTTGGCACATACAGCAAAAGGATGGTGAAAATGCTGCGCTCACTGCTCGCTTCAAACAACTCAGCATCATTTGTCCCGATCAGGTCAAGACTCCAAACATGACGATCAAGAAGTATATCCAGGCCCTGCCTGACTGTGTTGCAGATTTCGTGCAAGCGGCTAAGACTAAGACGATCGAAGAGACTTACCTACTGGCCACTGAAATCAACGACAAGCGGGTTAAGGCCGGTGTCTGGGATAAAACTTCAAAGCACCTGCATAAAGCTACCACCGCCGCACCAACTGCTGAAACCACCACCTCATCGAGCAACAAGAGGAAGAACAAGAGAAAGAACAGCTCCAGCAACAAGAACTGTGCGATCACTGCTGCACCGATTCAAGCTGTGCCAGCCCAACAGCGTCAAGTAGTGGCGCCTGTGGCAAATGCACCGCCTGCTAAACGTGCATACACTGGGCCACACCCGCTCTGCCCTACTTGCACCTACCACCACCCGACTACCATTGCTTTCCATTTTTTGTGCCCATTGCAATATGTACGGCCATTTCACTACCAACTGCCGTGCTCGACAAACACCTTCTCATCAAGCTCTACTCACCGCCCCTCAAGGTCAACAAGCTCCTCTGGCACCCGCGGTCAACGCCAGAGCCTGCTTCGCATGTGGCGATCCTAACCATTTCGCCAACATGTGCCCAAACAGGGTTGTGAAACAAGAGCCCCAGCAGCAGCAACAACAACAAGCCCACGCGCCAGAACTTTCAACATCAACGTGCGTCAAGCCCAAGCCGACAACATTGTGGTTAATGGTACGTTCCTTGTGAATGGTATTTATGCTTCGTGTTTATTTGATACTGGAGCCGATAATTGCTTTGTGTCGTTCGAATTCGAGAAGCTCCTTAGTCGTAAACGCTCCCAACTCTCCTCGACGTTCGATGTTGAAGTCGCTTCCGAAAGAACTGTCGCCGTTAATTCTGTTCTTCGTGATTGTACCCTTGAGCTCAACAATCACATCTTCCCAATCGACCTTATTCCGATGCAACTTGGAAGTTTTGACGTCATAGTAGGCATGGACTTTCTTCGCGATAACCATTATGAAGTTGTGTGCTTCGACAAGATAATTCGATTCTCACTCGTGAATGGTGATTTATTATGTGTATATGGTGAGACAGCTTCGAAAGGTCTCAAGCTCATATCATGTGTCCAAGCTAGCAAGTATCTCCGTAAGGAATACAGAGCTTTCTTGGCAAACATTATGGTAGCGGAGACGAAAAAGAAAGAGAAGAAGGAAGTGAAAGACGTTCCTGTGATTCGAGAATTTCCTAACGTTTTTCCAGAGGATCTTCCCGGTCTACCACCAAGTCGTGATATCGACTTTCGTATCGACCTCATTCCTGGAGCCAACCCTATTGCCAAAGCTCCCTACCGACTTGCGCCATCCGAAATGCGCGAACTCTCAAACCAACTCCAGGTTTTACTCGAGAAAGGCTTCATTCGCCCGAGCACCTCTCCTTAGGGCGCGCCGGTCCTTTTCGTCAAAAAGAAGGTTGGGTCGTTCAGGATGTGTATCGACTATCGGGAGTTGAATAAGTTAACTATCAAGAACCGCTATCCCCTACCCCGCATCGACGATTTGTTTGATCAGCTACAAGGTGCTACGTGCTTCTCGAAGATCGATCTACGCTCAGGCTATCACCAACTACGCATTCAGGAGGAGGATATACCAAAACCGCGTTTCGCACTCGATACGTCCACTACGAATTCATTGTTATGCCCTTTGGTTTAACCAACGCACCTGCAGTTTTCATGGATCTGATGAATCGCGTGTGTAAACCATATCTCGACTATTTCGTCATCGTATTCATCGACGATGTCTTGATCTATTCCAACTCGAAAACCGAACACGCGCAACATCTACGTTTGGTTCTCGAGCTACTCCAGGGGAACCAACTCTATGCCAAGTTCTCCAAGTGTGAATTCTGGTTAGAAGAAGTTCAGTTTCTGGGTCACATCGTAAATAATCAAGGTATTCACGTTGATCCTGCAAAGATTGAAGCTGTTAAGAGTTGGATTACACCTAAGAACCCGTCTGAAGTTCGCTCTTTTCTCGGACTAGCGGGCTATTATCTACGATTTATCGAAGGATTCTCAAAGATCGTTGTGCCGCTTACCGCTCTCACGCATAAGGACAAGCCTATTGTTTGGGGCACTAAACAAGAGTCCGCCTTTCGAACCCTCAAGCACAAGCTTTGCAATGCTCCTGTTCTCACATTGCCCGACGGAAACGACGATTTCATTGTCTACTGTGATGCTTCCAACCTTGGTCTCGGTTGTGTCCTTATGCAGCGGGACAAGGTTATAGCTTACGCATCTCGTCAGCTCAAAATCCACGAGAAGAACTATACAACCCACGACCTCGAGCTAGGCGCATATGTTTTTGCGTTAAAGATTTGGCGACACTACCTGTATGGTACCAAGTGTACGAGCTTCACCGATCATTGGAGCCTACAACATATCTTTAATCAGAAGGAACTTAATATGCGTCAATGCCGATGGGTAGAACTTCTCAACGATTACGACTGTGAGATTCGTTATCACCCAGGCAAAGCAAATGTTGTTGCTGACGCACTCAGCAGACGGAGATATCTGCTTAGCACTCGTAATGTTCAAGCCCAATATGACCTCGAAACCCTTATCCGCGAAGCTCAGCATGCGTGTTTTAGTGAACGCACTCTGAAGAAGGAAAGAATCTACCACGATGGAGCCCAGCTTGTGAGTAAATCAAATGGGATATTCCACTTTCTGGACCGAATTTGGATTCCTAAACGGACCAATTTGGGATAGATCTTGATGGACGAAGCCCACAAATCCCGGTATTCTATTCATCCCGGTGCCGACAAAATGTACCAGGATCTTCGCTATAAGTACTGGTGGCCGGGCATGAAGAGGGATATCGCTCTCTATGTTGGAAAATGTCTGACCTGTGCAAGAGTCAAGGCTGAACATCAAAGACCCTCTGGCTTACTCGAACAACCCTCGATTCCTATGTGGAAGTGGGAGAGTATAGCTATGGACTTCGTAACAAAGCTACCGCACACGTCATCAGGTCACGATAGCATCTGGGTTGTGGTTGACCGTTTGACCAAATCAGGAAGACTACAAGGTTGAACGATTAGCACGAATCTACACCGACGAGATCATTTGTAATCATGGGACGCCTCGTGACATCATCTCTGATCGTGATACTCGGTTTACCTCACGACTGTGGGAAACATTTCAAGTGGCACTCGGTACATCACTTAATCTAAGTACCGATTTCCACCCTCAAACCGACGGTCAGACTAAAAGAACGATTCGTACTCTTGAAGACATGCTCCGTTCGTGTGTCATAGACTTCGGTGGTAATTGGGATAAATACCTGTTGTTAGTCGAATTCTCGTATAACAACAGCTATCATTCCAGCATTCAAATGGCACCATTCGAGGCTTTATACGGAAGAAAATGTCGATCGCCTATTGTGTGGCACGAGATCGGTCACTCGCAATTAACCGGTCCTGAGCTATTACAAGAAACGACAGACAAAATTTTCCAAATTCGAGACAACCTGGTAAAAGCTCAGAATCGATAGAAAAGTTATGCCGATAGACGACGCAAGCCCCTTGAATTTGACGTTGGTGACTACGTACTCCTAAAGGTATTACCTTGGAAGGGTGTTGTCCGATTCGGCAAGAAAGGAAAGCTCGCGCCTCGATATGTTGGTCCTTTTAAGATTCTGGAAAGGATCGGAAAAGTCGCCTAAAGACTCGAACTACCGGAGGAACTTAGTAACGTCCACCCGACTTTCCACGTGTCAAACCTCCGAAAGTGCCTAGCCGACCACGACTTACATGTTCCACTCGATGACTTTCAGGTGAACGAAACATTACACTTCGTGGAAAAGCCTGTTGAGATCATGGATCGCCAAACCAAGCAACTTAGACGCTCATGCATTCCTATTGTGAAAGTCTGATGGGAAGGCAAACGAGGCGCAGAGTTCACTTGGGAACTCGAAAGCGACATGAAGGCGAAGTACCCGCAGTTGTTTGTTACGGCTTCAGCCTAATTTCGGGACGAAATTCCCTAAACAAGGGGAGGCTGTAACACCCCGTGTTTCCGAGAGGTCAGAGTCAAAGTCAAGGTCAAAGTCAACGACCGATTTCGCGCAACTTGACTTATAGTAGATTTCTTTTGTATATTTATTTTAGTTGTATTATGTGCAGTAAGTGTCAATAATTACAATAATCGAAGCATGTTATTCGCAATCTAAGCAACCTACGACTGTGAACTATAGGAAGTAACAATGCGATAAAGCTAACTAAACGATAATCAAACTATGCTAATCGAATCGACATCAAATCGCAACTCGAACTACGCATTTTAGTTATTGTTATACGTGTGTGTGTGCCTTATGTGTTACTTGTGCATGTTCATTTATGTTACGTGTGGTAATCAATCAAATCGCAATCGAACTCGATACGCAATCGAACTCAATCGAAATCGAACTATGATAATTAGTGGAGAAGAGATAGTGCTAGATATAGTAGTTGGGACTAAAAGTAATTTGAATAGGAAACTCTATAGCATTCGCATCGATCGCAATCAAAATCGAATCAGTAAAAAATCGTCGCGTCGAGAACACGAACCAAGTGCCATCCGGCCGGATAGTCATCCGACCGGGCTGCCACTTGGCCATGGTGTCAAGATGCCATCCGACCGAGATGACATCCGACCGGATAGTCATTCGGGCGGGATGCCATCCGACCGACCCACACTTTCCCCTTTTGGAATCCTATAAATACCCATGTCACTCTCAAACTTTCTACTTTTGGAAACCTCTGTCCGACCAGCACGATCAGCTCACCTTTTCTTCGATTTCTCTCAATCTCGGTAAGATCTCGTCCTAAATCTTGTACTTTCTTGATCTACACGCACTCCTACACCTTTCTATCTTTTGAATCTTAACTTTTAACCGTGAAATCGCTAGATTTGAGGTGTTCTAGGATGATGTCATCATGTGTTCTTGAAGAACTTCATGTTTTGACTTCAATCCACCGAGAACAACTCGGATCTAACCGATTTCCACACAAATGAACAAAGATCTATGCTAGATCTAAACATAAACATAGTGGAAAAGGATTGAAAGATGGTTTCTAACTTTCTTTCAACTCTTTTGCACTCAAAGCACTTGAAACTGATAGAATTGGACCTAGATCTAGTCCTCCTCTCATTCTTAGTGTTGTGCTAGCTCAAGATCTGGATTCTACTCACGAGACCATCGATTTCGGGTTAAACAAGAACAACCGTCTTGAACCGGTTAACTGGCCGAACTAGGGTGATTCCTGGTCGATCAGGTCGCTTGGGTCAAGATGGGGTTCTGTTGGTTAACACAATGTCAAAGCGTCTCGATAAAACTACAAACAAAGAAAACGACCAAGTGTAAGACTGCCGGGGCAACCGGGATGAAGTGCTGTCCGACCGGACTACTGTCCGAACGGATAGGCTCCCCGAACGGATTGTTGTCCGAACGGATCACACCTTGGGTCCCACACTTCATCAACTCTATCTGGAGTTTGAGTATTGAATGAATTGCCATCCGATCGGATTACCATCAGACCGGATTACTCTTCGGATCATGAGATACTAGGACTTTAAAGACTTAAACAATTTTCAACATGTTCATTAACAGGGTTGCCACCCGGTCGAATGGACATCTGACCGAGTGACACTTCTGCTGTGAATTTGTTCCCACTAAGTAACCTTATCACTAGAGTCACCATTCGACCGGACTACCGTCCGACCGGATGATCATCCGAGCGGATTGTCACCCGCACGATTGACCGTCCGTTCGACTGACTTGAAGGATAGAGATACTTCAATGTTTTCAAAATGCTATAACGAAATTTTCAAAAGACAAACCATCATACACAAACACATTCATCTCATAGGAAGAAACAATCCACTCGAATAGTCATCCGACTGGACTACCGTCCGACCGGATGACCATCCGAACGGATTGCCATCCGCACAAACAAGTCGTCCGATTGGATTACCATCCGACCGAACTGCTATCCGACCCATTCGTACTTTGCATCATTTTATGCGTCACTTATCATCATGCTATCAATCTATTCAGGCTAACCCTACTCGCTAAGCGCTCCCTTCAAGCCATCAACCGCTGTGAGTATACTCGAACCCATTTTGCTTTATGCACTTTTGGGTGTTACATACGTTACAACTATTCAAATCACATCGAACACACTACTCAATACTATTTGAACGCTAACCGTTAATGCATGTTATACGTGGCTTATGAACGCTTGTTTGTTATGTTTACACATGGAATGCTGTCTACCTGCCTTAGCAACGATAGTACTATAGTTTGGACTCAGCACCTGTTCGCAGGGGTTGATAAGGACAATTACTTGCATGGATTACGGTGGTAATCATGTATTGCGAACTGCCTCAGGCAGTCAACCCGCAGTCATTGGTATCGATGGATCTATGTCGATAACTAACGTGCTTCATTTCACTATGTGTACATGATGGTTATGCGTAAACGAATTCGAACTCTATATGCTATTATCAAACTTGTATGCTCACCTTTACATTATATGTATTGACTTTATTTTAACGTATGTGACTGGTGCTTAAGTTGTTTGTATGCCTATTTCGCTGTGAAATCGAGGCTAGGAAAGGTCTAGGATGCTCTCTGCGCAGTGATGAAATCGAAGCTAGGAAAAGAGGTCCTAGAAACCAATAAATAAACTATCTATGTATAAATCTGAGTTGTCGGGACAGAATTATTTGCCTAGATTTTATCTGTAATAATTTGTTTACTGTTTGAGACATGGTATGGGACATGTTATTTTAAATAAAATGGTAATGATAATTGTTATGGAAACTTCTGGACAATCTGTTTTGCTCAGTGTCATGCCCCGATGATTCCACCATCGGTTGGGGTGTGACACTATAGGTCTTAACACATGAAAAAACTTGTTGTGATTTCTGTGCACTGAATTCCATAATTATGTATGCATCCATAATTAGGTAATTCCTTGCACAGTCCACACAGTTCATTTTATAATGTGTAGGGGAAAAATCAATTGAACAAACATGTAGTGACTTGACTAGACCACCAAAGGGTCTCTTTAACTAGATCAACGTACGATCTCTTTAAATAGACCACCAAAGGGTCTCTTTAACTTTGAACTAAATAATAGTTTTGGAATAGCACTTTGGAATCCAAGGGTCTAGCTATTTGCATAGAAAAGCCCCTTCAGGATTTAAGATAGTACTTTGAATATCCTTTTGAGAATCTAACATATGAAAATACGGAAGATTCTACAAGGATTTGGATAGCGAGTATTAGAATCATACATAAACACATAATCGTCAACTTGGTTATTAGTTTGTTCATTAACTTGTATATGTATGCATTTAAAGTACATCAGGAATCCAATTAAGGACTTCAATTGGTACTTTAAACATCCCCAAGAATCTAATTATGAAGATAGAAAGATCTTGTAAGGATTTGGTTTTGTCTTATTAAATCGTAACATACGTATTAAAGCACACAAAGAATCCAATTAAGGACTTTGATTTTGCGCTTTAAACATTCACAAGGATCTAACTATGAAGATAGGAAGATCCTATAAGGATTTGGAATTTGTGTGGTGAAAATGTTTTGAAATCCATGTACTAAGTATGTTAGGTCAACATACTAAGTGAAGTGGTCATTAAATCAAGGTGCTAAATATGCTAAGTCAACATATGAAGCAAAAAGGATCCTTGAAACCAATGTGCTAGGCATGTTAAGTCAACACACGAAGCAAAAATGTTCTTGTATATTGTTATGAAAAACCAGAATGTATTGTCATGCACATAGACATATAGCATAAGACCAGTTAAGGTCTTATGAAAGTACCTTTTGGTATCCAATCAAGGGTTTGAAATGGTACTTCGAGTATCAGTTTAAAAGTTTGTAACTCGTACCTTGTACTCTGTTTCTTTAAACGAAATGAGTACTTAGGATTTGTGTGGTGATCGTGAGCGATCATGGATGGAACTACTAGAGTAGTTTAATTTACAAGGAATATGGTTCCTTGGTGTTGGTATTGTAGGGGTATGTCATACATACACGCAATCGCATTGGTTTCGTAAATAAAATTTAAATAACAAATTTATTTATACACCAACTGAAATGTTTCAAGTGTCATAGATAACAACGTGGAAAATACAAAAGTTTAATTGTTCACTGTTGCATTGTCATTTGCATTTGCCTCGTTAATGTTAAATACTCGTCCACGCACTGGATTCGCATTAACAAGTCTTGGGCAATTGTTCAGATAGTGAGGAAGATCACCATAGTTGTAGCATGATCCAGGCGGATATGGTGCTTGTGTAGCAGCAGGATTTGCAATAGTTTGGTTTTGGGTAGCAAGACGTCATGTATTGACCAAATTTCCCAATCGCCCATAGTGGGTACATTTGTGACACGGTGTTTGGTTCAAATGATGATGGTTGCATTTGTTGCACAAAGGTGCAGTGCCAGCATAAGTTTTCCTAGCACGAGGCTGTGCTTGATGATTGGGGGAAACCTGATTATTCTGAGCAACTACAGCGAAGTTCTGTGAAGCCTTATGCTTCTTTGACTTCTTGGAGGACTCGGTCTGTTTATCCTTTGGTTTTTCTTATGCAGACTTGTCTGATGGTTTCTTGTCGCCTTTTCGGAAAAGTTTACCCTTCCTGATTTGAGACTCAGTCAGCGTAGCGGATAGCTCAATAGCCTGTCTAACTATGGTAGGGTTACTACCAGTAACAATGTCCTGAACTGGGTCAGGGAGGCCATCAATGTACTTTTCAATCGCCTTATCCAAAGGCGTAACCATGGTAGGACATAACAGACTTAATTCCTCATAACAATCAGTATAGGCTCGATGTTCACCGCTGTCTTGTTTAAGATCGTCGAATTCCCTTTCCAATGCCCTGAGTTCATGACGAGGACAGAATTCCTTCATCATTAGAGCTTGAAGCTCTTCCCAGGTTTATGCCATTGCCACATCGGTACCCCTATCCCTCATTACACCATTCCACCATGTGAGTGCTCTTTTCCGGAATACACTCGATGCAAACTCAACCTTTCGCTCGTTTGGGCATTGTACATGACAAAACATGCTTTCAAGACTCTCAAACCACTGTAGGAGCCCAATAGCTCCTTCAGACCCAGTAAATGTAAGTGGCTTAGCTGAGTTGAATTGTTTATAGTTGCACAGAGCAGGTGCATTGTTATTATTGTTGTTGTTTGCTTGATTTATCTGGGTTATCAGGTTTGGGAGTACAGTAGCGATTTGTTGAGCCATTAAAGCTACCATGGCGGCATCCTGAGTTTGATCACGTCGTGGAGGCATTCTAAAAGAGCAAGGAAACATGAGAGGAAACGAGTGAGATGATATTGGATAGTCAAAATAGAATGTAAATAAAATATCGACAAAGCATAAGGATTGCGATCATTTGTTCGTTACTTAAAACAAACAAACGACACGGTGACTAATCAAAGTAAACGGGTCATAATAATGTATCGCGAAGACATGCATTAGCCTATAAGTGGACACTCACCCCAAGAGTTCCCAGGTAAGAGTGACTGGTCTGATACTGCGGATTTGTACGAACACTCTAGCCTTAGACAGAAAACTCAAGGTACAGGCACCAACCCTTCCAGATTGCATGTGTTCACATTATAAAGACCCAAACTTTGACGAGATTTTGAAAACACCAAAGGCTTAAAAGCCTAAAACAAATCCTCTAAGGATATATGATTTCTTGTGATGTTTTGAAAATTTTTGACTCGAGAGAATGAATTGTGTTTTGTTTTTGTTAATCACCTAAGGATAGGTGATTGGTAATGTATTAAGAATCTAAACGCAAGTAGACTCGCGTTAGGGTCCTAGGAAGGTCATAGACTAGGTCAAGAGCATTACTAATAACCTAATTCTCTATAACCATGAGCTCTAATACCAACTCTTCTGTCACACCCGGACCGCATAATACAACGAACCGCGGCGGAAACATCGGGGAGTGTCGTAACAGAATCATTGTTTCACAACACATGGTGATTGAAGTTTTGTTTTATTCCATTAATGGACTCATTGTTTTAAACCAAATAATTACAAAAAATACTCCTTCAAGTTTTAAAGTCGCTAAGGCACGAGTCCATCCTATGTGTAGCATGCGTCAACAATCATCACATAGTAGAACCTGAAACATATGTGAAAATAAAACGTCAGCATAAAAATGCCTATGAGTAACATAGGTTTTGTGAATTAGATTCATGGCTTTGGATTACAGAAGAAAAGGGTTTTATGTTTACAAAAATAACCATAAATCCTTGTAAAAAGTTTGGTTTCTAAAGCGCATTGTTTTGATAAAAGGTTTGTAGTATATACAAAACTGTACTTTATTTTTGAAATAGTTAAATAGATAGTATATCAAAACATACTTTGGTTTAAGAATGAAAGCATCGGTAGTATATCAAATTATACTTTGGATTTGAAAGTAGCATATCAAACTATGCTTTGGTTTGAAAATAGCATATCAACCATGCTTTGGTAGTATATCAAAATATACTTTAGATTGTGAAATAACAAAGTCAGTAGTATATCAAACTATACTTTGGTTTAGTAAATAGCATATCAAACTATGCTTTGGCAAACAATATCACATTAGGAGCATATCAACTATGCTTTGGTAGTATATCAAAATATACTTTAGTTTGTGAAATAACAAAGTCGGTAGTATATCAAACTATACTTTGGTTTTCTAAATAGCATATCAAACTATGCTTTGGTAAACAATATCACATTGGAAGCATATCGACTATGCTTTGGAAGTATATCAAAATATATTTAAATTGTGATTTGGTAGTATATTAAACTATAATTTAGTAAAACAGTATCACGTTGGTAGGATATCCAAATATGCTTTGGTAGTATATCGAAATATACCATAATCGTGATTTGGTAGTATGTTAAACTATACTTTAGTAAAACAGTATCACGTTGGTAGCATATCAAAATATGCTTTGGTAGTATATCGAAATATACCATAATCGTGATTTGGAAGTATATCAAACTATACTTTAGTTTTGTAAATAGCATATCAAACTATGCTTTGGATTTGGAAACAACATAAGAGAAGTTTTTATGGCTTAACTGGAAAACATTTGTAATCCATACGTTGGTTAATATAATATCACGTTGGTAGCATATCGAAATATGCCTTAGTAGTATATCGAAGTATACCATAGATAATGATTTGGCAATACATTCAAACCTTAGTGTATCAAACTACACTTTGGTGACTATAGATTTACCACAAAGGCAAAATCTATTTGGTTTAAACTTTGGTTTCTGACATTCCATGCAACAGGAATGGGGTGTCAACCTATAGCGCTATATCGTACTACCAATCGGCTTGATCATAGTTAATGAATGTATAAGTAACAATACGAACCAACAAATAGTCTCACAAACTTTGAAAATCAGTATTTAAGCCATAGATATCAGTTTAAGTTTATCACAGGATAAGTACTAAGCGTGTGAAAACATATAGTTTAAAATCATGAAAATAGAGAATAGGCACATATAAATCACCCCAAAACATTTGAATACATAAAACAGGGGACTATATACTCACTTGAGATTGCAAGTATCCTTGATTAAGTGATCTAACAAAGCTCGGGAAATCAAGGAATCAAGTGGCACCTAGTATGGAATCACTATGTTAATAATTGGGACCTAAATCGGGATATCAGGTAGAATGAGGTCTTATAAACCAATTGAGTGTTGGAACTCATGTAATATGGTTTAACAAAGCCTACATTCTGATTTGAAACCTATCCTAAGTGCTTTTGACCCGTTATGACCCGTTAAGATAGTTTACGCTAGTTTAACGCGTCATTTGCGCAAATGCGCGCTCGGATGGTCTAACTAGACCTATGATCAGTCTTATATGCCTAAACATGTTTAATAATGTTGCATAATCAGTTTAAGTGTCAAAAGTTTGGTTACATATGCTTAAATTGAAATTATGCTCAAAAGGGCATTTTGGTCATTTTCGTAAGGCATATAAACTACCTATCATACAACTAATTAAACGATGTGACCATAAGGTATAACCATGGAAGGTTATTCCCTATACAACTATGGTCGCCTAATTTGTTTGGTCGGATCCTAATGATCGACCAAACGGGTCGGGTTCGAAAGTCTAAGCGGTTGTCGAGACCGTTTGACTTACGACCCTTAAACAAGCACTAAACTAAAAGTGATGAGTTAAACATGTTAAAACATGTTTAACTAAGTTAGAAAACTAATTTGATATCAAAACAAAGTGTTTTAATAACTGAAAATAGTTTCGTCGCAAAATGCACATAATCGTGCATTTTGACCGAAACTTTGACTCGTCACTTCGACTAGTCAACGTGGTAATCAGTAGGTATAGTCGCAAGGGACTATAACCATCGTGATTATGCTCACGTTGCAAAGTTCAAACGAACTTTGACTTGACCAAATCATGGTCAAGGCTGAAAGTCTAACACTGTTTGACTTTCTTGCTTGAAATAAATAAACAAAGCATGAAAGAACACTTACAAGTGTTCTAGGCTGGAAAAATGACTAATAAAGCTCAACTATGAGGCCTCCAACAAAGTGTGGTAGCCTCAATTCAGAGCTGAGGTGAAAGAAGAAGGAAATGAGCAAGTGAAGAATGAAATGGTCTTGGCTATTTTTAGTAATCCTTGAATCATAAGATCATGACAAGTGTTTGTGTGGTGATCAAGGAAAGATCCTAGCCCTACATGTGTTAGAGACTGATTAGGAAGCTTTAGTTGGTCCCCAAACAAGGAAACAATTGGACAAAACCATTGATTTCAGCTGTTTTGATCAAAAACTGGTTTCTGCCAGCTCTAGTCCTTGCGGCCCATGACCCCAGACAAGGTTTTTGTTGCGGCCAGCCTAACAAGTGCAGATCAGAAGTTTCAAACTTTGTCAAAACAGGCCCTGCAGCTCCGAAACTTGTTTTTCGACGCGTTTAACCCACGTTAACCCAATTTCAAGGCTCAACAAGGATGTTAAAGCATAGGGGACTTGAAATATGCTTGAAAATATCATAGATGTTGGTTCGTTTGGCCATACGATCACGTTGTTCGGTTAATTACGACGAAACTCGAACGGACGCGAAAACGATCCAAATTGCGCGACGAATGGTATTTTTGCATTCCTATCACTAAAATAAATTATTTTAGTGATTACAAAAATTTTTGGATGTCCGGATATGGTCAGAACGCAAGATATGCACGCATTTGCATACTTTCGCAGTTTTGACGCTTTTAGTCCTTATGATCAAATAAGCGTATTTTCGCCTATCGAACCCTTCAAAACTTATATATAAGCTATGTTAAGGGTATTTAGGGTATCTTTAGCTTATTATCTTGTTCCGGAGTGTACGTTGCTACGCGAATCGGCAGACTTTTGTAGTTTGTCGCAAATAGTCCCTGTGATCGAATAAACTTATTTTTACCATATCTGTGACATCGGTGCCTCTACGATCATCATGCAAACACAAATCCAATGAAATCTTGTGTTTCAATCTTTGGATTTGTACGAATACATGTGACTTTTGCACATATCAATTCTCGTTCGATTTCGATCTCTAAATCGCTTTCTGGAAAGTTATACGCAAACTGATGCGTAAACGTAATCAGTTTAATGCGACAAACACTCCAGAACATCAACATAAGCTTAAAATACCTTAAATAACCTTTACATAACTTAGAAATAAGTTTTGGATGGTTTGGTATGGCAAAAACAAGTTTATTCGCTCACAGGGACTATTTGCGACAAACTGCGAAAGTTTGCCGATTCGTATAGCAACGTACACTCTGGAATATGATCATAAGTTAAACATACCATAAATATCGTATACATAGCTTAGAAATAGGCTTTGAGGGGTTCGGTATGCGAAAATAAACTTATTTGATCAAATAGGGACTAAAAGCGTCAAAAAGTGCATAAGTTTGCATTTACGCGCATATCTTACGTTCTGAACATATCCGGACTTCCAAAAATTTTTGTAATCATTAAAATATTTTATTTTAGTGATTTGAAATGCTAAATTACCATTCGTCGCGTAATTTGGATCGTTTTTCGCGTCTGTTCGTGTTTCGTCGTAATTAATCGAATAACGTGACCGTACGACTAAACGAACCAACATCCAAGATATTTCCAAGCATATTTCATGTCCCCTATACTTTTACTTCATTATTGAGCCTTGAAAATGGGATAACGGGGTTTAAACGCATCGGAAATCAAGTTTTGTGTTTGCAGTGACCGGTTTTGTCAATTCTGGAAAGTTGCTCGCGCCACGCGACGGCTCCAGCCATCTTTGTCGCGCCATGCGACGGCCCTATCTGGGCAGAAACATTGAACCTGCAACCAGCAGCTGTTCCTTGGGTTTTATACATGGTTTCTCAATACTTTAGGCTTGTTTTTGTGCTCCCATGGTATTCTAAACCATGTGCTACACATGTAGGGCCAAGATCAATCCTTGAAACAAGTGGAATGATCCTAACGGTTCTTGAATTTCTATATAAACCCACCAAAATTTCATTTTCAACTTGCTCATTCATTCCATTTCTTCTCTAATCTACTTTGGAGTTATCCATTGTTGGTTAAAGGCTCCATTCGTCAGTTTTCTTGTTCTTGATTCAAGCTTGGACCCTTTGTAAGTCTCCTTCATGCTTGGTAATGCGTTTCAAGCGTGAAAGTCAAACAATGTTTGACTTTCTGCTTTGACCAAGATTTGGTCAACACAAAGTTCGTTTGAACTTTGCGACGTGAGCGTAATCATGATGGTTATAGTCCCTTGTGACTATACCTACTGATTACCACGTTAATTTGGCGTACTGACGAGTCAAAGTTTCGATCAAAATGCGTATTTTGCAACGAAGCTATTTTTGGGTATCAAAACACTTTGTTTTGATATCAAACTTGTTTTCTAACTTAGTTAAACATGTTTTAACATGTTTAACTCGTCACTTTTAGATTAGTGCTTGTTTAGGGTCGTAAGTCAAGCGGTCTAAGCAACCGCTTAGACTTTCGAACCCGACCCGTTTGGTCGATCATTAGGATTCGACCAAACATATTTTGTGACCATAATTGTATAGGGAATAACCTTCTGAGGTTATACATTATGGTCACTTAGTTTAATTAGTTGTATAATAGGTAGTTTATATGCCTTAGGAAAATGACCAAAATGCCCTTTTTGCGCATAATTTCATTTTAAGCATATGTAACCTAAATTTTGTCACCTAAACTAATTATGCAACATATTTAAACATGTTAGGGCATATAATACTTGTCATAGGACTAGTTAGGCTACTCGTTTGCGCTTTTGTGCAAATGACGCGTTAAAATAGCGTAAGCTACCTAAACGGGTCATAACGGGTCATAAGCACTTAGGATAGGTTCCGTTTTAGAATATAGGCTTGGTTAAACCATATCATATAAGTTCCAATACTCATTTGGTTTACGAGACTTCATTCTATCCGATCTCCCGATTTAGGTCTGGTTTATTAACATAGTTACCTATATTAGGTGTCGTTTGATTCCGTGATCCTTCAAGCATTATTTGATTATTATTTCAAGATCATTAAGCAATATCAAGTGAGTACATAGTCCCCTCATTTACTATTCTCAAATATTTTTGGGTGAAACACATGTGCCTACTTGTTACTTTTGTGCTTTTCTTGCTTTCATGACATATACTTGCTATGTTCTTTAGTACGCATATAGTACATGATTTACATTACATTTTTGCTATGTATGTTCTCATAGCATACTTAGTACATTGTTTTTATATAACATGCTTACATTTGGTATGACATTTGATTTGTTTAACGGGTCAAAAATACATTCATTAACATTGATCACGCCGCTCGGTAGTATGTAGTGGTACCACAGGAATTGACAACTCCCGTTCCTGGAATCCTAGGTTTGTTTGGACGTAAGGAATGACAGAATCCGATATACATAATTGATAAACCTTTAACTTGTTAAGGGTTTGTCGGCCAGTCGCAAGGCTTGAATGTATGCGATAAACATTACCATATAAATGTTCTTATCAGTAAAACGTTGATTTAGCAAAACATAACTTTTGACTTAAACTATGATTTATTCAAATACATTGCTTGCCATACATAATATTTTATTATACTTTTTGCGTAGATACTGTTAGCTTGCCATACATAATATTTGATTATACTAGACATGATTTACATTTGACATTAGACATTGTTTATGCATAACATTTTGACATTTATTTAAACAAGACATTCTGTTGGTTATTGATAAGTGATTTAAATAACGAGACGTGTGTAATATGATAAAAGCATGGTGGATACGCCGCTGGTACTTCCTATATATAAGTGCTTTTATGATATTACATATCGTAGCGTTATCTAAATCATTTCGACAAGAACATGATACATTTTATACAAATGACATATTTTCACAAGACATTGTTTTACAAACAACTTATTTTATACAAACTCAATTTTACTTGGTTATTTATTTAACCATGCATCATTCTTTTATATCATCTGGTTTTCGTATCGATTTTCACGTGATTTTATAAAAGAAAACATTTTACAAGATTCAAGACGACTTTTTGTTAAACATTTCTTTTAAATTACAAGTCATGAATCCTACAATAACCAAACCTATGTATCTCACAGGCATTTTTATGCTGACGTACCTATTTTCACATGTGTTTCAGGAGCTATTGCATGATGATGTTCGTGACACACTTAGGCGGACCTAGGCCTTAGTGACTTAAAACTATGAAAGACAGATTAATTCATGTTATGTTTCTATAAATTCCTAGACAATGTAAACATTTTAAATAATGAAACCAAACTTTAAATTCCATGTGTTGTGAAACAATGATTCTGTTACGACACTCCCCGACGTTTCCGCCGCGATTTGTTGTTTTACGCGGTCGGGGTGTGACAATACCAAACCCTTCAAAACTTATTTCTAAGTTATGTAAAGGTTATTTAAGGTATGTTAAGCTTATGTAACTATTCCGGAGTGTACGTTTCGTTAAACTGATTACGTTTGCGTTATAGTTTACGTAAAACTTCCAGAAAAGCTTCTCGAGAGTTCGAAATCATACGAGATTTGATATGTGCAGTGTCATATGTAATTGTACAAATCCCAAGATGAAACACAAGATTTCATTGGATTCGTGTTTGTATGATAGTTGTAAAGGCACAAATGTCACAACAACTATCAAAACTCTACCACTGTTGCATCAACAATTGTTGATCCTCAAACCTCTGCCGCCTCATCCAGTCAATCCACTCCTGAAAAAAGTCCATCTTCTATGGACAAAAGTCAACCCATTTTTACACCTATTCCACCCAGACCTCCACGCCCATTCCAAACATCTGTTGACTCTTCAAATTTGCCAACAGATGTTAGCTCAGATGATTCACATCTGCAGCCTTCACCTCTAAATACCATCATTCCATACAAGGGAGATCTAATCTACCTTAAAAGTCATCCACCAGACCAAGATATTGGCAACATCAGTGAAGGGGCACTCACAAGAAGTCAATCCCAAAACATTTGTCTTTTTGCTGGTTTCTATCACTCACACAACCTGTCAAGTACCAAGAGGCACTGAAAGACAATAGTTGGGTAGAGTGATTATTGTCGTTAGGGTCAATCAAAAACCTAATTAAACTATGTAGATGTCGCAACCCCCATCCCCTATCTGCCCCGGGAACGGGCGGTCGCGAGCCCAGATTTAGGGGTATCGGTGTTTATCATTTTGGCAGCGGAATTTACATCAGGACCGAAGTTAGGAAATATTTTATCAGAGTAAAATACCACACTTTTAATATATTAGACACATGGGAAAATCCCAAGTTTCAAGTACACACATTTTTCATAGGGATAAACCCTATTTTATTTAATAAAAAACATCTCTTTATTTAGGTAACTTTTATAGCCACTTTTCCAAACCTTCAGTGCTGTCCAGCTGGCTTCTATTAGGCTTTCACATTTTGTTACCTGAAACGCGTTTAAAAACATTTTGTCAGTGGGAAATACTGGTGAGTGAATCCCCGTTTAATCAAGAAGAGTTTTATCCTTTAACAGTATTGAGAGCGATTACAATGTTTATTTCTACACAATTACTCATTCAGTATTGTCAATCCTGACTGGTGGGTCATATTACACATTGGCTAACTCTTTGTCCATTGGTAACGTGTTCCACATTTTGTATACAAAACCCTAACATACCGGCAGTAATTGAAGAACTACAAAGACTCAATCACTGCTAATTATAATTTAAATTATTTAAGGTTTTGTAAATATAGTTTGTAAAAAGGTTCACAAAAAGGAGATTACTCACATTGCTGTCTTAGGGTTTTCCTTAAGGATTTCCTGGTGATTATCTATAATTTACACAAATGAATACGCGTTAGTATAATAACCCAATATTTACATTAGTAATACCCTCCCCGAGACGGCATTCCAACGACTACGTCGGGCAGAACCACGACAGCCGTTACGGAACCCTGGATCAATCGGGCAGCGTATCTAATATGTAACCAGGGTTATGATACTTACAACGGGGGGGGGGGGGGGGCAGAACTTCGTTATTTAGGGGGGTATTGTGCCCGGAAATTACTTTAGCTATATAGAAATTCGAGAGAGAAAAGAGAAATGAACGAGTTGGACTGAAGGCTGAGGGCCTCTATTTATAGTGCCTGTTCGTCTTCCGTCGCGCCCCGCATAAGCTCCAGCTAGGGCCTTCGCGGCCCGCGAGGCCAGCTAGGGTAGGCCCTAGCTTGGCTGACTCGCCACTAGGCTTGACACGAGTGGTGACACGTGGCGGCTCAGGGTCTCGCCTGACCTCCCAGCTGTCGCGGCCCGCGTAGATCACCGCTAGTACGTTCACGGCCCGCGAGCGAGGGATAATTCTTGTTTTTATTAAATTTTTAATGATATAAGGTTGTTTGGGCTCGGTTTTCGCATACGGGGTGTGTTTTAAGATATATAGGGACACTTTAAATACATTAGGGGTGTTGAAAAATATTTAGGAGGGTTGTTATATCCTCCCCACCTTGTTTTAGAGCTCGTCCTCGAGATCTACTGGAATAAGTGTGCATATTTCCTTTGCATTTCTGATTCAAGCTCCCATGTGTATTCTGGTCCTCTCTTGGAATCCCATTTCACTTTGACCAGAACTAGTCTCTTGTGCATGAGGTTCTTAACTTTCCTGTCTTCAATCTGTAGAGTCTTCTCTACAAATTTAAGTTGTTTATTCACCTCTATATCCTTAAAAGGTACTACCAGTGATTCATCAGCTAAACATTTCTTGATATTAGATACATGAAATATATCATGTATTCCTGCCATTTCCTCTGGCAGTTGCAGCTGATAGGCTACAGGTCCTATTCTTCTAATAATTTCAAAAGGTCCAACATACCTGGGACTTAGCTTTCCCCTCTTGATGTATCTTACCACTCCTTTCCAAGGAGAGACTTTCAATAACACTTTGTCTCCTACCTAAAATTCCAATGGCTTCCGTCTATTATCAACATAACTCTTTTGTCGATCACGTGCTGCTTTTAGTCGTTCCTTGACTTGGAAAATCTTGTCGGTTGTTGCTTGCACTATCTCAGGTCTGAATAGTTGCTTTTCTCCAATTTCTGCCCAACAGACTGGAGTTCGGCACTTTCGTCCGTAAAGTGCTTCGAATGGTGCAGCATTGATACTTGTGTGATAACTGTTATTATAAGAAAATTCTATTAATGGTAAGTGATCATCCCAATTACCTTCGAAGTCAATTACACAAGCTCTAAGCATGTCTTCCATTGTCTGAATTGTCCTTTCGCTTTGTCCGTCCGTTTGAGGATGGTAAGCTGTGCTTAGATTTAACTTGGTTCCCATTGCTTTTTGGAAACTTGCGCAAAAATGAGAGGTAAAACGGATGTCTCTATCAGAAACAATTGATAAAGGAATTCCATGTAATGAAACTATTTCATTTACATACAACTTAGCTAATTGTTCCATACTGAAGGTTTCCTTCATAGGTAAGAAATGAGCTGACTTAGTTAGCCTGTCTACAATCACCCAGATTGTATCATTACATTTCCTTGTTTTGGGTAATTTGGTAACAAAATCCATTGTTATTAATTCCCATTACCATACTGGCATTTCTAATTGTTGCAACAAACCTGAGGGTTTGTGATGTTCAGCTTTAACTTGTGAACAGGTTAGACACTTTGCAACATATGCGGCTATATCCTTTTTCATTCCTGTCCACCAAAAATTCTTTCTTAAGTCTTGATACATCTTATCACTTCCAGGATGCATCGTATACTTAGACTTATAGGCTTCTTCTAATATACGGTGGCGTAGGTTTCCTAATTTAGGTATCCATATCCTTTTCTTATGGAATCTCCAAATTCCATCTGTTCCTTGTTCTAGATCCTTAATCATTCCTCTCAATTTTTCAGTATCATCCTTGAATACTGATTCTTGTGCCTTTCTAATCTGTTCATTTAAATCTATCTGCAGGTTTAATTTAAGAGAACGCATTCTTTTTGGTTTTTCGTGATATTTTCGACTTAAAGCATCAGCTACTACATTTACCTTTCCTGCATGATACTGGATATTACAATCAAAATCACTAAGTATTTCCATCCAGCGTCTTTGTCTCATATTCAATTCCTTTTGCCCGAAAACATACTTTAAACTCTTATGATCAGTGAAAATTATGGCTCCTAATTCTAAATCATGGGTTGAATAATTTTCTTCATGATTCTTAAGTTGTCTAGATGCATAAGCTATAACCTTTTGACGTTGCATCAATACACATCCATAACCTAACTTAGAAGCGTCACAATAGACTATAAAGTCTTCAGTTCCTTCAGGTAACGCTAGTATGGGTGCATTGGTTAGTCTTTGCTTAAGAATTCTAAAAGCTTCTTCTTGTTTTGGTCCCCATTTAAACTTAACAGATTTACAGGTTAGCTTAGTTAAGGGAATGGCTATTCTAGAAAAATCTCGAATAAACCTTCTATAATAACCAGCCAATCCTAAGAAACTTCTAACCTCGGTTGGTGACTCAGGGATTTTCCATTTGGTAATCGCCTCAATCTTTGTGGGATCCACATGAATTCCTTCATGATTAACTAAATGCCCAAGAAACTGTACCTGTTCTAACCAAAACTCACACTTTGAAAATTTTGCATAAAGATTTTCTCTTCTCAATAAACTTAGAAGAGCGTGCAAATGCTTTGCATGTTCCTCTTTACTCTTCGAGTAAATGAGAATATCATCTATAAAGACAATTATGAATTTATCCAAATATGGCTTACATATTCGGTTCATCATGTCCATAAATGCAGCTGGGGCATTGGTTAAACCAAATGGCATGACAGTAAATTCATAATGGCCATACCTTGTTCTGAAAGCAGTCTTAGGAATGTCCTCTTCCTGTACCTTTAATTGATGATATCCTGATCGTAAGTCGATTTTAGAGAAAAATCGAGCTCCTTGTAATTGATCAAACAAATCATCGATTCTCGGTAATGGATACCGATTTTTTATCGTGACTTTGTTCAATTCACGGTAGTCAATGCACATACACATTGATCTGTCCTTCTTCTTGACGAATAAGATCGGTGCTCCACATGGCAATGAGCTTGGCTGTATGAATCTTTTTTCGAACAATTCATCTAACGGTTTCTTCAGTTCCTGCATTTCTGCAGGTGCCAAATGGTAAGGTGCTTTGGCAATTGGTGCTGTTCCTGGTAGCAGATGAATCCTGAATTCAACTTCTCTTTCTGGCGGTAATCCTGGTAATTCTTCTGGAAACACATCTGGAAACTGAGATACTACTGGAATATCTTTCAGTTCTTTTCCTTTAGTGTTAGTGATTATGGAAATCAAATACATTAATGTCCCTTTTCTTAAATAACTTGTTGTTTTCATCACAGAGATGAATTTTGTGGATCTAGAGGGCTTATCTCCTTTAATGGTGATCTTTTCACCCCTTGGTGAATTTACTTGAATCGACTTTTGATCACATAAAATACTGGCTTTATTGGCTATTAACCAATCCATTCCTAATACAACATCAAATCATGCCAGATTCATTGGGTAAAGGTTTGCAATAAATTTTTGATTTAAAAATTCTATTCTTGCTCCTTGCAAGATTTCAGAAATCTTAATGGTTTCCTCGTTGGCTGTTTCTACGAGACATTCTTGTGGGAGTTTAGTTAATGGTTGATTGAGAAGTTTGCAAAATGAAGTATTAATAAAACTTTGGTTTGCACCAGAGTCAAATAATACTTTAGCAAAAACATCATTAACTATAAACGTACCGGCAATCACGTCCGGAATCATCTTTGCTAATTCTGCAGTCAAAACAAATGCTCTAGCATTTTTAGTAGTCTTGTTGTTCATGGCTGGAGCTAGTTTTGGACAGTTTGGCTTGATATGACCTTGTTCTCCACAGTTGTAGCATATCCTGTTGTTAGGCTTCTTCCTGCAGTCTTCCTCCTTGTGTCTAGATATTTTGCAAAAATTGCAATATATAGAGCATCTTCCAGAATGCTTCCTTTTGCAATACTTGCAGTAGAGTGCAGAAGTAGAACCTACATTTTTTCTATGATTGGAATTTCCAAAACGAAAGGTAAGTTTCTGAGCTAGGTTCCTCCTCTGGTTTTCTTCTTGTGTACGTACTAACTCATCAGTCAAGGTGTTTGCTAGTTCTACAACTTCTTCTATGGTTTGAGGTCTAGCTGCCTTGACTACATGCCTTATCTCACTGATTAATCCCCAAATGTAACGGGAGATTAATACTGGTTCAGGTGATGCAAGGGTTAGTACTATTCTAGCGTACTAGAAGAATAACGTAGTGTAACCCTTACTATCTACTCCAGTCATCCTAATGTTTAGGAACTTATTTGCTATATGTTCTTTTTCATTGGGAGGGCAGAATTTCCTTTCTACCATATTTTTAAATTCCTCCCATTCCATATTGTAAATTCTATCACTTCCCCTAGACTGGAGGATAGTGTTCCACCATTCTAGTGCTAAATTCTTAAACAGATTGGAGGCAAACATTATCTTATCCTCTTCCGCACACTTGCTTATTTTTAAGACTGCTTCAGTCTTTTCTATCCAGCGTAGAGCTGCAATGGCCCCTTCATTGCCCGAGAATTCCATTGGTCTACAAGACCAGAATTCTTTATAAGAACAACCATAAGACATGGTTCTTCTTCTTTTGGGAATGAGCACTTGAAGTATGGGTCCATTGTTTACGCTGTGTTCAGGTTTAGTGGGTCGTTTACTATCACGGTTACTTTTATTATCTGCTTCCTTAACTGTTTTGATAATATATGGCATTGCATCTATTATCCCTTGTGCCACTATGTAACACCCCAAAAGTCGTATATGAAAATATGACGAAATAAGTAATTATGAATGTAATAGTCGTTAGAATGGTAAGTAGAATTATGAACATTGTTAAAGGGGTAAATAAGATTTTAACCTAAAAGAATGCATTTTGGCCATAATAATATAAACATCCAAACATGAGGGCTTAAATTGTAATGAATGGAAAGATTAAATGTAACACCCCAATTTCTAAGTCTTGACGTGCTGCATTAGGTTCCGGATTAAATCATGACAAAAATAAAATGACTTATTTATTAGAGAAGTGTTTGTCAAAAGTGTGAATGCACATTTAAAGAGACTCGTACAAAACATCTCAAGAAACGCTCGTTTTATGCAAATCTGGAAGTTTCGGGTTGAAAATGTCAAAACTATTGAACTAAGAGGGACCAAGGGTGATAAGTGGTAAACTTTAATACCCTAAAACATGTTAGGGCTGCCTCCATCTCCCTCACATTGATAATTTTCGGTTTTGGGAGCTACGGAAGAGAGAGAAGGGAGAAATCTCGTTTTTGAAGTTTATAGCAACAAAGATCAGATGATTCCCGAAGATCTAACCGTTGGATCGAGCTCAAATTTGGATCGAGTCTTCTACATATATATACGAAGATTTTGACCGTTGGGATCGTCATTTAGAGGCTTGGAGGTCGGATATTTACTGCCCTGAACAGAACAGCTTGCTGGAAAGGTTTCCGGCGGCTGTTTGGTCTTTCCGGCAACAATAGCGACAGTTTCCAGCTGAAACAACAAGTGTTATGTTTAGATCTTGAAAATAGGGTTCCATGGACACCTGAATCACCCAGATCGGAGTCCGGATGACCAAGTTATGGGCTCGACAAGTTTGTGTCGCATTTCGTTACATGATTTTCTTACAAACCGGTTTAGGACAGCGTGTCCGCAAAGGTATGACCCCGTACAAATGTTGACTCGGTTATATTTAATGTTATGAGACATACAAATAATATCGGGGATGAAGTTCTAAACTATTTCTCGGTAACTCATTATTTGGTGGATTGAGGTGAAACCTTAGAGAGGGTGATGAAGATGGCGACATGGGTGAAAACCCATGTCCAAATCTTGGTTTAGCATGTTGCATGAGCATAACGAA
This sequence comes from Helianthus tuberosus, assembly GCA_030545235.1. Classification (NCBI taxonomy): domain Eukaryota; kingdom Viridiplantae; phylum Streptophyta; class Magnoliopsida; order Asterales; family Asteraceae; genus Helianthus; species Helianthus tuberosus. The sequence continues at coordinate 158,048,839 of CM060410.1, read as the reverse complement.
TATGTATTCTTACTATTTGAATTATCTTGGAATGCATGAAACATGATTTTATGCAAGAACTAGGAAGACTATGTATAAAATACTTGTACATTGTGTTTAAATGATTTTGTGCACACTAAGTGTTAATGAAAAGCCAATTTTATCCTACTAGATGAAATTGTATGCTATCTTATGGTAATAGACATGAAATGTGATGTTGTATGATATCTTCGGATGATACTTGAATGATTACTTAACTAGAATGAAATGACGAAATTGTTCTAAGTAAAGGTAGTTGAACCTACTAGTAATGGTCTATGGCATTATGAATTGTAAATTGTATGTATTCTTATGTAATCATTGGTAATTATGCATGTATGAATGTATTTAATTTAATGTATGGTGGAATGTGTACTATAACACACTTGTGTGGTATATAGAACCATGTGTAGAATTTCTCGATGTATGAATAAAGTAATTGATAATATGAGTTATAACGTTTGCTAATAATGACATGTAAACGTGGACATGAAAGGACAGGTACATGCCATTTTGGGCGCGAACTTGGTAGGCAACGGGACGGACATATGGAATACGTATCAACTACTTACGGGTCAAGGTAAGTGCTTCCGGCACTTAATAGTTGTATGCAGGAATATAGATTTATTGTTTGCAGGTTCTTGTACTTGTATACGTAGAACATCTTGTGGTTTAATGTAGAACTTATATGAGAATATTAAAGTATGAAATGTTAAATTGGAAGTATTCATAGGAGAATACCATGGACAAGGAAATCATAACCCATGAGTATGGTAAGTATCTATATTATAGATTTGAAACTATTTAATTGGTAAGATGAATTCAAGTCATGGGTACATGACTTGCCCAATGATTATTAGGTTTTTTTTTACTAAGGGTAGAATTTTAGATGTGTTGATAACGGTTAATCTAATAAAGGGTTGTTGACTTATTAAAAGTCAAATTAGTACGTGGCTTTTAAACCACAATCTTAATAAATGGGATGCTTTGAATTAAATAAGTACATATGCACATGATTCCAAGTTGTGTACAAATATCATAACCATGATGTCTATTTAGTAAGTGGATTAGATTACAGTGGTAACTGGTTAAACTATTGTCTCAAATTATTTAACTTGGGGTAAGCAAGTTGATTTGGGTCACTTGATCCACATGAATGAAGAAGATTTGGATTCTGGCTAAGTAAAGCATTAATGAAATCTTTGGATCTGTTAGAAATAAATATTAATGGTCTAATAGTTGAATAAGATTTTTATCACAGGTGCCTTCATTGTGAATTCTATTGGAGGTTGATTCACAAGTTGGAAGCGATAGTGGACTATGAAATTAAAGGAGTCGAGTTCGTTGGAAGTTTGTGCAAAATATAGATCAGAATCCACCTATTTGAGTTATCTAATATATATTATATATAGAACTCATAACGTGCATGTTGGGTTTCAGGTATAATGGGAACTAGAGGTTCGCGGACTGATGAATGGAACAAGGTTTGGTGACAAATCTGAGATCGGGTAAGCAATGTCAGTTCATCCATCCGTCAGGTTATATCGCCGACTTAGATGGGTCATCATGTTTTACTTGCCTTTTACGGCATTCGGTAGTTTTAAATCGTGTAAGCTTCATGAGTCAGACGTAGTGTCTTGTTTTGTTTATGTTCAAGTTTAGAGTTGTAAAATGGATTGTAAACAGGTTTTGTTACCGTAACGGTTATCCGTAATACGAACGGGTCATGCCGAAATTTTATAAAAATTGGAATGGAATATGTAAGTTTTTAAATGATGGTAACTATCAAATGAAAGTCATGACACTATAATTGTTTCTAGAAATTGAAGCTAAATACAAATGGGCCTACATTCCGCAAATCATAGTAAGATTGTTTAGAAAATTTATGGGCGTTACAAGTTGGTATCAGAGCCCTGGTTTGAGGGAAATCAAGTATGAGAAGGTAAATACTTGAACTCAAACTTGTGTGCTCTTATGACAAGGAACCCGTACAATCCGAGACTCGATCAAGATCTAAGGGTAGAGGCAAAGGTAAGTATGTACTTAAGTATGTATTTGAAGGAAACTAATAGTATGTTATGTGTAAGGTAAGCATAATTGCTTGGAGTGGATGACCCGTGAATGCGGTCTAGGACCGGCATCAAGGCACGTAACAAGATAAATTGGTCCCAGGTACGTAAATTTAACATGTGGGCGCATGAACTGGTAATGTCAAGTTAAGGAAAATTTTAAATGAAAAATAATAATAGAATGGTAATGAAGTTTTGAAAATGTCACACGTGCCGAAACCTAATTCTTCGGACATAAGGTGACGATCACACGAAGACACGAAACTAGTATGTGGATTGTGTACCTGGCCAGTACACAAGAAACATATGACGTTCGTGAGACCGTGGTAATTGTTACAGGTATGTCCGTTAGAATTAGGGAGTAGGTGGACGTGAGGGTGAAAGGAAATGTAAGACTCTCAAGAAATTGAAAGTACCAAACACGAAAGAGAAGTATGAATGATATGTTAGAATCCGCAAGACGGATTCGAAACATAGAAGGAATGAGAAAGTATGAATAATATGCTAGAATCCGCGAGACGGATTCGAAACATGAAAGGAATGAAAGCATGAATGATATGTTAGAATCTGCGAGACGGATTCGAAATATGAAAGAATTAAAGAATGAATGATATGTTAGAATCCACGAGACGGATTCAAAACATAGAAGGAGTGACGAATATGAATGAGATGTTTGAATCCGTGAGACGGATTCAAAACATAGAAAGGAATGGAAAGTGGAATGAAAAGTCCGAATTCGTAAGTAAATGCGGACCGAAGAGGTAATTATTTTAAGGCAGATATTGACCAAGTTATGTTTTAAAACTTTTTACTATATATAAATATAATTATGCAAATGTGTTGTGTGCAAGATGGTTAAGAGGGACAAATGAGTTATGCGGGTCAAATGGTGCTTGCCATTTGTACCCGGTATTTAATGTTTAAAATGGTCAAGTCATATATTTGTAGGTGAGCATAATGTATGGTCATGTAATGTCACAAATTGGAAGGAAATAGTCAACGCAAGGCATGGATAAAGAGTCAATGGATTTGACTTGCGCCAGGTATGTATAAAGGTTATGCTTTTAATAGGATCTTGTGGCTCGACTAGAGAGTGATGTGTCAGAATAAGATAACTAATACGTATATGTAAGGATGTATTTACAAATTAAACTTCCAAAAAGTCAAACGGAGTGAAATAAAAATTAAGAAGGCAAGTGATAGAAAAATAGAAAGAAAATTTTTGCCCCCCTAAATAAGTGAGTATAACCGTTGAAAACGGTTGTCGTAGCAAAATATAGTTGGAAGAAAGAAACTTTGAAGCATGTTACGTATTAGACATATTACTAAATGACTCTTGAGGGTAAGAATGAATGACGGGTTACGACTTAGACAATAACTTAAGAGTGGATGGGAAGGGTAGGTTTTGACAAGGATACTGAAATAATGTAATGCAGTCTTTACAAGTATGCATGAATGGAAAAGAAGGATGAACGTGTACTTTGATACGTCTGCGATAAGTAAGAAGTGCCAGTTTGACCTTGAAAAGTCAAACTGCAAAGGTTGATGAAATAACCAATAAAATGAAAAGACTGTATGCAAGAAATGGAATGCGATATGTTTAAAACATGTACGTAAGAAATTGTGAAATAGTCATAGGCGAACAAACACCATGTGGAATGCAAATATGAAAAGTTATGTGCTAACCGTTAATTTTTACAGATACGAATGATGAAATTATTAGTATAATGATAGTAATAAAGCTGTTGGAAGGATGCTCACGAGTGGGAGCATATTTCACGAATGAATGAGACCAAATTCTGGTACGGAAGGTACCTGTAAAGAAGCGGAACGATCTGGCTCCCGGATCACTGATCTACGCGATGAAGGCGAGGTTAGTAAAATGTTTAATTCCTTATTGATAAGCAAGAATCTGTAAATTTATTGGTACGAGTGAGTGAAATAAATGGTAGGTTAATTATGGTATGGTATGAAATAATCGACTTGTAATGGTCAGCCTAAGGAAGTACTTATGTCATTAAGAGGAAGATCTAAAGGCCTTGAATGAAAATTTGGACTAATTGGTTAATGCTCGTATGGTGCCCTCGCACGATATACCAGATTAGTATAATAAAGTAATGCTAATGATTAAATCTGAGGTTAGACATAAAGTTGTAAGTAGTTCAAGTGACGGTAGAAATGTAGCTTAATGTCTAAACCACGTGACGAGTATGGATTAGGGAGTATGAAAATGATAGTTATGTTAGTGTATTAATATCCGAATGTCTACAGTAATGTGTATTAGTATATGCTCACCTCCTATGAAGATATGAAAGAAATTAGGAGCAACGTTAGTAATGGAATGTAGCGGTTGCCCTAGATAAGCGGGAATGGAATAATAATAAGTATCCAGTGATAGCGTTAAATTCAAAATGAATGCAGGTAAAAAGATTGAGTAAGTAAATGGTCCAAATTATTATATGTTAACGGAAATGCCTAGAAAGGTTAATAAAGATAGAACACCGAGTTCAAAACCACAATAAGTATTGGTAGGGCAAATGTTAGAATATAATATTTTCTTTATTATATGAATGAGTTTGAAATAGTATGACCCATTACGAATGGTAGATGCATGAAAGTTCAATGCCTGACTCATAGAGCGAGAACAAGATATCCACTTATGGTTGAAAATGAAACCCACCCCTTATATAAGTCGCAAGTGTTTTTGGAATGTAATGAGCATCATGAATGAAGAGATGAATGGATTAAAGGTAGAATTGTCCAAGTAGGAATGAGCAAGGTTTCAGGGACGAAACCTCTTTTAAGGGGGGTAGACTTGTAACACCCCAAAAGTCGTATATGAAAATATGACGAAATAAGTAATTATGAATGTAATTGTCGTTAGAATGGTAAGTAGAATTATGAACATTGTTAAAGGGGTAAATAAGATTTTAACCTAAAAGAATGCATTTTGGCCATAATAATATAAACATCCAAACATGAGGGCTTAAATTGTAATGAATGGAAAGATTAAATGTAACACCCCAATTTCTAAGTCTTGACGTGCTGCATTAGGTTCCGGATTAAATCATGACAAAAATAAAATGACTTATTTATTAGAGAAGTGTTTGTCAAAAGTGTGAATGCACATTTAAAGAGACTCGTACAAAACATCTCAAGAAACGCTCGTTTTATGCAAATCTGGAAGTTTCGGGTTGAAAATGTCAAAACTATTGAACTAAGAGGGACCAAGGGTGATAAGTGGTAAACTTTAATACCCTAAAACATGTTAGGGCTGCCTCCATCTCCCTCACATTGATAATTTTCGGTTTTGGGAGCTAAGGAAGAGAGAGAAGGGAGAAATCCCGTTTTTGAAGTTTATAGCAACAAAGATCAGATGATTCCCGAAGATCTAACCGTTGGAACGAGCTCTAATTTGGATCGAGTCTTCTACATATATATACGAAGATTTTGACCGTTGGGATCGTCATTTAGAGGCTTGGAGGTCGGATATTTACTGCCCTGAACAGAACAGCTTGCTGGAAGGGTTTCCGGCGGCTGTTTGGTCTTTCCGGCAACAATAGCGACAGTTTCCAGCTGAAACAACAAGTTTTATGTTTAGATCTTGAAAATAGGGTTCCATGGACACCTGAATCACCCAGATCGGAGTCCGGATGACCAAGTTATGGGCTCGACAAGTTTGTGTTGCATTTCGTTACATGATTTTCTTACAAACCGGTTTAGGACAGCGTGTCCGCAAAGGTATGACCCCGTACAAATGTTGACTCGGTTATATTTAATGTTATGAGACGTACAAATAATATCGGGGATGAAGTTCTAAACTATTTCTCGGTAACTCATTATTTGGTGGATTGAGGTGAAACCTTAGAGAGGGTGATGAAGATGGCGACATGGGTGAAAACCCATGTCCAAATCTTGGTTTAGCATGTTGCATGAGCATAACGAATATGTATTCTTGCTATTTGAATTATCTTGGAATGCATGAAACATGATTTTATGCAAGAACTAGGAAGACTATGTATAAAATACTTGTACATTGTGTTTAAATGATTTTGTGCACACTAAGTGTTAACGAAAAGCCAATTTTATCCTACTAGATGAAATTGTATGCTATCTTATGGTAATAGACATGAAATGTGATGTTGTATGATATCTCCGGATGATACTTGAATGATTACTTAACTAGAATGAAATGACGAAATTGTTCTAAGTAAAGGTAGTTGAACCTACTAGTAATGGTCTATGGCATTATGAATTGTAAATTGTATGTATTCTTATGTAATCATTGGTAATTATGCATGTATGAATGTATTTAATTTAATGTATGGTGGAATGTGTACTATAACACACGTGTGTGGTATATAGAACCATGTGTAGAATTTCTCGATGTATGAATAAAGTAATTGATAATATGAGTTATAACGTTTGCTAATAATGACATGTAAACGTGGACATGAAAGGACAGGTACATGCCATTTTGGGCGCGAACTTGGTAGGCAACGGGACGGACATATGGAATACGTATCAACTACTTACAGGTCAAGGTAAGTGCTTCTAGCACTTAATAGTTGTATGCAGGAATATAGATTTATTGTTTGCAGGTTCTTGTACTTGTATACGTAGAACATCTTGTGGTTTAATCTAGAACTTATATGAGAATATTAAAGTATGAAATGTTAAATTGGAAGTATTCATAGGAGAATACAATGGACAAGGGAATCATAACCCATGAGTATGGTAAGTATCTATATTATAGATTTGAAACTATTTAATTGGTAAGATGAATTCAAGTCATGGGTACATGACTTGCCCAATGATTATTAGGTTTTTTTTTACTAAGGGTAGAATTTTAGATGTGTTGATAACGGTTAATCTAATAAAGGGTTGTTGACTTATTAAAAGTCAAATTAGTACGTGGCTTTCAAACCACAATCTTAATAAATGGGATGCTTTGAATTAAATAAGTACATATGCACATGATTCCAAGTTGTGTACAAATATCATAACCATGATGTTTATTTAGTAAGTGGATTAGATTACAGTGGTAACTGGTTAAACTATTGTCTCAAATTATTTAACTTGGGGTAAGCAAGTTGATTTGGGTCACTTGATCCACATGAATGAAGAAGATTTGGATTCTGGCTAAGTAAAGCATTAATGAAATCTTTGGATCTGTTAGAAATGAATATTAATGGTCTAATAGTTGAATGAGATTTTTTATCACAGGTGCCTTGATTGTGAATTCTATTGGAGGTTGATTCACAAGTTGGAAGCGATAGTGGACTATGAAATTAAAGGAGTCGAGTTCGTTGGAAGTTTGTGCAAAGTATAGATCAGAATCCACCTATTTGAGTTATCTAATATATATTATATATAGAACTCATAACGTGCATGTTGGGTTTCAGGTATAATGGGAACTAGAGGTTCGCGGACTGATGAATGGAACAAGGTTTGGTGACAAATCTGAGATCGGGTAAGCAATGTCAGTTCATCCATCCGTCAGGTTATATCGCCGACTTAGATGGGTCATCATGTTTTACTTGCCTTTTACGGCATTCGGTAGTTTTAAATCGTGTAAGCTTCATGAGTCAGACGTAGTGTCTTGTTTTGTTTATGTTCAAGTTTAGAGTTGTAAAATGGATTGTAAACAGGTTTTGTTACCGTAACGGTTATCCGTAATACGAACGGGTCATGCCGAAATTTTATAAAAATTGGAATGGAATATGTAAGTTTTTAAATGATGGTAACTATCAAATGAAAGTCATGACACTATAATTGTTTCTAAAAATTGAAGCTAAATACAAATGGGCCTACATTCCGCAAATCATAGTAAGATTGTTTAGAAAATTTATGGGCGTTACACACTATGTGTTGGATGGCACTGTTATCCACTTGGTTTTCATTATTATTGTTGTTCGGGTTATCGTTATCTAGGTTATTGTTACTCTGGTTTTCCTGGTTCACTTCGTTGTCCATCTGAATTTTAAACATTTGCCAATTATTAATATCACAAGATAGTATTTAAGGCAAACAATCACACAACACACATATTGATCAAAAGCGTCGAACATTGTGACTTACTCTTTCTTATATATTATGCATCTAATACAAACTGGAACTGGAATTTAAAATTACAATACTATTAGGCATCGTCTAGTTTTTTTTCTCAAACATACACACATATTATATTATTATTATTATTATTTTATTATTATTATTATTATTATTACTATCACTATCACTGATATGGGTTCATCCAGAACTCCATATTACGCTCGTCATATTTCCAGACAGTCATTCTCCTATTTGTCTCATCCTTTCACTCGCTTCTAAAATCTCCTCACCAAAGGTTCGGAGTTCTTACACATTCTCTGCACTCATTGGGGGTACAGGTGCTAGTACTGGATCTGGGTACTGTGGCATGGGTTCTTCCTGAGGATATGGATTCTCTAGGATTTCCCTAATGTTTTCATCATTATCATAATAGGGATCTAGAGGGTCCAGACCTGGGTAAGCTGCTAGGTTTGGCATGGGTTCCTCTGATATTGAGTAGCGTTGCTGATAATCCCTATGATCGTCAAACCACGGGTCGTAGTCTGGGTCTAAGGGATTGGGTGCTGGTAGTGTAGGTATCTCAGTGGGGTCAAAATCAGGCATTGGGATTTGATTTTCTGGGTTATTTTCAATTTCCATTGGCTGGGTGGAAAACAGTGGTAAAGGCTGGGGTGCTATGAGTTGCTCTAGGTTTGGGTCGGCAGCTGTGGTTGCTAGGATATGGAAATTGGCTAAACTTCTATTAAGCATATCCTGTGTGTGAGCATCTGTTTCTCTCTTGGCGGCTGCTACAACACACTGTTGTTGTTGTAACTTTTTCATTCTCTTCCTACGTTCATGCGCTCCCCTACTGAATCATCCTCTCTTTTTAGGAGGGAATGGCTCTTCAGACTGAGCCTTAAACACGAATATCCCATCTTCATTGTCAGCTGAATACCCTGAGAGGGTAGGCTGTGAAGAGGTGCCTTCGCTCCTAGGTGAGCTGGACAACTGACGGTAGGCGTCGGAAGGTCCTTGATCGCTCATACTGTAAACTAACAAATAGTCAAATAACACACAATAATAAAATACAGATATGCACGTATTTCTGTAGATAATTTCCTAACATTTTAAATAATATCTTGGTGTCAGCAGAACACTTATGTGGCTGAATCAGTGGCTTAGCTCTGATACCACCTTCTGTCGCAACCCCCGTCCCCTATCTGTCCCGGGAACGGGCGGTCGCGAGCCCAGATTTAGTGGTATAAGTGTTTATCATTTTGGCAGCGGAATTTACATCAGGACAGTAGTTAGGAAATATTTTATCAGAGTAAAATACCACACTTTTAATATATTAGACACATGGGAAAATCCCAAGTTTCAAGTACACACATTTTCATAGGGATAAACCCTATTTTATTTAATAAAAACATCTATTTATTTAGGTAACTTTTATAGCCACTTTTCCAAGCTTTCGGTGCTGTGCAGCTGGCTTCTACTTGGCTTTCACATTTTGTTACTTGAAACGCACTTAAAAAGATTTTGTCAGTTGGAAATACTGGTGAGTGAATCCCAGTTTAATCAACAAGAGTTTTATCCTTTAACAGTATTGAGAGCGATTACAATGTTTATTTCTACACAATTACTCATTTAGTACTGTCAATCCTGACTGGTGGGTCATATTACACATTGGCTAACTCTTTGTCCAATGGTAACGTGCTCCACATTTTGTATACAAAACCCTAACATACCGGCAGTAATTGAAGAACTACAAAGACTCAATCACTGCTAATTATAATTTAAATTATTTAAGGTTTTGTAAAAATAGTTTGTAAAAAGGTTCACAAAAAGGAGATTACTCACATTGCTATCTTAGGGTTTTCCTTAAGGATTTCCTGGTGATTATCTATAATTTACATAAATCCACATGCGTTAGTATAATAACCCAATATTTACATTAGCAATACCCTCCCCGAGACGGCATTCCAACAACTACGTCGGGTAGAACCACGACAGCCGTTACGGAACCCTGGATCAATCGGGCAGCGTATCTAATACGTAACCGGGGTTATGATACTTACAACGGGGCAGAACTTCATTATTTAGGGTGTCACACCCCGACCGCGTAAAACAATAAACCGCGGCGGAAATGTCAGGGAGTCGTGTGGCAGAATTATTGTTTCAAAACACATGATAATTAAAGTTAAGTTTTACAAGATTAAATTATTACATTGTCTTAGTTCAAACAAAACACATAACATAAAAGATGATAATTTTCTTGATTTTATATTGCTAAGGCCCAAGTCGCCCTAAGTGTAGCTTGCTCACATCAAATATTCGCTCCGGAAACATATGTGAAAGTAAATACGTCAGCATAAAAATGTCTGTGAGTAACATAGGTTTAGTGTTGAAGATTCATGACTTTGAATGTTAAAAGAAATGTTTAATGAAAAATAGTCATGAACCTTATAAAATATTTTCTTTTATAAAATCATATGAAAATCAAATGATATAAAAGAATGATGTATGGTTAAGTGAATAACCAAATGAAAATAATATGTATAAAATATGTCTTGTGTAAACAATGTCTAATGTCAAGTATAAACAAATGTCTTTTGAAATCCAATGTCATGTACAAAACAAGGTCTTTGAATAACCAAGAGTTAAAATCAAAAGTTATGTTTTGAAAAGCATTGCTTTTATCGATATGAACATTTATGTGGTTTGTCTATCGCATACACTCAAGCATTGAGACTGTCGGATAACCCCTTATCAGGATCAAGGTTTATCAAAAAAAAAATGTATTCGGATTCTGTCATTCCCCTTCCGAAATTCCTAGAAAGCGGGAACGGGATTTGTCAAGTCCTATAGCGCTATTACATACTACCGAGCGGCGTGATCAACGTTAATGAATGTACTACTAACCCGTTAAACATACCAAATGTCCTTTTCAATGTAAGCATGTCATGAAAATGTCTTTGTAAAACCATGTAACAGGCATACTAAGTCAATATGCCAAGTAAAATGTCTTTGAAACCAAATGTTAGGTATACTAAGTCAATATACCATAAAAATAATGTCTGTGAAATAATGTATTATATGTAATATGTAACAAAATGTGTATAATGTCATGAAAACGAAAAGTAAAGTTATGCACATATGCTTCACCCCAAAACATTTGAAAAACGTAAAATAGGGGAACTATGTACTCACCTTTGGCTGCGTTTTTATGTGTGAACACAACTCCTCAAATTGTTTATTCATCCTAAATTAAATAAGAACGATTTAATAATCAAAACACACAAAAATACCTAAGTTTCTCCGATACTTAGAATTTTCACATAACTTTGAGATTTTCTCGAAAAGTTATTATTTTTTATTATATTGGTGTATTTATATATATATGAGTTCATATATATTTTAAAAACTTTGCGACTTGAACGATTTTATTGGTGACCCTCATCATGTTATAAGCAATATATCTACGATTTGCGCGTCGTAACATATATACTCAAATGTAACATACTAATAATAGCATAATACACATAATCTTATCAAGTATTAACATGTCATCATACACATATTATAAAACACATAACACATTGTAACACATAAAATTTACCCATGAACAACCCATTATAGTGTATGTTGAAAAACACGTATTTTAGCGATTTGGTAATGTTTTTGGGCGCCGGAAGTCACGTATGACTAACCAAACACCAAGTAAACTTAATATAAGTTTAAATACTTATTTTTATATCAAAAATATCAGTTTACTTACTGATCTAAAACAGTTTTATAAAAATCCTCCGAAAAGCCGATTTTTAACCGTTTTACCGCATAGTTTTGCATCAAACGTTACCCTAACCATCCCAAATCGTAACGACTTGATATTTTAACATAACCCATGTTATTTAATGAATAAAATAGTGGTTATACTCATGATAGTGCAGGTCTCACTTAAAGCACATAAATCATGCAAATTTCACATATTTTACCACTTTCTGAGCTATATGTACAACATGCAAAGCTATCAAACCTATGACAAAGTCTCATGCCATTATAATATACCAAATAATGTTATTTTTAGTGTTTATAATCTGTTCTAAAACATTTTTGTCATACAATCATTTTTTTATCATTTCTTGAGCTTTAAATCAACATGCATTCTTATGTACAAGTGTCTAAAGCACACTATCATATCATCATCATTTCATATGAATTTAAATGCATCAAACATGTAATTTATTCATGTTTGCTTACTGATTTAATTGAACATTCATCATATCATGCACAAATCATCAAATACTTTCATTTTAACTATCATTCAAGAACAAGCAGCAACTTAAAAATTCTCAAATATGTCTAATAAATTTTTGGCCATTTACATGTCAAAATACTAACATTATTTCAAATTATAACACATGATTCAATCATTTCTTTACATCTCTAACATATTTGCACATAATCTTGTTCATTCAAGCAAACATCCTAAACAAGTATTTATCAAAAATCAAACTCAAACTCAAATCTCATACACACACACACACATATATATATATACATATATATATATATATACGGTTATATATACACACATATATACTACCATCTTTATTTTGTATCAAGACCAATTTCTTTTTAGATTTCAAGTTTGTGAAAAATTCCAAGATTCAAGAGAAACTTGCAATCATCAAGAACAACCAAGAATCAAGTGTATGATTTAAACATAAACTTTATACCTTCAAGATTCAAGTGAGTTTTTGATGAGATTTTGATGACATGGAGCTTGAAATCACTTGAAAACACCTTGGAAACTCCTTTGGATCTTCACACCAACTTGAAACTACCTTGGAATGGAGTTTAAACTTGAAGAACAAAGTTGAAAAGTTGGAAATGGAGGTTGTGGTGGTGTGTACGGTTATGGGGGAGAGAGAGAGGAGAAGATGGAGTGAAGTGTGAAGTGTGGAATGAAATGATCTTGAATATCATGTGCCACACTTATAAAGATCTCTTCCAATATCTTGTCCATACAATCAAGCAAGATCTAAATATAATAAGAATAAAATCTAGGAGATATGATGTGATCTTGGTGGGGTCCTTGTGACCGTTAAAATCAGGGGGTGGGGGGTAAAAGTAAATTTTGAATGGTAAATTAGATAATAGTTGGAGGTTAAGTGTAATTTCTAGTGTTTTAATCCCGGTTTATGGCGTTTTATATTATTTTTATTATTCTATAAAAATAAACTCACCAAAATATTACTGAAATAAATATCAGTTGCCGAGACTGGCTGCGTTGTCTGCGTTTTGCAGTAGAAACACTGTGTTACGCAGTAACACGCGGTACGCGCTTAAACTTTGAAAAATAACGTTTTTAAGCGTTTTAATTTATTTTACAACACGAACATGATTAAAAATAAAATTTTAATCATAACAGAATATTTTTAGGATTTAAATATTATCCGGGCGGTCACCAACGTTCGTTACGCAGTTTTGTCGCAAAAAGTTCTAAAGTTCGAATAAACATGTTTTTGCCATACCGAATCCTTCGAAACTTATTTCTAAGTTATGTAAAGGGTATTTAGGGTATTTTTGGCTTATGTCACAGTTCCGGAGTGTACGTCGCGTTAAACTGATTGTGTTTACGTAATGGTTTATGATTTCACTTCCAGAACAGGTTTGAGAGTTCGGAAATTGAACAATGATTTAAAACGTACTAATGTCACAAATAATTAAACAAATATTGAAATTAAAACACCATATTTTATTAAATACAAAGTTGTTCGGAACTGTACAAGGATTAAAATACACAGATGTCACATAGGGGGTATTATGCCCGGAAACTACTTTAGCTATATAGAAATTCGAGAGAGAAAAGATATTTGAACAAGTTGGACTGAAGGCTGAAGGCCTCCATTTATAGTGCCTGTGTGTCTTCCATCACGCCCCGCGTAAGTTCCAGTTAGGGCATTCGCGGCCCGCGAAGCCAGCTAGGGTAGGCCCTAGCTTGGCTGACTCGCCACTAGGCTTGACACGAGTGGTGACACGTGGCGGCTCAGGGGCTCGCCTGACCTCCCAGCTATCGCGGAATCTAATAATCTGTTTAGTTATATCAATTACCCACCAAATTACTAACCCGCAAACAACGCAAGAAAGTTGCTAATACGCTTGATAAAACGACAAGTAATTCAAATATAATAAAAACGTTGTACAAATCCAACAAAAGTAGTCAAGATTTACCAGTTTAATGAATTCATAAACAAAATGTAGTGAAAAACTGCACAATCATTCATATGGGCAGGAGTTACAAATAGTTTAGCCGCTCATTGTTGCCATTGAATCTTCAGACTTGATCGAGAACGCTTGGAACATGGACAACCGGCTTGAAAGATGTTGAATGATGAAGAAGTAATGCTCCAAATTCGATCTGGGTTACTGTGCGACGGCTGGGAATCGTAATAATGAAAAGATGATCCCCAAAAACCTATTTTACATCGTTTTAAATAAGTTTCCCACCGTCTAACTCCCACGCGTCATGAAAAATCATCACAACACCCCCGCATGTCATGGGGGTCATTCCTTGACCGACTTCCTATTTTAAATTGAACCGACGTCACTTGATTACCTCCAGCGGATCGCGGAATTTTTCACCTCACCCCCCGCGTGTCGCGGGGGTTACTTCCTTGACCAACAAGACTTGATCGAACCGACGTTAACTCGACAACTTAGGCGTGTCACGGAATTGAATACCCTTGTTGCCGCGTGTCGCCTATAACATCCAGGATTGACTTTTCAGCTTTACATATCCCGTTTTTACTTGTCGACCCTGATTTTCATCTCATTTAACTTGGTTAACCATGTTAACCACAGAAACACCATATACGGTAAATATATAACAAACACAATTTAATATGCTTTACATACTAAAAACCGACATGATTTATTATAAAATGCAACTATTTTAACCCGAAATCACATCCCCACACTTATCCTTTTTCGTCCTGAAAAAAATTATCTGCAATGGAATCGCAATCAGAAACATCGGTATTTAATATATTCAGTTAATTATTAACAAGTCACACCACACATTAACCAAGATTGCATGTATACGATCCTCTTAAACCCAACCGCCAGTTTCCAAGCCCTTATTCACGATCCATTAAGTTCAATTAATTATAGTTATCTATCGATCTGACACCCAAAAGACTACAATGTCACCTAATCCCGTTTTAAGCTTATAAGGTTAAAAGATAATAATCTACCATCTTATATAAAAAAAAACACTCATGCTATTCCGATTAAACTTATGATGGATATATGGATGATGTTGCAAGCTTTACATGCTTTTGTATACGACCAGCTTAGAGGACATACCCCACACGAGTCACCATCCCCATGGTTAATACCATAAATTTCACATATTTTTATAACTGCACCTAGAGGGTATGTACCGCATGAGTCGCTATCCCAGCGGCAATACCATAGGCTTTGTTTTCCCTTTTTTTCAACATGTGCTCAAATGAATGGATGGAATATTTTTTTGGGCACTACACTGTTTCGGATTTGTTTTTACAAAAAGAAACAAGTGTGCCAATTTACTCGGAAAAACTTATAAGCTTTTTATTTATAACGTACCTCTTATACTCTCCACCGTTTCAGTTTTGCCATAGCTCCTAAGGTGAGAATCCACAAGACTCCTAATTTAAGTATATTATATCATTCTTAAGGAACTCTTCAACTGGCTGGGCCTACCCACATATCCTAAGTTAGACGCATGACCGACTGTTTATTATCTCTTATATATAGTAATCAAAAGCCAACGATCCGATTATACCTATCATCTTCCATTATGTGCAAAACTTTCTCAAAACATTTTCTATTTTTCAATTAAAAATAAGTGAATGATTGTGAATATAGCAAGTAATCAGTGTGTGTATGAGATTAAATGTGTTTCTCTAATGATCTGGCATCCTCTTATATAGTTTTTAAATTCTAACTGAATATCCTACAATTCCGGGATACGGAGAATATCCCCTTATGACCGTTGTAGACCTATTCATCCACTATCAACGTTCACCTTTCAACCACTTTGAGCAAGTCTTCGGGTAGACCTAGTCATTGTTAACGTTAGTCCCTTGCAACTGAAGTATACAAACAAACCATTAGTAACGAGCAAGATACTTCTGCAGGATGTTACCAATATCCTGGTTTGGTATCCTGGTCGCAGATTATAAACATAAAGTCAGGATATATTATCGTGATATAGGTTTAAAATTCCACCTATAACAATTGTCCCCAAAAATATAGCTGTTGGATATCCCGATTCCAACGGATATATTTTTAGTTGTTCAAAATTTCTATTGGGATAGAGATGTTGATGTGACTTGGTGCAACTTCCAAGGCAATATTTTCTCTTAATTAGCTAGTCTTTTCCCTGTATCTTCTCCCCGAATCCTTCTTTTATCTCATTGCATCAGAACTTTAAGTATTGTTCTCTCTTTCCTTCAAACCTTTTCCTCTGCATTTCATCTTCTTCACCATTATTTCTCCATGGCTAAACGCACACGAACTTGTACCGGTGATTCCACTCCAACATTCGTTGTACAAAACCTGCTTAGAAATCCTGAGCAGGAGGTTTGTAGCTTCGATAAATGCTGATATAGCTGCTCTCCGATCCTCTGGTGCTTTCCCGGACTACGTCATACGATCGGAATCTACGATCAGACGTGTCTTCAACTGAATGGCTTTGTTTCTTGGCGTACCCTTTTCCCATTCCCAGAGTTTATCATGGAGTTCTTCTGTGTCACCGGTCTGAGCTTTTCCTAAACCATGCTCATGGTTTGGAGGATCTTACTTGTGCTTGACCAGATCAAAACCAACCACGTCCCTGATCTCAGTATCAAGGATTTACCCTTGGCCTACCGTTTGAGGTCCCATGGATCTAGCCAGTTCTTGTTGTTTTCCACCTCCAACATTCCTCTCATTCTCCGAGCTGCTAAGAATGAGGATGAGTGGAAGCACAAGTTCTTCTTTGTTAAGAGGGACTCCATCATCAATGGCGGTGATTTCCCAGTGGAGTGGTTGACCAAGGGTAGGAGTTAGGGTTTTAGGAATATCCCCAAATGTATCCTGCTATGACATCCTGAACTTATACCCTATTTTTTGGTGCAGCGGATTTCAGGAAACTAGCTCCCCCAACTCCAGAGTCAGAGACACAGATTAAGGCCATTTATAAGTTATCGGAGATCGAAAGAACCTTTCTGCTTAGCTATCCAAGTTCTAGTCAGCATTCTACTTCCATCATGTCTGGTAAGGATATCTGCTTTGAATATTCCTTCATATTTTTGGTTAATCAGGATATTATTATATGATAAGATTGGAATTAATCCCTTTTATGTATATTCCACCAAGGTCCCCGCCACTTTCGATCTTGAGGAACTTGATAGCTTCTCCAAGTCTGCTTCGGTGAAAAAGGAGCCCTTAGTTGCCACCAGCTCTAAGCCCTCTGTTGCTCCTAAGCCCTCCACGCTGACAAGGTCTCGGGCATCAGGATCCAAGAAAAGGAAGGGTTCTGACCCTTCTGCTACTGCTATCGAAGCCTTTTCCTATGATGGTCTTGGCTTTATGGAATCCATTGGTCCCATGACCATATTCCTCAACCAGGTAAATATCCACATCCCGTATCATGTGTCCTACACATGTATGCTGAACTTGTATCCTGGTTAGGTTATATTTGTTGATACCTGCATTTTGTTTTGTGGGGTCTGGACCGTCTGGTTCTTCTTCACAACAAGGCTTGTGAAGCAGTCAAGGTTCTAGAGGCCAAGTTGAAGAAAGCCGAGATCACCATTGAGGATCATGGGAAGATCGTTGCTGCCAAGACCCAGCATTACGAGGATAAGCTGAAGAAGGTGACTCAGGATGCTGAGGTCGAGCTAGCCGTCGTCCAGGTTAACCACGAGTAGGAAATGGTCTCCTTTAGGAATGGCCTCAAGAATTCGGACGTGATTTCGCTCCTCCAGGCCAGGATCAAGATGACTTATGAGGCCAAGGAAGGGGGTTTTGAATGCCCATCCTGGACTGTGGATGCCTGGGAGGCCAAGCTGAAGGATCTGGGAGGCAGCCCTGTGAAGTATCCTACTAAATCTAGGGTTGGCGAGTCCTCTAAGGAGGTTGAGGCAGCGGCGGAGGCAGGTGGCAAGGCTGGTGAAGATGGTGGAGCAGATGCCGGTGGAGATGATGGTGTAGTTGGTGCTGCCCCGTGAGTGGGCAGCAAAGTGGGCAATGATTGATGTTATTGCTTAGGCCATAGCCTGCTATTTTTTTAATTATGATGGTTAATGTCTGTTGAACAATTTACTTTTTCTGCATGCTGAACACTTTACTTTTCCTGCACTTTAGATTTTAGAACAATATAGTGATTGGAGGTGGAGGGATCCTGGTGTTTCAGGGTGAACCCTTCAATTGTTAACATTAATATGATTTTGAACAGCTTACACCCTTGGTGGATGGGTTTCGGTTTGAAACGAAGCCAAGGGTGTAACATTTTGACTTGTTAATATGAATCTAATCTTTTGGACTTATCCTTGTGTTATATGTTGTTTGCAAAAAGTTAGACTAAGTATCCTGGTCAGGATATTAGTGGTATCTATATTGCTTTCCATTTATGTTTCAAAAAATGCGTTATAAATATTCCGTAGGATACAAATTTTTATAGTTAATAAATCCCATTTATTTAGATAAGGCCTTTAAACTTAGAAAAAATAAGAATCCATACCAGAGACGTTTAAGTAGAAAGTTTGTGATAAACCTTAGGATCATTTGTAATATCCCCAACAGGAAATATTGTCAGCATTTGTTACATTCACCCCTAGCATAGATGTCCCATGTCTGCGCAGGATCAGCATCTTGCATCAGGATATATTTTGCTTATGTAATCCTTCACTTGGTAATTGAGCTTTATAATTTTCTTCCATCAAGAGAAATATATTTGAACATAATTGTGTTTTAAGATACTCTTGGGATTATCCAAAATCTTGTGTTTCACTGGGGATAAACCCATTTTTCATGCACTACAGGCGGGAGTGTATGAACTCCAAGACTTAGAAAGGTGAAAACCTTTAAACCCTATAGAGTATAAAAATACCCTTCACATGAGAGAGGGTGATCTGTCCTCATATACCAAAAGAATCCAAGATATAGCCAATAAAGATGAAATTGTCAGCCATTGTTACATGAACTGGTCCCGCCATCTTGAACTATATCCGGATAATGTACGCTCCAGGCGGAGTGTTTAAACTCAATTCGAGAGAAAGGTGAATACCTTTAAACCTTAGAAGGGATGTAACACCCTTAAACGTGAGAGAGGGGGCCAATCCTCTAGTCTTTCGATTTTATATTGAGTAAATATCCTGCAGTATCATCCTGAAATGTATCCCTGCAAAACATCTTCAAACTAGGGTGAGAGTGGGTGTTAGCTTGGCTAACACCCCTTTGATGCTTAAGTCAGTATAGGGTTTCAAAAAAAAATTTAAATTAAATAAATTTAAATAAGGTAGGGTTCATACCGTCTTGAGTTAGAATTTAAATTCCAAACTCACTTGTAACAAGCTTTGAGGTGTATGGCGATCCAGGATCTTGGTAGCATATCGTCCTCCATCGTCTTAAGCCTATATGCTCCATTTCCGGATTCTGATCCAATCTCATATGGTCCTTCCCATTTTGGGGCTAGTTTTCCATCAGCGGGATTAGTTGTGTTCTGAAATGCCTTTCTCAATACCCAATCCCCGACCTGGAATCTTCTTGTCCTTATATTCTTGTTGTAAGACTTGGCTATCCCCTGCTGGTATGCTGCCATTCTTAGTTTTGCTGCGTCTCTTATTTCATCAATGGTATCCAACTCTTGGCATAAGGCTTCAGGATTTCTTAGATTTGATCTAGCTGTAGGTATCATCATTTCAGTCAGAATCACTGCTTCCACCCCGAATACTAGTGAGAATGGGGTCTGCCCAATAACATTTTTTGCAGTTGTTCTATCTGCCCATAGGACAAATGGTAGTTCCTCAGCCCATTTTCCCTTTTTAGCACCTAATCTCTTTTTTAAGTTATCGACATTTATCTTGTTCGAGGATTCTGCATGCCCATTGGCTTGAGGATGCACCGGTGTTGATGTAATCATCTTTATGCCCCCAACTCTTACAAAAGTCTGTAGTCCTCTTGCTGATGAATTGAGAGCCATTGTCCCAAATTATCTCAGTCGGTATCCCGAATCTTGTCAGTATATTCCTTTTTATGAAGGATACCACTTATTGATCCCTGACTTGGACAAAAGCTTCTGCATCAACCCATTTAGAGAAGTAATCTATGATTGCTAACATAGAAACTTTTTCTCCTAGAGCCTTGGGAAGCTTTCCCACTATATCCATCCCGCATTTCATAAATGGCCATGGGGATATAATAGGATATAACGGTTCTGCAGGTTGATGCAGTATGTTGTTATGTCTCTGACATGCATCACATTTCTAGGTATATTCCATAGCATCCTTTCTCATAATTATCCAATAATATCCTGTTCTTAGTACTTTTGAAAATAAAGATTTGCCCCCAGTATGGTTGCCGCAGTCTCCTTCATGTATATCCTGGAGTACTTCTTTGGTTTCGGGATCCTCCAAGCACCTCAAGTATGGTCCTGCAAGAGATTTCTTATACAAGATATTATTTATAAAGTAAAATGAGATACCTTCATTCTGAAAGCTCTAGGGTTTTCATCCTTTTGGATATCTCCTTCTTGT